>OX336376.1:30388601-31062921 GCA_946902895.1 Fragum fragum
ATTAAGGACCGACGATTGTGAAGATAGCAACCGCAGGATATAATAAAGTGGTTAGAATTTCTAAATGACCAATAACGCTGATACAAATGGGGGTGCGTCAATTTAAAGTAAATTTTCGGAAATTATTTCGGGAGTCTATATTCGATTTATTACCAAGCTTACAAACGAAACAGCTCCTTTTAAGTAAAGGTACATGTTAACACATAATTTGTCATATAGATCAACAGGTGTTAACTAAGGTAAGTGGTGTTTATCACACCTACGAAATAAACTTAGGAGTTTGTGCTAAAACCATACCTTTGGGACTTGAAATGGCCTACGAACTACGAAACACTGACGTTCGAATTAGACAGAGTTTTCTAACAATGCTAAAGAATGAAAAAGATAGGGACTGCGTAAAGTATACGAACGAACACATACCTACGGACCATTGACGTTTGAATTATCAAGGTTCTACTGTATCTATCATTTTGAGAACAGCTAAAGCATATTTTCACATGTGGCTCTAGCATACTCATGAAAATATAGCTTTTGTTGTTCACTCAATGGAAGATAATTCCATCTTACACTGAAACAAAATACCATCCTCTATATATTTTACTGAACAGAATGAGGAAATGAAGTGGAAAAGATAAAGATTGAAGGAAAAGTTTAAAAACAGTCAAGTATCTGATGGATAACCATCCAGGGTTTTCCCTCAACTTTCAAAATAGGGGGTCATTTTGCCACATTATGACCCCTATCAAATAAGATAAAGAAAGCTGTCTAGCTATTTTGGGGGTCATTTCTGAAAAATAGGGGTTGAAATTCAAAGAAGGAGAGGGTCAGGGAAAACCTGACCATCTTAATTAATATTGCTGAAGAATCAACACAAGTTTGATTTTCATTTTGATCCTTGACCATCACATTATTATATTGAAGTTAAAATCTAAAAATAGCCTCAGGGAAAAGGACGGCTAGCCAGCACTGGTAAGAAAAAGTTGTAAGGGTTAATCATCACAAGTATTGGATTTCTGAAAGTTACTTATGATACTTTGTAAAACCATGACAGGCTTTAGAAAAACCATGATGGCTGATTGCATTACGGCCAAACCTGCAGATATATTGTGGCTTTGAATTGCATCCCTCTTATAACTATTTATTGAAATTAAACACATTATAAAGGAGTGATGGTCATCCTTCCAGCTGTTATATCATAACTGGCTATTAAATACCAAATGAATTTGATTCCATTCATAGAAGTTTTCATATGCTTCAAAAGAAACGTGATAAGGGATCTCAACAGGGGATAAAACTCATTTATTTTGAAATCACATTGTGAGGATTTAGCATCACAATAGGAGATGGCCATCTGATACTAGGCTGGTAAACTTCCCTGACAACAGACACAAGGCCATGATAAGGCCATGATAATAGCCCTTCTGGCCTTTTTAACATCAATCAAACCTATTCAAACCTTACAGCTTTAATACCAGTTTATTTCGTGGCCTAAAATATTGAAATCTGATACTTCATCCCAATTCCAATCAATCTTGCTTATACACATTATTCAAGACAAAAATTTACGAAATATTGTGGACAATAAGGAAATTGTGTGTTACATGTCCATATGATTTTTCAGTCTTCAAAATAAAGAATTTGTAACTTACACCAACTTAAGATTTTCTTAAAATTGAACCAAACTAAAATGGGTAATGAATTTCAACACACTCCCTTCTTTTTACGCCCCCTCAAGAAAAAGATTTGGAAAAGAGATAAGGACAATGATGAAATTTCTTTATTATCCACAATGTTTTCTATCCAAAAAGACCAAAAAAAATAAAATTCCATGAACTTGAAATTGTTGTCTGCTGCTTCAATCAATTCGGACCAGCCAAAAAAAAATTGTTGGAATGGATTAAGTGCATTCAGTTCAATAATTACATTATATAGTTTTTTTCTAAATAGAAATTATATTTTCATTAAACAAGTATAGGCTGCTGTTCAAAAGACATTTTAAAAAATACATTAAATCTTGTATTAAGTGATCACTGAAGGGACAACCAAAAAGTGGTTGCTTATAAAAATGGTTGTTTATTGTTTTATACACTTTATTGTGAAAGATATGAAGCATTGATTTGATTGCATAAAGAAATTATAACAGAATTCTCTCTTAACCCGTTCTTGTACAAATACGGGATTTTATGTAACTTTGATTTTATACTTGAGAAAACATTGTGGAAAAAGAAGAAATTGCTTGTAGCAAGCAATTTCTTCTTTTTCCACAATTTCTTCTACCATATAGGATGGTTTCATTTCAAATTGCGTCAAATTTTCAATGTCGTCTGCAACCTCTTTCAATTGGGACCAGTCTAAATTGTCAAAAAACAGGAAAGGGTTAATCCTATGCTGTTGAGACTCATTAGAATCATTGAGAAAATTCTAATGAGAAGGATCTCTTTTTCCCTCAATATTTTCTACCATAAAAGAATTCTTCTTTCACTTTTTCACAGAGTCCTATGTGACTAAGTGGATAGAGCTGCCACTTGTAATCTGAACGTTGTCAGGGGTAACAGGTTTGAGTCCTGGCTGAGCTGTTCACTAGGGTGTGTCACAATTTAGTTGCAGCGGCATTAGCACACTGTTGGTGGCAGGTCACCCTCTCAATCATGAGATCTATGGTAACATCCCCAGTCACCTCAATTTTCTTTCTGACATCTGTCTCCCACCAATGAAAGAATAATTATAAACCTCAGCGGGATGTTCAGGAAGGATGTAGTGGTCGTACTGGTGTGAGAAATACCGAAAAGCTATGGTTAGGTGCTCCAGTCCTGCAATATGACTGACTGTGAAAAGTGGTGATAAAACCCTTTCAAATCAAACAAAATGTCATAGAGACCAAGGCAAGTATCAGTGATACTCAGAAAGCACAAGAATCAGTAAACTTTGCTGTTAACCTATTCCTACACAAGAAAATTTTAGACTTGTCCAAATTGAAACATGTTGCATGCAACCATTTTAAGTTGATGAAATTTTGGATTTTTTTCAACTTCATAGGTTTTAAACATTGTAGATAATGAAGAAATTGCTTGTAAAAAACAAATACTTCATTTTCCACATTGTTTACCAAAGTTATTTTTCTTGTGGGTGTCAAAAAGTGTTATTGTGTGGGAATGGGTTAAAAAACTAAACTTTTGTTAAAAAATACATTTAAATAGATAATTTTTTCCCTATTTTGAAATCATCTCCTATAGCTTCTTCAACTTGTCACAGTAAAAGGTTAACCATTCCCTTGCAGAGATGCTTTATTACACCTCTCAAGAAAAGCAATTTGGAAAACATTGTGAAAATTGAAGAAATTGATTGCTACAAGCAATTTGTTCCTTTTTCCATCATGTTTTATACCCAGAAAATAAAAAAAATCTAAAATTTGATAAAATTTAAATTGTCCTCTGAAAAGCCTTTCAATTTGGACCAGTCTAAAATTTTGCTGTCTGGTAATGGGTTAAATCACATACCTATATCCCCGGACTTTCTCATCCTTTTCTGAATTATTGTATGGCGAGGCACTCATCACACTGATCTGTGTAAACATGGCCATCACTTCCTGGTATATAGATGACTGAAATTTTAAGTTAACATTTAATGATTCATTAAGAAACATAAGGCCACTGTATGCCATTGAGACGAAGCTCAGCTTTTCAAGCTAGGAAGAAAGACAAAATATCCATATTAAACCTTTCCAACACCAACATTTAAGACTGGTTTAAATTGGTGAAAACCCAACCATGTTGAGCTAATTTCAAGAGTACTGTAATTCTTTGAAGTAATAAAGTAGAGGGTCAATAGGCAATAATACATACCAAATATCAAAGCTCTAGGCCTAATGGTTTAGAAGGAGAACATTTTCTATGATATCCTTCTTAATTCCTTTCTGGGATTGCACAGGAAAGATCTTATTTTCAGAATACAGTAATTCTATGAAGCATTTTAATACAGGGTCAAAAGGTATTATTACACACCAAATATCAAAGCTCAAGGCTTTATGGTTTGGGAGAAGATTTTAAAAGATTTCCTTCTTTAAATCTATGTAAAATCAGGAATAGAACAGAAAAGGGCTAATTTCCAGAATACAGTAATTCTTTGAAGTATTTTGGTAGAGGGTCAATAGATGATGATTTATACAAAATATAAAAGCTCAAGGCCTCATGGTTTTGGAGAAGAAGATTTTTTAATTTTTCCTATTTCTATATAAAATCTAGGATGGCGAAGAAAAGGGCTAATTATCAGAAAACTGTAATTCTTTGAAGTGTTTTGGTAAAGGGTCAAAAGATGATGATTTGTACCAAATTCCAAAGCTCTCAGCCTTATGGTTTGGGAGAAGAAGATTTATAAAGTTTTCCTTCTTTATTTCTATGTATTACCAGGGATCGCACAGAAAAGGGCTCATTATCAGAATATGGTAATTCTTTGAAGTATTTTGGTAAAGGGTCAGTAGATGATGATTAATACAAAATATCAAAGCTCTAGGCCTTACAGCTTGGGAGGAGAAGATTTATAAAGTTTTCCTTCTTTATTTCTATGTTAAGTCAGGAATCGCACAGAAAAGGGCTTGCTTTCAAAATACAGTAATTCATTGAAGTATTTTGGTAGAGGGTCAAAAGATATTGATGTATAACAAATATTGAAGCTCTAGGCCTTATGATTTAGGAGAAGAATATTTATAAAGTTTTCCTTCTCTATTTCTAGGTACAATCATGGATCACACAGAAAAGGGCTAATTTCAGAATACGGTGATTCTTTGAAGTATTATGGTAGGGGTCAATAGATGATGATTTGTACCAAATATCGAAGCTCTAGGCTGTATGATTTAGGAGAAGAAAATTTATAAAGTTTTCCTTCTTTATTTCTAGGTAAAATCATGGATCACACAGAAAAGGGCTAATTTCAGAATATGGTGATTATTTGAAGTATTATGGTAGGGGTCAATAGATGATGATTTGTACTAAATATTGAATATCAAAGCTCAAGGCCTTATGTTGTGAAAGAAGATTTTTAAAGATTTCCTTCTTTATTTTTGTGTAAAATCAGGGATCACAAAGAAAAGGGCTAATTTTCATAATACTGTTAATCTTTGAAGTATTTTGGTAGAGGGTCAATAGATGATGATTTGTACCAAATATCAAAGCTCTAGGCCTTACAGCTTGGAATGAGAAGATTTCTTAAGTTTTCCTTCTTTATTTCTATGTAAAATCAGGGATCACAAAGAAAAGGGCTAGTTTTCAGAAAACTGTAAATCTTTGAAGTATTTTGGTAGGGGTCAATAGATGATGATTTGTACCAAATATCAAAGCTCTAGGCCTTACAGCTTGGGAGGAAAATATTTTTTAAGTTTTCCTTCTTTATTTCTATGTAAAATCAGGAATTGCAACGAAAAGTGCTAATTTTCAGAATATGTTAATTCTTTGAAGTATTTTGGTAGGGGGTCAATAGATGATGATTTGTACCAAATATCAAAGCTTAGGTCTTACAGCTTGGGAGGAGAATATTTTTTAAGTTTTCCTTCTTTATTTCTATGTAAAATCAGAATCACAACGAAAAGTGCTAATTTTCAGAATATGTTAATTCTTTGAAATATTTTGGTAGGGGGTCAATAGATGATGATTTGTACCAAATATCAAAGCTCTAGGCTTTACAGCTTGGGAGGAGAAGATTTTCTAAGTTATTTCACTCAGTTGCCATGGCAACCAAAGTTCTTCATGGATTGTTTGAAGAATAATTAAAGAGCATGACCAAAGGATCATTTCTGTGAAGTTTGGTTGAAATTCCATGGTGAGTTTAGGAGGAGAAGATTTTTTTGTAATTGTGGACGGACTGATGGAGGGACAGACACCAGATGATGACGATCACAATAGTTCCCCCAGATGAGCTAAAAATTAAAATATAAACACAAATCCAGCCATGAACATTACTGCCTAACTGGGAGGGAGAAAAACAGAATCTGTCTATCTAGATGAATCAAAAATTGGTGAAAAATCTGACTCAAACATCAAGAAATAACAGATTTATGAATTTAAACAGTATTCAAGCTATAGTTTCAATGTTTATGTTGCTAACAAACAATTTGTTTTTGTTCCTAGCTGTGAATTATGTAAACTTAAGTCATTTGAAACCTCTAAAAAAAAAAATGTCTGAGGTCAAGGCCCATGGCCAGTAATTTGTCAACTGACAAATCATGACTGTCAATCAAATAATCAACCAATGAAATCATTATTAAGACTGGGATTTAACCATTAACTCCGACCTCATTAACTTCGACCTCAGCCTCCATTTATAGCTTTTTCAAGCTGTACTTGCGAAGTCAATTTTCAAAGAGGTCAATGTACTGATGCTACTTAAAAAATTCAAGATTCTCCCACTTCTGGGTCAGGGGGAGTTGATTTAAAAATAAGATAATAATTTTACTCTTGTTGTCATAGCAACCAGAGTTTTCAACCTATTTAATTTCTTTGGTTTAAATTGGCCCAGTGGTTTTGGAGGAGATGTCTTTTTAAAAATCCTTCTCTATTTCTTTATAAGCCCCACCCACCCTGAGGCTCCGCCCCTGGGGACCTGAGGGTGATGTTGTTTTAAAATTGTTGACACACGACACATGACGGACAGAGGACAATCGAAATACCTCACCATGAGCACTTAGTGCTCAGGTGAGCTAAACAGGGAAGAAAGGAAACAGAACCTTTCATTTGAACAACCAATATAAAATCTACAAGCACATCAAGCCACAATCATACTGCCCCGCTGATCTAAATTGAGAATATCAAGTTGGGGGAGGGTGAACAAAAATCTATTTCTGAATCTGGCTGTAGGTATAGACAAAGATCAGCCTGCACAAAAGAAATATTAGTCCAAAATAAGGGCATCAAGGGCTTTCAGTTATTTGATTTAAGTGCCCTTTTGGAAACTAATTTTACTCAGTCAGCACGATAATAACAACCCATAACCAGGCAAAAAATTTTTAAATTGGTCCAAAGAGGCTGGAGACAAAGCAATTCCTTCATTCTTCACAATGTTATCCAAAGCTGTTTTCTTAGGGGCATAAAAAGCGGGATTGCTTGGAATTGAGTTACACATATACTCACACATCCAGCCATGATCATACTGCCCAGCTGGTCTACAATGAGAACATCTAGTGGAGATGGAGGTGAACAGAATCTCTGCTGAAATATCTGTAGCACTGAGGCAACTGTCTTTGGCGTATCCTTCAGCGACACTGCCACATGACCCAGGGTCAGAATGGTATTGGTAGAGATCATGGTAGACTCCCTGTTAAGGAAGAAAATACAAGTCTTATACTGATGAATAATTGTAAACAGGCAGTGTAGATTAAGATCAGCCAGCATCTATCTGCAGGCTGATCTTTGACTATACTGCCTAGCATTGAATGATTGTATTTGGATTTAACACTACCATCAAATCTTCTCCAGTCATATGATATCAGCCCTTGAAGGTAAATTGGTATTTTAACATTTGTTTGTCCTTGTTTCCCTTATATTGAGTAAACCAATGAACAGAGAACAGAAGTATAAATTGGTCATAATTCAAAGAGGTTGCAGCCAATATTTTAAATGGCATTAATCTGAAAAATAACTGTAAAACATTGTGGGAAGGCAAAAGCAAGAAATTACTTGTAACAAGCAATCCCTTCTTTTCCAATGTTTTCTGGAAAATAATATCTGAGGGTATAAAAGGGCAGCACTGTTTGGGATTGGAAAAAAGGGTTTAGACATAGCTACCAAAACTTGTATAAGTGAGAGAGCACTGCAAACAATTTCTTTGGTCTTTTTTGCTAAATCCATGCATTAGCTATATTTTACCAGGCATTATAATGCAAGTGGCTTTCAAAATCAATCTCAAAATGCAAACAAGTACACAATATGCCGATGGAAACACTCAACTGCAGGCGCTTGATTGTGTAAAAATCTAAGTTGTAAAGGGAATGATTTTTACAAAACTACATGTAGTTCTTTATTCCTTAACCTTGAAATCCCCCAATTTTTAGGTGCAAAAGAAAAATAACAATGGAAAACATTGTGAAAAGAAGAAAAAGCTGGTAAGTATCAGTATTTTCTTCAATTTTGGCAATATTTTTTAAACTATCAGATAAACATTCACAGATTAAGGCACATTTTATATGTCATCTGCAACTTCTTTCAATTTGGATTAGCCTAGAAATTTGACCTTTGGGAGTGGGTTATATTATCTTCCTTGATATCAGGATTGTTTGTGTGATAGTAGATTACATACTTGCCAAAACTTATGCAAATAAATATCTTAAATTATAACATTTTTTTATCATAGTTAACCCATTCCAACTCAATCCTTCCTTTTTATGCCCCCCAAGAAAAAAAGCTTTGGAAAACATTGTGGAAAATGAAGAAATTGCTTGTATCAAGCAATTTCTTCATTATTCACTATGTTTTCTATCCCAAAAGACCAAAAAAATCAAAATTCCATCAACTTGAAATTGTCGTCTGCAGCTTCTTTCAATTTGGACCAGTCTAAAATTTTGCTGTGTTGGAATGGGTTAATAAACATTGAGAATACAAATAAATTGAGTATTTATGATAGACTCTCCCAAAACAGAGGTATGTCCAAGATTAAAGTTTGTCACAGCAATGCCTACGACCAAACTCTATGCCAACAACACAATGTGATAACAATAGCAATTACATACTGCTGAAGAAATTGTTCTAATGAATTAAATTAAGTTAATTGTCTGATATTTTATTATCTAGGATACTTTAACCAATTCCAACACAGGATAAATTTAGACTGGTCCAAATTGAAAGAAGTTGCATTAGACAATTTTAAGTTGAGAACATTTTAAAAGTCTTTGTCATTTCAGGTAGAAAACATTGTGGACAATGAGGAAATCACTTGAAGCTTGTTACAAGCAATTTCTTCATTGTGTTCTATGTTTCCTCAAGCTTTTTTCTGATGGGGCGTCAAAAAGCAGGATTGTATGGGAATGGGTTTACAAGCTAAAAAAAGTCATACTATTGGAAAGAATGTAAGAACAAAAAAAATGTTCAATTAAAGTTTATCATTCACATATTATTTTCAATCTAATGTTGGTAGAAAAAAAAAAATGGTTAAAAATGACTAAACGATACTATACAGCAAAATCATATCAATGATAATTTTGAATTCTTTACCCATTCCCACATAATCCCTCTTTTTGAGCCTGTTAAGAATTTATTCAGGAAAACATTTATAAAAAGAAGAAATTGCTTGTATCAAGCAATTTCTCCTTTTCTCCCAATGTTTTCTATATGACACTTATATTACTATTTTCACTCATTTGAAATTTTTGTTTGCAATTTCTTTCAATTAGGAGCATTCTAATAATATTTCACCTGGTAATGGGCCCATTCCAACACAGCAAAATTTTAGACTAGTCCAAATTGAAAGGAGCTGCAGACGTCAATTTCAAGTTGGTGGAATTTTGAATTTTTTGTCTTTTGGGATAGAAAACTTTGTGGATAATGAAGAAATTGCTTGATCCAAGCAATTTCTTCATTTTCCACAATGTTTTCCAAAGCTTTTTTTCTGAGCGGCGTAAAAAGGAGGAATTAAGTTGGAATGGGATAAACACATCTAATCAGTAATAGTTAAAGCTTTCATGATTGAACTTGATATTTTCTATTGAACAATTTTTTTTTCAGTACATCTTACATTTGAAGACATGTGAAACTTGACCATGGAAGTATTGTCGATGGGTTACCAAAGTTTTGTAACTACAGCTTGAATAAGCTGTAGTTACAACGCATTGGTATCCCACGACAAGAAATGCCTCATTACATTAACCCAGACAACAAAATTTTACAATGATTGAAGTTGAAAGATGTTGCAGACAACATTTAATATTTGATTAAATATTAAAAAAATTGTGTTTAGGGAAGAAAACATTGTTGATTATGAAGAAATTGCTTGTTATAAACAATATCTTTATTTTCCACAATGTTTTCTGAAGTCATTCAGAGGCGTGTAAAGAAGGAGGGATTTTAATATGTGGAAATGGGTTAACCCATTACCAGACTGATCCAAATTCAAAGGAGTTGCCAATGACAATTAAAAAATCATGCAGATGACAATTTAAAGTTCAAAAAATTTTAGATTTTTCAACCCCCTGGATAGAAAATATTGTAGAAACAATGAAGAAATTGCTTGTTTCACATATTTCTTCATTTTACACAATGTTTTCCCAATTGTTTCTCTTAGGTGGCATCAAAAAGCATCACTGTGTGGAAATGTGTGAACTGAATAGGGTGATACCATCATGATTATACAATTTGATTTTGGACGTCATAAAGTATAAGAAAGTAAAATAACTTGATAAAACTTTTAAGACATTAACAAGCATCTATCGATCGCTTAATTCTACTTCTAGAAAATGCAAGATATAATTTTTTAGGACTAACCATACCAAAGTTATAACATCCCCTTTGGTGCTGATTTTGACCAGAATCAATGGGTCAAAGGTTAAGGCATGCAGACAAATCAAGATTGTAAACCATTGATGTTAACATGAATTGGAAGGGATGGTAAAGTTATATTTATGTTCACAAAATGGAATGAAGCTCTCGAAGGAAAATCAAACTCATCCTTGAAAGTAACATATTTAACCATATATTTAACCCTTACCATGCTGAACCTGGAATATTCCTGTTAGGGCAGGAGGTATATACAAAGATCAGCCTGAACATATGTGCAGTCTGATCTTGGTCTACAACTCCTGTTTGTCCACTTTCAGCCAGAGTTGTTTGAATAATTAATTTTCAAAAGAACAATTGACCCTCATTAAGACCTTCCAGTGCTGTCAGTCCTTTGAACTTCAAGCATTTCTGTATTTTCATCACGACAAGGGTTAAAATATTTATTTATGTTTTGTATACTTAAAAGAGCAATAATGCTGTGTCTTAGAAAGCTTGATTAAAAGCAAATCACCCCCATGAATTTTACTAGCCTAGTGCATGTATGGTGGCATAAAGGTTAAATAGGTTTTTTTTATTTATCTCCTTACCATGAGATAGCAATATGTTTCTTTTGTTGTTTTTTTTTAAAAAAAAGGTTATCACTTATAGTTCTTTTACATGCAAGCAGTTTCTCCTTTTCAAACACTTTTCTAGTTAGCATCAAATATGGGATTGTGTGTTTATATGTTAAAAGACTAGACACGTATTCCCATATTTTTTTGGGGGGGGGGTCATTTTTTTCTTAGAAATTGAATTCAGATAGCATATCTTTTCCTTCGTGAGATCTTGCAAGCAGTTTATGAGCTACAGTAATGTGCTATAATGTAGGTACAGGGTAGTTTGTAATCTACTAATAGTTCCAGACTAATATTGTGCAAGGCTAACCAGTAAACAATTTACCCAAGATACAATTTACTTCTAGATTAACAACACAATCATAATGTATGATTACAAAACATTCAGAATTGATAAAACAATGTAGGATGATTCTGAAATTTCAATTCACTGTGTCTTATGAGTTAAGGAATAAAGAGATAAAAGCAATGTTACAGTTAATGTATTTCAATCATAGAATTGAATAATTTATAAAAAGAGAGATGAATGAATCAATCTCCAAGAATGGTTTTAGAAAAATTATCAATGGAAGAATTTGTCAGACGAGTTTCAAGCTTAACCCAAGTCATGCTTATAATTTGATTTTAGTTTTGTCTATAAAGATTCAAGTGTTTTGATTTTTTTGTTTTGAATAATTCCATGAACAAAATTTTGAGCACATAGCTATATTGTTTGCCTTCTCATATAATGGATCCATAAAATTTTACTCAAACTAGTTGCATATTTGCTTTTTTTTGCAGGATGGTATTAAATCATAAGGAATTGCATCAAATTATAAGAAATTAAGAGAATATTGGGTAAAGGATAACAACTGTATATAGTTTAAAGGTCCTAGTTAAAAAAGATTCATAAAAGGGAAGTATAATTACATGTATTATTTTTCCTTCCATAGAAAGACTGCCAATTACCTTACCAATGTGTCATGAATGATTCTATGTTCAAAGTCTAGGTCATGCAACTAGTACAAAGGATTTGATTTTATGATTGCAAAGGACAGGCTAAAACACACATAAACCCACAAACATTATTTTAGCTCTATAGTTTCTAGTTATGCAGTTGAAGTTTCAGATAAAAGGGAGTGAATAGGATTACAGAATAAAATGGCATTTAACCTTTATTGAAAGGCAATTAACCAATTCCCAATTAATCCCTATTTTTACAGTCCTTCAAGAAAAAGCTCAGAAAACATTGTGGAAAATGAAGACATTATTTGCTACAAATAATTTCCTCTTAGAACAGAATGTTTTCTGCCCTTAAAGAAATAAATTCTTTTACATTCCAACATCTTTAACTTCTCTTTTACAAATCTTTCCCATTTGGGCAAGTCTAAAAATTTGTTATCTTGTAATGGGTTAAATCTGTAAAAATATACAAGATAACAATAATTAATTTTCAACCCATTACCATTATTTTTCAAAATTAGTCCAAATTGAAAGAACTAGTAGTATGACTAGTGTGATTTATTTGATTTTTTTTTACCAAATAAGACATGTTCAGAAAAGCAGAAATTGTTTGTAACAAGAAGTTTCTCCATTTATTACAATGTTTTGTAAATCTACCACAAAATGCAGGATTATGTGGTAAAGTTTTAATAAACAGAAGTAAAAGGAGCTTAACGAAACGCTCAAAAACATTATGAAATATGCCGATATCTGATGTTTGTCTGACAGGTTCTAGATAATGAAAAAATAAAATCAAACTCAAATAAGGGGCATAATTGGTACAAAAATTGATATACAGTTACCTCCCTTAATAGTACTGATTGCTCTTTTGATAGTGAGCGTATATTCCAAGTTTCAAGAGACTCCTCAAATGATAACAGTGATATAAGAAAATGCTGCCAATCTTGCTCTCGGGATCACGTCCATTAAGCCACCTCTTCCATTAAGCGACCATAATAGTAATCCCCATTTAGAAAGGGAAATCTTTTAAGAAGTGAAAGCATTTTTCTTTTAAAAAAATCGTAACAAAATCTTATGTTGTTGGAACTCATTAGAATCATGGCAATGAGACAATTCTAATGAGTCCCGACAGCATAGGATTAAACAAGAACTCCAATAATTTCTTTATGCAATCAATTCAATCATTCATATATTTCACAATAAATTATATTAGACAACCATTCTTTTAAGTAACCACTTTTTGGTCCTTCCTTCAGTGGTCGCTTAATGCAAGATTTGCTGTACCAGAGTTTTTGAACAACAAGGTAGACAGCAAGATGATAGTAATTCCTCGGGGTTTCTGCATAAGAAAAAAAACGGAGCCAAAAATCCTAACGATCACTCCCAGTTATCTAGAACTTCAGTCAGTATTGTAGAAGCACACACAGCACTGGACTATATTACGCTCCTTCATACATACTTCAAGAAAGGTTTTAATATCAGACTGTTAGAAAACAGAGAAACAAATCAAAGTCAACATCCACGAGAAATATCTTTAGTAATATATATGGTATAAAAAAAAATGTTTTTAAAAAAGGAAAATTTAGTGAGGAAAATATATAAAGTACAATGCATAATTGAAACAACATACAAGTGAATATAGAAAAGGAGAAATAAGGGGTGATGCTCAAAAGAAAAACATATGGTGAAAGGTTCTTTCAATTATGAGCTAACAGTAAGGTTATTAGGAAAGTTTTTCTAATTGCAATACTTTCTTTGAAAAAATAATTGTTCATGTTCCAAGCCTGACGTTGTTTAATCCCCTACATAGTGGTTCTTAATCTGTATCATGCTGAACTCAGAATATATTCTTTTTGCAGAAAGTCTAGACATAGACTGACCTGCACAAACACAGTTTGATCTCAGTCTGCACTTCCTGTTTATCACATTCAAGACAGAGTTTTTAAAATGAATTTTACAATAGGAAATGTTGACTCTCAAAATGTTCCATCAGGTTCAGATTTAAAATCATTTCTGAAAAGGGCTTTATTCAAATTAGCACAATAAGGGTAAAGATGCCCGAAAGATAATGTTTGGAAGAGGATAAATTTAATATTTTTTCTGTTACCAGCCGACAAAAAGTTATAGTGATCTAAAGTTGAAGGGATGCAGACAACAATTTCTAGTCAATGAAATTCTAAAAATCTTTGTCTTTTGGGGGGAAAAAATATTATAATTAATAAATTACAAGGAATTTCTTCATTATTCATTATCTTATCCTAAGTATTTTTCTTTGGGGACGTCCAAATGGGTCATTGTGTGGGAGCAGGCTAAACTACGGTTTTTGAGAAAATTTATAATATACTGAGTCAGTGTGAATACAGAGTTACCAACATTTCATATCTGCTTTAAAATATTTGTACACATATATAAGAGAAGATATGTTAATTAAATCAACTAGCATACAAGGTTGGTGTTAAGCACAGGTAGCCAACACAGGTGGATTTACAGTAATATTTCCGAAAATTAACCCCAAAAAATGTTTACACAAAAATTCTATGTCTCATATAATACAGACTGTGTGTCAACCATTTTTGGAATTAATTCTCAGAAATATTACACTAACCCTACCCGTTGCTACCGGAGATATTAAGTACTGTTACTGAAGTATTAGCAAAGCAAGCAAAGAAAAAACAAATCCAGAATAAACACAAGTGTTTGCCTTTCAAGTTCATCGTCAGAGATTTTTCTGCCACTCATATAGATAAACCTCATGGCAATCTTAAGTTGATTCCAACGAGCCTCAGCATTGTTATTTTTCCTGCAGGGGGGAGGTTAACAGAAGATCATTAAAGCATATAAAATAGCATACATGCACATAATAGAAACGATAATAATTCCAACTCAAACACAACAAAATGCACAGAAATATGCACAGAAGTAAGCAATAAAACTAAAAGGGCCTTTCAGAACAAGATTTTGTCAGTGGGTGACCAAAACCTGCTAAGTACAGCTTGATTTAGCTGGAGTTACCTGGTTATCGTCACCCACTGTCAATATGTTTGTGAAACAGCCCAGTAAAACAAATTCTTGATATTTACAAGTTAGGCCACTTCTTGGTCGTAAGACTTTGATCTTATAATGAGTACAATCAACTATGTATTGTAGAGAAGCACTAACAGATATCATCAGTGGAAAAGCTGTAGTTAAAATATTTTCATCATCCAGACAATATGAGCATTATAACTTGAATAGTGTTGCAGGTAGAAAGAAATGTGGAGTTTGCAAGACAATCTTTATAGACATTTTATGTCACGCATTTCTTTTGGTTTCACGAGCTACAATTCATAACTACATCTTATTCAAGCTGGAGTTACAACACTTAGGTCACTAAAAAAACATTAATTTTTTATTATATATTACTGACCTAAAGGCTGTTTAGTATGTGAGTCTATCTTCCTGTCGGAGGTCAGTGGGCGTGGCCAGTAATCAGTCAATTAGTTAATCCCGGTGCAAGTGCTGTAACACCCAAAGGTGTTGTGTAATACAGCAATATATTGTGCATATTGTAAAAGGCTGATTACTGTAAACCCTTTCCCACACAATCTATGCACCTCAGGAAAAAACTTTGGCAAACAGTGTGGAAAATGGAGAAATTGCTTGTCACAATTAATTTCCTCATCATCAACAAAGTTTTCTTTTCCAAAAGACAAAGATTTCTAAGATTCCATGAAGCTGAAATTATCATCTGCAACTTATTTGAATTTGGACCAGTCTAAAATTGTGTGGTCAGGTGATGGGTTAAAGCTGAATATAACATTATTAGCAACCAGCTTTTGTGCTATACACAAACATAACCTACATTCATGCAGTGCTAAATAATCTCTAGTATCTGTCTATCTTTATCAAAAGCTCAGTTAACCCATTACCATATGGTAAAACTTTAGACTGGCCTAAATTGAAAGGAGTTGCAGACGATATTTTTAGATTTGTTCAACTTTCTTGGTAGAAAAAAATTGTGGAAAATGAAAAATTGCTTGTTGCAAGCAATTTCTTCGTTTTACACAATGTTTTTAGGGGCATTAAAATGCATGATTGTGAGGGAATGGGTTAACATGTGTATGAAACAAGACCTCCAGATAAGAGGGGTCCAAAATCCTTGAATTATTTTTTCTTCAAGGAATCCTATAGTGTTGTTATTCATTTGATATTTGATTGATTGAAAGGGGTTAAACGCATCTTTTAATAGCATTTCAGTCATATCGCAATGGATTCCTGGTATTTCTCACACCAGTACTACCACTACATCTTTTCTGAGCCGCCAGCTACTCATTCCACTTAGGTTTAAATTGTCCTCCCATTGGTAGGAGTCATATTAAAAATGACATTTGCCACCATGGGGGATTCAACCCTGTACCTCATAATTGAGAGTCCCACACGCTAATACTGCACTATGGTCGCAGCCCATATTCACTTGAGTTTAATCATAGAGAAGTTTCTAAAAAGTACCCACAACACAGGGTTGTGCAATCTAAACTAACCTTTCACAGAAAGTAGCTAATACATCCATCAGTTCCATTAAAAAAAAATGTCACTGGGATAAAACCTTTTTTTTCAGATTTTTTAAAAATGGGTCATAACTCTGTGAAACAAGAGGCCCATGAGGGCCTGAGACGCTCTACTGGATATCAAGTTTTCTGTTAAAGAAATCTGATATTTAAGGAAGTTAATTGCTCAAAGAAGAATGCATAAAGAAAAAAAAGGGGCTTTATCCCCTTTATCATTTTAAGCAACAATCCTCAAGGCCCCTTTTCCCATGTTTCATGACGGATCCACTCCATTTCCTAAAGAAAGTTACCTTATGACCCTACAACCATTCTGTGAATATTTCATCAGAATCTGACAATAATTGTGGACTTAATCACATAAACAGGATTGTTTTGAATGAAAATCAATAAGGCCCCTTTTCCTGTGTTTTCTGATGGATCAATTTCATTCCAAAAGGAACTTTCCTTACAACCCGACAATTGTCCTGTGAAATTTAAAAGACAACTTGATAATGATTGTGATCTTCATCACATACACAAGAATGTTTTGAATGATAATCTGTAAGGCCCCTTTTCCTGTGTTTCAAATGCCACAATTATTCCATGCATCTTTGAAGAGAATCCAATAAAACTGTTGACTTTATTGTGTTAACAAAGATATTAAATTCAAGTTCTCATAGGGCCCCTTTTCCCATGATATTTTACTGTTGGTTTTATCATTCTATGAAAGTTAAAAGTGAATCCGATGAAATATTGGAAATTCATTATGTTTACTAGAATATTTAAAAAAAAAAAATCATATGTCCCCTTTTTACATGATACTTGATGGATTGTACCCAGTTCTGAAAAGAACCATCTAAGTATTTGTACAATCATTCTGTGAAATTTTGAAGTGAATCCGGTGAAATCAAGGGACATCATTGTGTTAACCAGAATATTTAAGAGAGTTTTTTTTTTATAAGGCCCCTTTTTATGTGACCCTTGCTATAGTCAGATCCACTGTCAAAATCAACAATTGGAATGATGGTACAATCAATCTGTTTAATCTCTGGAATTTATTGTGTTAATGAGTTTATAGTGAAATATTCATAGGGCCCCTTTTCTCATGATACTTTACAGAACAAACCAAATTTCAAAAGGAACAATTCTAATGAAGGTAGAATCATTCTTTAAAAGTTAAAGAGAATCAATGAAAACAGTGGACTGAATTGTGTCAAGAATTTTTGTAACTAAATTTTCATAAGGCCCCTTTTTCTGTGAAACTTAACAAATCAGACCCAATGTACAAAGGAACAATCCTAATGATAGTTTGAAGAAAATGATAAAGACTGAGGACTTTATTGTAATAATGATATTATGTAATAAAATTTTTATAAGCTCCCTTTTCTTGTGTCACTTAACCAATCAGACCTAATTTACAAAGGAACAATCCAAATGATGGTACAATCATTCTATTAAAGTATGAAGAGATTCTGATAAAGACTGAGGGCATTGTTGTGTTTATGAGGATTTGGTAATACTTTTTCATACAGCACCTTTTCCTGATACAGATCAGGCCAAATTTGGAAAAAAACAATCCTTATGATGGTACAAACATTCTGTGAAAGTTTGAACAGAATCTGATGAAAACTGCAGACTTTATCTTGGTGTCAAATTTTTAAAGTAAAATTTTCATAAGGCTCCTTTTCCTGTGATACTTGAAGGATCAGGTCTCATGTCAGCATCAACAATCGTGATTATTGTACAATGATTCTGTGAAGGTTTGAATAAAATCCAATGAAAGCTCTGGACTTGGTTACAAGGATTATAGATAAAATTCTCAAAAGGCCCCTTTTCCCATGATACTAGACAGATCACGCCTAATTTGAAAAGAAAGAATCCTTACGATGGAATAATCATTCTGTGAAAGTTTTAACAGAATCTGATGAAAACTGTTGACTTAATTGTGGTACAATAATTTTAAAATTAAATCTCATAATGCTCCTTTTCCTGTGATACTTGACGGATCAGGTCTAATGCAAACATCAACAATCATTATTATTGTACAATTATTCTGTGAATGTTTGAAGAAAATCCGATGAAAGCTCTGGACTTGGTAACAAGGATTTATAAATGAAATTTTCATAAGGCCCCTTTTCCTGTGCTTCTTGACAGTTCAAACCCTGTTATGAAAAGAATGATAGTTATGACCTTCCAATCATTCTGTGAAAGTTTCAACAAAATCTGATCAAAGCTGTGGGCTTTATTGTGTTAACAGGGTTTTATTAATTGAATTTTCATATAGCCCCCTTTCCCATGTTACTTGATGGATCTGAACCAATTCCAAAGGGAACTCTTCTTACAAAAGTATAATTATTCTGTTTGAGTATAAAGACAACCCCATCTCATCTGTGGACTTACAAGCATTAATTAAGATTTTTTTAATTGAATTTTCCTAAGGCCCCTTTTCCTATGTTTCTCAATGGATCAGACCCAATTTGAAAGGAACAATCCTTATGATGGTACAATCATTATGTGAAAGTTTGAAGTCAATCAGATGAAATCTAGGGCCATTACATGTTAACTAAGATTTTTTTTATTAAATTTTCATAGGGCCCCTTTTCCCATGAAACTTGATGGATCAAACCTACTTCCGAAAGGAACAATCCATTTAATGTAATAATCATTCTGGGAATGTTTGAAGAGAGTTTGTTGAAAACTATGGACTATTGTGTTTTCGAGGACTTTTTCAATCCAGTTTTAATCGGGCCCCTTTTTCCCATGGTCCTTGACTGATCATACCAAATTTTGAAAGGAAAAATTCTTATGATGGTACAATCATTCTGTGAAAGTTTGAAGTCAATCAGATGAAATCTGTGGACTCTAGAGTGTTAACAAAGATCTTTGAATTAAATTTTAATAAGGCCCCTTTTCCTATGTTTCTTGAGGAATCATATCCGATTCCAAAAGGTACAATCCTTATGATTGTAGAATCATTCTGTGAAAGTTTGAAGAGAATCCGTTGTAAATTGTTGGCTCTAGATTATTAATGAGAATTTTTTATTAAACATTTCATAAGGCCCCTTTTTCCTGTGTTTCTTGAAGGATCATACCAAATTTCAAAAGGAATAATCCTTATGATAGTACAATCATTCTGTGAAAGTTTGAAGGGAATCCGATGAAAACTATTGACTCCAGAGTGTTAACAAGAATTTTTTAATTAAATATTCATAAGGCCCCTTTTCCCCTGTTTCATGACAGATCAGACCCATTTTTGAAAGGAACGATCCTTATGATTGTACAATCATTCTGAGAAAGTTTGAAGAGAAACCGAAGAAAACTGTGGACTCTATCGTGTAAACGGAATTTTTAATGGAGTTTTTAATTGAATTTTCATAAGGCCCCTTTTCCCATGTTTCTTGACGGATCATACAAAATTTCGAAAGGAACAATCCTTATGTTGGTACAATCATTCTGTGAAAGTTTGAGGAATATCTGATGAAAACTGTGGACTCTATCTCGTAATTAAAATTTCAAAAGACCCCTTTTCCCATGTTTCTTGACAGATCATACCCATTTTCGAAAGGAACGATCCTTATGTTGGTACAATCATTCTGAGAAAGTTTGAAGAGAATCCAATGAAAACTGTGGACTCTATCTCGTAAACGAGGATTTTTAATTGAATTTTTAATGAATTTTCATAAGGCCCCTTTTCCCGTGTTTCTTGACGGATCATACCTATTTTCGAAAGGAATGATCCTTATGTTAGTACAATCATTCTGTGAAAGTTTGAAGAGAATCTGATGAGAACTGTGGACTCTATCGCGTAAACGAAGATTTTTTAATTAAACATTTCATAAGGCCCCTTTTCCCGTGTTTCTTGACTGATCATACCCATTTTCGAAAGGAACGATCCTTATGATGGTACAATCATTCTGAGAAAGTTTGAAGAGAATCCCATGAAAACTGTGGACTTTATCGCGTAAACGAGGATTTTTAATTGAATTTTTAATTAAATTTTCATAAGGCCCCTTTTCCCGTGTTTCTTGACGGATCATACCCATTTTCGAAAGGAACGATCCTTATGTTGGTACAATCAATTTGAAAAAGTTTGAAGAGAATCCAATGAAAACTGTGGACTCTATCGCGTAAATGAGGATTTTTAATTGAATTTTTAATGAATTTTCATAAGGCCCCTTTTCCCGTGTTTCTTGACGGATCATACCTATTTTCGAAAGGAATGATCCTTATGTTAGTACAATCATTCTGTGAAAGTTTGAAGAGAATCTGATGAGAACTGTGGACTCTATCGCGTAAACGAGGATTTTTTAATTAAATTTTCATAAGGCCCCTTTTCCTGTATTTCTTGACGGATCATACCCATTTTCGAAAGGAACGATCCTTATGATGGTACAATCATTCTGAGAAAGTTTGAAGAGAATCCCATGAAAACTGTGGACTTTATCGCGTAAACGAGGATTTTTAATTGAATTTTTAATTAAATTTTCATAAGGCCCCTTTTCCCGTGTTTCTTGACGGATCATACCCATTTTCGAAAGGAACGATCCTTATGTTGGTACAATCAATTTGAAAAAGTTTGAAGAGAATCCAATGAAAACTGTGGACTCTATCGCGTAAATGAGGATTTTTAATTGAATTTTTAATGAATTTTCATAAGGCCCCTTTTCCCGTGTTTCTTGACGGATCATACCTATTTTCGAAAGGAATGATCCTTATGTTAGTACAATCATTCTGTGAAAGTTTGAAGAGAATCCGATGAAAACTGTGGACTTTATCGCGTAAACGAAGATTTTTTTTTTTAAGTTTTAATTAGGCCCCTTTTCCTGTGTTTCTTGACGGATCTGACCAATTTCGAAAGGAACTATCTTTATGATGGTACAATCAATTTGAGAAAGTTTGAAGAGAATCCGATGAAAACTGTGGACTCTATCGCGTAAATGAGGATTTTTAATTGAATTTTTAATTAAATTTTCATAAGGCCCCTTTTCCCGTGTTTCTTGACGGATCATACCCATTTTCGAAAGGAACGATCCTTATGTTGGTACAATCAATTTGAAAAAGTTTGAAGAGAATCTGATGAGAACTGTGGACTCTATCGCGTAAATGAGGATTTTTAATTTAATTTTTAATGAATTTTCATAAGGCCCCTTTTCCCGTGTTTCTTGACGGATCATACCTATTTTCGAAAGGAATGATCCTTATGTTAGTACAATCATTCTGTGAAAGTTTGAAGAGAATCTGATGAGAACTGTGGACTCTATCGAGTAAACGAGGATTTTTTAATTAAATTTTCATAAGGCCCCTTTTCCTGTGTTTCTTGACGGATCATACCCATTTTCGAAAGGAACGATCCTTATGATGGTACAATCATTCTGAGAAAGTTTGAAGAGAATCCGATGAAAACTGTGGACTTTATCGCGTAAACGAGGATTTTTAATTGAATTTTTAATTAAATTTTCATAAGGCCCCTTTTCCCGTGTTTCTTGACGGATCATACCCATTTTCGAAAGGAACGATCCTTATGTTGGTACAATCAATTTGAAAAAGTTTGAAGAGAATCCAATGAAAACTGTGGACTCTATCGCGTAAATGAGGATTTTTAATTGAATTTTTAATGAATTTTCATAAGGCCCCTTTTCCCGTGTTTCTTGACGGATCATACCTATTTTCGAAAGGAATGATCCTTATGTTAGTACAATCATTCTGTGAAAGTTTGAAGAGAATCTGATGAGAACTGTGGACTCTATCGCGTAAACGAGGATTTTTTAATTAAATTTTCATAAGGCCCCTTTTCCTGTGTTTCTTGACGGATCATACCCATTTTCGAAAGGAACGATCCTTATGATGGTACAATCATTCTGAGAAAGTTTGAAGAGAATCTGATGAAAACTGTGGACTTTATCGCGTAAACGAGGATTTTTAATTGAATTTTTAATTAAATTTTCATAAGGCCCCTTTTCCCGTGTTTCTTGACGGATCATACCCATTTTCGAAAGGAACGATCCTTATGTTGGTACAATCATTCTGTGAAAGTTTGAAGAGAATCCGATGAAAACTGTGGACTTTATCGCGTAAACGAAGATTTTTTTTTTTAAGTTTTAATTAGGCCCCTTTTCCTGTGTTTCTTGACGGATCTGACCAATTTCGAAAGGAACGATCTTTATGATGGTACAATCAATTTGAGAAAGTTTGAAGAGAATCCGATGAAAACTGTAGACTTTATCGCATAAACGAGGATTTTTAATTGAATTTTTAATTAAATTTTCATAAGGCCCCTTTTCCCGTGTTTCTTGACGGATCATACCCATTTTCGAAAGGAACGATCCTTATGTTGGTACAATCAATTTGAAAAAGTTTGAAGAGAATCCAATGAAAACTGTGGACTCTATTGCGTAAATGAGGATTTTTAATTGAATTTTTAATGAATTTTCATAAGGCCCCTTTTCCCGTGTTTCTTGACGGATCATACCTATTTTCGAAAGGAATGATCCTTATGTAAGTACAATCATTCTGTGAAAGTTTGAAGAGAATCTGATGAGAACTGTGGACTCTATCGCGTAAACGAGGATTTTTTAATTAAATTTTCATAAGGCCCTTTTTCCTGTGTTTCTTGACGGATCATACCCATTTTCGAAAGGAACGATCCTTATGATGGTACAATCATTCTGAGAAAGTTTGAAGAGAATCCGATGAAAACTGTGGACTTTATCGCGTAAACGAGGATTTTTAATTGAATTTTTAATTAAATTTTCATAAGGCCCCTTTTCCCGTGTTTCTTGACGGATCATACCCATTTTCGAAAGGAACGATCCTTATGTTGGTACAATCATTCTGTGAAAGTTTGAAGAGAATCCGATGAAAACTGTGGACTTTATCGCGTAAACGAAGATTTTTTTTTTTAAGTTTTAATTAGGCCCCTTTTCCTGTGTTTCTTGACGGATCTGACCAATTTCGAAAGGAACGATCTTTATGATGGTACAATCAATTTGAGAAAGTTTGAAGAGAATCTGATGAAAACTGTGGACTTTATCGGGTAAACAAGGAAAAGTTTAATGGACGGATGGACAGATGGACGGACGCACGGATGCCGGACGGGAAAAAGCGATCGGTATAGCTCTAGTGGCCTTCGGCCAGTAGAGCTAAAAATATATGGACTGTCACCAAAGTAGCATATGCCCAACTTTGGTTGATACTTAGTGCACATGTGAAATTTGAGTCTAATCAATTGAGAAAATCAGCAGATAAGATTTTTTAACAAAGGGCAAACTCTGAGAAAAATCAATGGAGCAAAACCAAATAGAATATGCACATCTTTGATTGAAATTAATTGCACATAGGAAATGTGAACCAAATCCATTCAATAGTTAAAAAAAAATAAGCAGACAGGACTTTTAAATAAGGGCCAACTCTGACAAAATAAATGGCATGTTAACTAAATAAAATGTGCATATTTTTTATCAAAACTGAGTCTCATGTGTGAAAATTGAATCAAATCCATCGAGTAGTTTAGGAGAAAATAAGCAGACAGAAAAAGCTTAATACCAACCAAAGACAAACCAACTAACCCTCAAGCTGACTCCTGTATAACCTCCAAACATAGTTTTGGGGGATATAATTAACCCCCTTACCTGGAGGTCTAGAACAATAGTGAGATAATAACCGGATTTTCTTTCATTTTGCATATTGACTTACATATGGTTTAGATCTAATCTTTTAACTGGACTTAAAAAACATTAGAGTTCTTTAAAATCAGCCATTTGGTCCTTCTTTGAATCAATTTCGTTACATAATAATTCAATTTTAGCTGCGTCTATAAAGATTCAATTATTTTGATTGGCTAAAATCTCTTTTCAAACTTCCATCAACATAATTTTGAACACACAGCTATTTTGTATGCTTGCGCTCAAAGTAGATCTATATATTTTACTCAAAATTAGTGAAATTTTTGCTTCTTTACTGGATGGCATTAAATCATAAGAAATGAAGAGAACATTTTTTTGTTTTCATTGAGGTATGAACAAAAAAACTTAATCACAGTAATGTTTGAATCCGCTTTGCATATTCATACAGTTTAGTGAAGTTTTTAGGTTCATACCTCAATGAAAAACAAAAAAATACTCTCTTCATTCCCTAAATATAAGCTAACAAAAAATGCAATTAATCACTCTTATGTCATGTATCAATAAATCAGTGGACCACCAAATAAATGATGCAATGTTTAACTCCGTCAAACATAGAAACAGTTTGACCAATGGGTGGCAAAGAATGTTTGCAACCATTTATTTTAACCTTAAAATAAAATAAATTCATCAAATCATAGAATTTCGACTTCTTGAACATATATTCTATTCATCATTAAAGTGCCAATCACACTCAGACATTCTAACAAAAAAAATAACTGTAGTCTCAATTGGATAAATTATTTGAGCAGCATGACACTTTTGGTTTCAATCAATTTCATCAATCTTTTTAATAAAGTATTCAGCCTGAGAACTGTCTATAAAGTCGTCTAGGAATAGATCAAGTGATTTTTCCTTGTTTTAAGTCTAACAACATGTGTTTGCCAAACATCATGCCCTGTAACAGCCTTATTTTGAGATGTGACCTTGATATTTTGACCTTGACCTTGTCACATGGCCACAACCTTGGTATCTGCAGATACGGATCTATGAAATCTATCATCAGGCTAAATATGGGCATTTTATATTGAATAAGCTTAATGTTTTGCAGACAGATAGACCTTAAGACAGACAGATGGACAACAGTCAAAAAATATATTGATCTTTTGATGGGGGGGGGCATAAAAACACAAATTTTGATACATTTTGATTAATTGTTTTCAATAAGACATAACAATATGAAGATTTTCAGAAGCTGGTATCTTTTTGAATGATTCTGTTGGAGATAGAGTCTTACTGAACCTTTCAGAAATGAAACTTGAAAAATAGAACTATACTAAAAATTAAACCATGCATAAGTGCTGGAAAAAACAGAAAAAAGATAATTATTTCAACTAAGCCATGCCTTTTTCATGAAGCACAATGCAACGGAAAACAGATTTAACCTATTCCAACACCATGCCGCTTTTGTACGCCCCCTTGTGCAAAGACTTGAGGAAAACAAGCAGCAATTTCTTCACTTTCAACCTTGTTTTATTCCCAAAAAGAAGGATATACTCCAATTTCTCTGAACTTGAAATTGATTGATCCTCAACCTCTTTGAATTTGGACCAGTCTAAAATTTGCTGTGTGGGAATGGATTAACTAGGTCACAAAAGAAAATCATTGGTTGTGACACAAATGTCATAACTACAGCTCAAATAAACTGTAGTAACAGTGTACAAGTCACCAACTGACAAAAATACTGGACATAAATGTCAGAAGATCTACATTCATTTCTGGTCTAAATGTATTATTGATTGTTCATGTTTTTTTTATAATTGACAGTAGCTCAATCCATCAAGTGGATAGTTAAAGCTATCAATAAAGGAATCAATTAACAAATCAAATCAATCATTCAGCCCAGATTTGAGCTTCAAAAGCTTACCTTGGCCGCCATTTGTGTGAAACTTTTTCTTCGTTTGGCAACTTAAACGGAACTTATTCAAACTGTAGTTACTAACCAACCATTTCACTTTTCTAATGGCAATAAATTTCACAAGATAATGCCGTATAAAATTGAAGTGGAACTTCCTGTCAGAGTTGAAAGGCAGGGCGACTTTGAAAGCCTTTCCATTGAGGAGTCATTTTTAATAATTTTAAAAACGACCTCAAATATTAAAGTGATAATAAGCAATTCCTCATAGAAGTGGTCAATAAGTTTCAAAAATGAAAAACAATTTTTTATGCTGTTTTCATAGAAAACCCAAGGTATTGCTATCTGCGTTGCTTTTATCCTTGTTATGAAAACAACTTTGACATTTTGTGACATCTCTGGTATTAGTGAAAATACTCATTTGAAACTTGGAATATATGTTCTGAATAGCAATCTATACTATCAAGAAAGGTAACTCTCAATGCCTTTTTTCAGTATTTTCAATCTATTATCCAGACTCTAACATCTTAGCATCTGACCATAAGTGGAGCTCATGTGGTAGCTTGAGTTCAATGTAAAGTAATCTTTCAACTAGAAAAATGTCACAGACACAGATGCTCCGGCTTTGCTTGTCCCATGACCTTAGGTTGTGACCTTGAACTTGGGAGTATCCAACAAAACTTAACAGAATTTAATGCATGACAATAGTACTCTTCAAAAGGAACAACTGTGCCAAGTAATTTTGGAATCCATCAATTAATGTAGAAAATGTGCTCCGGACAAATCACATAACAAATTGATTTTCCTTTCACCCATTACCACACAAACCCCTGAAGAAATATGGTTGTGGAAAACTTGTAAAAAGCATTTTCACCTATCTCATAATGCTTTCAAACTTTTTTTGGCACTTATTTTCAAACTTTAGTGCACTTTGAAACTTCTTTCAATTTGGACCAGTCTCAAATTTTATAATCAGGTTATGCGTTAAAACAGAGTTATGTTTTAGCTAAGAGCTTTATCACAGAAATTTCTTTTACACTGAATAAGGTTGAAGATGATATAATTAAGTAATTTTAAATGAAAACATGAGTACTGCATGTAAACGCAGAGCTTTTATTTGCTGGATAGCAAAAAAAGTTTATGTCGAAAAAGGTGTTATAAAAAATTGTTTTAAAAACGAATACTCCTTGATGGATTAAATTGCTCTTTTAACCCATTCCAACTCAATCCCTCCTTTTTACGCCCTTCAAGAAAAAAGCTTTGAAAAACATTGTAGAAAATGAAGAAATTGCTTGCATCAAGCAATTTCTTCATTATCCACAATGTTTTCTATCCAAAAAAGTGAAAAAAATTAAATTCCATCAACTTGAAATTGTCGTCTGCATTTTCTTTGAATTTGGACCAGTCTAAAATTTTGTCAAGTGGGAATGGGTTAACCCATTCCCATACAACAAAATTTTAGAATGGGGCAAATTGAAACAAGACATTATTTTAAACTTAATTGGATTTTAATTCTCTGTGTCTTCTTGGATAAAAAAGACTGTAGATAATGAAAAAATTGCTTGATACAATTGCTTCATTTTCCACAATGTTTTTCAAAGCTTTCTACTTTATGGGCGTAGAAAGAAGGCTTGTGTGGGAAATGGGTTAACAGTGAGTATGTATTTGGAATTTCAGATCAATACTTTAATAATTACAGAGATGCACAATAAATCAAACTTTTTGCAAACATCATGAGGAAAACACACAGGCTTTAGCAATACCTCAGGTAATCTCTGAAATCAGCAGAGCTAATCATTCACTTATATTGTAGAATAGGGGCAATTGTTTGTGACAGGTAATTTCTCCTTTTCACATAATGGTTTTCTTATTCAAAAATCTTAGAACCCTAAAAACAGGTGTCTGTATTTAAGCTTTAGGACCATTGTCATCATCATTGTATATACTTTTCCAAAGTCAAAATTTCCAAAAAACTTATATGTCAGATACCTACCTGTCACTCATCTCTGCCCTATACAGTCTATTTGAGATAGAGGCAAGGAATGCCTGAACACACTCCGGATCCACTTCTAAACTGGCCTTTAATGCTCTGTGGAGAGATTAAACAGTATTCTTAGTCATTTATCACTGAAAAGGAAATCTGGGAGTCAAAACTAAATGAGTTTACCCATGCTAGCACAACTAAGTTAAGTACAGTGAAAATGAAATTCTCACTCAATGGAACATATTCATGTAGCCCAATCTAGAAACCCTAGATGAACCTCAATACCAAGTTTCAAGAGGCAATAATCATTGCTGAGAAAAATGTGCAAAAAATGTACAATAATACTAGGCAATATTTGAAAATAAACTGAGTAATTAAACAGAATGTATGTAATTTCTAAACCCAAATTTGGAACACACTATTTAGGACCCCTAGCTTAACCTCCACACCAAGTCAATGCTTGTAATGGTTGTTAAGAAAAGAAAAATGCGACAAAATAGGACCTCAGTACACTCGCCTTTAATTGGAAGATGATCTATAACAATCTACACATTGAAATCTAAGTTAGAGTTTGAAAAGAGCTGTAAAAGGTGATTTAAAAATGTATGACTATATGAACAGAGGAATATCTAAGTGTATTTTCAAAGGACAAGCAACAGGCATCATTGAGCTCACACTTATGACTTCCAAATATAAACTCTGACAAATTACCATAAAAAAATTGAAATAGGCAAAATCTGACTAGAAACTCACCTACAAATGTTTGTTATTGCACAATCCCTGACATTCTGTAATGCCTTTGATAGTTTATCTGATGGTCCTGCTTTACGCTGGCTGCTACGTGTTTCATCGGTCACTGTTATACGTATTGTTGGATGTCCATCTGGGTTCGCATATTTGTTTAACTTGCTCAATATTGGAGAAGGGCTGACCAAAAAGTCCCTTAGAGAAGAAACCATTGTGGAGGCCAAATTTGGAAAATTCACTGCTAACTTTCCAAGAGCCTGCAATATAGAATTAGAAAAACATGAACATTATGTATCCTCTTGATAATTTCATTTTTATATCTTCTATTTACAGAGTCATTTTAACCCTTCCTATAAGCAGGCATCTGTAAATGACTCTTTTATCTGCAGAAAATCAACTATTGCCGAATATGATTAATGCCCCCACCCCAAGGCTCCATGTCACACAATAAAAGTTTGTCACTGAAAAATATCCTTTTTTTCAACAAAGGGCAATAACTCCAAAAATAGTTAATGGACCGTAACCGAAATGGAAAAAGCACATCTTAGGTTGAAAATGAATGCAAATGTGAAATTTGAGTCAAAATATACGGACAACTACCACATTGAAATACGCACATGTCTATTTGATACCAAGTCTATCTGTAAAGTTTGAATAAAATCCATGCAACAGTTGCTCAGAAATTCAGCAGACAAGAAAAATGCTAAGAAGGACCGACCATCCAATCAACTAACTAATCAACTGACAAGCTGACTCCTATATAACTCCCCCAAACATAGTTTTTGGGGACATAATTACGAGGTATTGAAGTTGTTATAGATCTTTTTTAATCCATAACCATGGCCAGATGGTAAAAATTCAAAGAAGCTGCAGATGATAACATCTAATTGATATACATGTAAATTTAAGTATCCCTGTCACTTGGTGTAGAAAACAATGTGGAAAATGAATAATTTGCCTGTTTTCCGAAACCCTTTTCTTTTGGATCTCAAAAAGGCAGGGTTTTGTAAGAATATGTTAAAACAATCCAAAGTTAGAACAAGAGGTATTTGTGAAACACAATAGGTTAACTTTAATACTTTGACGTTGTCAAGGTCCTCAAACGACCTTGACCTTGGAATCAGCAGATTCCTTTCAATAAGAGCCATCCTCATGTCAAATATGAGTAATGTTAATTGAATAGTATGGAAGTTATAGAAAAATGTCAAGTTCAAAGATAGAGTTCTCCAGCATGCAGACAGACAGACATGGGTAAAACAATATGTCCCAGATCTATAAATGAAGGAGCATAAAAAACATTACTTAACCCATTCCCGCACAATGACGCTTTTTGACGCCCTTTAAAAAAAACAATTGGGAAAACATTGTGTAAAATGAAGAAATTTCTTGTGACAAGCAATTTCTTCATTGTTTCTTACCAGAAAGTTAAAAAATTCTAAATTTTCATAAACTTTGAATTGTTGTCTGTAACTCCTTTTAATTTGGACCAGTCTAAAAATTTTATGTGAGGGAATGGGTTAAAACAAATGTATGAAAGACCAATAGATAGGATAACCACTGTAATGTCCCTTCCAAAGTAGGTTATAATTAGAATTGTCACAAAGCAGACTTACATCCCAGCAGCTTTTTGTCAATCAGGTAGTAAAATTGACCTGTGACCTATGTAGCCCAAAATTAATAGGGCACTTCCATCAATCATTGGGAAGAACTGTACAAAGTATAATGGTAGTAGGTTAATTGGTTCTAGAGGACAGGTATGAAAATGTCTTTGGACAGATGGACTGACGGACTGACAAACATACATGTCGAAACCCATATACCCCCTCTATTTTTTAGGTTTGGGGGGTATAAGTACTATGTACACATTATTACCTCGAGACAAACCATAAGTATAGGTGTATGGGGTAGCAACAATTTCTTCTCTACATGGGATGACATCTTCTCTGTTAGTTTAAGGCAAAGATTCTCTGCTTCTACAAAGATTTTCAGTGATCAATCAATAACCTGTACAGATTGCTGTTATTGTTAGGATCTCCATTTTAACGTATTACCACAAGACAAAAGTTTGGACTGGTCCGAATTGAAAGCAGTAGCAGACAACAAAATTAAGTTAGAAAGTTTAAAATAATTTGTCCTTCTGGAGAGATAAGATTGTGGGAAATGGAGAAATTGATTGTTTTTTGGTTTTTTTTTTTCATTTTCCTTAATTTTCCCAAGCTATTTTCTAGAGGGACGTCAAAAAGTGTGATTGTGTGGGAAGGGGTTAAAGAAACAGTAGCTTTACAAATCTGCAACCATTAACCTATTCTTACACAATGACACTTTGACGCCCTTCAAGTAAAACAATTGGGAAAACATTGTGTAAAATGAAGAAATTGCTTGCAATAAGTAATTTTTTCCTTTTCACAATGTCTTCTTCCAAGAAAATTGAAAAAATCTAAAATTTCATAAACTATATATTGTTGTCTGCAACTCCTTTCAATTTGGGCCAGTCTATAGTATAGTAATTGATTAATTGACAACAATAACAAGTTTGATTGCTTTGGCAACATAACAACTATAAAGTGATTTACTATTAGCATTTGCTTGACCCCTTACCAGACACAGAATTTTAGACATGTCCAAATCGAAAGGAATTGCAGATGACAAATGCTCATGAAATTGATTTTTTTTTTCATTTTTTCGGGGTAGAAAGAATTCTGAAAAATGAAGAAAATGCTTGTTTCAAGAAATTTCTACATCTTATAAAAAATCTTTTTTTTCAGTTGTTTTTCTAGAAGGTCTTTAAAAAGTATCATTGTATGGAAATAGGTCCAATGCCCTGCCTATATCGAGGGAAACAGAAAAGAAATCTAGTTCCTTACCAGACAAAAGTTTTTAGTCTGGTCCAAATTGTAGAATTTGCAGACTACTTTTTCAGTTGATGAAATTTCAAAAATCTTTGTCTCTTTAGGAAGAAAACATTGGTGGTAATTTCTTATTTTCCACAATGTCTTCCTGTTTACTTTAGGGTGTAAAAAAGAGGGATTGTGTGGGAATGGGTTAATAAGATTGCCACATATAGTTTGGTCACCTAAAAGTGAATATATTCAAATCGCCAACTATTGTCTTGATATAGGATCAACTTTGCAAGACAAATCACTTCCTCCAATATGTCATTTCTCATTTGCAAAAAAATTTAAAACTTTGAACCATTTGCAAAATGTCATGGGAAAAGAAACCATCTCAGAGTTGTAATTACCTTTGACCTTACCTAAACAATCCCTCTTTTTACGACAAGAAAAAGGTTTTGTAAAAAAATAGTGGAAAATAAAGATACAGCATGTAACAAACAATTTCTTCAATTCCTACAATGTTTACTTCCATAAAACGCATTAACTTTTAGTTCAGGTCTTCAATAAAGTTGGACCAGTTTAAAAAAATTGTGTGGTTATGAGTTAATCATTGTCAGTCTGAGCAAATTTAGCAGGATGATCAGAGTTTTACAAATTTTGTTTACGAAGAATTTCTAATAATGAATTTGAAATTGGTTTACATTTGGTTTCGACATATCTACCCTCACTGACCCCTAATTGGTCAGGCAACTCTGTCTGATACAGGCTTGTAAGAAGTAATTCAAAATTAGGAGTGCTAGCTTGGATACACTTCAAAATTTTGAAAAGTCTTACTTAGGAATACTTGGGAGATTTTCATTTTTTTCATTGAGGAATTTCCAAGTCAGTACACTTATCAGAATTAAGGGATTGGGGGGGGGCAGTTGGGGGTTGGCCTTGAGAGCCCCTGTTCCTACAGGTCTACAATATAGTTCACATAATATATAATTTCCTACCAGTATCATCCCTTACTGCCCAAAACATAAGGTCTATACAAGCAGCACAGCTGTACACAACCAGTTCATATGGATGAGGGTCAAGTTTCTTATTTGTCTCTTTACTCATTACATATTTCTGTTCCATGTCCGACTGACATCGAGACATCAGGGACTTGGCAAATTTCTCCACATCCTTCATGTAGGGACCAGGTAAATCTAAAGACAAAAAGTAATCTTTATGTCAAAACTCATCAAGTATACCTAACAAGTTAAGTCCAGAAATAATTCAAATTAAGTCATTAAACAGAGGCAGTAGTAGTACTTGAGTACCGACCTAAATGTTCTCAGCACAATATTAGAGACCTAATTGAGCCTCCTGACCAAGTTTCCAGCGGTTGCTATTTATAGCTGATGAGAAAATGCAATGAAAGTATACAACTATAACAAGCTATGTCAGAAACTAAGAGGGCCATACTGGCCCTTAATCACAAAAATACTTCGTAGATGGGGATTTAAAATGAGCTCCCTCTTTATCATGAAAACAGTGGTTGTAATTCAAATAGTGGCAAGTATTACTCTTTGAAAAGCTTGTTTTAGAATAACAATGTCTATGTATGTATTTTTAAAAATTATGCTCGTTAGTTGTCCTTTCAATTTTTTATTGTGCTTTCATTTTACTACTTCATCAGTATGATTTTCACAAAAATAAATCTATCTAGCTACCTAAATCCATTTTGAGAAATTTCATTCTTTGAGTAACAAGAATGTAATCTACTAACCTTTCTCTTGTTCTAAAATGTCTCGTAACATGGTTACCATAACCAAGGTTAAGACCTCACTGTATGTCTTATAGCTGAATCTTGTCATGTCTCCTTGCTATAAAGTATAACACGTTCAACCTTTATACATCTCCCATGGAGCTCCAACAGGGAGTTCAACTTAAATATCAAATGGTGTTTCTGTACAAAATTCATATTTAGTAACTTGTAACAACAGAATATAATGGTTGCTTGGCCGGCTAAATGTTGTAACTACAGCTTGAATAAGCTGTAGTTATGACATTTTAGTTGCCAATCTAACAAGAATGCTTCATATACATTTCAACCATTGTTCAGAATATTTGGTCTAAACAAATGATTTGATTGGTCTATTGATTTTTTTTCACAGGGACAATCTGTCAAATTACATACAAGACTGGCACAAATGCACATACTTGTAAGTCATCTAGATATCTATATATTAACACTTTAGTGTAGAACGATAGTTTCAACTCGGTTAAAAATATCTAATCAAATAAACTTACAACTTAATCATTTGTTATGTATCTTTAAGTACCTCTCTTCTTTTTGTTACCCTACTTGTATACACTTAACATATCATCCATTTTCTTTAAAACAAAATTTTAGACTGGTCCAAATTGAAAGAAGCTACAGATGACAATTTCAAGTTGATGGAATTTCAATTTTTTTCTTTTGTTTGTTTTTTATAGAAATCATAGTCGGTAATCAAGAAAATGCTTGATACAAGCAGTTTGTCCATTTTTTCCACATTTTTACTTCAGGGTGTAAAAAGGAGGGATTCTCTGGGAATGGGCTAAATCCCATTAACACTTAAAGAATTTACAATAAAATATTTGCTGTAGTCAAATAGATCGGGTTTTTTTTAATGTTGTGTCTTTTTCAGCTTTCAATCCAATTCCATCAACCTTTCACATGAAAAGTTTGGCCAAACAGTTATATATTTCAATCAGGCATAGATTTTGTTACATTTTCATGATTTCAAATGCAAAAATAAAACTATTTGAAACATTTGGACAAAATGTTGTTTTTAGAGCCTGATATATTCCGCATTATTTATGAGGCAGTGTGTTACTGGGACTTTAAACCATTCCCACTCAATGACGATTTTAGACACCCCCCAAGAAAAACAGCTTTGGAAAACATTGTGGAATGTGAAGTTATTGTGTGCTACAAGCAATTTCTTCATTATCCACAATGTTTTCTACCCCAAAAGTAAAATAATTCAAAAATTTCAAAACTTTCAAATTGTTGTCTGCAACTTCTTTTAATTTGGACTGGTCTAAAATTTTGCTGTTTGGTAATGGTTTAAACCATTCCCACACAATCCCTTTTTATTCAGCCAATAAAATAAATTTGTTTTCTACCCAAAAGAACAAAGATTTTTTAAATTTCTTCAAGTACGAATTGTTCACTGTAGCTTATTTCAATTATGGCCAGTCCAAAATTTTGTTGTGTGATAATGGGTTAACCCATTCCCATATAACAAAATTTTAGACTGGTCCAAAATGTAAAAAGCTGCAGACAACAATTTCAAGTTGATTGAACATTACTCTTTTTTTTTCTTTTTAGATTGAAAACATTCTGGATAAAAAAGAAATTCCTTCATACAAGTAATTTCTTCATTTCTGCAATGTTTTCCAAATCTTTTTTTTCTTGAGGGGCATTATCTGAGAATGGGTTTAAGGTTGAACATATAATAACTGTTTCATGAATGATGCCAGAATATTGTCTGTTGGTATGTCTATGAAATTGTAAACATTATCTTATGAGTTGATATTGAAATCAGCCTACGTCAAATAGATTTATAAAAATCTCATCTGTCTATATACATCTATATACATTTTGTGGAGGGTTGTATAATCTAACAACTAACCTCATTCACTGTGTGGACATCATCCAACAGTTTATCAAGTTTAACCAGCAACTCTCTGTTCAGGAATCTCTTAGACTAATAAAACATAGATAATAAAGTGATTAATATATTTGAATAAAATATATTTCAATTGATGGATGACCAATGTCAATCAAAAGATCAATTGACAAATCATTTTATTCAATGATGCTTTTTATCCCTTTCCCGTTCAAATACGGGATTTCTCGTTCCTGTGATTTTATACTCGAGAAAACATTGTGGAAAAAGAAGAAATTGCTTGTAACAAGCAATTTCTCCTCTTTCCACAATATTTTCTACCACATAGGATGGTTTCATTTCAAATAGCATCCAGTTTTCATTGTCGTTTGCAACCTCTTTCAATTTGGACTAGTCTAAAATTTCAAAAAACGGGAAAGAGTTAAGCCGTCAGGAAAACGGATTATATCTAAATTTGCTCTATCACAATTCCTGCATTTTAATTGCCTAAAAAAAATCATACTTCTATGAAAAAAGAAATGATTACCATTATTTCTTGTATGCTTTGTACACACAGTATTTCCATAAAAAAATGTCTCAAACTGGTACAATCTTGACCATTTCACATCTTTTAACCCATTACCAGATGACAAAATTTTAGGCTGATCCAAAATGACAGCAGTAGCAGACAACAATTTAATGTTCACAAAATTTTAGGTTTTTTTTCAACTTTATGGGTAGAAAAGATTAGTAAAAATGAAGAAATTGATTGCAGTAAGCTATTTTTTCATTTTGCATAATGTTTTCCAGATTGTTTTTCTTGAGGTCATTAAAAAGCATTGTTGTGTGAGAATGGGTTAATGTTATTCATATATACTTTTCAGGTGTTAGATTATAAGAAATGAAAAGATATTTTGTTGTTTTTGTTTTCTTCAGTGTATGAATATAAAAGTTAAGCAGACTTCTGTATGAAACTCCTTTGCAGCTTCATATAAGGCAAAAGGTTTTTATTTTAATCCATCCATGAACCAAAAGATACTCTCTGCATTCTTATCATAATTTCACAAAATCATTTGAACATGTTGTATGTTAGGGTTGGTAGAACAGGGTGTATGCATATATAACAACTTTTTGTTAGGTACAAGCCAAAAGAATCTACCATACTTACAAGGTTGAAAAGCGTAAGTAACTGATCATTTGTAAATTTTAGGTGGTCTTCTTGTGGAATTATTTCAAACCCCCAAGGCTTTGTCCTAGTAAAACTTGAACCCATCTTGTTGAAAAACAGTTCTTTGGAATTAGCGTCGTCATCCCTCGGAGGACTTGCACGTGTTAGAATACTAGGCGGAGGTGGAAGACTTTTTGGTGATGGTGACCTCTCTCTGTGGGAGTCGATGAAATCCATCATGTTATGTAATGCGGAGGGGCTTGAAGGACTATCTGGGGTGATCATGTGGTAGGACAGTGTTCGTGGAAGGATTGGTCGAAATGATGTGAAACCCTTGATAGTTTCCTCAGTGTTGTCTTTCTTGGGTATGCTGGATTTCGGCTTGTCTGAGTCATACATGATGGCTATAAGGGACTGACTGTCATCACTTGATCTACCTAGAGCACGGGCTAAGCCCAGTAAAATGGGTACTATTCTGGTGCAAAGGTGATCTGAAATCAAAGAGTTACCAGATGACAACATTTCAGACAGGTCCTAATTCAAAAAAGTTGCAGACAATATTTGAAAATAAAAGTCAAATAGGAAAGAAAACATTCCAACAATGTTTTCGAAAGCTTTTTATCTTTGGTGCGTCAAATTTTGGGATTGTGTGGTATATTGTTAATATCCTCAAAGAGATTGGGTAAATAATTTTGTTAACGTGCTGCAACAAATGAAAAACCTGACACATATTTTCATTGTCTAGAGGTGTGTAATCCTAGCACCACCCACTAACATTATAATAGAATAAATTTTATTAATATAAACAAATTAAGTCTAAGTTAGATGGGATAGTGCCAGTCTTAATCCTTACCTGTACAAACCTGGGATTTTGCGTCGCTGTGATTATATATTTACTTGAGAAAACATTGACAATTTCTTTTATTCCAACAATATTTTCTACCCTATAGATTGGTCATTTCAAAAATTCAACCAATTTTCATGTCATTCAAAACCTCTTTCAATTTGGGCAAGTCTTAAATTTAAAAAAAGGGAAAGGGTTAAACTGTTATTTTCGTCAAACCTTTACTGTTTATCAAAATATTTGACCTGTCCAAAATCAAAGGTTTTACAGACAACAATTCAAAATTGATTTTATCTGATCAATGATCATTTAGAAGGGTAGAAAATATTGTGGAAAAAAAAATTGCTTGTCACAAGCAATTTCTTCGTTTTCCACAATGTTTTCTAAAGTATAAAACCACAGGCATGTTAAAACCAGCAATTGAACAGGAAAGGGTTAAAACACTTTTTTGTGGGTGCTCAATGGAAGTAAAGGATCCCCACTGTTAATCAAAGTAATAAACCATTCCCAAAAAATCCCTCCTTTTTATGATACCCCTCAGGAAAATAGTTCTGGAAAACAATGTGGAAAATGAAGAAATTGCTTGTTACAAGCAACTTTTACATTTTCCACATTCTTTTCTCCCCAGAGAGACAAAAAACATAAAATTCCAACTCCTTTAAATTTGGATCGGTTTAAACTTTCACTGTGTCGGAACGGGTTAAGCAACTAATCAAATCATTCATTTAGGACGAGAGTGAAGTTTGAAATCCCACATTGGTCGACAGTTATGTAAAGCATACCATTTAAGGGATAAAAAAAATTGCTTTATGCATAACTAGACATCATAGAGATGTATTATGACATGCTACGGTTCATTCCAATTGAAATTATAGGAGGATGTGGGTTTTTTTAATGAGGTTTAACGCCACTTTTAACAGTTTTTCAGTCACATTGTTGAGGCTAACATTGGATTCCTTGTTTTTCTCACACCAGTACTATCACTTCATCATTCCAAGCCTAATAAATCTGTTTTTCTTTCTTCATTTTTTGATAATGTTTCCCAAAGCATTTTTCTAGAGAGTTGTAAATAGGAGATATTGTGTAGTAAAGGGTTAGCCCATATCCACAAATTTATGCCTTTTTACAAAAAAAGAAAAAAAAACAATGATAAATTGAAGAAATAGCTTCTAATAAGCACTTTCCTCTTTTCCCAAAATTCTGAAAGAAAAAAAAAATGAACTTGATTTTGCAGTCTGTAACATCTTTAAATTTTAACAAGTCTCAATTTTTGTTGTCTGGTAATATGTTAACTTTATGAAGTGACAGCCCTGAGTAATCGAATTTCAAGGCAATATCAAAGACAATAGTGGTATTCTTTTCCATTCATGAAGCAGTCAGAGCATGAAATATTCTTGTTATATTTGATCTACTAGAAATAATTCACCTTTTGACACATCATCTTTCCCTTCCAACATCTGACATAAGGTCTCCAGTACCTCTAACTGGACAGATATCACCTGAGGAAAAGAGAAAAACTCATCAAAATAACAGACAATATAAACCTTCCTATTCAATCCTTGGTTTTTACGCCCTGTATTTATAAAAATTTAGAAAACATTGTAAAAAAAGAAGAAATTGCTTGTAACAAGCATTTCCTTTTTTTCAACAGCATTTTCTACCCTACTGAATGGATGTTCTTCCAGTATAAAATTTTACAAAACACGAATGTCCTAAAGCAGCCATCAATTCTTACTTCAGAAGTAAAAGCCCAGATGATACATGGTAAATGCATGAGATAGTTTTCAGAATCCTGGCAATTAAACTGTGAGTCTCAGACTGACATAACATGCTTCCCCTAAAAACCTCCATACATGTAATGAAAATGCCATGGACCAAATTTACCTTTCTCAAAGTTTTTTCTCAAAAAAACAAAAGAGATAACAAGAGCATCACATACGGATGCCAACTCTCTGCAGTTGAAGAGCTTGATCATTGATTTCTAAGTTGAAAAAAGGGCATAATTCATCAAAAAATACATTCAGAGTTACCCCCCTTGTTGGCATAGATTGTTCTTCTGATAGTGAACATACATACTGATTTTCAAGTAAATGTGTTCAGTAATACCAGAGATATTACAAATTGTCAAAGTTTTCTGATGATCCAGACAATGACCTGTGCCGGCAATACCTCAGGTTTCCTACAAAAACTGCAGAGCTAATTTTAACCCTCGTCATGCTGAACCCAGAACATTCCTGTTTTGGCAGGAGGTATAGACAAAGATCAGCCTGCACATACATGCAGTCTGATCTTGGTCTACCCCTCCTGTTTGTTCCATTTAAGCCAAAGATGTTTAGATAATCAATTTTCAAAAGAAATATTGACCCTTATTAAGGCTTTCAAGTGCTGTCAGTCCTTTGATTTTAAAGCAATAATGTATAGGATTTTAATTCAGCATGACAAGGGTTAAGTATAGATGAAAGTCAACCTACCTTGCTCCTACAGGCAGTATCTCTGTGAGCAACATCACTCAAAATTGTGTTCAAACAGAAACTCAAACATTCTGGTTTTGGAATCTCTGAAATGTAACAATGATTATCTTTCATTTTTTTCATTCATTCCTGTATGGTCTGATTTCAATGAAAAATAAATTCATATTGACAGACATAACTACATGTATTAACATCTAGGCTGAGAAACTGTAATAAAGAGAGTTTGGTAGCAAAAAAAACATTATTTCGTAAAGTAAAAGTTTAAGCCATGTAATCATCTTATCTATTACATTTTCTACAAGCTCAAGATTACTTTGCAAGAATCATTGTCCTTGTAACAAGCAATTTCTCCTTTACTCACGATGTTTTCTGCAACTTTGTTCTATAGAGTCTAAAGAGAGATTATGTGATAATTCATTAACTATTTAGAAAACAAAGAAAAATTTTACTTACTAAAATGTTCAATCCCATTTGGTCCCTCTACCCAAGTAGCTTTCGGCAATCCTTTCAGAATGTTTAAAAAATAAGGAAGCAATACGTCTTTGTACTGTAAATACAAACAATTACTTAACTTTAACATTAAATCCATTTCAACACAGTGACACTTTTTGACGTCCCTCAAGAAAAATGATTTGGAAAATAATGTGTAAAATTAAGAAATTGCTTTTAACAAGCAATTTCTTCATTTTACACAATGTTTTCTACCCAGAATTTTGCAATATCTAAAATTTCATAAACTTTAGACTATCATCTGCAACTCCTTTCAATTTGGGCTAGTCTAAAATATTTTCGTCTATTTATGGGTTAAACTGATTACCGACAACAAGATTTTAAACTGATCCAAAATCAAAGAAGCTGCAGAGAACAATTTAAAGTTGCTGAAATATATTTCATAAATACTTGGGCAGAAAACATTGTGGGAAATGAAAGAAATTGCTTGTTTCCAGAATATTTCTTAGAGCCTTTACTTTAGGGGCATAAAAACTGGGACTATGTGGGTATTGATCAATGTCCACACAACTTCTTACTATTTCCCCCCTTCTATTCTGTAAGCTTGTAATGATTTAAACAAACCTTAGTAGCAACAACATAAGAGCTGACAGAAAAAGAAGAAATTTGTGTTTAAATTAAAACCCACTACCCTTGACAAATTCCTAGATATCAAAGATTTAATGGAATTGATTTCCCACATCCCTGTATCAAACTTTACGCTGAATCATTTTCACAAAGAATATAAAATAAAAAGTTAAGAAAAGTTGAATGCAGACATTTAGATAAAAGCCAGTAAAAAGACAGTAAAAGGTAGAGATAGAAAATCAGGCTTTTTTTCTTTCTTTTCCCACTATGTTGCCCTTAGCCCTAATACCTGTGGGGATTGCAAAAATCAAAAATTATTTGGTAGAGCTTAAACCACACAAAGGTGTTTTCTGACGTCCCCCAAGAAAATAGTTAAGAAAACATTATGAAAAATGAAGAAATTGCTTGTAATAAGCAATTTCCTCATCTCCCACAATTTTTTCTACCCTGAAAGATAAATTAACTAAGATTTCATGAACTTAAAATTGTCATATGCAACTTATTTCAACTTGGACAAGTCTTAAATGTTGTCTTCTGGTAATGGGTTAAACACAGAAAAAAAATTATTGTACCTGTAAGCCAGACTCCAGAAAATAGATCCCTAATGCCACTATAGCATCCTGTCCTCTCTGATCAAATACCAAGGTTCCCTGGGGGTTTTCTGTGGGGCAATAACCCTGTAGTCTTGATACCTGAAATAGTGTTACGGTACAATGGATTATGAAATATGGATTATTAAATCAATTTTCCTTAACTTATTTCCACAATTTCCCGCTTCTTTATGTCATACAAGAAAACATTGTGGTAAATGAAAAACATGCTTCAAGCAAATTCTGCAACAATGTTTTATGCCAAAAATGATAATAAAACAAAATAATTTCATCAACTTCAAATGGTCATCGGTAACATCTTTGAATTTGGACTAGCCTGGAATTTTCTTGTATGAGAATGGGTTAATTTTAGATACATGCTAGTCTCATGGAAAAATTTGGTTATTTCACGAAACCAAAATTCTCCTACATCTTTCAATATTATGTTGGGGGTTTTGAGAGGGGGTGGGGTCTTCTTTAACTTTTGGTTGGAGAATTAAGCTGAATGGCGACCAATCTCAGATCATGCAATGTTAACTTTTCAAGTAGCAATCCATTATCATATACATAGGAATATAACTGCTAGACATAGGTAAGCAAAAAGAGTTAAATTGATGCTTAACACTTTTTTAAATTTGTGCAGAAACATGCAACCTGATTGAGCAAGCAGCACTATTATTAGCTGCGATATCGTTGCCCTCTTTCTGATAATCAGCTGGTGAAGGCAGATTATCAGAAAGAGGGCTAGGATATCGCAGCTACACTTTAAAGAACATCCTTTCTCTTATTTAGGAATTCCACCATTGTAGAAACGGACCCCTGAATTGTAAATTCAATAAAATAAACAACAGGTTTCAATCAGAAAACAGGGCTTGTACTAGCCTTTATATTTCGGAACTAAATGCCTCCTTGATCATGAAGTTCTAGAAGTCAAAACAGTTTTTGTAGGGATCAACAAAAAGAGCAAACCAAACATAGGTAAGATTTGAAAGTGTAATTGTCAAATGACTTTTTCTTATTTATTTTATTCACTTAATTACAAACTGTTATCAAGATATCTAGTAAACAATTAATTCATATAGTTTTCAAAGAATCACTGCTAATTTGAGGGTCAAAATATCCTGTTTTGACTCTTAACGATTTCTCTCAGGGGGGGGGGGGATTTTTCTACCAGCTTTACCATAAAATGGCCAAGGTCATCTAGTTGACTATGATGCCATGTTAAGAGTGTTTCCAGTCACAGATAGTTTGTTGATAAAAAGATTCCAATCTTGTTGTTGTTAAACAGGATGGTATCTTGAAAGCCTTATCATGCTTTTTTCTGGGTATTGTTTGATTTGTAATTATGTTATTATTTTGAATGTTGACTAGCCCATAATAATGCATCAGTGCAAAATAGTTGCAACTGTGTATAAACATATAGGCAGTTACAACTGTTTTGCCTTGACCCATCAATATTTGATTTTTGTACATCATGGTAAGTCTTGATGCATTTCGGTGTCTTTGAAGAGGTTTCCACTGTAGATGTTCCAGGAGGTGAATGACTGATGCTCTATTATGATATTGATTTGGGACGAATTGGGCAAATCTAGCTCTATCATTTCAAGCTATGAATGTCTGTATAAATAAGAGGATACAATACAGTGCAAGCATATTTGAGGTTTGGTCTAACTAGTGATTGAAATGCCTTTTCTTTCAGGGTTTAGTTGTCTTGTTCTTAATGTTTATGTTGAATCTAAGAAATCCAATAATGCTTTTAGATTTACCACAAATGCTGTTTTTTGGTCCATTTTTTATCAGAGTATCTGGTCACACTAAGATATTTAGCAACTCAAGTCATTGATATTTAAACCCAGGTATAACAGGGTTAGCTCTGGCTTGGAAAAAGTTGTCGCCATCACTTTCACCAAATAAAAAAAGTTGGGGACAAATGGAATAAAGTTGGGGCCAAATTCAGGAGTTGTGCCAAAACCAAACATTAATTTACTGCACTTTTATTTTCATATTTTCATAACTTATATGCTATAAAAGAAACAATATGCAGTAAGCCAGATATAAACATGGTCATTCATTTGTTATTTTGTCTTGAATTAATGTAGGCAAATCATACATCGAACTTGATTTAAGTTCTCTTCAATCAGTACTTTCAGTACTTTGATTATAAAAATTCAGTTTTTGATGAGAAATATATGGGGAAAGAAATCAAAATATTTAGATATGCTTGATTTGATAATAAAATTTGAAAGACATCTGCAGGTTTTATAAAAATCGGTTTAAGGTTGAACATTCTTGGGTACGAATGAACAAAAAAAGAAATGACTCATCTGCTTTTAGGACAGTGAAACTCTTGAAATTTCTGACAAAATTTAATAAACTACCACTGTTTCTATGAACAGTTCAATGGAATATCCTCCTTTTTACTCATGTATGCTGATTCGGTGTTTAAGCGAGAAATTGCCGTAACGTTGCCGAGTTCAGAAACTGAATGAAAATGTCAGCTGAAATTGCCGGAAATATGACCAGATTCTGCATTTGTATTTTTCAGGAAATGGTGAATAGTGGCCAGTTTGTTTACACTTTCCTTAAAAAGAGTTAATCTATTTTGATTATTGGGGTCTACTGATATATAAAAACTGATAGCCAGAATTGTTGTAACATTGCCGAGTTCAGAAACTGAATGAAAATGTCAGCTGAAATTTAGCAGAAATATGACCAGATTCCGCATTTGCAATCTTCAGGAAATGGTAAATAGTGGCCAGTTTGTTTACACTTTCCTTATAAAGAGTTAATTTATTTTGATTATTGGGGTCTGCTGATGTATATAAAAACTGATAGCCGTCATCTAAGACCCTTCATACAGTCATCCCTAATACTAAGTCACGCCCACAAAACAAAATCAATTAGACCCAATGAACGCATTTCATTCATCTCATCTGCTGTCAATCAGAACTGTAATAAGACTAGGCAAGGACATAATTGACTTGATACACATGCATTTGAGGAATTATACACACTTGGCCCTCGGATTTGATTCCCGAAGATTGTATGTATTAACAGAACTGTTCATGATTCTTTTGGCACCACAAACTTTCGCCAAATGAAAAAAAATTGTGCCAGAATTTTATTTTTGTTGCATTTGGCGACAATGGCGATCTGCAGCGTGAACCCTGGATAACAAGTTTACAGTACAGAACATCATTAATTTGACAAACTGATTGTAACCTGATTGAATGCTATACAGTACACGATCATGATTGAATGATTGTGATTGAATGTTGATTGCTTTTCACTCTGAGCGGATTGAACACTTTCTTGTTTAGATGCAATTGCTCAATCATTGCAAATTTCTTTCAATCTCTACAATGTTGGAAATCATCTGAAACGAATATTATCTTTATTTCTATTATTCAAATTACCAAATTTATTTTTTTAACGAAAATATTTTATTACCATAACTAATATGGCTATGTAAATTATTGGAATGACTGAACGCTGTTGATTGAAAGCTTTCGTTTAAGGATTAATTGATCGCATATTGGAAAATCGCAATTGTTACCTGATTGAATGCTGAACCCTGATTGAACGTGATTGCCTGGAATGTGATAGAAATGATTGTCAAATTAATGATGTTCCGCACTGTACAACAAGGGCACCATGAAAATTAAATCTGGTTGATACACCTTGACCAAATTATAGTCTTCGTCAATTGCAATGGCTTTGATAAAAGCCTCTTTAGCTCGTACATGTATTATACTAAAGTGCTGTTCGTAAGCCCTCTTTCATACCAAACACATCATAGTATGTCGAAGGCCAATTTACCCCACCCACCACATAACCGTAAGCTGTTAAATCAATATTGCAGACATATTGCAGAGTTCGGGTGAAAATATTTGCTTACTTTTTCCCAGGGCGAAGGATTCAAAGATGCTAATGATCTAGCAAGCTGGTTCAGGGATTTGGAGAAAAGATTCATTTCTCCCATTTTGTCGTGTTTACAAACCCATTCGTTCGGTGGATTTTTGAGTCTGACTGTTTTCGCCCGTTTCTGTTTTGTGAAAAAACATTAACCATATCGTAAATTTAAAAAAAATGATTGTAAAAAAAAATATTCTTTTCCGAAGGGGATCGAACAAAATCATTTGTAATATCTATTTTGGTATTTTGTTTTGATTTGTTTTGTTTGATTTAATGTAATAAATTATTAAATCAACTGCGAAATATCTTTGATTTGACAGTCCTCAATCCGAATCTACGGCTGAAAATAAAATGTATCTAAACTCTTTCCTGTTTTTCAAAATTTTAGACCTGCCAAAATTCAAAGGATTTGTAGACGACAATATTTAGAGTTGATTTTATTTAAAAAAATATGTGGAAAAAGAATAAATTGCGAATTACAAGCAGTTTCTTTTTTCTACAATCTTTTCACAATTATAAAATCATATGGAAGTAACAACTAGGGATAGAACGGGAAGGGTAAAAAAAACCTTCTTGTTGAGTTGTTAATATTGAGAAACGGAGAATTTAGTCGGTTCAAGCCGACATGAGCGATGTGAAAAATCGAATCGGTTATCGTCTGAACCAAATTGGCTTTCCTCGTGAAATATTACTCTATAGATAGGAACGGATTTGGAACAATTATTTGTCTTTGTTTTATTGTTTTTGTTTCAAATTCACAATGTTCAGTTGTCAGTCGTTTAAAATGTCCATGGTAAAAGAAAGACAATGGCCAAATCCCGAAATTCAAGGTAGAATAAATTCTGAAGCAATAAGCTTTGAAAAACTTTTATTCGAGATAAAGTTGTCGTAACCCTTTGTTGTATGGTCCATGCTTTTTATGCCCCTATAATATTATACTTGAGAAAACAGCGTGGAAAAAGAAGAAAATTTGACAAGCAATATCTTCTTTTTCACGATCCTTTGTGGCATATAGGATGGTCACTTTTTGAATTGTACTCGCTTTATAATGTCGTCTGATACGTACCCCTTGGAATTTGGAGAAGTCCAAAATTTTGAAAAAGGATTAACCCTGGGGATCAGCTTCTGGAAGCGAACTTTTGATCACATAATTGACTGTGCACCTTTAACCGGAATCCATTAAAGGGCGTCATTACTGGTCATGTATGAACGAAGAATGATAATCGTGATTGTTGTTCGCTTAAGAAGGGCTGGTATTTAACAAACAACATTTTCCCAAATCTTGTGGAAGTTTTGGAGCCTGAATGGGGTAGAAATCACGCGTTTGAACGTTAACTCGTTGGAACTACTACTACTATACTAGTCAAAAATCTGAAGTCGATTCGTTTCTTGGTCAACCAGACCGTTGTCATTTTGGTCAACTCGTTTCCCACTTTCTGTCAACTCATGGAAAAGCCGATAAACAAATATTTGGCACGAATTCCGGGATGCAACAGGGATCACCCGGAAATAGAATTTATGGAGTACTTGTATACAGTAAATGTATGATGTAGAATTTCTAGATACAGAAAATCACGGCTAGACGCGAAAGATTTCGACGTGGGTCACCCTGATCAGACCATACTTTCATACTACCAGAAGGTCTCTTTTTCAGCTTACGGATCAGCAATTTGAATCCTATACTAGATGTCACCATCAGTGACCACAACTACCGTTACGCACATTTCGATAGAGATTCGAGGATCACTACAAGTTCCCAGATGATGCAATCTGTGTGAGATATGAATATCCGAGAAAGCTCACAGAGGCCAATGTAAGAGTCAATGGCATGTTTCTAGGTGTTTTCTTGTTCTACTCATCGAAACAAACGGTATTCAGTCCACTTCACGATTCCTCTCATAGAAATCAAATAAATTCATTTCCCCTTATTAACACAAAAATCATTAATTAGAATAAAACGCACCGCTGATTCATTGCATCTAGAGGATATAGTCAAAGATTTTCGCTTAGGTATGACAACACCAGACTCGTGACTTTATCAGAACAGACACTGTCGAAGCTGGGACTATTTTTGCGAGTGCAGATCAAGAAAATGTTAAAGTGATATCGTGAGCGCGGTACGGACGAAAACCCTCCCCATAAAGTTTTGATCGAACAAACGACCCCGCCCCTTTCAACCCTTTCCCATACAATGACACTTTGGAAGTCCTCCAAGAAAAACAGTTGGGAAATGAAGAAATTGCTTGTGGCAAGCAATTTCTTCATTTTTCACAATATTTTCTATCGAAAAACTTGAAAAAAAAAACTGAAATCACAAACTTTAAACTGTCGTCTTCAACTCCTTTCAATTTGGACCAGTCTAAAAAGTGATAATGGATTAAAAGATTTGATTCCCTTTCTTTTGCAAAATATAATGTATTTTTGTTACATGTCGTTTTATTGTAGGATTGATGATATTTTATATGCATGGGAGGGATTATCCTGTCTCAAAATAATAAAATGTAATTGCTTCTAATTCGGAAAAGTGCTAATATGTCAACACATACATATGAATTGCCAGCAAAGTATTAACTTTGCAAATTGAAGACATTCATAATGTCTACATCTTGAAATAAAAAGAAGGGATATAATAATGCCAGTTAATACTAGATATTATAAAGAAAGAAAAAAAAAACTTCAAGTTGTGGGATAAGTAGATAAGGTTTGTCACAAATTACCAGGTCACATGTATTTTCTTCTTTTCTGATAATGTTTCGATATATGTAAGGTTGATATATTATTTAAAAGGTTACATGTATATGATGCGTAGCGTGTTATATGTAGTCGGGATTTTATTCTCTAGAAATTATATTGAAATATCCTCCATGCACAGTTATAAAAGGTAAAGGCATATCGACAAATTTTGGGCGATCGAAATATCGTAATGACAGCCAATCCAAGTTGTATTGACGAGGTTTTGATCGCCAAGCGACGAAACTTGCTTTTTTGAGATATGGATACAAAATTCAATCACTTGGAACAAAATGTCGTATGAACAGACGCAATAATATAGCACATTAAAGAAATCCCACGGTTTAATTTACTAAAAGGTTTAAAACATTTTTTTTTCTTCTTTCAAATCTCTGTAAACGGACGGAAACTCCAAACCTTCGCATATGATCTTGAATGAGCTGTAGTTACGACGTTTAAGTCGCCTAACCGACAAAAATGCTTAACATAAATGTTCAAAGGTCACATCGTGACAAAATAAATGATTCTATCGGTTAAATTATTATATTGACAAAGACGAACCGTCAACTCTAACTCATTTTTATGTTTCTTACTTTCTTATGGAAACATCTGTAGTTGCTAAACCCTTTCCTGTTTTCAAAACTTTAGACTGGTCCAATTTAAAGAAGTTGCAGACGACAACTAAACGTGTGCAATTTGAAAAGTAACCAACCTACTAAATAGAAAGTATTGTAAGAAAAGAAGAAATTGCTTGTAACAAGTAATTTCTTCTTTTCCCACAATGTTTTCTCAAGTATAAAATCACAGGGACTTTAAAAATCAGGGGTTGAACAGGAAAGGGTTAATAAAATGGCGGTGTTTGGGAGAAATATGTGTTTTTTACTGATAAACATACAATCTCGCCTATATTTAAGACATACAAATAAAAAGAGTTTTGAAAATGACCATACGAAAAATGTAGGATTTACTTGTTACAGGTTATTTCTGCATTTTACGTCTTGTTTTCTACCAAGAACGACAGAGTTATTTCAGATTCTTTCCCTTTGATAATGAGAATAAGCAAATCACCATAAAAGAGACAGTTTTTGGGAGAAGCATGTTTTATTCAAAGAAACACAATGAAACAACGTATCTCTGCTTTGGTATAAAGCATAATTCGTGTAACTTATTAGTTCTTCCAATAAGAGAAATTGCTATTCGAATTAATAAGATAATATACCTGTTAAGATCTTTAAAATCAACTACATGTATATATGTTTGTAAAATATAATGTTTTGATTAACAATTTTCCGTACATTGTAAACAGACAGATATAATACATAAATTATGTATCTCAATGCTTACCTTGTCATGCGAAATGAAATAATTTTCAAGATTTACATTTAAATAAAAGGACTGAAGGCTGCGGAAACACTAGTTGTGGATTGATATATATTTTGAATATTGATTCATAATCAGCTCTTCTGTTTGAATGAAACAAACGCGTGGTTTAGACTTAAATCGGATTGCATATATGTGCAGACTTAAAATATATACCGTGTTCAACATGACAATGGTTACATGTAAAATATAAGTGCAAGTAAAACCCTGAGAAATTCTAAACATTTTTAGGTAATAAATAAATTTTAAGGTCCTTAAAACAAGCTATCCTACTCTGTTTAACAAAGTGGAAAACAATAAAGAATAAATAACAGATTTGGCGACAACAGCTGAGTGAGGGTCTTTGTGAATGTTTCCGAAGGGGTTTCCGAAGACTGGAACCGGGTAGGCGCCGGGGTAAACAACTGGTTTCTGGTAGGCGGCAGGGAACCCGACCGGGGATACCGGAAGTGGAGTTGGGTGAGGACCATACTGGTTGTAAATCTGACCTCTGTGCACCGGATGTTGGATGGCATGTTGCACTGGATATGCCACCTGATTGACTGGAAACTTTGGGTAGATACTGTTGAATCCTGAAATACACAGCACGTTGTAAAGTATCTGGTTAACATGATAATACTATGCTAGTTCAAGTTAAGCACGATGTCCACCATTTTGTCGCTATAAATTACTGTTAAAATTGTGGCAGTTCCAGAGCATTAATGTGATGAAATTCAAGTTAACTCAAATATCTGTTATCCTAACAAAATAATAGTTTCATTAAAAATAACAGGTAATCCACCGTTTTTTGTATTTATCTTTTATTTTTTGTAATCAATTTACCAAGTAAGTCGTGGCAGTTCAATGTCCCGTATGATTATAATTATAACCCTAATTAGCATATGAAACTTAGCTACCATTTTCAATATTCTTATATTCTACATTCTATCATTTTTAAGTTATAATACAGGTATGAAAAGTCAAATTAATTTTAGATTCGGATATTCGATAAAAAAAATCCTCGTTATTGATGTAATTCAGTTACTTTTATTTATTTATCCATTTTCTCTTTTTTGCACCATTTTAAAAAGATTTTAATTAAACAAATGTTAGTTTTCGAACTCGGCGAATAAAAGGTACTGAATTCACCCCAGGCCTTTTATAGGCATTGAATTTGATTTATTTCCCTTAACTTTCAATTGAATTTTTTTTATTCATAAATCACAAATGTGACATCTTTCCCTCTAATGTATCTCTTCTTTACTCCTAAAATTTCGAAATCAAATCAGGATGCTTCAAGACTGCCAAAATCAGAAATCGCGAACGGACTTCGTTGACTAATAATGACCTCACCTCGTGACTTTATTGAGAGGGAGAAGAAGGCTAACACGATATACAAGTCTAAAGATGTTTGCACATTAAGCACATGATCTTTTACCAGACGAAAATATTTAACCCACTCCCACACAATGCAGTCTGTCCTCCGGTAATGGGTTTTAGCCCATTCCCACACAGTGACCATTTTTGATGCCCCTCAGGAAAAGCAACTGAGAAAACATTGTGTAAAATGAAGAAATTGCTTGTAACAAGCAATTTCTTTATGTTTAACAATGCTTTCTATCCAGAAAGTGGAATAAATCTAAAATTTCATAAAATTTAATTGTCGTCTGCAACTCCTTTGAATTTGGACCAGTTTAAAATTTTGCTGTCTGGTAATGGGTTTTAAGGAGAGTCTATAATGAAAAGAGTTGCAAACGACTGAGTATTAACAAAGTGAATGTAATACAGTTATTGGTCAGAAATCATAGGGGAAATAAAAGAAATCGCTTGGCACAAACATTTTCTTATTTTCAAACCACATTTTATATAAATCTTTCTATGTGGTGATGATAACAATTTTTCGTTTTTTAAAGATATAACTAATTCAACCCATTACCAACACTCGCGAGCACTGAAGTAAATAACCTGGGAGCTATTTCGAGAAAGGGAGAAATAGATTATAGGTGATTTTGCATAACGTATTTTTCCCATTTAGCACTTATTCTTCAGTGTAAGAGCATTTCATATTTTTTCCGTCCCCATTTCTTCGAACTTTGACCAGTCATAAATTTTGTCGTCGTGATTTCGGTTGAGGAACAACCTTTAATAGCTAAAACACAAAAAAATCAGACTACTTTGAGGGCTAGCCTGGGTCGATATTTCATGTTCTGCTGCAGGTTTTACAAAAAACAAGCTTTTACATACCTTGGTTTCTGTTATATCCTGACACACAAACAGCCAAACTGATTATCAGGATGTAGGAACTGCATTTTAGAACAGACACCATCATATTCTGGATATTGTGTACTAACACAGTTTTTTTTTTCCCAAAATTATTGATATATAAATAAATATTTAAAGCTCTGAATGAACGATTAAGTTGTGATAAAATTTTTGACAAATTGAATTCTTTATATACTCGATTATTTGGGAGTGCTGTTAAACGACGAATTTCCGGAGTCTGTAACTAACGGAAGAATGACGTCAACTATACATGGTCTCAATTAACGTTAACGTTATTTGATTGGTCAGTTTGCGGTTACCGTTTACGATATTATAGATATCTACTTCCCATGTGTCATACGTTAACGCGACGGTGACTGACTAAACACACCCTAGTGTAACGTAACGTTATATCGATACGTGATAAATATAAGTCATTAATGACAAGCGTTATTCATTATTGATTTTAATATCTTAATCAAGCTGAAGTCATAATTTTTTACTGTACGACCGTCATACATGTATTTTGTATACATCAGTCATTTTAATTTTTGCAAAGTTGAAACAAAGCTTTAATTCTGGAAAGGGACCGTGCGTTTATATGACAAAGACCGTTTTAGTAATATTAAGGAATACAAAATTAAAGGTTTAGGTTTTAGACTTCTTTATATCTTTATTATGAAATGAAGGTAATTCGGAATTGACCAATCGCTGGCTCTGCCCGCTTGCTTCGTTAGCCCCGCCTATTGATTCCGATAGGAAGTCCCTCTTCGATTTTAAACGGCGTTATTTTGAAAAAAAAAAAGGTATGGCCATTAGTATGGCACACCGCAATTGGTAAATTGGAATCGACTGAAAAAATCGAAAGGTAAACTGAGGGGAGAAACGAAATATGTGACCTTTAACATTTGGGGATATTTGCAAAACAAATGAGCCTACGGTATAGAAAAAAGTGTCTTATTTTGTAGTTTCTGTTTCTTCTATGTCAACAATTGTGCTTACGGGGGTCAGAGAAAGAACATTGCCAGACAATACAATTTCATGCTGCTCCAAATTGAAAGAATTCTCAGACATCATTCTAAGGTGAATGCGAAATATAGTAGAAAACATTGTGAGAAAAGATGGAACTGTTTTCTTGATGAGAGAGGGAGATATTGCTTGTCTCAAACATTTTCTTCTCTCTACCCACCGCAAATATTTTTCATATTTATTTATTCTTGAGGGTGTGAAAATGCGGGATTTGGTAGTAATGGGTCAACTAGACCCAACAATTCAAGAGTAAAGTTGTTCTTTTCTGAATGATCATAAATTATTGGATATATTCCGAACCTATATTCTGCGTTTTAGCGGACGGTTTTCATTCTATAATGTGCGGCTTCTTTCCGCCTGTCCTTCATTGTGTGCGTCTGAAGACTTTTCTTTAAAACCCTTCTCTCTAGAAAGAACTGGCTTAATTTTAGCCAAAAGTTCATAGAAGGTCCTTTAACTGATTCATTGAAGACGTTTTGAGCTTTTGAAGAAAATCGCTTTTATGGAATGGTCTATTTTGATATAATTGGTACACTATAAAAAAGTTTGAAAAATCTTCCTTTCCGAGACTATTGAATTTCACAAGTATAATCATTTCGAGACTCTCTATCTTCCTTGAAAACTTTTTGATCGGCTGAGAAACACGGACGATTGCTTACTTCCATATATGGTTTCCTGTAAAAAGAATCACCTCGGAAATTATTGGTTTGATTTCAACCGAAATCTATTCCATAAGATTGATAATTTGTCCAACGAGAGAAACGTTGTCCTTTAAAAATACGGTCAGAGAAAAGTACGTAACCGATTGATCTAACCGGGCCTGTCAGCAATGGTTAGATACACCAGTCACATATAACTGAAATATAATTTAAAACGGTTTTAAGTCGTAGGGAATCAATTGACCCTTTCCTGTTCGATCCCTGGATTTTACGTCCCTGTGATTTTATAGTTGAAAAAACATTGTAAAAAAGAAGAAATTGCTTGTAACAAGCAATTTCTTCTTTTTCCGCAATATTTTCTACCCTACTACTTGGTTATTTTTCAAATTAAATCCGTCATAAATTTTCGTCTGCAAAACCTCTGAATTTGGACATGTAGAATTTTTTGTAAAACAGAAAAGAGTTTATAATTGTAAAATAAAGAAGGCGATAATATAAAATGATGTTAAAGATACAGCAGGTAGTCATTTCCCCCTTGAGAGCAAAACAAACCACTTCCGGGTCGTAAATAGAAAATATTCATTCGGGCTATACATAAGACGTTTTTGTCCCCAGCTCATAACAAATCATTTTCAATTGAGGAATTTTTTAATCTTATATCAATAAACGGGGTCCCAGGGACTGAACAATTTTGGTAATAGGGTCCTCGTTCATGGTTAGGAGTTCGTGGTATAAACGTTGATTGTTTGTTTAAAAAAAAAACGCCATCTTGTTTTTTAAGTAAGTTTAAAACTAATAGAATGAAACAAAGTCAAACATTACAGTTTCAAACTTCTTGCGTTAAAATATACAAAGTATTGGACCCGCAGCTGTGAACCTTTTAGCGCCCAACCTCATAAAAAGAATTCAAGACTGCTTGACACATTCCCACACAATCACACTTTTTTACGCACCTCAAGAAAACAGCTTTAGAAAACACTGTTGACAAGAAGAAATTGCTTGTCACAGGAAATTTCTTCATTGTCCACAATGTTTTCTACCCTAAAATGCAAATATCTGTTAAATGTCACCATATTGAAATAGTCGGGGGAAAAATCGCTGGCCCCGCCCACTTACTTAGTTGGCCCCGCCCATTCACTCCGCCTGGAAGTTCCGCTTCGATTCTATACGTTGTTATTTTGCAAAGTTTATAGCCATTAGCAATGTAACAAAAAAAAAAAAAAAAAAAGAAAGAAAAGTTGTTGGCGCCCTAATCGTCGTAACTAAAGTTTTAAGTCGCCAAACAAACAAAAATGTTTCATACAAATGGTGGCCAATGTTGGAGTTCAAGTTCTAGAGTGAATGAATGATTTTATTGGTCGATTGATTCCTTGATTGATACTCGCGATCGTTCAATTTTACTGTTCTCTTGTCTGGCTACACGGGCTGTGCAGGTTGATTTCGATCTCTTTTCTTTTAAAAATTGGCAGATTTTATCTGTATTTCAATTAAAAATGTATTTGGACCCTTTGTATGTAAAAAAGGTCAATCTAAGAACAGTACTGGTTCCTGATCAGGTGTAACGGACTATAAAGGCTCAAAGGGGTCGAACTTATTAATTTGGCAGTTTTTACATATTCGTATGTGACCCTTCATATCACGAAAGAGTCGTCTCAGAGCTGTTGCATGCACTGTATAGATGTACAAGTTTCAGTAAGTGATCAAAGGTCAATTTTGGCTAAACCTGCAGAGACAAAATTGATTTTTGATCACCCACTATAACTTGTACATTTTTAATAGCATTCACACAAAATCCAACTATGTTACGACCGTTAGAAATATGGTCATCAGACCATGAGAACGTGCTTGTCACAAACCTTCCTCTAGTAACACTGCTTTCTACCCTAATTAGCTTCATTTGTTTTTTTTACATACTTTGAAGTGTCGTCTGGAACCTATCTCAAGCTGGTCCAGTCAAAAGTTTTGTCGTCTTACAATAGGTTTACTTTAGTATTTATATTCTCAATACTCTGTGTTCGTTTTGCTTTCCACTGTTCCACATGCGTATTAAAAGCAAAGACGCATAACCACCGATGGATGACCAAACTATCATACGGTTATTGCAGCTGTACCGTTACGTTGGTCACTCATCGACGACATGCTTCCTCGAGGCTGCTACTTAATCTTAGTCATGCTGAATAATATCTTTTTTCGGAATGCATTAAAATCGAAAATCAAGGAGATGAAAGCACTGGTAGTTATTGTTGTTCAGTAGTCAATACTTATTAAATTATGGAAATTAATTTCAAAACAACGATGTTTTCAGAAGGAAAGACAGGAGGTGTAGACTAAGATCAGACTGCACTTATGTGCAGTCTGGTCTTTGTCTCTACCTCCTGCCAAACCCGGGAATATTTCGAGTGTTAAATCGAACTAGTAACCTAGAGAATATATACACTTCCTTAATAAAATCATTCAATGGTTATATTTCCTTTTGTGATATCACTTGCCAATACTTGTCCTGAAACCCATGCAAATTCAAGTGCGTACAAGTTCGGTATCAGATCAATATTTAACATCTGAAACACTGTGGTATTGCTCTGCTCTTCTGCTCTCGTCTCCTGGACCACGGTGTATATTTCTTGATTTCCGTCTCCGCCTTAGATGCAGTTTTATTTCCGTCATAGTAATATGTTGACGAGACGTAGATTTTTTAAAGTGGCTGACTTAGGTAGATGGAACACTTTTACAGATGTCTGATTAAACATGTCTGTCTGTATCTAAAATTTAATTGACGGATCGCCGCCGTCAATCAAACCCATGTGACCTTTGAAATCCTACACTTATGTTAAGAAATTTGTTGGTGTGACGTCATAATCGGATTGCTGGCCCCGCCCACTTATCTCCAACAGAGGTTCGACTTAAATAGTTAACGAGGTTATTTTGCAAAATTATTGTCAGTAACATATTCAAGCGGTAGTTACCATGTTTAGGTCGCCAACCAAAGAGATTTCCCTCCCTGAACGTTTTTTTCACAAAATGAGGTAAATTACCTCAGTCGAATTGATTTTTCGGAGTTCAGTGGGCGTGACCAGCGATCCGTGTATTACTACTCGGATTAATACACGTAGAACGCAACCAACTATATCAACAAATATAAGCAGATTAGTTCAAATATAAAATAGCATTCACTATGATCTTTGAAAATGATGATTGCTTGCTGTCCAAAGTTAATTGATGGATTGCTGGACCCGCCCTTTCCATCTGCTGGCCACGCCCACTGACTCAAAAAGTCCTACTTCCATATCAAACAGTGTTGATTTTTGCAAAATTAGCCCTCAGTAAAATGTCACAAAAATGAGCATTATTAGTTAGCTAGAGACCTAAACGTCGTAACTATAGTCCGAATAAGCTGTAGTTACGATGTTTGATTTTCCAAACAAACAAAAATGTTTTACATTAACGTCAGCCAAAGTCGGAGTTCACATCTGGTCTAATTGAATTATTTGATTCGTTGACTGTTGCTCTTACAATCTCAACCCGGTAGTTTATGTTACGAGTTTCGTCAGTCTACACGTCTATAACTCGAAATAATATCTGCTTTAAATCATAGAAGCTTGAGACACACAATCTATTGCAAGCTTTTTGCGTCAAAATTCATTCCGATATTTGCACACATTTGATTCATAAAAAAACTCTGAAGCCAGCAAACCCTTTATTAGATATCATTTTCAGACAAAAAATCTGTCAGATTATGGCGAGAAAATTAGAAAATGGTCATTTTAGATGTTCAATTCTGATGGGACTCTATCTGTCTGTGTTTTATTGATGCAAAATCACCTTATTATCTGTCTGGTAGGCATAGAGGATGCGTCAAGAAAAGGGACAGCCTAATAAATCTGATGATCGAAAATTTATCCATATATCGTCGCTGTCATTCTAAAACCTCGTAACTACAGCTGTAGTTACGAGATTTAGAATGACAACGATGATATCTTATTGAGACCATATTTGTATGAATCTATTTGTGACATTTCCAACTTTTTCACATGAGACTCGGATCAGTCCCTTGATCTCTTCTACATTTTATTGAGATCAGCTTTTCTTAATCCATTCCCACACATCAAAATTTTAGACTACTCTAAATTGATAGAAGCTGCAGACGACAATTAAAAGTTGGTGGGGTTTTTTTCATTGCCTTTTTGCATAGAAAACATTGTGGATAATGAAGAAATTGCTTGATACTAGCAATCTCTTCATTTTCCACAATATTTGCCGAAGCTTCTTTCGACTTGAGGGGTGTAAAAAATGAGGAATTTTGTGAGAAAGTGTTAAAGAAAGTCTCATGACCGATATTATATTTCTCAACTAGTTCACATTTTCTTAGCGATTTGCAATGTGTTTTGTCGGTGTAGCACAAAACAAGTGATCAACCCCGGCTGTCAACGACTAATCAAATCATTTCTTCAGCCCGGAATAGAGATTTGAATTCTGACATTGACCGCCATTTGTGTGAATCATGTTTGTTGGTTTGTTGACTTTTAGGTCGTAACTCTAACTTATTAAAGCTGTAGTTATGACGTTTAGGTCGCCAACCAACCATTCTACTTTTTTGTTACATGCTACTGGCCATAATTTGTGCAAAACAACGCCGTTTGAAATCGAAGTGGGACTTCCTGTCGGAGTCAGTGGGCGTGGCAAAAGGAATATATGGACGGGGCCAGCGATTGGTCAATTGAATTATATATATGATGTTTGAACTGGAGTCAGACCTCTGGCTATAATTTGTCCAGATAATTGTATTTCTGTAAGAATGAAACCCGATAAAAGATGGAATAGGGGTCATGTGTGAAAGCCCCTCTTGAACAGATTTTTGTGAACATTTTGATATAAGGAAATTATCTGCTTTTCCAATAGTGATAAATGACATTTTCACAACGAATGTTCTTTCTTCGTGTTAAATATACGAAGTTAACTATGGATTGAATTTAATGTGAAAGATATGTATTCCCGATGCACTATTTTCATCGGAATTTAATGTCGATAACTACCGAATTATTAGCGGAAGTCAATGACGTATTTAATTCGCCATGGAAATCATAAATAAGGCAATTTTCGGTGTAATGGGAAGATAACGTATTTATGCGATGACTTCCGATTCCTTTCGGGTTGTACTTCGTTGACTTATTTGACGTCTCGTAACGCGAAATATATTTGATTCTTTTCTCTCTTTTTTAAGCGTATAAACAGTCATTTTCATTACGAAATCAGCTTAATCACATTCTTAAAAGTGTATGAAAGCAATACAGTTAGAAATTTGAAAATGGAAAGCAGAATTGTTCTTTCATTATTGTGCCACTAGTTAAGGGTTGAATTTTTGTTAATTACCAAATATGTATTTCATTTCTTGAGAAGCTGAATTAATCTGTTTTAAGAAAAGTGTTAAAACCTTCTTTTGTATTTTGTGCATATTAGGTGTTTGACAGACAAGGCAACGGATTATAGCAATCAGCTGTGGTAACACACATACTTAGCATGTGTTATGATCCTGGTGGTTTAGTAGTCAAATAATCTATATTTCCTATAATATGTTTTTATCAGAGCTTAGTCGTTTGGACTCATTTCCTTGTAAGAACATATAAATAGGCGCACAGGAACTTGAGAACAGACTTAGAATTACTTTGTGTAGAATGACTTTGTGTTAGATAACTAAATGAAATAAGAATCTTCTTGGTGAACATTTGGACTTTGTGTTTCTAAAATTATATAAATCTGTCTTTGTGAATCGTTGAACGTTTTATGTTGTTCTGTGTGAATCTATATCATATGTTAAATTTAAATATCAATAAATTGACATCTTTTCCTTTGACATTCATCCTTCCGAATTAAGCCTTCTACCTAAGAAAACGGCACCATGAATTACAACAACAACTACCGAAATCCCTGGGTTACTGACAGACGAAAACCACCACTTCGTTATAAAATGGTGCAGAATTCCGCGGTACCGTTCCCCCGGTTACCTCCGCAGCAATACCCAAGCGAGTTAAATTACTTTTCCCCCACGACATATTGGAACCATGTGAATAATAAGGACTTAAATGGATTTCGGAGTTGCTTTAAGTGTGGAAACTCTTTCATGGAACTTCATGTGTGCCCAGCTCAAGGTAGGAAGTGCTACTCCTGTAAAAGGTATGGACATTACGCTTCATTCTGTCGCTTCTCAAATTCAAAAGCCCAAACAGATACAAAAATTAGTAGTGCTAGCGCAGACCTTGCAAAATGTATTGAAAATCTTTCTTACAAACTATCTTGTGTTGAAGACAAATTCGATAAGCTTTCATCAAAATCCCTGAATGAAGACAGAAATCAATTAATCCCCAACAATGAACATTTAAAAGTTGAAATTAAGACTCTTGAATCGAAAGTTAATTCACTTACTGAATGCGTGAATGAGTCAAATTCGACCATCAAGCGGTTGCAGGTTGAGAATGAAACACTAAAACATGGAAATTCCACGCTTAGTGACAAATTCAAAGACCTGTCTTCAGAGAAAGAATCATTGGAATTGGCCAGTGTAAATTCTGAAGAAACCATTGACAGCCTCAATGAACAGCTGACTAAGCTGTATGAATACTTGATGCTTGTTGGTGATGGCTATAATTGACAGAAATTATTCACAATTATGTGTGAAGCAACACAAGAGTTCGATTTAATCCTTAAAGAAGTGAACAAAAAGGGACCTCGTAAATTATGCTATCGTTGTGGATTGGCTTCCCATGCAGATAAAAATAGCTGTTTAGCGAACGATCGCAAATGTCAGTTGTGCAAGAAAAATAACCATTTGACATTAAACTGCAGAACCGAACCCCCCATTCATGGTTATTTTCCAGAACCTTGTAGAAAAACAAATGATATACTTAAAAGTCTTGAGGACAAAACTGGTGTGACATATGACTATCGATGTATAAAATGGCCTGCAAAACAACCAAAAACATAACTTTGGGGTCCAAAGTCTTTGAAGACCAGGGAAGTTATTGTGCCACTAGTTAAGGGTTGAATTTTTGTTAATTACCAAATATGTATTTCATTTCTTGAGAAGCTGAATTAATCTGTTTTAAGAAAAGTGTTAAAACCTTCTTTTGTATTTTGTGCATATTAGGTGTTTGACAGACAAGCCAACGGATTATAGCAATCAGCTGTGGTAACACACATACTTAGCATGTGTTGTGATCCTGGTGGTTTAGTAGTCAAATAATCTATATTTCCTATAATATGTTTTTATCAGAGCTTAGTCGTTTGGACTCATTTCCTTGTAAGAACATATAAATAGGCGCACAGGAACTTGAGAACAGACTTAGAATTACTTTGTGTAGAATGACTTTGTGTTAGATAACTAAATGAAATAAGAATCTTCTTGGTGAACATTTGGACTTTGTGTTTCTAAAATTATATAAATCTGTCTTTGTGAATCGTTGAACGTTTTATGTTGTTCTGTGTGAATCTATATCATATGTTTAATTAAATATCAATAAATTGACATCTTTTCCTTTGACATTCATCCTTCCGAATTAAGCCTTCTACCTAAGAAAACGGCACCATGAATTACAACAACAACTACCGAAATCCCTGGGTTACTGACAGACGAAAACCACTAAATCGTTATACATAATCTGTGCAAGAGCCACTTTATGATAACGAAACCATTAAATCAAGCTAATGCTAAAAGTAGGTAACGAGTGAAAAAGCGAGCAAGACCTCCGGTTACAATATATGTACTGCAGACAATTAAATTTCTGTCAGAATGAACCCGAAAACAGATGGAATAGGGGTTACGGGTTAAATAATTAAATCAGCAATTTCGTCGGCAAATATGGCGCAATATAGGTAACAAGTAATCGAATTTTCAAGCAGACGAGCGAAAAGGGATACGTTTCGTGTATTTCCTTAAAAAGATAAAATTAATAAAAAAAAATTAATAAAAAATAAAAAAAGGAACCAAATTATTTGATCTAAGTTAAGTTTTTTTTCTATCAATGATTGATAAATTGAATGGGGAGGACCTGTCTCCTGGTATTTCTCACACCGCCACTACCACAAAACACTTTTCAAATCCGTGTAGTAGACGGAATGCGGGTGCCATTCAGATAATCAATCGACCAATCAAATCATTCATATAGACCGTAAACTCCGACATTGGCCGGCATTTACATTAAGTATTTTTGTTGGTCTAGCGACTTAAACGATGTTACTACAGCTTATTCAAGCTGTAGTTGCGGCGTTTAGGTCCTAAACCTACCGTTTACTTTTTGGTACACATGACTGGCCATGAATTTCGCCAGATTACACCGACGTTTAATATCTAAGAGGGACTTCCTGTTGGAGTTCAGAGGATGTAGCATCCGATCCGTACTTTTGTCTAACTTTAGTTCCTTTTAAGGAAACAAGTGAAACGTCTACGGTTTGAATAATAGTAATGATGAAAAACTATATCCAAAGCCTGTTAACTGAACACTTTTCACACTAACTGTCTTGTAATGCTGAATATTCCTGATTTGGAAGGAGGTATAGACAAAGACCAACCCGCACATATGTGCAGTTTGATCTTAGTCTAGATCTCCTGCTTGTCCCTTTTTAAGTCAGAGTTTTTTATATGATAAAATTTCAAACAAAATGATTAACCCAAAATAATTGCATCCAGTACTGTCAGCCCTTTGATTTTAATGAACTTCCGTCAAGGAATCTATTCAGCATGACAAGGGTTAAAGGAGAAAATCATGAATATGTAAGTTATATCAGCCCTACGCACAGGATCAAAACCCGCTCGCTAACGGTTAGTTTATACTAAATTATTTTAGTGCGATTGCGACGAAAGCTTTTAGCTTATAGAGTCGCTCTCGAAACCCACAATCCAGATGTTTCACGTCCCTGAATGGGAGGCAGTGGCTAAACTTACTACTACCCAATTCTACAGCTGGGTAGACTGGGACTGGCGATCAAGTGTTTTGCCCATGAACATACCCCGGTGACGGTGGGGCTCACGAGTCAAGCACCTATACCACTCGGCCTCGAGGGAGTCGCTAGCGTTTGAAATATGGTACCCCGTTTTGCACTTTTGTGAAATGTGGAGTTAAGATTGAAATGCTCGTTTGTATTATATCATCCTGAACGCTATCCCAGCTTATACGTCTCCAATTCTATCTTATTGCATTTGATCGGGACTATTCTTGGCACGTACAATGATGATTTGTCACAGAAACAACTTCTCATCTATTTAGAAACTCATTCATTTCAAACCAGTCGAAATCTAATCCTTTCCCGTTTGTTTTTCTAATTTTAGACTGGTTCAAATTGAAAGAGATTTCAGACATCAATGCAAAATGAAACCATCCTATATCGTAGAAAATATTACAAGCTTGTCACAAGCAATTTCGTCTTTTTTCACAATGTTTTCTTAACTATTAAATCGCGTGCAGTGACGTAAAATCCAGGGTTTGAACAGAAAAGGGTTAAGTCAGATCCACAGATCCATTAATCCCCAATATTTTGCACTGATTGATTGAATGGGGTTTAACGCCACTTTTAATAATATTTCAGTCATATCGCGGCGGATAGAGCACCTAACTATGGATTCCTTGTATTTCTCACACCAGTACTACCACTACATCCTTTCCTAGCCTCCAGCTGCTATCCCACTTAGGTTTACGGATATCCACCCATTGGTGAGAGACAAATGCCGGAAAGGATTTGTGCCACCGCCGGGGATCGAACCCAAGACACCCCATGATGCGCTACCGACTGCGCTACGATGGCAGCAATTTTTGCACTGAATTAGATAGCAGCGGTATAAAATGAGTGAAAAGCAGGAATTGCTTACTTTGAGAGTTAAAAGTACTTAGAATCGTCCCGTAACGATTCTTTGAAATTAGAACAGTCTGGTAATGGGATGAACAAAAAAATGTAACATTTTATGTCTCTGAACTCTGTGGTACATTTATTATTCATTTACCTTCTTGAAGATGTCACATTTTAATTCTAGTCAAAAGTTAGATACGAAATTGATGACCATTTCATCCCCTTTGTCGTGTTGCCAAACAATCAGAGGTGAAGCATATTGCACACCGGTCCTTTCACACCGGTCCTTTCACACCAGTCCTTTCACACCGGTCCTTTCACTACAGATGTACAAGTTATAGTGAGTGATCAAATGTAAATTTTGTCTACACATGGAAAGACAAAATTGACCTTTGATTACTCGATGTAACTTGTATAACTAACTTTGTTTTTATCCCTGTCCAGTATTGGGCAGTTGCGACTTTTCATTTGCTGTTAACATTTTAATTAGAGATGCGATAGTTTGTTTGCTTTTGCAGAGAGATAGCATACAATCGCATTATTAAAAAATACTAAATCATCATTTGCAACTCGGTGATCTAAATTGTACAGCTGACCTTTAAACCATTCCCACACAATGACGCTGTTTGACGCCCCTCAAGAGAAAACAATTTTAAAAACGTTGTGTAAAATAAAGAAATTGCTTGTAACAAGCAATTTCTTCATTTTCCATAATGTTTTCTATCCCGAAAGCTGAAAACAATCTGAAATTTCGTATATTTTATATTGCTGTCTGCAACTCCTTTCAATTTGGTCAAGTCTTAAATTTTGCCGCCTGGTAATGGGTCAAAATAAAGTGCAAAGAAATTAAGGATAAATTCAAAGTAAAATATCAAATGGATAATAACCAATTTTGGAGTGTTGGAGTTCCAGAACGATAACCAAAGAATGACCATGATTCAAGACGATTCCAGATGAGTTTTAGATGAAAAGAAAGCAATAAAAACATGGGAATGATTAATTTGAAAAGTTTGGAATTTTTTCATGTTTTCAATGGTTTAGTTTGTAAAGACTGCTGAAGTTGTACATGATTGAATTTTGGAAAAAAAGGTAAATAAAAGCGACCGTGATCTGAATTGCCAACGCTCAGCTACTTATACACAATATTTAAAAAAAAAAATCACACACTTTGTAACGATGAACTTTGATTGCATGCCATAACCTTGGCCCTTGGATTAGAGGCTGATTCATACTCTCAGAGACCCAACTTGCCAAGCTGTACAAGGGTGCAATACCTTTTTAAAATTAAAACAGAAAATTGAGGAGATATGATAAAGTATAGCATGGTTTTAAACGCCCTCTTCTGCATTTTACCTTTAGTCAGTGGGTGACCAAATTGTCGTATATACAGTGTTAATTAAGCTATGTTTATAACATTTTGGATACCCCAAAGACGCTTTGATGGTAAGAGTACATGAAACATTTGCACAACTCATCATTTTCATTAAAGTAAGTGAACTAGTCCGATGAATAGACAAAAAGTTGGAGAAATTTGGACAAGAACACATTTGTAACCTTTGCCATTAGCTTTGACCATGGCCGTTGAAATAGCTGTTTGTTTTATTTTTCTGCAAAAAAGATGTTAAAGAGTGTGAGATATTAAAAAGTTCAGCCAATGAAAGAGAAGACAAAAGAGAGAGAAAGTTTGTCTTTGGGACTTAGCTGTGACCGTGACCTTAGATGACTGTTTCCTAAACATGCGCACAGCATACCATCAAGACGTATATCATGCTTAATATCCGAACATTAGCTAGAGGATTGATAGTAGACATACGCATGGTTAACCAGCATTTATTTTTCCTTTAACGCAAACAACGTTGACGACTCATTGATGACAATACCTAGACTTTCTCCCCCAAACAGCCCTAAAACTAAGTCAGTATTCTAAGGATATGACAACCAAAAGCAGTGATGTGGAAATACGGATTTTCTCCACGTGTCCCAAGACATGATTTTCTACTTGTCTAGAGTTACAATGAACTTGTCCGCAAAAAAAGAGAACAAACAACTTTTGAGAAAACATTGTTGTTAATGAATAAAATTCTAGGATCCAGCTTTTTCTCCATTAATAACAATATTTTCTACCCTCCAGTATAAATTTTATGAAAGTTTTCCAATTTATAATCTTTGAGATCTATTTTGTACCACCAAGATTTCCCCCTGGTACTTACTTGTCCTTGGACAAGTCGCGCTGCGAAATATACTTGTCTGCAAGTACAAAACTTCGTGTCGGACAAGTCGGGCATAGGAATTCCACACCCCTGACTAAAACGTCAAAACAATTAAGAATCAGTTCGGCGTGAACTGAAAGTTCGACACATATAAATTATTATGATGTGAGCGAGGTCCATTTCCGTTCGTATGTCCCTTCACTGTTTGACATACTGGTGGGGTAATGTTTGAGAGTTTCCCTCGCGTATATCGCTTCCCAGAATTCTCACACACAGTAAACGTCTTCCTCTTTTGTTTCTTTGATATCACGTGATTTCCATTTTTAGAATCTATAAGTTGGTTTCTTGGAATGAAATAGAGTTCTGGTTCCCGATCGTCGTTGTCATTCAGTTTTCGCATAGTTATGATAAAATAAGTGAGCAGAGTACCAAATATTATAAGCGCCGCCGCCGCTGATGCAATAAGAATGTAGAAAATGGTTCCCTGTTGGCTTGATTTCGTTGCACCAAAATTGGAGTCGTTGTTTGGCGCAGCTGAAAAATTAGTAGAGCAGCATTTTTACAAATTGACTTGCTTAAAGCCATAAGGGCTATTGTCTTGTTGAGGAATGTGTCCGTCGCCCGCCGTTGCTACGGAGCTCCCTTCCTTTAATTTTGTTAGTCTATTGCAAGTTGAGTACAACAACCCAACAATTTGAATAAAAAGGGTTCCCAATTAAAAATTTTGAATGTAGACATACTTGAGATATCCCCCTTAAAGGCAGAACGAAAACGAAAAAGAAATGCCATTGTGAATATACTCATTTATTGTTCTATTTCGTTTATTTACTTGGCTGTCATCAATAAGTAATGAAAAACAGCCTAATAACACGTTATTTGACACAAAGTTTAAGACAAAACAACAACAAATTATTTGAAGAACAGGCCTATCCATATTTATGGTCTGATCTACGTTAGGCAGTTATACGGTAGATGTTATTTTGAAAATTAATTATACTTACAAGATCTGTACGACGCACCCTTTGTGTAGTTTTTCAATTTCAGCTCTAGGCTTTCTGAAATAAATAGGAAACAACGTGTCATGTTCATACGGAACCCCTAAGTAACATTCCAGTTTTTTTTTTAAATACGGATCGAATTATTTAGTTTATACGTATCTGTTTTATTTCGATTGCAACGAAAGCCTTTCGCTTGTCGCTCTCGAACACTCACAACCCAGATGTTTTCACTAATTTCGTAATTAAAAAATAAATGCACTATTTGGCAATCCCGAAATGATTTGAATAATTTGTATATTAAAAAATCAGACCCTAAGGGTTCCGTATCAGTGTTTAACTGCTTTTTGTAAAAACATTTAGGAACTCATTTATCGATTGTCACAAGCATTTTCTACTTTTCTCACATTTTCTATCCTGTATGTCACTTATTTTTTTAATTTAATCGCAATTTAATCGTCTGCAATTTCTTTCAATTCGTACCCGTCCCAAAATTTGTCGTCCGGTAATGGGTTAACCCTGTCCCGTTTTGAACAATTTTTGGAACTGTCCAAATTCAAAAGTTTTCTAGACGAAACTTTAAAGTAGATTTCATTTGAGAATATTGTGGAAAAGGAAGAAATTGATTGTTACAAGCAATTTCTTCTTTTTACTGCAATGTTTTTTTTTTATAAAATTACAGGGACGTAAAAAACTAGGGATTTAACAGGAAAGGATTATAGATGCATTTTGTCTGGGTTAATTGAGTTAAAATAGTTGGCAGTAAAACGCTGGGAAACAAATCAAGATTCATTACGGACAAGTAGAAATCCACCGCAAGCGATAATTTCAATAGTTATCTCATTTTCTCTCTTTCAATGTCTAACGCCTCCTGATTTATAGATACTCTATTTCTAGAGTCCAGAAGCGTTCAATCCCTTTTCTCAATACAATCCTGACTACGCGGGGTGAATTAACCCAATACCAGACGGCAACTTTTTACTCAGGTCCAAAATCAAAGGCGTTGCAGACGTCAGTTAAATGTTTATGAAAATTAGATTTTTTCAACTTGTAACGAGCAATTTCTTCATTTTACACAATGGTTTCCCAATTGTGTGGGAATGGGTTAGAAATATACAAAAGGAGGTCTATATCAATCACTTTGTATTGACATAAGGAATTTCCTGTCTCTGTGATTAAAATATTCTCAAACCTACACCCACTACGATGAATTCTTAACAAATGGACAATAAATCGGTCTCAAATTCTCATCGAATAAGGAAATTCAAGAGTACATGGAGGGAACATTATTGGATCATGCCCCATGTTAGCGCATGGTGAAGAAATGAGCCGCTTAATTTAACCCTTTTCTGATTTTCAAAATCTTAGACTGGTCCAATTTCAAAGAAGTTGCAGAATACATTTAAAAGTGGATTCCTTTCGAAAAATTAGCAACCTATAGGTCAGAAAATATTGTGGGAAAAGAAAAAAATCGGTTTTAACAAGCAATTTATTCTTTTCCCACAATGCTTTCCCAAGTATAAAATCACGGGGAAAAACAAGGGATTGTGCTGGAATGGATTAAACGGGATAGAGAGAGTTCTGAAGATGACACCAATCCTGTCAGACCACCAACTGTCACCCCAAAGGTCACCACGAATAAACTCCATAATATGTTCATGGCAGAACGGCGAATTACACATCGGTTCATTGCTATACAGGTACGTATAAGCATCTTGCAGAAACGAGTCTATGCAATTGATAGATCGCTGACCACGCCCACTGACCCCGCTGACCACGCCCACTGACTCCGCTGGCCACGCCCACTGGTTCCGACAGAAAGTTTCACTTCGATATATAACGTCGTTATTTCCATAATTTATGGTCAGTAACACGTAACGAAAAAGTAAAATGGTTGGTTGGCTACGTAAGAGTGGTTACTACAGCTTGAATAACACACTAAGATGCTTCACGAAAATGTTCATTTCGGTCTAAATAAACAGTCAAAACAGTGGTAACACCAAGCATCACCGTAAAAAGCCATGTAAAAAACAATTTGATTGCTGAACTTTTTTGTATGCATGCGCACATATATTAGTGGAATAAAAACTGGTTCCAACTTGTGAGCAGACAAATGCCTAAATAATTCAGTTTTTAATGCCTTCTATCAAAAACGAGCATACTGATTGGCCGAAAAACAAATATACCTCCATGAATAAACTTTTGATCACTCAGATATTTCGTTTGCTTCAGCACACAATAAGTTCCAATAAGTTCCATACAAAAACTATCAACACATGTAAATATTTGCTTTTTTCGCTTGATGTCATGAAATTATAAGAATTGAAGAGAATATTTTCGTTTTCATGGAGGTATGAAACGGAAAACCAAATCACACTAAGGTATGAATCCGCTTCGCGTATTTATACAGTGTGATTATTATTATCATTATGATTAATTTCGTTTCATACCTCCATGAAAAGAACAAAATATTCTCCTCATTTCTTAAATAACATGACATCAAAAGAAACGAAGGGGAAAATATGGGGATTTTTTCATTGTTATATGAAAGCTTAATCTAACCTCTGCATAAATCGCCACTTGGTTTAATATAGTGAAAATACGTTCTAAGTTTCATCAGGCAACGGAAGCAATAACAACAAATAATCTATTCACCTGTCAAATGAGCTCATATACTTCTATGTTATATTTTTTGGGGGAGGGGGGCGGAGGGGTTTTCTTCGAAAAACCAAGTTCAAAAACTGGTGAAAATATAATTTTTGATTAAAAGTACTTCGTGTCACATTAACTTAAATATTTGCACACGCCAGATCCATAAAAATCGTCTGAGGCTAGCAAATCGTAGTTGAGATTGAGACATATTATAGCCAGACAAGACTCGGTTTATGGCGGGAAAATTACAAAATGGCCATTCTTGACGTTCAATTTTGAAGGAACACTATCTGTCTGTGTTATATTGGTGTAACATAATACTATAATCTGTCTGGTGTGCGCCACGTCCTCAACAAACAGACTATTTCAGATCATTTAAAAAATAAAGAATGTATTTTTTGCTTTCATTGAGATATGAACCTGAAAACTAAATCACACTGTATGAGTCCGCGAAGCAAAAACACACATTGGTGTCATTAAGCTTTTAGGTTCATATACCTCAATGAAGACAAGAAATATTCTCTTCTTTTCTTATGTATTAATGCCATCAAGTGAAATAAAGAAAACATTTTACAAGTTTTGAGTTAATATTATGGATCTACTTAATGCGCAAGCATACAAAATAGTTGCGTATTCAAATGTTGTTCTTGGAAGAATTAAAAAAACATTCAGCCAATAACAACGCTTCGATATTAGTAGACAAAATTAAAATCAAATTATGAATGTAACCTTCAGGCGAAAGAGAAACGCCTTGGTCAGTATGTGAAATATACACGGATAATGAAGAAAATGCTTGCTTGGCTTTTTTTGTATTCATTAAACTATGAAATTAAAAAAAGAAATAATCACACTGTATTTAATTACAGCGCGGATGAATAAGAACTGTGATGATGTTTTACGTCGCACCTCAGTGGAGAAAGTGTGCTTTTAGAATTTCTCATAATTTACAGTACGCAGCTCATTAATTTAAACCGTAAGTGAAATTTGAACTCCAACATTTGCCGACATTTACGAGAAGCATGTTTGTTTGGCGACTTCAAAGTAGTAACTACAGCTTATTCAAGCTGTAGTTACGACATTTAGGTTGCCAACCAACAAAAGCTCAGTCTATCAGAGTGCTGGAATTTTGATAGACGAAACCAAAATCAAACCATGAAGCTGTCTAGTAGATCGGGTCAGTGTAACAGTTCGTAAATCAATGCATTTGTTATTTCATTAGAGGTTTTCACTGATGTATGACCCCTGGCTACAGAATGTCCAGACAATTATATTTCTGTCAGAATGAATCCGATAACAAATGGACCTAGGGTCAGAGGGTAAATAACTGTGCCCGGATTACATCAACTGTTCGTCAGCAAATACTGTGTCTTATTAGATCTAATTCACTCCTTAACCCATTTCCACACAGTGAATTTTTAGACCGGTCCAAATTGAAAGAAGCTGCAGACGATAATTTTATATTTTTGAATCTTTCAAAATCCTTGTGTCTCTTGGTAGAAAACAATGTGGAACATGCAGAAATTGCTTTTAACAAGCAATTTTTGCATTTTCCACATTGTTTTCCAGAACTATTTTCTCCAAGTGCGTTAAAAGGAGGGATTGTGTGGGAATGGGTTAATATATAATTTGGGTGCTGATTCTTTCTGCAATGCAACAAGGATTTTAGACAAGTAGCTGTCCAAATCTAAATTGTCACGAATATTATGAAAGAGTTCGAAAGAAGGCACAACCCCTGCTTGTTTTTCCGTCGCCGTCTTGACTTCGAACCGATGAACTCAGGCAGGTTAATTGTTGATAAACAAAGTGCCATTCTTTCAAACTAACCAAACATTTTCTTAGTAGGCATAGACAAAAAGGAATTTCATGTTAGTTGTACTCACTGTAGTGTAAACCCTTCGTTGTTGCCCATTTGACACACTCATCCCCGCCGCCACATCGATCCATATAGGAGTTTGACCTAGGTAAAGAACTTTCCAAATCGATTCCCATGAACTTTTGCTTGGAGAATGAAAATCGTACGATATTCTTACGATAGGTTAAAGGGCTAAAAAGCTGACTACTATTTTGATATGTGCTTGTTAAAAGTTAGGAAACAAGTTGAGGTGCGCAGTCGCTTATGCAACATACAAACCGTTCTAAATTGTGTCGGTGAATACTTAAGTCTATCCTCAGAAAAGTATGAACCTTACAATTTAGCATAGATCAAATTTAAAATTTGGAAAGGTTTGGTGAATACGGGCTCAAGTCGTCCTATTGAAAGTATATTAGCCGATGTGAATGAAGTTATGAAGAGTATTTCTAACGTTATGAGTGAGTGATTTGGATGATATGAATAGTGTGTGTGTGTTTCCTTGTATTTATCTTCGCTACCGTAGCACATGCCTATCTGAGCGACGCCCCTAGAAGACGGTTAGTTGTTACGGGGGATGGTGCAAGGATACAGGACGAAACTGCTGAGAGCTCCACCTGGTTCTGTAACGTGCTCGGTGGATAGCACCGTCACACCGGGCCTCGGTTTAACGTCTCATCCGAAAGACAATTAGTTTGTTAGTTGATATAGTCACCCCAGGACTCGAACCCGTGATATTGAGGTTGAAGTCAAGTGCTCTACCAACTGAGCTAATTGGGCTGACATATATGTGCATAGTATAGTGAATAGCGATTTTATATGTAATTACTTCGGATGAGCGATAATTGACGGCTCCCTGGCCCCGCCCACTGACTCAGCTTGCCATGTCCACTGACTCCAACAGAAAGTTCGTTTGGATATTTAACGGCGTTATTTAGTAAGATGTATGGCCAGTAACACGCACCAAAAATTGATAAAAAAAGTAGTTTTTGGTCGGCGACCTAAGTGTTGTAACTACAGCTTATTTAAGCTGTAGTTACGACGTTGAAGTCGCAAAATCGACGAAAATCCATGACATAAAACACTCTGGGCGAATGTTAGAGTTCAAAGATCCCTTCCAGCGTAACTGAATTATATTCGTTGTTGATAGATTATTTGATTGACAGCCAATCGGTCAATTTCATAAAGCTATTTACTGTACCTGTATTTAAAGCATGGATGGCTGTTATACGGAACCCCTCTAGTTCCCAAAGACTGTCAGTAACGAAGCGAACCTCGACGTGGGGGTATTGTGATATATAGGGGCGTGGAACTTCATTTCCGCAATACCTTTGTACGTTACTGTAGTGAGTTTTGTTCAGCCTGAAAATATACAATTACATAACATCATTGATACAGAAATTTCGTGATACCTTGCCCACAATTTAGTTATGTACACTTCTTTTGCGAGTTTTGTTCAAGCTTACAATATTTAACACATAAAATAGATTTATTTAGACATTTCATAATATCTTAATAACAATTCAACTATATACATTACTTTAGAGAGTTTTGATCAACCTAAACATACACAACACATAAAACTTATTAATTTGGAAATTTCGAGATAGATTGCTAACACTTCAGCTATGTACAATACTTAAAAGATTTAGCTGCTGTCATAGCACAGTTGGTAGCCCGTCTGACTGTCAATCTAAAGGTCCCGGGTTCGATCCCCGACGGCAGGACTCATCCTTTCCGACTATTTGTCTCTCACCAATGGGTCGATAATTATAGACCTATGTGGGATAGCAGCTGGAGGCTAGGAAAGGATTTAATGGTAGTACTGGTGCGAGATCTACCAGGAATCCATTGTTAGGTGCTCCAGCCGCCTCGATATAACTGAAAGATAGTTGAATGCGGCGTAAAACCCCATTCAAACATACAAACAAACTTAAGAGATTTTATTTCAACATGAAAACATTCAACACCTAACGTGATATCTTGCAATCAATTCAGCTATGTATATTACTTAAGAGAGTTTGTTCAACCTGAAAATATACATGACATAAATCAGTGGATTTTAAGATTTCGTGGTACCTAAATATCAACGCGGCTATGCACTGTTGATAGTTCTTTTTTAATGATTAAATTGACTGAAAGCCGCCGCCAATCAAAAATCGACTGAATACTAAATCATTCATTAAAATTGAACTCTACTATTATGTTTAGCATGTCTTGCTTAAGGTTAGGGGGCTTAGCCGGCGATCCGTCAGTTTAACCCTTTCCAGTTTTGGAAAATTTTAGACCCTCCCGAATTCGGAGGTTTTGCAGACGAAAATTTTAACTTGGTTTATTTGATAAGTAATGATTCAGTAGGGTGAAAAATATTATGAAAAAGAAGAAATTGCTTGTTACAAGCATTTTCTTCTTTCTCCAAATGTTTTCTCCGTAATAAAATCACATAGACTTAAAAAACAGGGGTTAAACAAGAAAGGGTAAATATAAAAAATCTCATGAAAACACATTCCACGAATTTAACTTTGCATGTTGCTACAGCAAGTTTTATTTGAGACTGATAACATTTGTAACAAATAATAACAAGAGTTTCATAGTCACAATATACGCCGCCACTTTGCTGCTGTTTCACGAAAATAATTGTACACACTACTTATTTTGACAGAACCAAATTCAAAACATTTGCAGACTACCTTTTTAAATTGTCAAGTTCAAACTATTTGTTATGATTGATTGATTGAATGGGCCCTTAGACTAATTGTCAAGGGGCATAACTCTTGCAAAAATCAATGAACCATAAAATCCTTGATCCATGTACACCTACAAATTATAGTGATGACATTGACCATGTTTTTATTTAAATCAAGACAAAAAGTTAGGAGGAGTTGCGTTCAAAAGGCAGCAATTTCGATAAGCCCAAGATACTAAGTTTTAAGGGGGCATAAGTCAGGGAAAAATAAATGAACCATAAAATCCTTGATCCATGTACACCTACAAATTATGGTGATGACATTGACCAAGTTCCATTTAAATCAAGTCAAAAAGTTAGGAGGAGTTTCATTCACAAGGCTTCAATTTCAATAAGCCCCAGAGACTAAGTTTTAAGGGGGCATAAGTCAGGGAAAAATTAATGAACCATAAAATCCTTACTTTATGCACATCTACCAATGAAGGTGATATCATCCACCAAGTTTCATTTAAATCAAGCCAGAAACTTAGGAGGAGTTGCGTTCACAAGGCTTAAATTTCAATAAGCCCAAGACTAAGTTTTAAGGGGGCATAACTGAGGCAAAATTCAATAAACCATAAAATCCCTACTGCGTGCACATCTTCCAATTAAGGTGATAACATCCACAAAGTTTCATTTAGATCCAGCCGGAAACTTAGGAGGAGTTGCCTTCACAAGGCTGCAATTTCAATAAGCCCAAGAGACTAAGTTTTAAGGGGGCATAACTGAGGCAAAAATCAATGAACCATAATATCCTTACTTCATGCACATCTACCAATTAAGGTGATACCATTGACCAAGTTTCATTTAGATCCAGCCAGAAACTTAGGAGGAGTTGCGTTCACAAGGCTGCAATTTTAATAAGCCCCAGATACTAAGTTTAAAGGGGGCATAACTGAGGCAAAAATCAATGAACCATAAAATCCTTACTTCATGCACATCTACCAATTAAGGTGATTACATCGACCAAGTTTCAAAAAGATCCATCCAGAAACCTAGGAGGAGTTGCGCTCACGAGAAAAGTGAACGTACGTTCGTACGTACGGACGGACGGACTGACAGACGGAGAAGATGACGCCAATATACGACCGCCTCCGGCGCCGTATAAAAATGAATTCAAATACAGCCTTCTTTATCTCTTTTACAGTGGAACACTTAAAGAGGTAGAAGAAAGAAATATAATAGGCTAATATAGAATTGAAACAACCATCGGAACCAAAGAAAATTTTTCATTCCATTATTGTTCGGCCAAGTTTGGTAAAATTCTAAAAAAGGCTTTACTTCTTTGTAGAATATAAATATAAAAATGAAGGACAGGAAGTGTTTTTAGTATTCATATTTAGCTCGGCTGTTTCGGAGAAAACCCGATGTTTTGTGATCACCTTGGCGTCGTTCGCGTCGGCGTTGGCGTTTGCGTTGACGTGACAAACTTTAATCTTGGTCATATCTCTGTTGTTATTGAAGATATCCTCATGAAATTTGGCATGTATATTGTCCATCACAAGAGCTATCTAGACTATCAAGGGGATAACTCTGAAAGCTTTTTTGTAAGAGTTATGCCCCTTTTTCGACTTAGAATGTTTGCATTATCCAGCATCTGCACCCGAGTGTTGGCACCCGTGGGTGGTGCTCTTGTTTAACCTGTTGCAAGACGACACAATTTTAGACTGGTGTAAGTTGAATGAAAGGGATACAACAACTCTTAGTTGGTGGATTTTTGAAAAATGTTTTTCATATAGGGTATAAACATTGTGGATGAAGAAATTGCTTGTAATAAGCAATTTACCCGATTTCAACAATGTTTTCAAAAAAACACTATTTCTAAAGGGGCGTCAGAAAGCGTCATTGTGTGGTCATGAATTATAAATTTGTGAACATCCTTGGAAGTCCTCACAGCCCTTTCATCGCAGATAATCTAGATAAGGCATGTTGAAAAATACACCATTCCTGTTATTGATGTAATATTTGATGTATTTACATATATTTACATTCGTGCGTAATCAAATATATCCTTAATACTAGACAAATATCAATACGTGACTTTCTGAAATGACTTAATTAATTGGAAGGAATATAGGTCTTCTTTGCCTCGATATTGATGGGCAGGGAACAATAAGCTCAAGACTTTTATCTTCTCTTGTATAAGTGAGTGTCCTATGCTGTATCATGATAAATTAGTCCAACCTGTCAAACGATAACCGAATTTTGTATCGTAATATTACCTATAAATCTTATGAATATTCTAGGCTACAGTCTTCCTAAAGTTATAGAGAGGATTTATAAGCTTAATCGAGACAGTGCTTGCGCTGATCACAATCTTGTCTTTGCATGATTCGGATGAATATTTATTACCAATTATTAATAAAATCTATGAATATACAAAATATTATGTTATAACGTTAGTTGTGATACTTTGCATTCCATTCGAGCTACTTAAGAAAATTTCGATAATCACGGGACCGAAGGTTGAGTGAAATATTAAATCTTCATACCCGTCGAGAATCAAATCCAAGGTTTTGTATTATCACTACACCAAGGTGTTCCATTTATTATATACTAACGAATCTTTACTTTAAAAGATAAAAAAGATGCTAATGAAGTTTGTCTAAAATCAACATTTTTAATCACAATAACCTTAATCTTGGCGTGACATAATTTTGCGGGGAAAATTATGTCATCTAATCTTATCGCTTCAGATTAGTACATCTTAGATATGAGCGCGTGCGTGACATTTCCAACCATTACACATGAGCGCCGAGTTAAGACTCAGATCAGTCTGTGCATTCGCACAGTCTGATCAGAGTCTTCACTCTGCGATCTGTAGATAGATACTGACCCAAAGCTTCTTTAAACAATCAGTGATTGTTCTAATTGCCCCGAAAGGCTGTCCAGGGTGCTCAATGTGTGCGAGTCACGCACATGCGAAATTGTTGGAAATGTCACGCACAGGCTCATATGTTTTCTTTTCTTTTTTTCTGTCGAGTCCCATTTTGTCCGCGGGTTAACCCATTCCCATACAATCCCTCCTTTCTATGCCCCAAGTAAAAAGTTGCGGAAAACAAGGAGAAAAATTAAGAAATTGCTTGTTACAAGCAATTTCTTTATTTTTCATATTGTTTTCTACCTAAAAAGGTAAATATTTTAGAATTTTCAACAAATTGAAATTGTCGTCTGCAACTTCTTTGAAGAATCTGAGTGATTTTAAGCACGTTGTGCTTAAGTGAGCTAGAAATACCTAGGAGATGAACTTTCATGCAGAGTTTGCAATATTCCTGAAATACATAAGAACTACCTCTTAGGGCGTAGGCATTTAACGTATATAGTGGTGAAGCCTTCAGCTGCAGTTTGCACTCGTTGAACTTTGAGACAACCTCAAAATTTTGTCTGTTAACTAAATCTATCAAAGCTGACGCTTTGCTAGTTGAAAATAGTCTGATGTTATTTACCAGACTTCCAGTTTTGTCCCAGAACGATAAGAATGATTGATTGGAGTTTAACGCCACTTTTAGCAATATTTTAGTTATATCGCGGCGGCTGGAGCACCTCACAATGGATTTCTGGTATTTTTCACACCAGTTCTACCATTACGTCCTTTCCTAGCCTCCAGCTGCTATCCCACTTAGATTTACGATTATCCACCCATTAGTGAGAGACAAATGTCGGAAAGGATGTCTGTCGTCGCCGGGGATCGAACCCATGACATCCCATCATTGAAGATTAGGAGTCTGATGCAGAACGATAAGAACAGTTATTCTTGTTCGGGGTTCGATGGTATCTTCGGAAACCCGGGGTCTTCTTATTTGCTACGCTACATCGATGTAGCGTAGCAAATAAGGAGACCCCGGGGTATCCAAGGATGGTCCGATTGAGGTAGTTTACATACCCATCAAAAACTTCTCGAATTCCAAGATAATCGTGTCTACACCGCGGCGAATCTTCAATGGACATGGAGTGAAACACGAGCGCCCAAACACCCATCTCTTTTTGTAACACCCATACCCTGTTGACGTCCTTATTGTACGTGTGTCTGTGTGTGTTGATTGAAGGGCTGATCTCGTCCCCATCTTGTATATAAGAGGTTACTCGTGAAGTCTCTGAAATTATAATAAGGTAATTCATGGGTCGCGTTGTCAATCAAAGAATCATTCAACCAATCGAATCATTCATTTTGATCGGAGCTGAACTTTTAACTCCTACATTGGCCGGGCATTTATGTTAAATATTCTTGTTGGTTTTAGGGACTTAAAGTGTCGTAACTTTTGCTTACACTAGAATTGGGTGCATCCTAGACGAAAAAGGGATTGGTTTTTATCAAAGAAAATTGAGAGAAAAATTTAATTCTCACAAAAACTCTCAAAATCATTATTTTGGTCCCAGAGAAATATTTTATTTGTTTACATAGAAGTATGAACCTAAAAACTTAATCAGACTGAATCAACACCCGAAGCGGATTCATACATGAGTAAGATTAAGTTTTAAGGTTCATACCCAATGAAAACAAAATAATTCTCTTCGTTTCTTGTAATTTACATGACACTAAGTCTTGGCTGCATTAATGACCCTATCCAGACCTTTATGAAGAATAATTGTTTAGGCCCAAGAATACGATTCAGACTATTCTTTGGCAAATGTCGTTTAAAGGCTGTAGTTTTGTTGATCTTGTGTACTGGTTGTGATAGCGAAATATGTAGAGTGCCTGTCTGTAAGACAGAAGTTTCGAATTCGAATCTTTGCTAGATTTTTATTTTGTTACGAATTCCCGGTTAAACCGGTTAAATTGCGTCTACTATAAAAAAGGAAATATTTTACTGAATTTTTGTATAATTGTATGGCTTAAAATATAGTTGCGTGCCTAAAATTTGTCAATGGAAAGAATAGAAAATAAAAATAGGCAATCAAATTGCTTGAATCTTGATAGGCGAAAGTAAATTGAATTATTTGTCTTTACATCTCATAACTGCTAATGGAAACCCGTGCTCATAATTTTATTTGTCGCCAGGGTTCGAGTAATCCGTCGTAACTGAAGCTTTGTGAAGCTGTACTTACGATTACTTGGTGACCCATCTGACGATATCAGTTTCGGATTGGGGTCATGCCAACGATGCTTCGTTTCACAAAGGTCATAAAACTATGCACATCGTATCTTTTACGAAGGAATCTTTACATTTTCAGAGATATAAATCATTGAATGGGGTTTAACGCCGCTTGAGATATAAATGATTAGGCGACGTTGGCGCCACAAATCTTTATTTGTAGAATCTGTTATCTGAATGATTGAAAAGATAGTTTCAAATTCATTGACCTCCCATGCTATCGTTAACTCTACAACAGATTCTGAAATCAAAAACTACTCAAATATATCTTGCAGACGACAAAGAGTATAAAGCAGTCCCAATGGAAACAAACGAAACAAGACCCTTCGTTGCACTAATGTTCCCCACACACTTGCATACAAACACACGCACACATGCACACACATCGAAAGGAGGATTATGACTGAAGTTTGCTCTTTAAGCCTTTCCCACGCAGTGACGCTTTTTGACACCAATCGACAAAAAATTCGAAAAAAATGAGGAGAAAAAAGAAATTGCTTGTCATAAGCAATTTCTTAATGATCCACAATGTTTTCTAAACCAAACGACACAGATTTTCAAATTTCACGTACTTGATATTGTCGTCTACAACTTCTTTTGATTTAGAAATGTCTAAGAATTTGTCATTGTTGTAATGGGTCAATAAAACGTGATCTTAAACGCGCATCTATTATGTTTTAGAATTCATTTTTAGTTGGCAGGCGTTTAGTTGGTTTAGCGTTTTAAATGGCATAACTATAGCTTATGCGTTCAGATCGTAAACAAATCATTTTACTTTTTACACGATACTGGCCAAAATTATGCAAAACAACGTTGTTTAATTTCTAATCTGTCAGAGTGAGTGGGCCGGGTTAGCGATTCGTCAGTTTTGACCATAAATCTTGACTTCGAACTTTGAGCAAATCAAATTACTTTGTGTCTTGCTAAACGAGGGCTAATACATGCACAGAATACCGAATGCGAACAACAAAAAGGCAATTGACACAAACCTTTTTTGGGATAAATGCATTCCTAAACCAGATCACGTTGAAGGACAGACAAACAGACATCGCAGATAAAGGCAAAAATAGCTCAGAGAGAACGGCGACACATGATACCGAGATACCTTCGTAATGCATCTGAGGCATAACATATATGGAAATTATATGCCCATCTCACAGTAACATATATAACATGGGGTAATCTCTTTCAGTACAGACAATCTTGTTTTGAACTACCATGTATCGGATGACAAAAAAGTGGTCGCCTAAGAGAATGGTCGCTTAAAAAGCATCTTAGTGAAATTTATGAAGGATTGATTCGATTGCTTACATGAATTATTACAGATTTCTCGTTAAATCCTGTGTTGGCGGAGCCATACAATGTGGTTAGGTTTTTCGGCTCATACCTGCATGAAAATAGAAATATTCTCTTCATCTCTTAAAACAGAAAATAGAAGTCCGTGTTGTGAAATAATAAAACACACCACCATCAGCAAATATCACACAATAATCTTTCTAAAAGGCGAAAATTACAGAGATATTGTTTTTAGCTGAAAAATATGAGCCGTTGAAACTCTTAAATTTAAATCCCAAAACGAGGCATATGAGGCTTTCACGTAATTAATTTTATCAAGTCATATTTGTCTGTTTTAACACCCTTTTCGAAATGCGAGAAAACCATTTTACTGTGAACTTTCAAAATTCAAAATTTTAAAGAATCTTGAACACATTATTGAAGAAAGATTTTGGCTCTCAATTTTCAAATTTCTAACTAGAATGCTTAAACACATTTGAAAGAAGGTGTTCAGCTCATTTTGCATCCACAATATCAGTCAATAACTGGAAAAAAGGGGGACAGAAAGAAACAAAAATAGTTCGCCTAACTAGTAAACGAATTACAACCCGAAAGGAACCGAATTCATCGATTCTCGTATCCATTACACCATCGACTTACGCTAGCTATTCAGTCGTTAACGACATTACCAGAAGACTAACGACTTCATCCGATAAATTCCGATGTATCAAAGAAGCGAATATATTACATTAAATTAAATTTATAGTGAATTTAGTAGATAGAACACAATGAGAGAACACTTATCCTGAAACTGACAATAACGTTTGTAACAATACAACTGGAAAAGCAGATAATTTCCACATCTAATTTCAATGAAAGTCTGCTCAAGAACCACTTTGAATATTTAGTGAACAAGGATTTTGAGACGAAACTATCAAATTTGTAGTATATACTTATCGGTGTAAAATTGAGATTTTCGGTGGAGTGGACTATCACTAGATAGTTTCACCGAAAACACAAACAAACACCCGTGAAATCATCAAAATAATAAACTCGCCGTTTTGAAAGCTTTAGCCGGGCTTTGGCCTATATTACACCACTTGGGACCAGACACTGATGACGTCATCAGGTTGCCATGCAACTCATGTGCAAAATACGCGTTGTTATAGATTTTGTCCGAAAAAAGTAACATTTTGTCTCTCTTTTGCAATAAAAAAACACTCTTATTGTTTCTTTTTCGTGTAAGATCGATAAATGTTACATTCTGAGAAAAAGAAAAAAATACTATATTTTTCACGCATTAGCGCCGGAGCCATGTGTGAAAATATGTACTTTATCTTATTCACGAAATGAAAGATAAATCGATTTTACAATGAAACAATTAAATTTCCTCCATGCGATAGATACTAGAATTCTACCTGAGAATCCTCGATTCCTTTCCATCCCAAATTATCTATATTTGTCTCTCGATAACAATTCACATATTGCAATAAACAGAATTGCATGTCTGAATCTTCCAATCATGAATACAATTGGTATCTTCAAAAAGGGATATCTAATATAAGCCAAACATTAGCGTTACAATATGTTTTGCAGACGTCTTCGGAAATCGCCTAGTTCGCTTAGGTTCTTCGTTTGAAAGCACATCTCATTAAACGACAGGAATTCTTATTTATTGAAATATTAAATATAAGGTGGAAGACGTCAAAATTATTTATAATTCGTCAAAAACTATCTCTCCCAGAATAAATGACAGAATATCTTTTTTCTGAGTGATACACTTTACAAAGCAAGTTCTCAATTATTCGAGCACCTGGAGCCGCCGTCATAGCGCAGTCGGTAGCGCGTCACACTCCTAATCTTCAATCATGGGTTGTCATGGGTTCGATCCCCAGCGGCGGCACATATTCTTTCCGACATTTGTCTCTAACCAATGGGTGGATAATCGTTAACCTAAGTGGTATAGCAGCTGGAGGCTAGGAAAGGATGTGTGTGAGAAATACCAGGAATACATTGTTAGGTGCTCCAGCCGCCGCGATATGACTGAAATACTGTTAAAAGTGGCGTTAAACCCCATTCAATCAATTGAATCAATCGAGCACCTGTATTATTCACGCGTGCACTCTCCTTTTTGAGCATGCGTGACTTAAAGTTAACTTTTGACCCAAACAGTACACTGTAGTACATTGTACTAAAGACTCTATTGACGGATCAAGACTGGCATTTAAAAAAAAAAAAAAACAAACAAACAAAAAAACTCGATACACCAATCAAATCATACATTTAGACCCTGAAGTAAACTTTGAACTCCGACAAGTGTCTACAATCATTGTAATCATTTTTGTAGGATTGTCGGCTTAAACGTCGTAACTACAGTTTATTCAAGCTGTATTTACGACGTTTAGCTTCAAACCAACCATTTTATCTCTTTTTGTTATCCGTAACTGACCATAAATTTTGCGAAATGATGTCCGTTAATATCTAATGTCAAACATCCTGTTGGAGTCAGAGGGTTTGACCAGCGATCCGTCAATTAGGCCCATCGATTATAGGCTCCTAGTGCTTGAGATCTTAACCTACATTCAAAACAAAACCATCACCGCGAACAACAAGGCACTTCTACCCTAACCATTTTAGCAATTTATCATTTGCAAAATCCTTATCCTTTGGCCATAATATTGCATTTATATACTAATTAGGTAAACGAGTTTCAATGGACACCACGTGTCATTTCCCTGACATTCCACACCTGACACACTCTTTTAACTCCTTAACGTTAACACAGTCAATCTTGCCCATGTCCAACCTCTATTAAGCGACCACTCTATCAATTAACCTGCATACTAAGAATTCCCTGTTCCAGAAAATAAAACATCTTCATAGTTCGATGTTTTTATTATCAAATCTTTCAAATCAGAACCCTATTTTGTTGGATCTCATTAGAACTCATTAGAACTGTCTCAATGACAAGATTCTAATGAGTTCAATCAACATAGGTTTATGCGAGAATCCTGCAATAATACCACAAAAGCTGATCCTTCAAATATGCCAAAAGTAGTGTATTAACCCTTGTCATGCTGAATGAAATCCTTTTCTCAATTTGCATTAAAATCAAAGGCCTGAAAGCACTGAAAGCAGTTAAGGGCGAAAATTAATTTTGAAAAATAATTTTATAAACAAGTGGGAGTCGAAGGAGAAAAACAGGAGGTGTAGACTAAGATCAGACTGCACTTATGTGCAGGCTGATCTTAGTCTATACCTACTGCCAAAGCAGGAATTTTCCGGGTAAAAAGGCCTGAAAGCACTGGAAGCAGTTAAGGGCGAAAATTAATTTTGAAAAATAATTTTATAAACAAGTTGGAGTCGAAGGAGAAAAACAGGAGGTGTAGACTAAGATCAGACTGCACTTATGTGCAGGCTGATCTTAGTCTATACCTACTGCCAAAGCAGGAATTTTCCGGGTAAAAAGGCCTGAAAGTCCTGGAAGCAGTTAAGGGCGAAAATTAATTTTGAAAAATAATTTAATAAACAAGTGGGAGTCGAAGGAGAAAAACAGGAGGTGTAGACTAAGATCAGACTGCACTTATGTGCAGGCTGATCTTAGTCTATACCTACTGCCAAAGCAGGACTTTTCCGGGTTCAGCATGACAAGGGTTAAGAGACCGTTCCGTTTTACGACCAGTCTATATCTCCGGTCGATCTAACTTTGTATTCGGGCTGAATGAAATCCTTTTCTTAATTTGCATTAAAATCAAAGGCCTGAAAGCACTGGATGCACTAGTTTAGGGCGAAAATTAATTTTGAAAAATAATTTTATAAATAAGTGGGAGTCGAAAGAGAAAAAGAGGAGGTGTAGACTAAGATCTGACTGCACTTATGCGCAGGTTGATCTAAGTCCATACCTACTGCCAAAGCAGGAATATTCCAGGTTCAGCATGACATGGGTTAAGAGACCATTTCGTTTTACGACCAGTATATATCTCATACCTTACCCCTCCGGTCGATCTAACTTTGTATTCGGGCAGTCGCCATAGACCTTCTTAAACTTTCACTTCTGTCTGCATCTTCGAAATATCTTACGCATTGAAAGAGAGCAATTTTTTCTCACAAACTGCTTTACTGAAAGAATGAGTCTTAATTGTTGACCATTAAAGATCTGTTAACATCGGCAAGGCTCTAATTGGCTCTCACTTTCCCAAGAAAGGAACCAACTATTACACGTGTTTTGACCCTAGTGTAAAAAATGTGAAATCGAAGAGTTGTCAGAAAATAACCTGCCCCGCCCTGCAAATACAAGCCCTATTAGAGTTGTTTTAGCCAAATTACAAAGAAAGTATTTGGATAAGTCTACTAGTATACAAATGTGTTATTATTGTCATTATTATTAGTATTATTAGCATTTACACTTATCATTATTTTCTTTTATTCTTACTTTATACTGTTTATTAACCCTTGTCACGTCACGCTGAATCCGGAACATTCCTGTTCTGACAGGAGGAACAGACGAAGATCGGCTTGCACATAATATGTGCAGTCTGATCTTAGTCTACACCACCTGATTATCTCTTTTAAGCAATAGTTGTTTATAAATTAAAATTGTGAAATAAATATTGACCCACTATGAGTGCATTCAGTGCTATCAGACCTTTGAATTTCGTGCAATTTTGTAGAAGACTTTATTCGGAATATGAAGGGTTAATCCATTCCCATACAATAAAACATTTTTACGCCCTTCAAGAAAAAAAACTGTGGAAAACATCGTGGAAAATAAAGAAATTACTAGTGACAAGCAATTACTTCATTTCCCGAATGATTCTATCCAGAAAGTTGAAAAATCTCCTCTTTCAATAATTTCCTTTCAATTGGGAGAAGTCTAAAATTTTGCCGTTTAGCATTACCGCCATATATCGACGGCTTAGTGCAAGAACACCGTACTTACGACGTTCTTGCATTTGGTCATGGAAACATAAGAATAATAGAGTACAGTAAAATGTATTCACCATATAGTTTACAGATTTTCTCATTTAGAAGCCATAATGGGCTCTCGGAAAACGCTATCCTAGTTAAATGGGAAATGTACGTCACAGTATTAAAGTCACTAGAGATCTATTACACTGGATACCCTGGAATAATCAGATAGCGTGTCAAACGTTTACACTGAAACCCATGGTATTTCATTTCAAGAACACGTATACGCTAAAAGAAAATGCGGGAAAATACTGAACCTCTGCAGCTTAGTTGTCGGATACTGGCCACGTCTTCTGTCCTTCGACATGCAAGTTCTAAAAAGGTCTCAATCGACGTTAATTTGTGTAATTTATAGTCAGAAACAAAAGAAAAAGCAAATCGTTGAGGGGCGGCCTTAAGGTCGAAATTACAGCTTGAATAAGTTGAAGTAATGACGATTTAGACCAAGCACAAACAAAAATGATTGATATATATTTCGATGTTCAACACTCAATTTTCGGTCAAAACGAATAATTTGATTGGTCAATCGATATTTGATTGACAGCGACGATCCCACATTTATCACAGCCCCGTGGAAACTTCCGTTACAAATTGACCAATCTCTGGCCTTGTCTTCTTACTCCGTTGGATCCGTCCACTGACTACAAATGGGAGGTTCCGCCTCGATATTGAACGGCCTTATTTTGCATAATTTGTGGCCAGTAGCATGTAACTAAAAAGTATATTGGTTGGTTGGATATCTGAACGTTGTCACTACATAAGCTGTGGTTATGACGTTGAAGTCACCAAATCAACAAAAATGCTTCACATAAATGGCGGCCGATATTGGAGTTAAACCTTAACTTATGATCTAAATGAATGATTTCATTAATCAACTGACAATTCGAATGACAACCGCGATTAGTCAATTTTTGTTGCAAGTTACACTAAGTTTTGGGAGTCCCCGTGATAAGTTGAGAAACTTGAGCTAAAACCTCCTTTAAGCCTCCAACCCCCCCAAAAAGGAATGTGTTTATAAGACGCTATCTTATATTTTAAAGAGAAATTCGTTCATTGTTCGTTATTCTGTTAACACATTCTCTCGAAATGACAATTTCTAACTCCCACCAGGAAAAACTAGACATTGTCGCAAAGCGGACTAGTACCCCAAAACAGCGCTTGTCCATATACAAGAGCTATCCGCCAAAGGGCCAAAACAAAAAATGGACTTCTTAATCAAAGGGCCACTAATCCGTCAAAAATCAATGGACCATAACCAAAATAGGATGTGCAAATGTCTGACTTATAACCAGTGTTTCTGTGAAATTTGAACCAAATCCGTCCGATGGTTGCTGAAAATTGAGCGGACACGATTTTTCACCAAAGGGCCATAACTCCATCAAAAATCAATGGACCGTAACAAAATAGAATATGCACATCTCTGCTTGATATTGATTATATCAGTGAAGTTTGAATCAAATCCGTTCAATGGTTGCCCAGAAATTGAGCGGACACGACAAAGCTACAGACCGACGGACGGACGGACCGACCGACCGACGGACCGACAAGCTGACTCCTATATACCCTCCTAACAAAGTTAAAGGGGTATAACAATTGTCACAAGCGAATTTCTTCATTTTTCTACATGGTTTTCCAACCAGAGAGTTGAAAGAATTTTAATTTTATAAATCATTGTCTGCAACTCTTTTCAGTTTGGACAAGTCTAACATTTTGTCGTCTGGCAAAAGGTAAACATTAAATCCCAGTTACACTTTATCGCTAACAGAATGTTTCGACAAATACCAAATTTTTATGTTTTGATATTTCTATGCACTGAATCAAAATATGTATAAAACTGTATTCTTTCCTATCTTGTTTCTAAACACCGCCCCCCCCCCGACAAGAAATAACAGAAATAGGTGATTTTCACCGGAAGATAAATAAATGTTCGGGGCGACCGCTTATAAGAGTCAATGTGAAACCGAGAGGCATGTCACTTAAAAAAAATCATTATTTCGGGACTACATTTATGTGTGTGTTTCTTAAATGATCTCAGTGTTAGTGCAACATTAAGGATTACAAATACATTCTCCATTTCTTGTTCTTTACATTTTAATATTTTCATTTAAATCTAATACTTTATTGTCCCTATTAATACAACTTTCATGAAAATAGTCCATCACTGAAGAAATTGCTTGTTACAATCAATTTCTTCAGTTTACACATCGTTTATACCAAGAAAAATACATATGTACCTAAAACCTATTAACCTAGAAATACGGTCTGCAACATCTTTGATTTTAGACAAATCTAACACTGTGCCGTCTAGTAAAGAGTTAAAGAATTTACAAATCAGTATGGTTCTTTGTCATCGGGTTGAAGAATCGTCATATTTAAATCAGGTCTACAATACAAAAGATCAAAGTTACGGACAACTCATACATTACCATATTTAACGGACATTATTCCGTTCCTGTATTTATCATGCCCCATTAACACTTATTAAGACTCATAAGTGATCTAATTGTTGTCGGGCGTAATACTGTATATGTCATATCTAGATAGGTTTTTACAGAAAACTCACAACAATACACTTAAATGGTAGCAAAAATTCTCAGCAACGTCTCGTCGAAAACCGCGAAACCACAGCTGCGCTCTGTGGTGCTGCTTTCTCAGAACTTTTTGTCTATACAGAGATTGCATCCCGTAAGAAAAAAATTCTCAAACGACGCAAATGACAAAGAGAATAATAATACTTATAATAATAAAACTTGAAATGGTCTAGAAAGTACACAAAGGACATATAAACAGATCTTTTCAACATTTTATTAAAGATAAATATCTAAACATAGCCACTTATATTGACTGTATTTAGACTCTTGTCAAATTTATCGAAGTACAAACAAATTCAAATGGAAATGTATCTCAACCTTCGCCATTTCTTTGTTTCTTTGAAAATAGGAGAAGTAGAAATACAGAGTAGAAGTCTAGACAATCTTACATCATCTATAATTCAAATTAACAGCGCGTGAACATATTTAGGTCTGATTTTTTAGTGTTCAGCTCTATTCATAAAGGGTATTTTTAAAAGATATTGTAATATCAATTGTCTATAGATTTTTGATGCAGCGTATTATCTTTACACAATCCTACACAATTCGTTTTTTACGTCCCCTGAAGAAAATACATTTGTACAAAATTGTGGAAAATGAAGAAAATGTTTGGCACAATTTAGGAAAGAATTGAGTGCAAGTTCAATGCTAGGAATGACTGTATTGTTGAGTACAAAGATACACTTTATTGAATTTAACCCTTTCCTATTAAATACATAGTTTTTACGTCCCTGTATTTTTATAACTGACCAATCGCTGGCCCCGTCCACTGGCTCCATTGGCACAGCCCGTTGATTCCAACAGGAAGGCCAGCTTCTAAATTTTTAACGGTTTCATTTTTTGAATTTCATGGCCAGTAGTATGTAACAAAAAGTGGAATGATTGGTTGGTGAACTAAACGTCGTAACTACAGCTTGAATAAGATAAAGTTAAAACGTTTAAGTCGCCAAACAAGCAATTTCTTCTTTTTTCCAAAATGCTTTCTATCCTACTGAATGGTTATTTTTTTCAAATAAGATAAACTTTAAATTTTCATCTGCAATACCTTTGAATTGGGACGGGTCTGAAATTCTACAAAGGTGGAACGGGTTAAAACAAAGTTTGTTCGTTAAGACTAAGAAATGATATTGCCGTATCTAAGCGTTCAAGAATTTCCTGAATATAAAGCATAAATAACCCATATTAATACTAATTGGTTATCTAATTTGAGTTGGTAGTAATCCGACATGCCTTTCTATATCAAATACATGTTGTTATGTACTTTTGAAAAATTACAAAAACATAAAAAAACGTGGTCACTTGAACGCTTTACGTTCGTATTCTTTGGCTTTACTACTGCAGACTCAGTGATGGTATTTGTCAACTTACGAGTAAAAATTACCATTGCATATTCAATGATAGTATTTGTCAACCTACGAGTAAAAATTACCATTGCAGACTCAAATGATAGTATTTGTCAACCTACGAGTAAAAATTACCATTGCAGACTCAATGATAGTATTTGTCAACCTACGAGTAAAAATTACCATCGCAGACTCAATGATAGTATTTGTCAACTTACGAGTAAAAATTACCATTGCAGACTCAAATGATAGTATTTGTCAACTTACGAGTAAAAATTACCATTGCAGACTCAATGATAGTATTTGTCAACTTACGAGTAAAAATTACCATTAAAGACTCAATGATAGTATTTGTCAACCTACGAGTAAAAAATACCATTGCAGACTCAATGATAGTATTTGTCAACTTACGAGTAAAAATTACCATTAAAGACTCAATGATAGTATTTGTCAACCTACGAATAAAAATTACCATCGAAGACTCAATGATAGTATTTGTCAAATTACGAGTAAAAATTACCATTGCAGACTCAAATGATAGTATTTGTCAACTTACGAGTAAAAATTACCATTAAAGACTCAATGATAGTATTTGTCAACCTACGAATAAAAATTACCATTGCAGACTCAATGATAGTATTTGTCAACCTACGAGTAAAGATCCTTAAACAATCCTCGAATATAGATTGTAGACTTAATTGAACGAGGTGCAATTTAATTTGAAACCGGGGGAGCCGGTGTACAACTTCCAAGCAAAGTTGATCGTTACTCTCACGAAACACCTCTGCAATAGGCGAAATGACAAGATTTTTGTCAAACCAAGTGATTGAAGATACATTATTGTCTTTCGATTCGCGAGAATTGGCATAATAAATATGATTCAAGATACATTGAATGTGCATTAAAACTTGATAATTTACTAGTAGTGAAGTACTTTTGCCAAAAATCGTCTGAATAGCTAACTGAAAAATCTGTCATATTCATGCTACTTTTTTAAATGGAAAAATAGAAATAAGTTGAGATTTGTGATAAAATGATGAGGTATTGGTGGTCTATTTACTGAGCCCAATAGAGAGGTGAATTGGATTGAACCGAGTGCAAGATAGTGCTATTATAGGGTGAAATCACTTGATACACCGGTACATAAATTGTACGATGGTAATGTTCACCTCGTTCTATGTGGACACATTCCATATTTGAACAAACACTCACGTGTGCACGTACATACGGTACATGGCGCTATATTCGAGTGGCCGCTTAGGCATTTAAGCCTCAGAAAGTTGATTTATGTACCAAAAGAGAAAAGGGTTATATACTGCTGTTTGTAAGAGAGTCTACACTTGGCACTCTCTAACTAGCAACTGACACGATCAGCGAATTTTCTAAATGCACTCTGTGATTGTCTACGCTGCTCAGTGTCAGGACTTCGTACATATGTGAATTGACCAATCACGGTTGTCAATAAAAAAAATAAAAAAAGTCGAACAATGAAATCAACCACAGAGACCAGCAGTGAGTTTTGATCTCCGACATTCGCCGCCATTTTTGTTAACCTATTTTGTTGGTTTGGGAACTCGTAACTACAGCTTATTCAAGGTCACTAACCAACTAAATTACATTGTATTTTGTCTCACATGCTATTGGACATATTGTTTTCAAAATAACTCCTTTCAATATCGAAGCAAGATTTCCTATCGGAGTCAGATGTCAGGGCTAACGAGGTAAGTGGGCGGGGTCAGCGATTGATCAAGGTTCACTTCAGGTCTGAATGATTAATTTGATTTGTATATCGAATTTTTGATTGACAGCCGTCAATTGGAAGGCCGAAACATTACCGAATAGACCATTTTCACATTATCTATAATTCAGATATAGCGATATACAGAACGGAAAATGTCTAGCTCAGATTATTTGTTCGAAGATGAAGCATAGGTAACTCATTCCCACACAACAAAATTTTAGACTGGTCCAAATAGAAAGAAGCTGCAGACGGCGATTTCAAGTTGGTGGAATTCTAAATATTTTCGCCTTTTTGATAAGAAAACATTGTGGATAATGAGGAAATTACTTGATACAAACAATTTCTTCATTTTACCACAAAGTTTTCTAAAGCTTGGAAACGTGTCTTTAAATTTGCTTCTTCCAGTTATATTAAGACGTAATTGCTTCCCAAGCGTCACCAGAAACCGTGAAAGTGAAGTAAAGCGGTGTTATATGCGCTGAATACCATATTTCAATAGATTTCATCTATAAAATGAATGAATTCATGTCATACAAAATTAGGATATTAAAGTCGTATTAATAAATTTCGAGTTTATTTATCTCGGTATCTAAAACAAATAAAAATCGGCAAAGCGTTTTTTTTTAACTCGATTAATCCTTTCCTGTTCAATATCTTGTTTTTATGTCCCTGCGATTTTAAAGTTGAGAAAATATTGTAACAAGCAATTTCTTCTTTTTACCACAATATTTTCTACCCTGGTTATTTTGCAAATTAAATCCAATTTTAATTGTGGTCTGAAAAACCTTGAAATTTGAGAGGAAAAAATTCCGAAAACAGGAAAGGGTAAATAAATTCTGTATTTCTACATAACTCATTCGATATTATCCAAGTTTCATGTTTAAAACGAGGTGACAAAATACTGTAGCAATATCCCGTGTTATGGAATCATAAAACAAAACTATATGGACGATTCACGCTTTATTAATCCACAAGGCGAAAATTACAAGAGAAATTTATGACACAAAACCAACGCACACTATGACAGTAGGAAAATGAAACTTTCGATAGTTGGAGCCTATCTTAAATCTTCTTTTCTCCCTCTTTCTACTTCATGTTTGTCGAATTCACTTTGCAACCCAATAGTGACCAATCGCTGGCCCCGCCCCTGACCTTCTTGGCCCCGCCCATTAACTCCATCCGGAAGTTCCGCTTCGATTGTAGAGGGTGTTATTTTGAAACAAGAGGACCATGATGGTCCTAAATCGCTCACTTGAGGCATCTGCAAATTACAGTACTTTTTTGTATAAAAAAGACACAACTTGAGCAAAATAAATAAAACAAATATAAGATTTTGGCTTTGTACAAAACAATCCAGTAATTCTTTAAAATGAAAATGATTGCCTTTGGCTTCATAGTTTAATTGATTACCAAACTATTTTAGAATTTGTCACCCTCAGGGAAAAAGGTTTAAAAAAGCATTGTGAGAAAGCAAGCACTTTCTCCATTTCTATTTAAGAAGAATCCTTTCAATGCGATTATGCAATTTTCAATCCCAGGAGCAGAGACATTTTTTATCCTAAGAGCATATTTCCTGTTACATAGTACAAAATTATTTAGTCATGCTACATACCAAATATGAATGCCCTTCATCTTATATTTCAGAAGGAGAAGACTTTGAAGTTGCTCTAATTGGGTGTTTTCCAAAATTTTTTACCTCTGGGGCAGTGCCATGTTTTATCCAAGGGCTAAGATTTTAGCTAACATAGTAGAGAACCATCTGGTTATGCTATAAATCAAATATGAATGCCTTAGACTTTGTAGATTGTGAGGAGAAGACTGTTGAACATGGTCTAATTGAGCATTTTTACGAACTTTGGACACCCAGGGAAGGGGTATTTTTTAAACCTACAGGCATAATTTAATCGAAATTGATAGATAACAGCCTGGCTATGCTACACTCAAAATATAAATGCCCTCCGCCTTAAAATGAAGAATTTTTTTCAACATACTCAAATTTTGCATTTTTCCAAATTTTTGGACCCCTAGTCAGGGCTGTTTTTGACCCTTGGATGAAAACTTTTTGTGATATAGTACAAAACCATCTAGTTATGCTACATACCAAATATGAATATCCTAGACCTTATAGTTTAAGAGGAAAAGCCTTTTGAAATTGCTCTTATTAAGAATTTTTCCAAACTTCGGATCTAAGGGGCGGGGCCATTTTTGACCCCAGAGATAAAATATTTAAAAACTTGGTAGAGAACCATATGATTAAGCTCTTTACAAAATATAAAGGCCTTTGGCCTTGTAGTCTATGAAAAAAAACAACATCAAAGATTTACTAAAATTTCCAATTTTCATATGCCGCGGTTACAAGAGTTTTTGACGGAATTAAATTCTTTTACAACTTTTGAAGAGCTTCACCCAATGAACATCCCTGCAAAGTTTCAGTTTGATTGGCCTACTGGTTTAGGAGAAGAAGATTTTTAAAGATATTTTAAGAATTACTAAAGATACCCATTTTCATATGCCGCGGTTACAAGAGTTTTTGACGGAATTAAATTCTTTTAACAACTTTTGAAGATCTTCACCCAATGAACATCTCTGCAAAGTTTCAGCTTGATTGGCCTACTGGTTTATGAGAAGAAGATTTTTAAAGATATTTTAAGAATTACTAAAGATACCCATTTTCATATGCCGCGGCAACCAGAGTTTTTGACAAAATAAAATTCTTTTAACAACTTTTGAAGAGCTTCATCCAATGAACATCCCTGCAAAGTTTCAGCTTGATTGGCCTACTGGTTTAGGAGGAGAAGATTCTTAAAGATCTTTAAAGAATTACTAAAGATTCCCATTTTCTAATGCCGCGGCAACCAGAGTTTTTGATGGAATTAAATTCTTTTAACAACTTTTGAAGAACTTCACCCAAGGAACATCCCTGCAAAGTTTCAGCTTGATTGGCCAACTGGTTTAGGAGTAGAAGATTTTTAAAGAAATTGTGGACGGACGGACAGACGGACAGACGGACAGACGGACGGACGGACGACGGACAACGACCGATCACAATAGCTCACCTCGCACTTTGTGCTCAGGTGAGCTAAAAAAAATATGGCCAGTAGTATTTAACAAAAAGCTCATAAACTGTAGTAAGGGCGTTTAAGTCGCCGAACAAACAAAAATGTTTCACAAAAATGACGGCTAATGTTGGACTTGAAAGCTCAATTCCGGGCTGAATAAATGATTTGGTTGGACGATCGATTTCTTGATTGACAGCTGCGATTGGTCAATAACTCTATTTTATCGGTCAGAAAAAATTCATAGATTGCAATAAATATAAGCCAAGTCATATTTGTCTGTTTTAAGACCCTTTTCGAAGTGTGAGAAAACCATTTTACTGTGAACTTTCGAAATTCAAAATTTTAAAGAATCACATTATTGAAGAAAGATTTTGGCTCTCAATTTTCAAATTTCTAACTAGAATGCTTAAACACATTTGAAAGAAAGATATTGAGCTCATTTTGCATCCATAATATCAGTCAATAACTGGAAAAAAAAGGGACAGGAAGAAATAAAAATAGTTCGTCTAACTAGTAAACGAATTACAACCCGAAAGGAACCGAATTCATCGATTCTCGTATCAATTACACCATCGATTCAGTCGTTAACGACATTACCCGAAGACTAACGACTTCATCCGATAAATTCCGATGTATCAAAGAAGCGAATATATTACATTAAATTAAATTTATAGTGAATTTTGTAGATTTAACACGATGAGAGAACACTTATCCTGAAACTGACAATAACGTTAGTAACAGTACAACTGGAAAAGCAGATAATTTCCACATCTAATTTCAATGAAAGTCTGCTCAAGAACCACTTTGAATATTCAGTGAACAAAGATTTTGAGACGAAACTATCAAATTTATAGTATATACTTATCGGTGTAAAATTGAGATTTTCGGTGGAGTGGACTATCCCTAGACAGTTTCACCGAAAACACAAACATACACCCGGTGAAATCATCAAAATAATAAACTCGCCGTTTTGAAAGCTTTAGCCGGGCTTTGGCCTATATTGCGCCACTTTGGACCAGACACTGATGGCGTCATCAGGTTGCCATGCAACTCATGTGCGAAATTACGCGTTGTTCTAGATTTTGTCCGAAAAAAAAGTAACATTATGTCTCTCTTTTGCAATAAAAAAAATACTCTAATTGTTTCTTTTTCGTGTAAGATCGATAAATGTTACATTCTGAGAAAAAGAAAAAAATACTATATTTTTCACGCATTAGCGCCGGAGCCATGTGTGAAAATATATACTTTATCTTATTCACGAAATGAAAGATAAATCGATTTTACAATGAAACAATTAAATTTCCTCCGTGCGATAGATACTAGAATTCTACCTGAGAATCCTCGATTCCTTTCCATCCCAAATTATCTATATTTGTATCTCGATAACAATTCACATATTGCAATAAACAGAATTGCATGTCTGAATCTTCTAATCATGAATACAATTGATATCTTCAAAAGGGATATCTAATATAAGCCAAACATTAGAGTTACATTATGTTTTGCAGACGTCTTCTGAAATCGCCTAGTTCGCTTAGGTCTTTCCTTTGGAAGCACATCTCATTAAACGACAGGAATTCTTATTTATTGAAATATTAAATTTAAGGTGGAAGACGTCAAAATTATTTATAATCCGTCAAAAACTATCTCTCTTAGAATAAATGACAGAATATCTTTTTTCTGAGTGATACCCTTTACATAGCAAGTTCTCGATTATTCGAGCTCCTGTAGCCGCCGTCATAGCGCAGTCGGTAGCGCATCACACTCCTAATCTTCAATCATGGGTTGTCATGGGTTCGATCCCCGGCGGTGGCACATATTCTTTCCGACATTTGTCTCTCACCAATGGGTGGATAATCGTAAACCTAAGTGGTATAGCAGCTGGAGGCTAGGAAAGGATGTGTGTGAAAAATACCAGAAATACATTGTTAGGTGCTCCAGCCGCCGCGATATGACTGAAATACTGTTAAAAGTGGCGTTAAACCCCACTCAATCAATTGAATTAATCGAGCACCTGTATTATTCACGCGTGCACTCTCCTTTTTGAGCATGTGCGACTTAAAGTTAACTTTTGACCCAAACAGTACACTGTAGTACACTGTAGTACATTGTACAAAAGACTCTATTGACGGATCAAGACTGTCATTAAAAAAACAACAAACAAACAAACAAACAAAAAAATCGATACACCAATTAAATCATATATTTAAGCCCTAAAGTAAACTTTGAACTCCGACAAGTGTCTACAATCATTGTAATCATTTTTGTCGGATTGTCGGCTTAAACGTCGTAACTACAGCTTATTCAAGCTGTATTTACGACGTTTAGCTTCAAACCAACCATTTTATCTCTTTTTGTTATCCGTAACTGACCATAAATTTTGCGAAATGATGTCCGTTAATATCTAATGTCAAACATCCTGTCGGAGTCAGAGGGTTTTACCAGCGATCCGTCAATTAGGCCCATCGATTATAGGCTCCTAGTGCTTGTGATCTTAACCTACATTCAAAACAAAACCATCACCGCGAACAACAAGGCACTTCTACCCTAAGCATTTTAGCAATTTAACATTTGCAAAATCCTTATCCTTTGGCCATAATATTGCATTTATATACTAATTAGGTAAACGAGTTTCAATGGACACCACGTGTCATTTCCCTGACATTCTACACCTGACACACTCTTTTAAATCCTTAACGTTAACACAGTCAATCTTGCCCATGTGACACCTCTATTAAGCGACCACTCTATTAATTAACCTGCATATTAAGAATTCCCTGTTCCAGAAAATAAAACATCTTCATAGTTCGATGTTTTTATTATCTAATCTTTCAAATCTGAACCCTATGTTGTTGGATCTCATTAGAACTCATTAGAACTGTCTCAATGACAAGATTCTAATGAGTTCCATCAACATAGGTTTATGCGAGAATCCTGCAATAATACCACAAAAGCTGATCCTTCAAATATGCCAAAAGTAGTGTATTAACCCTTGTCATGCTAATTAAAATCCTTTTCTTAATTTGCATTAAAATCAAACGCCGGAAAGCACTGAAAGCACTAGTTTAGGGCGAAAATTAATTTTGAAAAATAATTTTATAAATAATAGGGCGTCGAAAGAGAAAAAGAGGAGGTGTAGACTAAGATCAGACTGCACTTATGCGCAGGCTGATCTTAGTCCATACCTACTGCCAAAGCAGGAATATTCCGGGTTCAGCATGACAAGGGTTAAGAGGCCGTTCCGTTTTACAACCAGTATTTATCTCATGCCTTACCCCTCCGGTCGATCTAACTTTGTATTCGGGCAGTCGCCATAGACCTTCTCAAACTTTCACTTCTGTCTGCATCTTCGAAATATCTTACGCATTGAAAGAGGGCAAATTCTTCTCACAAACTGCTTTACTGAAAGTATGAGTCTTAATTGTTGCCCATTAAAGATCTGTTAACATCGGCAAGGCTCTAATTGGCTCTCACTTTCCCAAGAAAGGAACCAACTATTACACGTGTTTTGACCCTAGTGTAAAAAATTGAAATCGAAGAGTTGTCAGAAAATAACCTGCCCCGCCCTGCAAATACAAGCCCTATTAGAGTTGTTTTAGCCAAATTACAAAGAAAGTATTTGGTTAAGTCTACTAGTATACAAATGTGTTATTATTGTCATTATTATTAGTATTATTAGCATTTACACTTATCATTATTTTCTTTTATTCTTATTTTATACTGTTTATTAACCCTTGTCACGTCACGCTGAATCCGGAACATTCCTGTTCTGACAGGAGGAACAGACGAAGATCGGCTTGCACATAATATGTGCAGTCTGATCTTAGTCTACACCACCTGATTGTCTCTTTTAAGCAATAGTTGTTTATAAATTAAAATTGTGAAATAAATATTGACCCACTATGAGTGCATTCAGTGCTATCAGACCTTTGAATTTCATGCAATTTTGTAGAAGATTTTATTCGGCATACGAAAGGTTAACCCATTCCCATACATTTTACACCCCTCACGAAAAAACAAAACAAAAAAATGTGGAAACATCGTGGAAAATAAAGAAATTGCTAGTGACAAGCAATTACTTAATTTTTCCGAATGATTCTATCTAGAAAATTGGAAAATCTACACTTTCAATAACTTCCTTTCAATAGGGAGAAGTCTAAAACTTTAGCATTTTCCCCATATATCGACGGCTTAGTGCAAGAACACCGTACATACGACGTTCTTGCATTTGGTCATGGAAACATAAGAATAATAGAGTGCAGTAAAATGTATGCACCATACAGTTTACAGATTTTCTCATTTAGAAGCCATTATGAGCTCTCGGAAATGCTAACCTAGTTAAATGGGATTCGTACATCACAGTATTAGAGTTACTAGAGATCTATTACACCGGATACCCTGGAATAATCAGATAGCGTGTCAAACTTTTACACTGTAACCCATGGTATTTCATTTCAAGAACTCGTATACGCTTAAAGAAAATGCCGGAAACTGCTGACTCTCTGCAGCTTAATTGTCGGATACCGGCCACGTCTCCTGTCCTTCGACGTGAAAGTTCTAAAAAGGTCTCAATCGACGTTAATTTGCATAATTTACAGACAATAACAAAAGAAAAAGCAAATCGTTGAGTGGCGGCGTTAAGGTCGAAATTACAGTTTGAATAAGTTGAAGTTATGACGATTTAGACCACGCACAAACAAAAATGATTGATATAGATTTCGATGTTCAACACTCATTTTCGGTCAAAACGAATAATTTGATTGGTCAATCGATATTTGATTGACAGCGACGTTCCTACAATTATCACAGCCCCGCGGAAACTTCCGTTACAAATCGACCAATCTCTGGCCTTGTCTTCTTACTCCGTTGGACCTGTCCATTGACTACAGCAGGAGGTTCCGCCTGAATATTGAACGGCCTTATTTTGCAAATTTTGTAGCCAGTAGCATGTAACTAAAAGGTAGAATGGTTGGTTGGATATCTAAACGTTGTCACTACAGCTTAAATAAGCTGTGATTATGACGTTGAAGTCACCAGATCAACAAAAATACTTCACATAAATGGCGGGCGATGTTGGAGTTAAAACTTATCTTATGATCTAAATGAATGATTTCGATAATTCGAATGATAGCCGCGATTAGTCCATTTTTGTTGCAAGTTACACTAAGTTTTGGGAGTCCCTGTGATAAGATGAGAAACTTAAGGGAAAAGCTGATTTAAGCCTCGCCTACCTAAAAAGAAATTTGTTAATTAGACGCTATCTTTTATTTCAAAGAGAAATTCGTTCATTGTCCGATGTTCAAAATGCTTTCGTTAATCTGTTAACCCATTCTCTCGAAAGGACAATTTGTAACTCTCATCAAGAAAAAAAAAGGAAAACATTGTGTAAAATGAAGAAATTGCTTGTTCTAACCAGAAAGGTGGAAGAATCTTAAATTTTATAAATCTTTGTCTGCAACTCCTTGCAATTTGGACCAGTCTAACATTTTGTCATGTAGCAATGGTTTAACATTAAAGGCCCGGTTACACTCTATCGCCAAAAGAATAATTCGAAAGATACCGAATTTTCATATTTCTATGCACTGAAACTTTTTCTATCTTACTTTTAAAGCACGACCCTCCCCCCGAAAAAAGACACCCCCCCCCCCCCCCAAAAAAAAACATTAACAGAAATAGGTGATTTTCACCGAAAGGCAAATAAATGTTCGGGTCAAACGCTTATAAGAGTCAATGTGAAACCAAGAGAGATATGTCGCTAAAATAAAACCAATATTTCGGGACTACTTTTATGTGTGTGTTTGTTAAATTATCTAAGTGTTAGTGCGAAACTAAAGGATGACCAATACATTCTCCTTTTCTTGTTCGTTACTTTTTAAAATTTTGATTTAAAGCCAATTCTATTTTCTCCCGATTTTATACAACCTCCAAGAAAATAGTCCAGCAAAACGATCTGAAAAGTGAAGAAATTGCGTGCTTAAAGCAATATCTTCATTTTACACATTGCTTATTCCCAGAAAAATGCAGATGTACCTAAAACCTATAAACCTAGATTTACGGTCTGCAACATCTTTGAAATTAGACCAATTCAAAACTGTGTCGTCTAGTAACGAATCAAAGAATTTACAGACCAGTATAGTTCTTTGTCATCGGGTTAAAAAATCGTCATATTTAAATCAGGTCTACAATACAAAAGATCAAAGTTACGGACAACTCATACATTACCATATTTAACGGACATTATACCGTTCCTGTATTTATCATGCCCCATTAACACTTATTAAGACTCATAAGTGATCTAATTGTTGTCGGGCGTAATACTGTATATGTCATATCTAGATAGGTTCTTACAGAAAACTCACAACAATACACTTACATGGTAGTAAAAATTCCCAGTAACGTCTAGTCGAAAACCGCGCAACAACAGCTGGACTCTGTGGTGCTGGTTTCTCAGAACATTTAGTCTATACAGAGATTGCATCCCATAAGAAAAAAATCCTTAGTTGTCTGGAATTTCATATCTAAACAGAGATTCTATCTCAGAAATTATTTTCCTTATTGTTGTGGAACTTCCTATCTATACACTTAGAGATTCTATCCCTTAAAATAGTTTTTCTTAAATTTTCTCTCTCCTATCAAATTTACTGTTTTGGCACAACGGAAGTTTTAAATATTACTAATTCATGTTTATATGTTTTTTGTCCATGTTGAACTGTTATGTACTTGGATGAAAATTAAAAGTTCTGTTCTGTTCAATATAGTTATCGTCGGTGTAATTTACCAAGCTGTAGTTACGACGTTTTAGAATTACACCGACGATATGTCTCAAAAACATTCCGAACATTACTAGGCTAAATCAATCGCACCTTTTACGTCTTAGTGATAAAACTTGATACACCGTACGAATGAAATTTAATACAAATGTATTCAACTCTAACTCATTATCAAATAATTTAGAATGATCCAAGCTGAAAAATTTGCAGACGACACCAAGTAAAATGTCGATGGAGTTTTAGGCCAGTCTAAAATCTCGTAGCCTGGTAAAGAGGTAAAGTATTATAACATATCATTTTTAATTGGTCGTAGACCAATTTATATAACCATAATTTCAAGATTGTGTCGCTGCAATTTACCAAAACTGCCTTTAGCCCAACTGGACGTATATTCTGACGGGAAAACAGAAAAAAATCATTTCATTTTACAAGTTAAGAATTATCAAAAGGGGTAAAGGATAACTGTTTCAAGGATTTTCCGCTGGTAATGAACGCGTCTAACCAACCCTTTCTTTCAATTATATCGAGGTGTAAACAAAGATGATACTGCCACTCAATTATTTTCCAGCCATAAGTTAATCCGAAAGTACTGAAAGTTCTTCTGGAGAGCAAATTTGATCATTATGCGTTTAAGCTGTCTAAAGAATTCGTCCAAAGAATAGTATCAATTGTTTTTTCCTTTGTTTATAATCAGAGCTGGTTAGGAACTTGTTAATTTCTGCCCAGAAAAAGAGATGGTTTTGAAATTTCATGAACCTGCTGACAGCATTTGCTCTTAAACTTAAGTTATCATATTTCGATAATTTTTCTGTTTTGGCTTTATAAAAAAAGCTTGCAGGGATGATCTAACCATGACTATTTAATAATCGATAATTTTTAAAAATTTAGTTTTCAGAAAAAGTTGCTTTTTTGTCGGTATCCATGTTGCATCAAGGTCTTACGTTCGTGTAAAATAATATTAGTTCTAATTAACATTCACGGAAATATCATACACTAGGATAGAACCTACGTGTTGTAAAAGTAATAGAAATTAAAGTTGTTTTACCCTTATTCTAAAGTCGGAATGCAACGATATGTTCAATTTCTCAGTGACGACCAATTACAGTGCGTACGGCACTTTGATTATTTGAAAACACTCTGAACTGAATTTAATTTGCTATTTCAAAGAGAATGAATCGCGATCACCATTTTGATCACGCTCGTGAAAATTCTCAAACAAAAGTACACAAAGGACATATAATCAGATCTGTTTAATATTTTATTAAAAAAATATCAAAACATAGCCACTTATATTGACTGTAATTAGACTCTTGACAAATTTATCAAATTCAAATGGAAATGTATCTCAACCTTCGCCATTTCTTTGTTTCTTTGAAAATAGGAGAAGTAGAAGTCTAGACAATTTTACATCATCTATAATTCAAATAAAGCAATAAACAGCGCGTGAACATATTTAGGTCTGATTTTTTAGTGTTCAGCTTTATTCATATAGGGTATCTTTTTTAAAAAAGATATTGTAATATCAATTGTCTATAGATTTTTGATGCAGCGTATTATCTTTACACAATCCTACACAATTCCGTTTTTTAGGTCCGCTGAAGAAAAGACCTTTGTACAAAATTGTGGAAAATGAAGAAAATGTTTGTCACAATTTATGAAAAGAATTGAGTGCAAGTTTAATACTAGGAGTGACTGTAGTGTTGAGTACAAAGATACACTTTATTTAATTTAACCCTTTCCTGTTCAATACATGGTTTTTACGTTCCTGTCTTTTTATAATTGACCAATCGCTGGCCCCGTCCACTGGCTCCTTTGGCACAGTCCGTTGACCCGTTGACTCCGACAGACAGCCCAGCTTCTAAATTTTTAACGGCTTCATTTTTTCAAATTTCATGGCCAGTAGTATGTAACAAAAAGTCGAATGGTTGGTTGGCGAACTAAACGTCGTAACTACAGCTTGAATAAGATGTAGTTACAACGTTTAAGTCGCCAAACAAACAACAAAGGTTAACAAAAATGGCGGTCAATGTCGGATCTAAAACCTCATATCTGGTCTTAATGAATGATTTCATTGGTAGACTTGTCATTTGATTGGAAGCCGCGATTTGTCAATTGAGAAAACGTTGTGGAAAAATAAGAAATTGCTTGTAACAAGCAATTTCTTCTTTTTTCCATAATATTTTTCTATCCTACTGAATGGTTATTTTTTTCAAATAAGATAAAATTTAAATTTTCATCTGCAATACCGTTGAATTGGGACGGGTCTAAAATTTTGCAAAAGAGGAAAGGATTAAAAAAGAGTTTGTTCGCCAAGACTAAAAAATGATATTTCCGTATCTAGACGTTCAAGAATTTCCTGGATAAAGCATAATTAACCCCCATATTAATACTAGCTGGTTATCTAATTTGTGTTGGTAGTAATCCGACATGCCTTTCTATATCAAATACATGTTGTTATGTACTTTTGAAAACTTACAAAAACATAAAAAACGTGGTCACTTGAACGCGTTTACGTTCGTATTCTTTGGCTTTACCACTGCAGACTCAATGATGGTATTTGTCAACTTACGAGTAAAAATTACCATTGCATATTATTTGTCAACCTACGAGTAAAAATTACCATTGCAGACTCAATGATAGTATTTGTCAACCTACGAGTAAAAATCTTTAAAAAATCCTCGAATATAGATTGTAGACTTAAATGAACGAGGTTCAATTTAATTTGAAACCGGGGGAGCCGGTGTACAACTTCCAAGCAAAGTTGATCGTTACTCTCACGAAACACCTCTGCAATGGGCGAAATGACAAGATTTTTGTCAAACCAAGTGATTGAAGATACATTATTGTCCTTCGATTCGCGAGAATTGGTATAATAAATATGATTCAAGATACATTGAATGTGCATTAAAACTTGATAATTTACTAGTAGCGAAGTACTTTTGCTAAAAATCGTCTGAATAGCTAACTGAAAAATCTGTCATATTCATGCGACATTTTTAAATGGAAAAAAAGAAATAAGCTGAGGTGTTTGATAAAACGATGAGGTATTGGTGGACTATTTACTGAGCCCAATAGAAAGGTGAATTGGAATGAACCGAGTGCAAGGTAGTGCTATTATAGGGTGAAATCACTTGATACATCGGTAGATAAATGGTGCGATGGTAATTTTCACTTCGTTCGACGTGGATACACACCATATTTGAACAAACACTCACATGTGCACGGACATACGGTACATGGCGCGAGATTCGAGTGGCCGCTTAGGTATTTAAGCCTCATAAAGTTGATTTATGTACCAAAAGAGAAAAGGGTTATATACTGCTGTTTTTAAGAGACTCTACATTTGGCACTCTCTAGCTAGCAACTGACACGATCAGCGAATTTTCTAAATGCACTGTGTGATTGTCTACGCTTCTCAGTGTCAGGACTTCGTACATATGTGAATTGACCAATCACAGTTGTCAAAAAAAAAAAAAGTCGAACAATGAAATCATCCACAGAGACCAGCAGTGAGTTTTGATCTCCGACATTCGCCGCCATTTTTGTTAACCTATTTTGTTGGTTTGGGAACTCGTAACTACATCTTATTCAAGGTCACCAACCAACTAAATTACATTGTACTTTGTCTCACATGCTATTGGCCATATTGTTTTCAAAATAACTCCTTTTAATATCGAAGCAAGATTTCCTATCGGAGTCAGATGTCAGGGCTAACGAAATAAGTGGGCGGGGTCAGCGATTGATCAAGGTTCACTTCAGGTCTGAATGATTAATTCGATTTGTCTATCGAATTTTTGATTGACAGCCGTCAATTGGAAGGCCGAAACATTACCGAATAGACCATTTTCACATTATCTATAATTCAGATATAGCGATATACAGAACGGAAAATGTCTAGCTCAGATTATTTGTTCGAAGATGAAGCTTAGGTAACCCATTCCCCAACATCAAAATTTGAGAATGGTCCAAATAGAAAGAAGCTGCAGACGGAGATTTCAAGTTGGCGGAATTCTAAACATTTTCGCCTTTTTGATAAGAAAACATTGTGGATAATGAGGAAATTACTTGATACAAAAAAATTCTTCATTTTTTCCACAAAGTTTTCTAAAGCTTGGAAACGTGTCTTTAAAATCGCTTCTTTCAGTTATATTACGACGTAATTGCTTCCCACGCGTCACATGACGTAAAGCGGTATTATATGCGCTGAATACCATATTTCAATAGATTTGAGCTATAAAATGAATGAATTCATGTCATACAAAATTAGGATATTAAAGTCGTATTAACACATTTCCGAGTTTATTTATCTCGGTATCTAAAACAAATAAAAATTCGACAAAGCGTTTTTTTAACTCGATAAATCCTTTCCTGTTCAATCTCTGGTTTTTATGTCCCTGCGATTTTAAAGTTGAGAAAATTTTGTAACAAGCAATTTCTTCTTTTTACCACAATATTTTCTACCCTGGTTATTTTGCAAATTAAATCCAATTTTAATTGTGGTCTGAAAAACTCTTGAAATTGGAGAGGAAAAACTTCCGAAAACAGGAAAGGGTAAATAAATTCTGTATTTCTACATAACTCATTCGATATTATCCAAGTTTCATGTTTAAAACGAGGTGACAAAATACTGTAGCAATATCCCGTGTTATGGAATCATAAAACAAAACAATATGGACGACTCACGCTTTATTAATCCACAAGGCGAAAATTACCAGAAAAATTTATGACACAAAACCAACACACACTACGACAATAGGAAAATGAAACTTTCGGTAGTTGAATCCTATCCTAAATCTTCTTTTCCCCCTCTTTCTTCTTCATGTTTGTCTAATTCCTTTTGCAACCCAATAGTGACCAATCGCTGGCCCCGCCCCTGACCTTCTTGGCCCCGCCCATTAACTCCAACAGGATGTTCTGCTTCGATTGTAGAGGCTGTTATTTTGAAAAAAAATATGGCCAGTAGTATTTAACAAAAGGCTCATAAACTGTAGAAAGGGCGTTTAAGTCGCCGAACAAACGAAAATGTTTGACAAAAATGACGGCTAATGTTGGAGTTCAATTCCGGACTGATTGAATGATTTGATTGGACGATCGAATCCTTGATTGACAGCTGCGATTGGTCAATAACTCTATTTTATCCGTCAGAAAAAAATCATAGATTGCAATAAATATAAACGCATGTCTGACGCGTCTTATCACAAATACAAACGATAGAAATGTCTTCGATTAGACTGACAAATATATTTAAATTTCAGTTTTGTCTATCAAGATTCAAGCAATATGATTGGCTGATTTGTTTTAATAATTTCGTAAATGAAAATGAGCACACACCTTTTTTGTATGCTTGAGCACAAAGCAGGTCCTAAGAATTTTACCCCAAACAAGTAGAGCATTTGTTTTTGTTTTGGTCGATGGCATCTAAGTATAAGAAATGAAGAGAACGTGTTTCTTTTTTCTTTCGTTATTGTTTCTTTAACGCTTCACAAAAATGTAGGAGTTCGATGTTCACTTCCGGTCTAAATGAACGATTTGATTGGTCGAATGATTCTTTGACCGACAGCCGCGATTGGACCATTATGGCATAACCCGCAGATTAAGCCACGAATCTTAATTGATACGAGTTGCTGCATATGTGGTATCCTCCGATGATATTATTGCTTAGTCATTTAATTCTTCGTCTGCTTAGTGTCGGTTGAAAATCTCTTTTCTTATTCCTAACCCTTGTCATGCTGAAACAAATCCTAATTTCAGACTTCCATTGAAATTAAAGGGCTTAAAGCCCGGCAATATCCTGATACTGTAGGTAACCACTTTTTGTTAATTAATTCAATATACAAACAGACGCCGGTTTAGACTAAGATCAGACTGCACATAGGTTAGACGATTCTAAAAAGTTCCAACAACATAGAATTTTGCAAGAATTCTATAATAATTGATGTAAGTAGTCGAATCTGTCCTTCATATGTATCACAAATAAGTGTATTAACCCATTCCAACACTATGGAATTTTAGACCGGACCAAATTGAAAGGATGTGCAGACGACAATTTCAAGTTGATGGAATTTTAAATTTTTTCGTCTTTTTTGGATAGAAAACATTGTGGATAATAATGAAATTGCTTGATCCAAGCAATTTCTTCATTTTCCACAATGTTTTCCAAAGCTTTTTTGTTGAGGGGAGTAAAAAGGAGGGACTGAGTGGGAATGGATTAAGGGACCACTCTCTTAAACGACCACTTTTTGGATGTCCCATGAGTGGTATCGTATTACAAGATTTACTGTATAACTTCAAGTTTTATTTCTTGTCGCTCGATGCACGTAAAAGATAAAAAGTTCATTTACCATCACTATTTTCTGTATGAGGACTAAATTCTTACTTTCATATATGCTTAACCAATTTCCACTCATTTTTTTTAGACTGGTCTGAATTAAAAACAGCTTTAGACGGCAATTTCAAGTTGATTGACTTTTAAATTATTTCGTCTTTTTGGATAGAAAACATTGTTGATAATGAAGAAATTGCTTGATTCAAGCAATTTCTTCATTTTCCACAATGCTTTCCAAAGCTTTATTCATGAGGGACGTAAAATGGAGGGATTGTGTGGGAATGGGTTAAACACAAGAAAATAATGATACTCGAATTGAAATGGAAATTTAGAATTAACCAATAGATTTTTGACGTCAATAGTTTCCACCAGAATGTATTTAGTCTTATTTAATTGGACATTTTATCGTGTAGGCATAAAGATATTCCCAAATATAGAATAGATTTAGTTAATCTCCTGTAACTCAATTACCTATCTAGATGATGACATAAAGACGGCCCTACTCTGTCAATTTCATTGGGATATACTAGTACAATTTGAAAGATTTTTGCTAGACATAAGACAATAGCAGACAGTTATACCGTCTTCTATTTTTTAACTGTACAGTAATGGTTAAAACCTGGTCCTGTTGAGCTCGGGAAGAGAGCATTTATTCTACTTAATCTGGTTTTTGTTTAACGGGAACTCTCTTTAGTTTGCCTCAATAGAATGGCCTTGTAAACAAAATTTAATGTTGTAAAAGAAGATTGGGAAAGCAGCATTTGGAATAATATACAGTTTTCACGTAAATGACACATTTTTGACGACCGGTATTTCAGTTCATGCAGCCCTTGTCCTGTTGAATATTTTTCCTCTTTTCACTATATTTGAAAAACTTTATTGGATCATTAGATCGATCTTCTTTTCAAAGATTTCTCTCAAAACAACAATAAGCAGGTAGAGTAGGCTAAGATCAGACTGCATGTCTATGCAGGCTTATATAAGCCCATACACATGCCAAAGTCATTGTCAAAGCAGGGATATTCGGGAGTCGGCATGACAAGGGTTAATCTATAACAAGAATCTTGAAATGAGTATTGGATTGAAAAGAAATAAATTCCGGTCCAAAAGATTAATTTGATTGGTCAGTTAGTTTTCAATTGGCAACGACGATCCCCAATCATAAAACATTTCATTGAAAGTAAAGATAACAACAGCATGTAAATGACGTTCATCCCACTTAATTTTATTCAAAGTCGAATTTTTCGTTCAAAACTCACCCGCACATTCCATTTCATTCCATTCTATTCCAATACCAGTCAATTTAACAATGTTCTTACCTTTACAACAATTTCTATATGAAATGTTTCTATAATCGGTTTCATATATATTCTAGACATATCTAAATTGGCCAATCACTGGCCCCGCCCACTTACTTTACTTGCCACCATCACCGACTCTAAACAGGAAAGTCTCGCTTCAAAATATAACGGCGTTATTTTGCAGAATTTATGGCCAGTAGCATGTAACAAAAAGGTAGAATAGTTGGTTGGCGACCAAGACATCGTAACTCCTGCTTGAAAAAGCTGTAGTTACGACCTTTGGGTGGTCAAACCAACAACAAAGGTTTTAAAAATGGCGGTCAATGTCGGAATTCAAGACTCATTTCTTGTATAAATGAATGATTTCAATGGTCGCCTCTTTATTTCATTGCCAGCCGCGATTGGTCTATTGACATTAGCCGAGCATGGTCGGTAACTCGCTATGCCTCAATCCTGGGGTCATGAGTTAGAACACTGGCTCTGCCGAATTTCTTCCCGATAATTGACCAGTCGCGGCTGTCAATAAAACAGTAAAATCCAATATAATCATTTATTTTTACTGGAACTCCAACATTTGTCGACATTTATCTGAAGCATTTTGTTGGTTTGGAGACTTAAATGTCGTAATTTTAGCTTATTCAACGGAGTAAGTGGGCGAGCCGGCAATTAGTCATTTGACAAGAGTCATCGCGACATGCGTCATTTTGTCTCGCATCAAATGGGCGAAATGCGCCTTAGCAGCTGGTGTCTCGGATAAAAATGTAGTGAGAGGCCGCCGTCATAGCGCAGTTGGTAGCGCGTCGGACTGTCTATTCAGAGGTCCCCGGTTCGATCCCCGACGGCACTCATCCTTTCCGACTATTTGTCTTCCACCAATGGGTCGATAATCGTAGACCTATGTGGGATAGCAACTGGAGGCTAGGAAAGGATGTGATGGCGTTACTGGTGTGAGAAATACCAGGAATCCATTGTTAGGTGCTCCAGCCGCCGCGATATAACTGAAAGATTGTTGAAAGCGGCGTAAAAATCCATTCATAACTGGTGTGACAGATGACATGAAACCAAAAATGCTCAAATGTCAGAGAGATAGCCGAAATTACTGTTTAAATGGCGTTAATGGAATTTCTTTTTTTTTTGTTCAACTTTTTGGATAAAAAACATTGTGGACAATGAAGAAATTGCTTGATACAAACAATTCCTTCATTTTCCACGATGTTTTCCAAAGCTTTTTTTCTTTAAGGGCGTAAAAAGAGGGATTGTTCGGGAATGGGTTAACCTGCATTATGTGAGAGTAGACCCAAATTGGTCTTCGTCGGATGTCGCATTTTCGCCGACGAACTAAATTTGGTTTTCCAATCACATGTATATGTAGTTGTTAACAAGGGTGCCTGTAGTAGCTTCAACTCTAAATTGACGTTATCTGAGTTACTCTATAATTATAGCTCAATAAGTGTGACATTCGTCGATAGTTTTATGACTTAGTCCTTGAAACCTGCGCCTGCTGAGTGTGAACGATTGGTCGCGAACCTTTACGAAATTGCCTCGACTGAATTTTTACATGGTACCCCCATTTTCCCATAAAAAGTGAACCGTCAAGCGGATAGGGAAATCCCTGATGGTTCGAAATTATTTTTATCCTAGTCAGCCCGTGCGGATTGCGAAGGCTGAAGAGGATCGAAACTTTTCGGTGGTACACGATTTTCACGACCGAGATTTACCATTCTATCTTACTATATAAATATTTCCGGAATTTGACCTTTGGTTGACCTCCGCTTGATCTATTTTCTTTTTCAAGTATTTGTTCCCCTAATTTATGTGATTCCTTGGTATAAGACTGGAGCTCTTAAACGTCTTATAGAAGGATCAGTGGTACATCGAGGATTTGAACCCATAATTCTCGAGATCTATTTAATTACAAGTCCGCTGCTTTAACCACAGAGTCACGCTGGACCCCTCATCATTGGATACATTTATCAGCGATCGTTCCTACACAATTCTTCCTTTTTACGACCATCAAGAAAAAAGCTTTGAAAAACATTGTAGAGATTGTCAATCGTAAAAGATGGAAAAATTAAAATTCAACTAATTTGAAATTGTCGTCTGTCGCTTCTTTCAATTTGAGCCAGTCTAAAAGTTTATTGTGTTGGAATGGGCTAAGAGATTTGTTCCTAAGATAAGAAAACGATCTTGGCTCATGCGCTGCTCGCTTCCCAAAAGATGGGACAAACAAAGATTGTATTACCATTATAATCATATGTTATGTATGGAAATTCCATATAAAACCGAATTAAAAAGTGAACTAGTGCGTTTCTATTGATTATGATCATTCGAGATCGCTGTCCTACCAACTGCGTTTTGCGCAACGCATGTCTTGCTTACGTCACAGTCGATCGCTGTTATAAAGACAGGAATAACCATTTTCTATGAAGAATATTCTTCAGAATCCTATATGGACGTTTTATTTCTGTTTGTGAATAAGAAAGATATATTCTAAAATTTGGGGGAAAAATATTGTCAATTTAGGCAGATTTTTCTGGATAAAATATCATGCCCATACGACATTTAATAACTCTCGCGAGTAGAATTAGGTATCGGATCTAAACACTCTTAAACACTCTTAAATCTCGAAGGTGTGTCTTATTTGTCACATCTTGAAGTAGAAATTTAAGTCATTCGTGACCAATATATATGAGAGGGTTTGATAAAAGTCGTACATGACTACGATGAACTATAGGTGAAATTTAAAACGACACCGGGGAAATTAAATGCCAGTGTCCAATTTATAAACACCGGTAGATAAACGTTGTCGATGTTACTTTCCTTGTTCGATGTGTTTCCGCGTGAAGGCTGTTTAACCCAATCCCACACAATGACGCTTTTGGACGCCACACAAGAGAAACAATTGGAAAACATTTAATTCTGTACACAATGTTTTCTACCAAGACAGTTGAAAAAAAAAATCTAAAATTTCTTAAGCTTTAAATTATCGTCTGCAACTTCCTACAACTTGGGCCAGTTTGCTATCTGTAAATGCGTTGATGTCGTTCTGCGAGGGTATTTCATTATGGCTTATATTGGCCGGTATTAGGACAGATTGAAGCCCAAAGAATGTTCTGAAGTATTCACTATTCTTGCATTTCGTTTTCGAGATAATCGCATTTCGTGTTATAGAATTAAACCTGTTTTCCTAGATAGATGATTTCTTTGCGTATTGTCTTCTTCGTGAGGTTCAATTCCTTACATCTTTAAAAACTGTTACATATAGCAAATCGGGGCTATATCTTGATCCTTTCTTACTCCATTTTCTTTGTAATAACATGCATTCCTGTATGCCGATTCGTTTACAATAAACTAATGTTTCTGATAAATTATTAGAGAGAATAAAATCAATCATCAAACTCATATACGAAAGGAAATTTGTTTTCCTACAAAGCTGGCAGAAAGAGAGATCATTATTTGTATGTAAAGGTACAACAGTAATAACTTTCTTATCCATCTCTCTTTCTGTCACGGTTTATCTTGATGCCATATTTTTTGCTGTTTATTCATTGTTATTATTTTTATTTTTCAATTGTACTCTTGTTTTGGTAGACCTATAAAAACTAGAAAATATAATTCTCGAAGTAAAATGGGAATTAAGAGTAAATTAATAAATTTGTGACGTCAATAGTTTTCCCACGATGTATTTATACTAACTTAATTTGACATTTTATCTAGTAGTCATAAAGATGTTCCCAAATATGGAATAAATTTAGTTAATCTTCTGTAACTCAATTACATATCTAGATGTGGACACCAAGAAGGCACTTTTCTGTCGATTTCATTAAGATACATTTGTACTGTTGGAAAAATCTTTGCTGAAATGATATTATAGACATTAGAAATTGGTCGACAACCCAGACAACTGTCTTCTGATTTTTAAATCAGGCAATAATGGTTAATTCTTGCCCTGTTGAGCTCGGAATACCTTGGAAAAAGGGAATATTTACGTAAATACTTACTTTACGGGGTCGCTGTTCAGACCTTTCAAAACTGAATGACATTGAAGATAATTCTAAAAGTATGGTTCAAAAAACAGTAATTACTTCCAGAAAAGCAAGAGCTCATTACATGAATTAGACGTAATTGTATATAATGGCTAATCGGGATTTTATGAACAGTAACGCTCCATCAATTGACCAATTGGGGCTGTCAATCAAAGAATCAATCGACCTATCAATTCATTCATTTAGACTAGAAGTGAACTTTGAACCCTTTCTTTAGACCGACACCTGTGTGAACCCCTTTTTTTTTGGGGGGGGGGAGACTTAAACGACGTTACTACAGTTCTTAAAATGTTCAAGTCTTCAACCATGCGTTTTCCTTTTTTGATAAATGTCACTGGGTATAGACTTGGCAAAACATGATGTAAAATATAGAAGAATAACTTCCTTCCTGATTTAGTGGGCGTGGCTGGCGGATTTAGGAAACGGGACCAGCAATCTGTCAACTATGATGCACGGTTAAGAAATTCATGAAATTAGGAGCATTCCATTCGTATCAATCAAAATCGCTCGTTCACAATTACACTCGTATCATTCAAAAACCCTCGTTCACCATTCCACTCGATCATTATATAGCGCTCGTTCACTATTCCATTTGATCATTATAATGGCTCGTTCACCATTCCACTCGATCATTATAAAATGCTCGTTCAGAATTGCTCTCGTATCATTCAAAATCGCTTGTTCACAATTCCACTCGATCATTATAAAGCGTTCGTTCACCATTCCACTCGATCATTATAAAGCGCTCACTCACCATTCCACTCGATCATTATAAAGCGCTCGTTCAAAATTCCTCTCGTATCATTCAAAATCGCTTTTTCACCATTCCACTCGATCATTATAAAGCGTTCGTTCACCATTCCACTCGATCATTATAAAGCGCTCGTTCACCATTACACTCGTATCATTCAAAATCGCTCGTTCACCATTCCACTCGATCATTATAAAGCGCTCGTTCACCATTCCACTCGATCATTATAAAGCGCTCATTCACCATTCCACTATCGCTCGTTCACCATTCCACACGTATTATTCAAAATCGCTCGTTCACCATTCCACACGTATTACTCAATATCGCTTGTTAAAGGGAGGTATCGATGTTTCTGAAACCTAGATAAGAAAAGGTTATCAAGTGCCGAAAAATACATTCAAACGAACATTTAATACATAAAGTTGAGTCAGGCATTTTCTTGGTGGTAATCTAAAAGGCCCAAAGTGGCTTTTTGTGTTTATATCGGAAAGGTTCAGCGAAATTCCAGGTTATTTTTAGATATTACGGAATTCGGCTGACGACATCGAATGACCTCATTTGCATATGACCCAGTCAAATGAAGGTAACAAATTTACTAGCGAAACAGCCAACGTCCTAATTCAGGTCACATGAAAGGGTAAGCGCAAAACTACGGTAAGTGCATATATACGTAATAACACTTACGATAGTTTTGGACTTATCTTTATAGAATTAAAGACCGACTAGCGAACATAACTCCTGATGACGTAACGATGACAAATGTGTGATGTAATTTAAACTTAATTCAAAGTTACAACGGTTATTCGCACCACGTGAATGGTCATATAATCTTCGCAACTGTCTCGGATTAATCTAAAAATAGATTTATAGCCTACGTAGGCTATTAAAGAAATACCCTGCTTTTTATGATAAGCGACCTCAGATTTTAGCAAAACTTCTTTTCGGCATATTGTATTCAAATAGTATACGAGAGGAAACAAAAATAATTAAAATCTGTGACATGAAAAAACATCGATACCTACCTTCAACCATTTCCCTCGTTTCATTCAAAATCGTTCGTTCACCATTCCGCTTATATCATTCAAAATCGCTCGTTCACCATTCCACTAGTATCATTATTAAGTGCTCGTTTACGATTCCACTCGTATCATTCAAAATCGCTCGTTCACCATTCCACTCGTAACTTTCAAAATCAAAATCGCTCGTTCACCATTCCACTCGTATTATTCAAAACGTCTTATGGCCGCACACATATCATTTTAAGTTGGTAGCGCCTCGGACTGTTAATGATGAGGTCCAGGATTCGATACTCGGTTGCAGCAAATATTCTTTCCGACATTTGTCTCCCAGCAATGGGTGGATAATCGTAAACCTGAGTAGGATGAGCAGCTGGAGGCTCTAAAAGGATGTAGCGGTAAAACTGGTGTGAAAAAAACTAGGAATCCATGGTTAGTTGCTCCAGCCACCACGATATGTAATACTGTTAAAAGTGGAGTTAAACCCCATTCAAACAAACAAAAGGCGCTTTTCGTTCAAAACTCACAAACCCGCCCAATCTAAAGAGAAAAGATGGATGTTGTCTTGATTTTGTATAGTTTATCGGGCAAGGCGTAGGAATTTATCTGGTGAGCCGAAGGCGAACCGGATTAATTCAAAAGCCGAGCCCGAAGAACTTTTTCATTTCAAGACACCAACCATTTATTCTATTTATCATGTTACCCATTTCTAAAATAAAGTCGACCAGAGAAATATATGCGAGTTAACCTTTCTTCGCCGCCGTTCATGAGTATTTGCACTGGGCGGGGTGTGGGTTCGACCTTTGAAAGAACTCGCAAAATTTTATTTCAAAGGACAGAATAAGAAAAAATAATGCCTTGATTATCGAATATGATATGCCTAGATTTATTATTTTATCGATCACTGTACTACGGTGTCGAAGATTTTCTTGTAATTTTGTTGTTATGTAGCTAAAACCAAACCCAAAGTCAATGGGCACCATCCGTATCAAATATCACAGGATGGACAGAGCTTGAGATAAGACGTCTAGCCACGATTTCTAAAAGTCTCCTCTCTCAAATAATATCCATGCTAAATCCTCTCGGATAATGTTGTAGCCTACAATCCTGCCTGCATGCTTATATGTTCTAAACAACGCATGCGTCATGTATTACGTCATCTCTACGTCATGATTTATAATTCGACCGATGAAAGCTGAGAGTCGAGTATAAGATCTTATACTTGGATATAAGTTCTAGGCGAAGACTGAATCAGTTGTTGTTTAAATGCTAGGTTTTAAAAGTACCCCAACCGCTGTAAAAGTAGTTCCGGCAGGTCACGTGATCAAGTAACATGATAAAGCTAATCACGTGACCACGTGATCTGATACCAACAAGTTAATCATATCCCCTTTATCAGGCAGTATTTATGGCAGGTGGCAGGATAAATTCCAGTCCCAGGTCATCCACTTTGTTAATTTCACCATGTACTTGACTGTACAGCAGTTTTAAAAAATCCAGACAAGTTCAATGAGTTTCAGATAATATTTCAAACATGAGTTCAGCCAAGATATGACTAGTTACCTTGAAACGAGATGTGTGAATCAAAGCCTCTTTCTTCAAGAATGACGGATTGTTTTAAGGTAAAGGAAATAAGACCAGGAATGACAAAGGATGTCTTAAAATAGATGAATAAGTAAAACCGCAGGCAGTCACAACGGCGGTTTAAAAAAAATAACTATAAGATTTATCCTTATGCTGATAAAAACGAAAGTTTGCCGAGCTTTATATTCAAAATGACGAGTTTAATAATTTACGTGACTTTTGAACATGGATGTCATAATCTGTTAATAATATAACCCCATAGGGCCATGCTTGCTGACAATCAATAAATTCTTTAAATTGGAAGTATTTAGCGAATCATATTAAGTTTCAATTGCAAAATGATGTCATTGCATTTTTATGACGTCATTTTCCCGATAACAAAGAATCGTTTCGATAGGCTTTAACTTCGTGGCATAGTTCGATCTATTTTATTTGTGTAATTTAACCCGTGTAATTCCAATCATTCTTTGATTCAATAGTTTTATTTCACTACCGAGTCGTAGGTCGGTTTATCATTCTGAATTATTTCTATCAATTTCTTATAATTGCTGCCTTTTTTCAATAAATTTGTTAAACTCTTGAATTTTATAGATTTAAACATTGTCATGTTGAACTAAAATCCTAAACAGAATTGCTTTAAAATCAAAAGACTGACAGCACTGGAAAGTATTATTGAGGGTGAATATTTCCTGTGAAAATTGATCATTGAAACAGTTCTGGATTAAAGAGGATAAACCGAAGGTGTAAACCAAGATTAGAAAAGTGTAAAAGTATGTCATTCAGGATAACAATTGACCGCTATTGGTCAATCAAGGAATCAACCACCCAATCAAATCATTAATTTAGCCCGAAACTTAGCTTTGAAATCCAACATTGGCCGGCAATTTTTGAAACATATTTTTTGTTTTGGCAACTTAAACGTCATAACTACAGCTTATTCAACAATCTATTTACTTTTTTGTTACATACTAATAGCTATAAATTTTGCATAATAATGCCATGAAATATCGAAACTACCTGTTGGAATCGATGGGCGGGGCCAACGGAGTAATTGGGCGGGACCAGCGATTGGTCAAATGCCTTGTCAAACAAAAACGTTGTATGTTAGTTATATTTAAATGTGGAAACTGAAACCAGGCTCGATAAAAAGGGATTGTGGGTTTACTGGTTCCAGGTAAGCACACGCTTTTTTGGGACTTGAATATGACATCGATTTCGAGATAAAGAGTGCCGACATATTCCCCCGACCTATATACATGATTGAATTTGTTTTGTTGTCGTTTCGCGAACTCGTCCGTCCGTTTTCATTTCATTTTTATTAACCTTTACGTATTTATTAACTTATTATAATTTGCACCTTGTTAGACAATTTTGAAGTGCTAAATCAAAAATTTTTGAAAAATTATTTCGCCTTAGAACTTAAGAAATTTATTTTACACAAATTTTAGCAAGTTTATTATTAAAATGGAATAGTTTGGCGGTGGTATCAATTCTAATTCAAAACTTACTGACTAACGAATTTCAATCTCTACGGAATGTTCTTGGTTAACAAATTCAGTTTGCTAAGACAATCTCTACTCGTTTCCTATTAAACGCCATGCAGTCGTAAACAAATAACAACGTTTGTGTTTCCGTTTATATATCGTCGCTACCGTAGCACATGCAAAAATAAGCGACGCTCCTAGAAGATGGTTAGTTGTTACGCGGGACAGTTCAATGATACAGGACGAAACTGTTGAGAGCTCCGCCTATTTCTTTAACGTGCTCGCTGGATAGCATCGTCACAAGGGGCTTCGGGATAATTAGTTTGCCAGCTGATATGTTCAGCCTGAGCTTCGAACCCGTGATCTTGAGGTATGTAGTCAAATGCCTTACCAAATAAGCTTATCACGCTGACAATAATAACATTTTACATATCGCAACATATAAAATCTTACGCCCATGTCCCTAAGTTTTAAATAGAATATTTAGATGCAGAGACCGGGAAATCTGGTACGAGTTGCACATTCAGTCTAACAAATATGAATACTGATAAACTAGAATAGTGCATGAATAATTTTACATGCTAACAAAAGCAAAGTGGAAATGGGTTTTCTAGGACCAAAAAGGTTAAACCTATTACCATACAGAGACGCCTCGCGCCTCGAAAAAATACAATCATTGGAAATTTTTGTCGGAAACGCAATTTGAAACCTTACCTGCAATTTATTTCAATTTTGACCAGTCTAAAATTTTGTCGTCCGGTACATGTAATAGGAAAATGCCTATCACCCATCTTAAATCAGAACACTGAAAGTACTGATGATGGACGTCCGTGTTTGCATACTAGACTGATATGCTCATTTTGTGCAGAAAATGGCGTATTTCATACAGATCATCTTAATAAAGCATAACGTCTGGCCTAGCCTGGTTTGTTTGATAGGTAATACAGGGTGTTTTGTATACTAGAGTCCTATACTCGATTCTAAGTTCTAAATTTTCTAAAATTATTGCTGCACACGTCATTTGTCTCTCACCGATAGAATTATGTTAAGTAATATACCTATTAAATTAGATGACTCCGATGACAGTCCAAAATAATTTAAATATCATGGAAGAAACTTGGACAATTTTAGATTTACAATAGTTATTCAGAATTATTACTTAAAAGAAACAAGTGAGAGATTCTATATATCTTTTAAACCTTCTGTGACCTAGTAGTAGCTTAACCCATTTCCAAACAATCACACTTTTTTTCGCCCTTACGGACTACACCACAGAAAACATTGTTAGAAAAGGACAACTTGCTTGAAACAACAAATTTCCCCTTTTATCACATTGTTTTCTCTACTGTCTAGACCTTAGTTTTCAATTTCAAAACGATTTGAATTACCGTCGGTAGCTTCTGTTAATTCAGAGTTGTAAAAAATTTGTCGTGTATTAAAGGGTTAAAAAGGCTAATTCAAAATAGTAATAAATCAATCCGTATAGTTTATCACTGCCGTGGTATACATCTGGTATGCTGAGTTCTGGAAATAGAAGGAAAACTACTAACTATATTTTTGAAAGACTGCGCGTTATTGAAACCGAGACCGCATCTTCGCTGAGTTGGGTATTCGTAGGCGTTTTCGTATTTAAGAGGAGCCTTTACGATTTCTACTAATTGCATAGAGCCCTCGTATTAAGTCATTTTCAAAATATACAGTTATTTGGAGGAGACAGGTTTCTAAAAAAAAAAAAAAAAAAAAAAACGTACGTAATTGGGCACTACTTTTCTTCTGCCCTAGTAATATGCTACTAAAATAGGTCATCAGACGTCCATCAAAGGATTGTGCAAAAGCAAGAAACGGGAAATTGAAAAGTGGAAAAAGAGTAATGATATATTCTGTTTTTGTATCATAAGGCGAATTGACTTTTTACCATCACTTATGTTTTTCACCTTTAAATTTCGTAGTTTTGCGTGCAAGATTTCGTAACTACAGCTTGAATAAAGCTGTGGTTACAACATTTTGTACACCCAATGACGACTTGTACCTATCCAAGGTCTTCATTGTCCTTTATAACATCTTTGATTTTTACCAGTGCAAATTATGTCTGCAAGTGGATAACAGTGAATCAAGTTTTTGATGTCAAAAGACGAAATCGTCGATGGGCGTAACTACAGCTGAAGTGAGCTATACTTATGGTGTTTTGTCGTCATTCGACGATTTGGTTTATAGAACTAAGTGGTCAAGGCAACCCGAAAACCAAAACACTTCGTTGAATCTTCAGAAATTTTCTAAAAAGCAATTGAGACATTGCCTTGTATAATTCACTGCTATAGGTACAAGTCCAAAACTCCCTTCAGTCAAGGTCACTATTCTTAGATCCTAATTGCTGAATTGATAATGCTTATTGATACAGCATGCCACCTGCGAAGTTCATTGGTTCTAGCCTGCATACTTTATGAGTTATAATCCGAATAAAAACCAAGTTCAAAAATTATCAAAGGGTAATAAATAAAAAAAAAAAAACATGATGAGCAGAGTTATGGTTTCTCAAGCACTGCACTTAGTTAAATTTATATACCGTGTTAAGCTTCTTTCCTATTTAAAGAAATTGTGGACAGACGGACGGACGTCGGACAATGGCCGTCAATAGCTCACCTCGCATTTTGTGCTCAGGTGCTAAAAAGTATTTCAAGTATTTTGATTACAAAAAGAGAAGGATCTAAAAATAGCAACCTTGAATGAAAGGATTTTTGGACTTGTACCTAGCAGTACCTTATTCCTATAAGTAAATTGCTTATTATAAAACTTCTAAAGAGGAAAAACATTCAAACAAGCAGGAGGTATTTCTTAACTTAATTTAAATGTTCTTTGAATTTGAGATTAGACAAGAATTTGAAAAAAAAAAGCAGAAACAAATCACTTTATACCTTACCTTCAATTTTGTTTTCTGTTTCGGGAGCAGGCTAAAATTGCCTCTCACATTGCAAATAAAATTGCATAAAAAGATATTAAAAACTGTTTAAAAACAGTGAAACTCGCATTATTGAATAGAATAGTCCGTAACACAATCAATTGGGAATCAAATGGCCTCGAATATTATCAGTTGGATTCTATTACAATCCACATTTCTCTGGTTAAGGCATTTTTCCCACGGTCAGAAGCAACCATTGTCGGGTTTTTCCCTCATCAACAAAGGTGGTGACGACTAATGCTTTTAACCCGTTACAAGACCACGGAATTTTATACAGATTCAATCTGAAAGAAGTTACAGACGACAATTCAAAGTGCGCTAGAATGGGAATTGAGAAGTTGCTTGTTACAGGTAATTTCTCCCTTTCCCACAAAGGTTTCCATGACATCAAAAAACAAAATATAATGACGTGTTCCTAAAATATCAAAAACAGATAAAATTTGACAAAAAACTCATATTGTTTGTTTATAGATGACATGTTAAATTCGGTACTTCATCACAACAGTTGATATTGTAGAAATTTAGTATCTGAATTTTATCACATCAAATCCAATCTACTACCTTTTCATTAAACCAAACAATCCTTTTCACTAGATCTGTCTCCTTCTCAAACCGTTAGAACCGGTAAGAAAAATCGACCGATGCCAAGCAAGATATCCTGTCTTGATCACTACAAATGCTTGACTAGTCTAGACCTTATTTCGGATCGGGTAGCTGGGTCCATACCGCCGATCCGATCAACTCAACAAAACACGATCGTACAATCGGAAACTAGTCTGATTAAGTCGACATCGATCGACGTTCAAGCAAAAAAAAAAAAAAAACATCTTTGGCTGTCTAACATTTTCGAGTAGAGATCGAGTCGCTCAAGGTCTCAATCATCAAATTAATTTAGTATAGTTTCGAGTATAAATCATAAGGAATTCAGTAAATTTATCCTTGATCGGGCTGTTTGAAGGGCATTTTTGTTTTATGGGGTTTACTGCATTTCAAAAATATCTAAGTTATACCGCGATGGCTACTGCATCTAACCATGGCCTCATCACGCCCGGTAATCTCGGGCTCCATCTCTTTTTGGAGAACAGTGCAAAAAGGAGACAATGATACTTCCGATATGGAGCTAAGGACCGGAACTGAACAGAAAAGGTAAATAAAACAGTGCACCTCGCGTACAATTTGATCTCCTATTAACCTATTATGCACTTTCCCAAAACGTCCAGAGTTTCATACCACTTAGATATGATTATATTATCCGTTAGCGGTGATGGATTTCAAAAGTAATTCCGTGGTTCTGGTGGCGATGTCTGTGAAATGAATGGTAACGTGTTGATATAAAATAATGTTAATATGTATTAATTATTTATCACAAACAATTCCTCCTTTTTCAAAATGATTTTAACAGTTATTTTCTTCGGAGCGCCAAAATGCTAAATGCGTGTTAATTGGTTAAACTATAATTTACAAATTATAAACAATTCTTACACAACTGGTAACGACTTAATCTAGATTCAAATTATTTCAGAAAAAATAGATCAAAGTTACTAAAACCCTCTTGCAGTACAATATCTAACGTGAGTTATTCAGATCTGGTACACACAAAGCCCAATTAAGACTTATTAATACTCGTTGGCGTCATTTGCGATGGAAATTATTTCGTGCGTAATCTGTAACACTATCTAGCGCGTTATCACACAACAAAATTCTAGACTGGTCCAAGTTGTAGAAGACAATTTCAAGATGATAGGATTTTGGGTTTCTATGTCTTTTGGGGTAGAAAACAAGGTTAACAAGAGCCGTCGGAGACAGATTGTGCTCCCCGAATAAGGCTTTTGTCACAGAACTATATGCCATTGTTGGACCAAAATCTTTTTATTGAATGGAACTATAGTTTGAGAGTTCAATTCACAAAAAAAATGGAAGTTTGACAAACACTGAAGGAAGCTGTTTGGCTTCATAGGCCTGATTCTAGTACAATTCAATATCATTATATGGTAAAGGGTTAAATATTTTACCTTCACTATCCAAGTTATCAATGAAAAATGTCTCCATACAAAAAATGAAGACTCTAACTTGAGTAGTCTTGCAGAAACAATAGACTGATTTATTTTAGAATAGGATATATACAAAATGTAAAGCTGCATGGCATTAAGCTCCCTTTTAGCATGGTAAGGCTCATTGGGTAAAAAATTTAAATAAAAATTACCTAGGGCTTTTAATGAACAACATTTATGTAAAGTAAAAAGAAATTTTGGCAATTAGTGAAGGAGGAATATTTGAAAATTAATGACCTTGACAATTTGACCTTGACCAATGACCTTGAACTTAGTAAGAACAGAAAGTCCATGTCTTAAGCAATGCACATGTAAAATAAGAAAGGCTACATCACTTACCATTGTTTACTTATGGGAGTTGTTGAAGTTAAAATTTTCGAAATTTTGACATTGAGAAATGACCTTGACCTTGACCTTGACAGATGACCATGAACCTCATACAAACAGAGAGGTCATGTCACAAGCAATGCACATGTAAAATATGAAAGGTGTGTCACTTACCATTGTAAACTTATAGACAAAGTTAAGCTTTTGAAAATTTTGACCATGAGAAATGCTCTTGAACTTGACAGATGACCTTGAAATTAGTACCAACAGAAAGTGCATGTCATAAGCAATGCACATGTAAAATATGAAGGCTATATCACTTACCATTGTATACTTATGGGCTCTTTTAAAGTTGATTTTTTTTTTTAGAAATTGTGACCTTGAACTTAATTCCAACAGAAAGGTCATGTCATTAGCAATGCACATTAGAAATATAAAGGCTATATCACTTACCACTGAAAACTTATAGACAATGTTAAAGTTAAAATATTCAAATTTTGACCTTGAGAAATGACCTTGATCTTGAACCTAGTACCAACAGAAAGTCCATGTCAAAAGCAATGCACATGTGAAATATGAAGGTTATATCACTTAACATTGTAAACTTATAGACAATGTTTAAGTTAAGATTTTCTAACTTTTGATCTTCAGAAATGACCTTGACCTTGAATGATGACCTTGAACTTGGTACAAACAGAAAGGGTTTGTCACAAGCAGTGCACATATGAAATATGAAGACTTCATCTGTAACCAATCAAAATTTATTGCCAATTTTAGTTTTTTCGGGGAAAAAAGACAGTTAACGTAAAGGTAGTTACATTGAGGCCCCTTTCCCATGACGCATTTTTTAAACGAAAATTCCCGTTAGTTTAAGGTCAAGGGGATCTGATTTGCTACTCAAATATGAAATTTCATGAAATTCTAATAATTTGTCTCGAAGAAATTGTCAAAAAACTAGTTTTTACATTAAGGCCCCTTTTTCCATGACGCAGCCTTGAAATAAGAAAAATAAAAAAAAACGGGTCTTGAAGATTATGTATGAAGTTTTGTCCAATTAGGCCCAGGGGTTGCTGAGATATGACTTCGGACGGACGGACGGACGGACGCACACGCCGGCGACTATATGCTCCTCCCGAAAAAACTTTCGGGGAGCATAAAAATGAATAAATTATTAGTAAGAAACATTTTCTTCCTTTATAAGCTTGTTTTGCATCTTTTCCTCAATTCATTTGTGCCACCATCAGTTATGTGGCACTGTGCATACGTCAGTCGCAAGTAAAACATGTTAAATCTAAATCTAATATTTGTGCATCAAGCCAGAAGCAATTAAGTAGTTAATTGCTATTATCAGGACTGCAATTCAGAGGATTCTACTGTATTTTCATTTATTATTATCATGAATGATGGTGTATATATTTTACAGATTTTGTTATGTGTATTTGTAATTTCTGTAAAACATGATTTGTTTTCATGTAAAATATTATATGGTATGTTATATTAGCAAAAACCTATGGCAAAAGGAAAAGATCTTGTAGAAAACCCTATTACACCTCTACGCTCTGTAGTATCCTTCTATGTGCATTTTTCACTAAGCTTGATCGACCTTCTCACATTGGTCAGAAATGGCAATCTATCTGTACACAGAATCAATAGACCCAAGTTATCGCTTTGCTATATCCATTCGCGCGGGTTTATTTTAGGGCAAACGATAGAATATTATATGAGTTATAAATCAAATCTTGGCTTTCACAAGAGACCTGTTACGACTTCCTGATTTCAAATAATAGCTGGTGATGTGATTATTTTACAATTATTTCTTAATGAGACCTTTGTGACTAAGGCAATCCATAAGACGAATTGGGAGTTTTATCAGTTCATTATTACCTCAATAAGTTCTTCCTTGTGTCATCAACGCCCCTTATGTGTTACATAAAATTACATTTTTTGGCACTGGTTTGTATTAACAATCATTTATTTAAAGACGGATTTAACCTTCCACTAACCTTAACACTCTAGTAAATATAATACATTTCTTTTGTATGCGTGAATGGTCTTTTTGTTTTCGCCTTTGGTTGTTGTTTTTTTTTCTTCAACCTTTGTCATATCTGATATAAATTCTGTTTAGAATTGCACCAAAATCAAACGACCAAAATCAATGAAAGCACTAGGTGCAGGTCAATATTTCATTTAAAACTGTATCTCTGGCTTGTAAAGGACAATCAGGTGATGTAGACTAATATCAGACTGCACATATGTGAAGGCTGATATTTGTCTTTTCCTACTGACCAAACAGGAATATTCCGGATTCAGCATGACAAGAGTTAAGTTAATATATAGAGGAACTCATCCGACCGCATAATATTGCGCTAGATGTTTTTTTTTCTTCTGAGATTCTTAAATGATTTTTGTGAGAAAAGGAATTCATCACTGGATTATATTTGGGACAAGCTGATCCTAACGCTTGTGCTGCTGAATATTTTTCCTCTTTACACTACATTTGAAAGCTTTGGCATAATAAGATTAATATTGTGTTCTAAGACTTCTCTCAAAACAACAACAATAAGCAGGTAGATAAGGCTACGATCAGTCTGAACGTCAGTGCAGGCTGATCTTAGTCTTTGCACCTACTAGCCTTCCGGAATCAGAATGACAAGCGTTATTTAAAGCCGAATCTTCTCTCCAATGAAGGAAAAACCTGATTGAACAATATACCGTTATTTGGTCACTAAAGAAAACAAGTATATTCTTATAATCAATTTGAAGAAAGAGGGTATGAGAGAAGTTCTTTGGAAAGCTTTTTGTGTTTTTTATTGTCGATTTCAACTCGTGTTTTTTACATTTAGGTCGAGTCGAATGCAATTAATTCTTCACCGGAAATGTTCGCTTATCTTCGAGTTTGTACGTTATTTTCGCATGCGCTGATGACAACACTTTACGGAAGATTTTGATAATCTCGGTGACCGAGCGGAATTGAACGTTGGTTGGTTTACTAGCGAAAGCGAAAAACGTCATCAATGACGTCATTATTTTCTTAATTTTTGGTCGACCAAAATCCAAATTATCGAAGCTTTTTTTCATGAATTGTAGTCTAACCGCGAAAAATAATGGATCTTGTTAATTTCAACCGACACATTTATGTACTCGGGTCCTGCAGTACGAATTTCTCTTGTATACGAGAGGGAATAGATATGGCTTTAACCTTGTCAAGAAATAAAAGCTAGAAAGCTCACTAAGGCTCTCTTGCTAACTTTTCTAATTATTTAAGAAAATTAAAGATTATCTTGTGTCCAAGAAAATCGAGTGGCAGATTGTTGTTGTTTTTCTGCGACACTTCTTGAATATGTAAGAAATCGCTAGACTTTGGAAATTACATTTGATAGTAGTACTTAGGAAATTAAAGCAGAAAATAAGGGAAAAACATATATCGGTTAACAACTTTCTCATAAACAAATCATCCTGTCACTTGTCATTGTTAGACATGTGTAAAAGGCACTACTAATTGACGAATTGTCTGGCTTGCCCGTCATTCTTTTCGACAAATCATCTCCACATGCGTCACCTGTATCTCACACATTGGCGAATGATAGTATTAATTACAGCGCGTAAGTTGGATGAGAAGCTGGTCGCACAGATAAAATATTGTCATTGGAATGGCGTGAGAAACAATTGGAACCATTATTTGATGCAACAACAATCAAGTTTTGTTTACCCTTTCCTGCTTTGTAAAAAGGTAGACCTGTCCAAATTCAAAGGTTTTCAGAGGACAATTTAAAGTCAATTTCATTGGAAAAATAATCATTCAATAAGGTAGAAAATATTGATACAAGCATTTCTTCTACATCCAAAATGTATTCTCAGGTATAAAAAACACTGGGGCATAAAAACAGGGATTGAACAGGAAAGGGTTAAAGTAATGGTTGAAAATGGCGTTAAAACTGGATCAACCAATCAAATAAAAAATATTGTTGAAAGAGTGTTGTTATCATACCTATCAGCACCCAAAATGCACTCGCTTCAATAGAGAGAGGTCTTGATTCAAGTCCCAGCATAGAAGGTCTTACAAGTGTGACGATCAGCTAGATTTACATTATAAAGATACTTTAGATTTAAAAACAGTTTACAGGAATTTTTGCAGCGATCTTTTGCAATCTGTGTTGTTATACAAACTATTATTCTTTTGACATTTGACCTCATTGAAATGTAATTTTCATATAAAAACGAATACTAGGGAAAAATACAACACAAAATGCGTCCCTATCTAAAAGCACCTCTTTTTGTACGATTTTCAATTGGAATCTCTTCATCTGGTGAGAGCCGACCGGTCGCCATGAAAAAATTGTGGTCATATCACCGACGAGGTTCCTTGGGGAAATACGCGCTGCCATACCAACGCGCCGTGCATTTGACTTTATGTCAGGTGTTTATTAACCAATTAAATCTCGGCATTTTTTTGTAGTGTAATAACACGTTTACCGAGTCATTGGTAGAAAAAAAAATATACGGAAAATGTCTTTAAAGGATTACGATAAGAACTATTTTTTACCCCTTTCATTTTTGTCATCTGTATAGGATAAAGTATAAATCAATCAAACATTAGACTTTTTTTTTTAAATTGATCATCGTCATGTTAGGACGGATATTAGACAAAAACAACAAGAAACAAGATGTGTTTGTGAAGCACTATGCCCCCGAAACAGGAATTCTTTAGAAACGGGTGATTTTTTTAATGTTATATTTTTTTGCTTAGTTTTAGGGAAAAGGGTAAAAATTTTGACCTTGACCATGATGAAGTGACCTTCCCAGTTGCGCCTTGTTGAGACCTATCTACATACCAAATATAAGCATTGTAACGTAATTGGGGTTGACGTTATAGGAAAATGTTTAGTTGGCAGGTTAAGTTTTTGAGTAATGTTTTAGGGAAAAGGGTTAAATGTTTTACCTTGACCTTGATGAAATGACCTTCCCGAGTTGCGCCTTGTTGAGACCTATCTACATACCAATAATTAGCATTGAAACTTAATTAGGGATGAAGTAATAGGAAAAAATTTAGTTGGCAGGTTAAGTTTTTGAATAATGTTTTAGGGAAAGGGTTAAATGTTTTACCTTGACCTTGATGAAATGACCTTCCCCAGTTGCGCCTTGTTGAGACCTATCTACATACCAAATATTAGCATTGTTCATCAGGGATGAAGTTATAGGAAAATGTTTAGTTGGCAGGTTAAGTTTTTGAGTAATGTATTAGGGAAAAGGGTTAAAATTTTGACCTTGACCTTGATGAAATGACCTTCCCCAGTTGCGCCTTGTTGAGACCTATCTACATACCAAATATTAGAATTGAACTTAATCAGGGCTGAAATTTAAAGGAAAATGTGTAGTTGGCAGGTTAAGTTTTGCAGACAGACAGACAGACGGACAGACAGACGGACCGACAGACAGACGGACAGACGGACAGACTGGCACCAGTAAAACAATATTCCACCGCATCGATAGATGCGGGGTCATAAAAATTTTGGAATAAATATACAGGATATATCATTAATTTTTCTTTCTGTCAAAATGATCTTATCAGAGGAAAATGTTTATCTTATCGTAATCAAAATGATCTTATCAGAGTCTATTATGGAAAAGTAAGTATGCGAACCTTTGCGAGGTTCATAACTTTTCTGTTCTAGAATCGGTCAAGATCACTTGGTCTTACAGAAAATTGACTTCCGGATTCTTCTCTTACAAATAGTTTTTTCATTAGTAAGTCAATTTAAAGGTAGGTATAATTAAAGGTAGGTATCGATGCTTTTGTTGTTCTCGTTTATGTCACAGATTTTAATCATTTTTATTCCCTCCATTATACTATTTGAAAACGATGTTCTGAAAAGTAGTTTTGTGAAAACAACGGTCGCTTATCAGAAAAAAAAACAGGGTAATTCCCTAATAGCCTACGTAGGCTGTTAATTTATTTTCAGATTGCACAGAATATAGGGTCATTCATGTGGTGCGAATAACCGGTGGAAGCTCGTTGAATTTCATTAAACAAGGTCATGGTTACGTCACCAGGTGTTATGTTCGCTAGCCGTTCTCTTATTCTGTAAACGTCAGTCCAAAACTGTCGTAAGCGGTATTACGAATATTAACAATTGCCGAAGTTTTGCGCTTGCCTTTTTTTATGTGACATGATTTAGGACGTTGGTTGTTCGCTTGTCAGTTTGTTACCTTCTATTGACTTTGGGTCAAATGCAAATGAGTTCATGCGATGTCGACAACCGAATTTTGTGATATTTAAAAATAACCTGGAATTCCGCTGTATAACCACAAAAAGCAACTTTTATCTTATTAGATTTCCGCCAAGAAGTTAACGAGCGTTTTTTTTTTTTTTTTTCTGAATTTGGAAAATCTCTATTTACGATTCCTAAGAGTAAAGAAATATCATGCTATTGAGCGTATAGTGACATCACAATTACATCATATTAAGACTGTTTTTACACCTATATAGGATATTCTTGGTGGATATTCGCTATAGAAAACTAGATTAACGAGAAAAGACATTTTATTGGCCTTTGAGATTAAATCACGACCGTTTTAAAGCTTTTTGTAAAACAAAACTTGTAGCTTGTAAAAGTAGTAGAATTTGTTACAAATGATAACAGAGACCTTTAAATGTCGAAAAATAAGATATCTGAAAGTATGCTGATAAGATCGCTAACGTTCAGCACTTGGGACATTGTTTATCCGATATTTTCAAATTGTTGGCCACCCTAAATGATAGTTTCGTTATAGGTTGATGGTGTCATAGCGAACTTTTAAGTTCCGCTGGTCATTCAAACACATATATTTTAAACTTTCGATCGGTCACGGAGAGAGCAGTGACTTTATCAACGTCTTTGCAAAGAATCAACCATACGGACGATTGCCGTATATTTACTTTAAAGAATCAAATATATTCGGCTAAATTTCAAAACGAAAACAGGAGGACCATGACGGTCAAATATTACTCAAAAGATATTGGCATCTCTAAGATTTGCCATGAAAGTTTGATGTTTTTGAAAAAGAACCATATGGCGTATGTTGATCTTGAATAATGATATGAAGTAATAATTTGAAGTAATTTATTTAGATATAATATGGCGATGATACATGTAAAATTTAAATGCCCTAGGGTTGTCGTTCAGTTGCTATGCCAACCAGAGTTCTCATGAATTCTAACTCTTTGGAGCATTTTAAAAGAGCTTCACTTTCGGATTATTTCTGTGAATTTTGGTCGACTTCTGGTGGTAAATTTAGAAGGAGGTGTTTTTGCGGACAGACAGACGCACACAATAGCTCACTTCTAGCTCAGTTGAGCTAACAAACACAAGTTAATACCGATCATAAAAGTAAAAAAAAAAGTCCGAAGAACCTTACACATACCTTTCTTTGTATGAGGCTTTCGGTAGATGTTTGGTGACCAAATGGATAAGTGGTGGTCCTAACAGATTTAATGTTCGTCAGAAGTTTTACATGCCTTCACCCTTGTCTGTTCAATCCTTGTTCTTGGTTTGTTTGTTTTTTTTTTTTTTTTGTTGTTGTTGTTGTTGTTGTTTTGTTGTTTTTTTTTGTACACGAGAAAACATTCCGGAGAACGAAGAAATCGCTTGTAATAAGCGTGTGAATGCCTTGTCGGATAAATTAATCTATATACAAACTTCCATCTCCTTTGGTGCGAAGAAATCCAACTAAACAAAACACACCAACAAAGTATCTTATTATTTTTCTCTGAGGCTCTTGAAAACAATTGATTCGACTGACAAATGTCAAGTCTAGACTATGTTCAAATCATAATAGCATTAAGAAGCTACGTTCCAGAATTAGATGTTTGTTGTTAGATTATAGGTATTTACTTTAAACGTAACACATCATTCTTGAAACAGACGACTGAGTCAAAGATATGCTCAAATGAACTTGTTACATGTATAATCAAAATTCATATTATCATTATTATTATTTGTTTCATTTCTATCTTTTTTTTTTCTAGTAGACAACTACATTTTTCGGAAGCGCGAAATTATCTTTTTTTTTAACGGTAAAAAATGCATGAACCGGCATTACCCCATACCTATACCATGCCGATTTCCACGGGCTAAATAAAATACTTACCCAAAAACTTGATGGAAAGGAAAACTTGCCTATTACAAGCCATTTCCTAATTTCTCTAAATATTTTCTAACCTATATAAAACTAATTTAAAAGAAAATAAAAAAAATCTTTGAAAAAGCGTCTGCAACCAGTTCATCTAGAACTCAATTGAACCCATTCTTTTAAAGTGCACGATTCCCACTTCTCCATTTACCCCCTTTTTCTTAACTTGACCCATAACCAGACAGCAAATTTTAGACTGTTCCGATTTGAAAGGTCCTTCAGATGCCAATTCAAAGATTATGAAATTTTAGATTTTTTTTCTCAATTTTCTGGGTAGAAAGCATTATGGAAAATGAAAAAAAAATCGCTTGTTTCAAGCATTTAATGATTTTATACAATGTTTTCCGATTTTTTTTTTCTTGGGGTGTCAAAAAAGCGTCATTGTGTGGGAAGGGGTTAAATGGATTTTGATCGGGGCTGTCAAATTCCCAGAATTTCCAATCAAGCATTATAGAGCTTCTTTCAATAGACACAAGCTATCGCTTTGCTGTATTCATTTATGTTCATCAAATGACATATTATGGAACTCTATATGAGTTGTAAATCAAATCTTAGCACTCACACGAGAACTCTTACAGCCTCCTAATTTCAAATAATGTCTAGCGATATTGTGATTATTTTACAATTATTTCTGAATGAGACCTTTGTGACTCAGGCAATCCAGCAGAAGCAATGGGAACTTTGTCTTGTCATTAACCTCTACATTAGAATTTCCGTTTTACATCGCCGTTTATCTATTAAACACTTCTGTCTGTGTGTGAGCGTTCGTGAGTGCGTGTGTGTATGTGTGCGTGCGTGTGTGTTTGTTTAAATCATTTCAACTCATTGACGCTTTTAGACGCCCCCTAGAAAAAAACACCTTTTGAATTTCTACATTTTCCACAAACTTTTTCTACCCAAAATGTTAAAACAAATCCAAAATTTAAACTGTCGTCTTCATTCAATAGGTGCCAGTCAATAATTTTGCCGTCTGGTAATGGATTAATATTTTTGCAAAGACTCACAAAGTCTTCTATTGTATGGATTAAGATCAGCTACTCTCAAAAAGAAAATCGATGCCATAGATATGTATGTAATTTATAGGTTTGGGTTTACTGTTTGCAAAAAAATCTTAAATATTTTCTTTTGTAATATTAGATCGAATAAATCAAAACAGAAAGTAATTGACATATAATTGGTAAACAAGTTTCTAACACTCAATTCATCCTGTCGCTGAAGTTCGACCGATCGCTGTTGTTCGATCGAACTCTGGCCAGGCCTACTGACTTCTAATTATATAGAAGCATTTGAGCCTATGCGTGACATTTCCAGCCATTTCGCATGTGCGTGACTCGCACAAATTGAGCACCCTGGACAGCCATGTGGGGCAATTAGAATATTCGCTGATTGTTTAAAGAAACTTTGGGTCAGTATCTATCTACAGTGCGCATAGTGAAGACTCTGATCAGACTGTGCGGATGCACAGGCTGATCTGAGTCTTTACTTGGCGCACATGTGTAATGGTTGGAAATGTCAAGCATGCGCTCATTTTATATTGCAAAGTCTATGGTCAGTAAAATATTATGAAAAAGTCGTTTCGTTGCCTACTTAAACGTCGTCAAATCTACAAAAATACTAAACATTTATGTCTGAGTTAGTTGGAAGGTCTAAATCAACGATACAATACAATACAATACAATACAATACAATATTTATTTGCTAAACACATTAACAATAAATGGTCATTGCAAACATGGCAAACAGAAAAATCATTAAATCATTTAAAAAAGAGATAATGAAAAAACAAAATACTTTTCTGACATGAAGTGACGGTGGAAATGATTCATAATTAGCTTGATTTATAATGAAAGTACTCAAAGTACCTTCAGTAAATATCTGTATCAATATGACAATATGTCTATTTTTGGGTCTGTTTTAGAATGTTTTGTCTAATTTCGAAGCATTCGTCTATGAAAGCGACAAAAAGTTTCAAAATTCTCTGAGATTTGTTATTAAATAGATCAATTACATTATATATTGATAGGTATTTTATTTTTTGGTTGTTTGAATATATTTTGTTGAGTTTGTCAATAAATGCTTTCCTTGTGTTCACGAGGGTGTTGCATCTAGTTAAAAAGTGAATTTCATCTTCGATTTCCCCGTTGTTGCAGCAGATGCATAGTCTATTTTGTTTTGGTATGTTGAAGTGTCGACCTTTTTCAATAGAGAGTTCATGTGCACTTGTTCTCAATTTGGCAAGTGTTGATCGATGAGTTTTAAATTTAAAGAGGTCGACGTAAAAGGGCCTCGTATTTGAACGGTGTAAATTTCTAAAAAAAAAGATAGTTTATTATTTGTGTTTAATTCATTTTCTAGAGTTTGAAGGGAGATATCATTGATTCTCCTTTCGATATTTTGTAGATTTGTTTTTAATATTAATGGATTGTTGAAATTGTTGGAAAAACCCAAGACCATCAAGTGTGTTTTTGATAAGCTTGACCCATGAATTTGTATCTTTTGTTTCAGAGTATAGACTGTTTACAAGTGTTCCATTAGAATCAAGAATGTGAAAATAATACTTGATTGCTCGGATCGTTATTTTGGTATTTAATGGTAATCGATTGACTTATGCTAGGCAATTAATTATAGTTGGAAGAAAATCCCCAAATTTCACTACCATAAAGACAAATTGGGACGACTAGGATGTCATAGAGTTTTTCTATTAGATTGCATGGGTTGTTTAGGCCAATAAGTCTTTTTATTTTAAAGAGGGCTTTTCTCGCTTTTTCCATGAGTAACGTACCAGATATTTTTACGTTCCCTGTATATTTAATAGTTATACCTAAATAGCAGTAGGAAGTTACAGTTTCTAAATGGATATTATTATATTTGAAAAAGTTTTTGTGAGTTTTTCCATTAGAGTTAAATACGATAACTTTAGATTTATCAAGATTCACTTGTAATTTCCACGACTCACAAAATTCGTGTAAAATGTCCAACGACTTTTGAAGTCCCTTCTCAGAGTTTGATAGGAGGACTATATCGTCTGCAAATAAAAGTGAATTTATTATAATTTCTCCAACAGTAATGGGATCAACGTCAGCTTGTTCCAGGGTACTAACCAAATCATTTATATAAATATTAAAAAGGAGAGGGCTAAGTACATCACCTTGCTTTACCCCACAGTTGGATGAGAACATGTCACTTAATCCACTTGAAAATTTTAGTCTACATGATGTGTTCTGGTACATTGATTTGATTATTTCAAATATCTTAGAAGGTGTTTTTATCTCAAGAAGTTTATAAAATAGACCTGATCTCCAGACAGTATCGAAGGCTTTCCTTAGATCAATAAATGCTGCAAACACTTTTTTGTCATAGTTTTTGTTGTGCTCAATAATTGGTTTAATGCTGAAAATGTGATCGGATGTGCGGGACTTTTGTTTAAAACCTATTTGGTTTGGGTGTAATATTTTATTGGTTTCCACATAGTTTGATAATCTATTGAATATAATTTTGTTAAAGAGTTTACCTAAATTAGATGTTAAAGAAATCCCTCTATAGTTGGCTGGGTCATGTTTATCATGATATGATTAATCAATAGAATTTTTGATTGACACCCGCGACAGAGTTGTATCAAAGGTTTGCCATTTGACTTTGACGTTTTGGTCTCGGTCTTGTTATCAATGGATATGCATTAACGAGCACACACAAGAAATGTGTAATTATTAACCTTCGTCATGCTAAATAGAAATATCCCTTTTAGAATTCCATTAACACAAAAGGACTGAAAGCACTGTGAACACTGGTGAGGGTAGAGTATTATTTGGAATAACAATTCAATGAATTTCGTTTTGCTGGAAAAAACAAATTGGTGGTCAAGACTAAGGTCACACTGCACTTATGTGCAGGCTGATCTTTGTCTACATCTCCTGTCACAACAGGAATATTCAAGGTGTACCATGATAAGGCTTAATTATGATCCCTTTCTAAACATATTTACCAAAAAGTCCCAATGTTCGACCTTTCTCTCTGTAAAAAAATAGGACAGTGACCAATGCAACCGAATAAGCGATTCCTCGCGATCTCCAGACAAAATACGCACAGAAACCAATGATGGCTCTACACATTTCTTGTTAGGTTGTTGTGTCTTGACCAGGTATACAACTACGCCGTGGCATACAATTAACAAACCGCATGCCCCGCCAGCTGACTACCCAGGCCCTGCCCACAAACTCCGACAGGAAGTTCCGCTTCGATTTTTCGCAGCGTTATTTTGCAAGATTTATGGCCAGTAGCATGTAACAAAAAGGTAAATGGTTGGTTGGTGACCTAACGTCGTAACTACAGCTTGAATAATCTGTAGTTACGACGTATAAGTCGCCAAACCAACAAAAAGGTAAAACAAATTGGTGGCCAATGTCGGAGTTGATAAGCTCAGGTCCTGGCAGAATCAATTATTTAATTGGTCAATTTATTCCTTGATTGACAGACGCGATTGGTCAATTATATAAGCAATCTACGGTTTTATTCAAATACATGGTGGGCTATAGTTGGGGTTCAGCGTATTTTATAATTCCCGCAATCGAGGTAAATACGCAACGTCTTCAGGGCTCGTGCTTGTGCTCGTGCTAGCCTTTAAAAACATTGACTCTTTGATCTAGAAATTCTAGCGGTCAAAACTGATTTCGAAGAGGTCAAGACAATAAAAAGAGCGAATCATAGGTATATTTGACGATATAAGCGCCAACAAACCTTTTCTTTAAAAGATACATGTTTGTACTTAGCATTTTGTTTGTAAAATTTTCACTTGTATATAAGATACAGCATTTGAAAATTGAGGGCTGAAGCCCTGGTCTGACCCATATAAATTTCTCTCAAGGGGGTCATGATGACCCCCTTGAGAGAAATTTCTAAGGCTTAAAAGGATTTTTTCTTCAGATTTTTTAAGGGTCAAAACCCTGATTTACACTTCAAACACGAGCCCTGATCATGTTACATGTGAGTTGCAGCATTTTTAATGATGACAATCATTTTTTGGAATTGCATCACCGAAAGGTGACTTTTACAATGCTAATCACACTGTTTATCAATACGTGTTTCGAGGATTAAATGTAACAGATGATTATGAAAGAGTCCACGAAATCGGTTAAGATATGATGAATTCTTACCGCTTTCAAACCTGTCACTGTTCACCATCTGTAGAATTATTGTCATTACCAAGGTAATATCTAGTACAGGTATCTCCATGACACTTGGAATGTTCTTGAAGATTTACATAAAACTGCACCTTGGATATGAATAACATTCGGCATTCCTCAAGGAAAAGATCCAGATAATTTTTCAGACAGCTTTACGAAATAACACAATAAATATTCCTGTAAGCGTAACATGCTAGGCCGTAATTTCCAGTCAAATTCGAATAAATGAAATGTCCTTTGTTCTGACTAAACGCCTAAATGTCAATGCTTATAAGTTATCCTATTTAAATATTCCACCATTTTACAGAGAGAAATTTATCTCTAGCACACATAACAGCACGATAAAAATGTGTCCTATCTGACTTTCCTACTCATTTTCTATCAAGGATGGATTTTTGGCTTTCCATTTCTTTAAAAGTATTTACCCTTTACCGTACAATCACCCGTTTTACCCTTTGAAGAAATATGGTTATGGAAAACTATATTGGAACAGGAGGAATTGCATTTACACGCGATTTCTCCTATTTCTCACGATGTTTTCCGACTTATTTGGCAACTGTTCTCAATTTCAGAACCCTTCGACATGTTGTCTACAATCGACCATTTAAGCCGGAAGTGAACTCGTTATACTCCAACATTGGCCGACATTTATGCGAAACATTTTTTTTTGGGGGGGGGGCGACTAAAGCCTAGTAACTACAGCTTATTCAAACTGTTTCACGATGTTTAGATCTCCAACCAAACATCTTACCGCCCATATACTTGGCAATCTAATGCCGTTTGATATCGAAATGGAACTTCTGTCAGTTAGCTTTGAAGACGACCCGTCAAATGTCCGGGAAGTAGAAAAGGTGCGTTGATGCGAAAAGTCGATTTTTTTTTATTATTTTTTTTTTATCTTGAAAGGTTCTTACATTTTAAAAAATCAGTAAGAAATAGTTCATCAGCTGAGGTTAATGGTTTTTGTCTGTATCTATAAACACCTTGCAGATTCTTTTGGCAGACTGTTTACCCTTGTCATGCTGAACCCGGAGTATTCTTGTTTTGGCAGGAGGTCTAGACAAAGATCAGGCTGCATTTATGTTCATTTCCGGTCTATATGAATGGTTTGATTGATTTATATTTTTTTCTTTAATTTACAAACAAAACTTTTAGTTTTATACCATGCAGACAGAGCTATATGACATTTGTATCCTATATTTTGTAGCCCTTTTATAGCAATTCTTCATAACCTCTAGTTTTCTTCTACTAAAAACTGCCTCGTAATTCTATTCTTTGTTATTTCAAAGACATAATATGAAAACTTCCGAAAAAACTTTAGCCTATAACCTGTTGAAAATTACCTTTGTTGTTTAGAAAATATGCCAATGTAGTACATGCACTTATTACTGGCGTAAAAATGCTTTCTCTATTGCTGTTTTTACTCGTAAGATTGTTTTATGATATAACATTTAGCCATACTGTCGTTGGGCGTCAAAAATGTTGTAACTACAGCTTCTTCGTTAACTTTGTCATTGTTAACAATAGCATGACAGGGCGAAAGACAGGGTTGCGTTCAGGATGAAAAATCGAGCGTTTTATTTGTTGTTGTTGTTATTTTTGTTGCTTTTACGGGATTATCACTCTATAATGTCACCAAAAAAACTGAAATTTTCAAAAAGGTCAGCTCACTGTTTTTTGTAGATTTGGCCCTGCCTTCATTCAATTTGATCTAATAAACGTCATTTCAGCTGGTAAAAAGTCGTGATGACGTGATCAGGTAGCCATATAAATCGCATTTAAAATGACGCGCTTTGAAAAAAATCATATTTTGTCTCTATTTGCATTCCCGTTCCCACATAATGACGCTTTTTGACACCAAAAAGAAAACAAATAGGGAAAATATTGTAAAATGGAGAAATTGCTTTTAACAAACACTTTCTTCAATTTCCACAATGTTTTCTACCCAGAAAGATGAGGAAGTCTAAAATTTCATAAACTTTACATTATCATCTGCAACGTATCTCAGTTTAGACCAGTCCAAAATTTTGTCGTCTGGTAACAGGTTAAAAATCGCGACTTTTTAAATTATAGTTATAGTTGATCATCAAATGAGAGAAAAATCGATCGCACACAGAAACAATCACTTATCCGCTATGCTACCCTGAACGCAGTACTTGAGTTTTTCACCATGAGATAGCTTGTATTCATTACTATCTAGATTGAAACATGGTGTCAAGAGGTCGCAAGCTCGATTTCCGGGATTGGCTGTCTTAGATTTGTTTCATAGACAAAAAAGATCATACTCTAGTTCTTGTGTATTCTCCAGGAAGCGAAATCGAGCGAGATTAAGTTGTAAACAGTTCTTTACAAAAGGATGTAAAACAAATAGGCCTTTACTTAATCTTTGAATGGCCGATTTAGATTGTCAATATATACCTACTTATAGCAGCACTTTATTCGAGCTAGGACATGCAGAATTTCAACGTCACAATAATTCTTTGTTTTATTACAACAATATGAAACAAATAAAACAACACCTCTAACTGAAGGCTTAATCAAATGAAAATAATAAATAGTGTATGTTCCTTTATTTTAGTGGAAGATAGATTGATTTTTCAGCGAGCGAACAACAAAAGCTACAGTTTCACGAGTGGCTGCGTCAGGCGTGAAAAATATAGCCTTTCTCGCGATTTGAAAGATAGATCGATCTTACGTGAAAACAAACAATTATTCTATTTCTTAAATGCAAACAAGAATCAAATTATGATTTTTTTTTAATTCCAAACCTTACACGCGTCATCACGCAAGTGGTTCCCGCTTAAATGACGTTCGGTCGCTCGTAATGAACGAAAACCGGGCTAAATCTTCAAAACCTTCAATTTATCATTTTGATGATTTCACCATTTTCGATGAGATTATCAAGGGATAATCCACCACGAAATCTCGATAATCCACCGTACAGCATGAAAGAAAAAAGAAATGTCTCAAAATGATAAAGTATGACTATACCAGGAACCGTTATTTGCTTTGATTTTTTAGGATAGTTATTATAAGATACACCATAGTTGTTTCTTGTCAAATTTAGCAAGATTTGAAAGAAATATATAACAGATCTCTCTCATTTATAAAATGCCGCGCTTAGAGTCTGGTCTTAAGTTGAGAAAGATTTAAAAGACACAAGCAAAAATAATGTTCACGGCTGTTGAATCTTTTTAAAACTAACTTGTATTAGTAAAAAGTGTGTCGTCTGGTCAAAAGTTAACCGATCCCGGAATATTCGTGCTTTGGCAGGAGGTATAGACAAAGATCAGCCTGCACATATGTGCAGTCTGATCATAATCTACAACACCTTTGTGTCCTCTTTAAGCCAGAATTGCCAATAAGACCAATTTCTGAACTAAATATTGACCCTGACAACCAGACCTACAGAGCCATCAGCCCTTAGATTTAATGCTTTTCTGAAAGAGGATTTTATACAGCATGATAACAGATGAAGTCTTCCTCCATATAAACCATCTCGGCTATTTTCTTTAACCCTTTCCTGTATAATCACCGGTTTTTACGTCCATGCAATTTTATACTTAAGAAAATATTGTGATAAACGAAGAAATTGCTTGATACAAGCAATTTCTTCTTTTATCACACTTTTTTCTACCACATAGAATGCTTTTGTTTCGAATTGCACTCACTTTTCATTGTCGTCTGCAAAATGTTTCAAATTGGGCCAGTCAAACATTTCGAGAAACAGGAAAGGGTTAAGCCTTGCCCTGCTAAATAGTCATCCCCTTTCACTAAATTTTAGAATGTTCACATTATTAGATTGAATTCGCTTTCAAATATTTTTCTCAACACATCAAGAACAAGAAGGTAGTGTGGCTAAAATCAGACTGCACGTCTGTGCTAGCTGATCCTAATTTATACACCTTCCAAGACCTTTGTCAAAACAGGAATATTCCGGGATCAGCATGACAATGGTTAATTAACTTCTATAATCCAGTAACAGTTCTACGCAGTCCAATACAACATATAACAGTGATTTCCTCAAATGCATGGACACTATTCCTATCCGAAATGCTACAACAATCCAATAAAACGCTATGGAACAAGTACTCTGCTATCGGCGAGTTCTTTGATGGTATTATTCCTTTAAGCCATTCTATTTAGTCTTAAGTTGTTTGAGAATATATTCATTCTAGAAAGCTCAAGGAAACAAATTCTGTGGGTTATGTTACTCCTTCGAAAACTATCTTTATCAATAGTCTATTTTGACAAATTTCTGTCAAGAGCGATTTCAGAGAAAACTGCTTTTGAAAGACGCCTATCAGCAAGCGTTTGCAATAAGCGTATTTTTGTTTGTTTTTTGTTTGTTTGATTGTTGTTGTTTCTTCGTGTTTCGCTATTGACTCATGACAGAATTTTATTCCACCACATTGTATTTAACAATTTACTTTTCTACTTATCAGTAATCACTCGTATATTTAATCAGATACATAATCTGGCTGCGGTAATCAGTAATCACTCGTAAATTTATTAAGATGCGGTAATCAGTAATCACTCGTATATTTATTCAGATACATAATCTGGCTGCGGCCATAACGTATTTGTAGCGACATTTGTCTCCCACCAATGGATGGATAATCGTAAACCAAAGTGGGATGAGCAGCTGGAGGCATCGGAAAGGATGTAGTGGTAATACTGGCTTGAGAAATACCAGGAATTCTACAAATGAAAATCTTAAATCTGGAGAAAGTCATAAAAGATAAGAAATAAGGCTAGTCACGTATGATATATGATAATCGACAGGGTTTCGCATAAATTCTGATGCACTACCTCGTTAATTTCCTCTGCATATTTAGATTAAGAATACTTTAACCTGTGAAATATGTCAAAATAACGAATTTCTATAGAAGGAATCTAATTGAACAATTACGATTATCAATCAAAGAATAGATCGATATATTACATAAACCATTTAGATCGGAGGTGAAAATTGAAGTTTGCCATTGGTCGACATTTATATGAAGCACATTTTAGCTAGCAAAGCGTCAGCTTTGATAGCTTAAGTTAACAGACAAATTTTGAGGTCTTCTCAGAGTTCAACGGGTGCAAACCGCCACTGGGGGCTTAACGACCAAATCGTTGGAATGCCTACGCCATAAAAAATAGTTCTTTTATATTTCAGGGATATTGCAAACTCTATTCACATTGTAGAGAGCTCTGTCAACAGCATGCTCTTTAACCCATTCCCACCCGATTCCGCTTTTTAAAGATCTAAAGAAAAAAGCTTTGGAAAACATTGTGGACAATGAAGAAATTGCTTGTAACAAGCAATTTCTTCAATGCCCACAAAGTTTTCTACCCAAGAAGGGAAAGATTGTTTAAATTCAACCATGCTTTGCTAGCTCACAGTACTTTCAGTACTTTGATTTTGCTTTGGAGACTTAAAAATAGAAACTACAGATTATTCAAGCTGTAGTTTCGATTTTGCACAATAATGTCGTTTATCATCGAAGAGGAACTTCCTGTCGGGGTAAATTGGCATCTCCAGCGGAGTTAATGGGCGGGGCCAGCGCTCCGTCATTTCTAGAAATCATCTGTTCAAGAAACTTTTTTTCAGTTAAGAAATCTCTGAGTTGTAGCAACAAAGTTTGATTTCTGCAATAGTTTGAATATACTTGAAAAAATATGATACAACTCTGTCTAAATCGAAATTTCGTTTCATTCTCAGCCACAACCAATTCTCCAACATTTTGCAGACTAACAATACAAAATGTATTACCCTTTAACTTGACCGAATAAGGTTCTGTATCTTTCATACGCGACGTGATTATCCCTTTCAGAGGGTTTCCAGAAATTGTTGCCAATCAAGCAATGTATCATCATTGTGTGATTTTGCGCTAATTCTGATCTACATGTATATTACGGTAACTGTAAGCTTGTTTTACAAACTTGTGACTTCATGATATTACAAAATGTGGCGTACTCCTGGTTGCTCAAACTAGATTACTATTGAGACCATTTAAATGCACGATATGATAAAATCTTTAAAAATGCCAACTGATAGAATAAGAAGACATATTTTCTTTTCATTTAAAATAGGATAAAATGAGAAATTAAAATACAGGAGGAAAAGTCAACGGTTATAACAAACAATTCTCGTACACGAGTAAAATGCCTACCAACCTACAACAAATTGTTTGTTCTTGAAAGCATAGTCCCGTCTGAATAATTTGTTGGTTTGCGTGTTTGTTAAACCGAAAAATTAGTTCGCTTTTATTGGTAGAAATTAAAAAAAAAAAAAGAAAAAAACGCTCCTCGTTCATGAAATGAATCAAGAATGACACCGTTAAATTATTCTCGAGATCTCGCATCTCTTTGGGAAATATCAAATTCTACTCAATTGCAACTTGCATAATGAAAAGAGAGACTACAAATTTCTCAGAAATTATTTCATTACTGTCTTTTAAAATTGTATAATTGTAGATGCGTCCTTTCAAACTCTTGTTTTAGTTTACCTTTTTCAAAAAAAAAAAAAAAAAAAATGTCATGAAAATATATCAGAATTCATAAGATAAAGCAAACTGGTATGTACCTATATGTAGTACAGCCTCGGATGCTTTATCTGTCTTAAAAATCAGTAACATAGTTTGAATCTGTTAAATTTCTAATTGATTGATTCGTTGATTGATTGATTGATCACATGAGGTTTAAGCATATTAATAGTACTTTATATATATTGTAGAGGCTGGTGCACCTAACAATGGATTCCATTCATTTCTCACACCGGGTACAATCTCAGCATTCGACCCTCATCCCACTTAGCCTCACTACTATTCATTCGGACTGTGTCGAGAGACAAATGACTCTTGTCGCAATGACTTTTGTCAAATGCCGGAAAAAATAATGGCTGAGCCGGACTTTGACCTTACTACAGCAGAATTGAGAGCGCAATGCGTTACCGACTGAGGTAAGTGGAAGATTTTACAAGCTTAAGACAGTTAATGGCACTACTTTTTGTACCAAACAAAATAATTTCGTCCTCAATTCTCATTACTTTATTGAGGTATGAAATTAATTTTTCTCAGTAAGAAAGCAGAAATTTGATAGACACTCTAAAGTTTTAATTTTGGGGGTTATATATATTGTAGAAAAATATCAAGGATCATCTAACACTTGGCAAATGCACGTTTCTCCTTTTTAGATCAGACTGATGGAAGAGAAGGGGGAAACGTTGCGTTGTCAGCATTTACCTGCTTTATCCTTGATATCTAAATTTGCCCGAAAAGTCTTCCCTAATAAAATGCTTTAAAATTATAATGGATAAAAAAGTATCCAATAAATAGTTGGATAAGGAAGTTAATCAGTTTCACAATTTTGAGTTATTTGATATAGCAAAAAACCCACGAAATATGATGCAACAAAGAACGTGTGATCTGTCATGCATAAAGGAGCCTACTCGAATAGAGTTAATATTTATGCATTAAATGAACTACCTAAATATATAAGGAATATTATGTTACAATAGCAATACACTATATATTGTATTTGCTTTGAGCTACGCAGGGAAATTTTGATATTTCACGAGACCGAATGTCCTTTGGAATATCAAATGTTCCTCCTTTTTTAAATAACCAGATTTGATGAAATAATTTTTGAAATCTGTATTTCTACCAGCATCCCCCTTTCCTTGACCGTTCTGATTACGTTTATTCTTAAGAATGAATATGGCGTCATCTTTGTCTACCTAATGTGGAACCGTATTTGGCACTGATCACGTAAATGTGACGGAATTGGACTTATCCTTGAGCAACAATTTATTCATCTGCATGTGAGAAGACAGAAGAACTGGTTCTCAGGAATAATAATTTGTCCTAAATTGATGATGAAACCTTCAGTAATTCTAAGTGTATCACCGCTCTAGATCTAAATAATAACAACCTGGACATATACACCGTAATAAAGCTCCGATATCGGAGTAATATTGTGCTACTTAAAATACTGAAATTACATGGTAATTTCAAGAAAGGGGTCCACGTGAATTAATTACAATAGCCTATATTAGAAAATCTGCCATCACTACATATCTTGTAGATGGAAGCTCTACCCGACCGAGGACTTCAGCAAACTTATCGAAAACTCACAAACCTAACTTAGCTAACTATGTCGGGTCTACTTGGTTCATGTAAAATGAACCCGCTGGTCGATGCAACTTTTAATAATGTTGCCTTCTTTAGGACTCGCCATCTATCTGCATGTGGGATAACCAATATATGGGCAGGAACATTCAAAAGGCTTATATACTTGATTTGTCGTTAATCGTGAAATTGGTTTTTCAGTGTTATCAAATACATAATTTACAAAAATGATTTTCTCGACTGTACATAATACCTTTGGTCTTGGCATTGAAACGAGAAGACAAGATATTTGTTACCTTAGATATACAACAGTGCGTGAACTATCATTGGTTGGGAAACAGAATTGAATATTTGTAAATTGATGTCCCTCTGTTATTTCAAGAAACGCTAGAAGTTTTAGATGTAAGTGATAACTCGTTTTCGTTTGGACCTTACGTTCTACAGGGTTTATGTCTATCTAATCTGAAAAAATCCACGTTGAGTTACAGAACTATGCTGAACCTCAGTTATAACATAATCAGTTCTTGGACAATTGAAATAACTATGTTGAGGTACCTAAGGAAAATGAACCTCTAATTTAACACGATAGATAAACTACCCAAATATCTTCCAGGTTATCAAGGAGATCAATGTAGACAATAACCCAATTAAATGTTCATGCGATAATGAATATTTTCTGAAGTGGGTGGTTAAACATGAAACCGAATTTGTTAATTTTCACAATTACACATTGACAACATGACAACATGATCTGTGCTACAGGTTGTTTCGGCATTATTGAGGGATTTGATAAAATTTGCCCTTCATTTACAATTTTAATCACGATGTTTATCATAAGTTTGCTTCTGTTTGGAGCTATTCTTTGTAAGTGGACTTGTATACAAGCATCGCTGGAAACTACGATATTTCATGTATAAGAATAAGCTCATTTTTTTTTTTTTTTTTTTTTTTTATTGATATCATGAATTCCAGATGAACACCCAATAATTTAATTGTTAGTTTCGTCTATCAAAAACGGGCGCTCTTATTGGTAAAAAAAAATACCCATAACTCCATGAACAATATTTCAAGCACGCAGCTATTTTGAATGCTTCCGCACAAAATAGTCCGATACAAAAAAGTATAAAAAATTGTTGTTTTTGCCTTTTTTCGCTCGATGCTATTAATTAATAAGAGATTAAGAGACTTCTTCGCGTATTCATACTGTGTGAATAGTTTTTTTGGTTCATACCTACATGAAAAAAAATATTTTCTTCATCTCTTAAAAAGAAAACTTCCACTTCGACCTTTTATATCCTCTTCTGATCAAGATATTCGATTCATTCGGAATAAAATTATTCCAAGACTTCAGCATGCAGGAATATTTCATTTTGTATTCATCAGAGAGATTTCCTTGCTGGGCAAGCAGTGACTGAAAATATTGTAAACGCGATTCAGAGTAGTAGAAAGATTGTTCTTATTTTGACGCGGTCGTTTTTGAAGAGCCGATTGTGTATTTACGAATTCAATATGGCGCGGAAGGAGTGCATCTACTCTCGCGATGGAAACAATTGTCTTGTGATTGTGCTCGGAGAAATGTCGCCATGTAAAGAATTGCCATTGGAAATCGTACATAGTGTAAAAAGTAACTCATATATAGAGTTTACCAATGAGCCAGAGGGAACTGTTATTTTGGGCAATAACAAAGTAACTACTTGTTTAATATGATACACATATTTAGTATAATCGTGTTATGATCAAACGTGTAAAAGATGCCAAAACCAAAAGGTTTGAAAAATCTGAACGTTTACCGAATTTCATGACCAATTTTTATGATGCTTAGATCTAATATTTGGAACATTAAAGAATTTTGTGACGAAATAAACTGTCATAATATTACAAAAGTGTTGTTGTTTTAAGACAAAGGGAAACGCTATACGTTTGATTGAATATCTAATGTGTAGCTAAACTGTTCATTAAAAAGCCATAAAAATAGTCAAGTAAACAATACTGAAATGCATTAACCCACAACCAAGTGCTGTCTCTTTTTTCGCCCTGAAGAAATTTGACTATGAAAAACTTTGTGGAAAAGTGGAGTTGCATGTAGTAAGCAGTTTCTCATTTTCTCACAATGTTTTTTACATTATTTGGCGCTTAATTAAAAAACTTAGTTTAATTTGAAATGCCATCTTTAATCTTTTAATAATTTGGACCAGTCTAAAATATTATGATTGATTTTAACGCCTTGTTGAAAAACAGAAATAACTTTTTGATATAGCAATGTGAGTCATCTAATGTTCACATCTGCATCCCAGTGAAACAGCAAATCTTGTGCTAGTACTCTTAAAAGACGGATCGCCGGCCCTGCCCACTGAATCCGACGGGAGATTCGACTTAGACATTTAACGGTGCTATTTTACAAAATCTTTAGCCAGTACATGTAACATGTATCAAAGTAATAAAATGGTTTGTCAGCGACCTAAACGTTATAACTACAGCTATAAAAAAGGACAAAAGAAATATTCATAACTCAATGGACAAAATTTTGACCACGCAATCATTTTGTATGCGTGCGCATAAAACAGTTCCATAAAAATGTATCAAAATTTATGAAATATTTGTCTTTTTGATTAGCGTCAATAAATTATACGATTCGTCTGTTTGTCATCTACCGAAATACTTTAGGTTATGATTGTGTGGTTTATATTAGCCCTATGTTGTGAGAACCTTCCTGGTTTTCAGGGAAACTGTCTGAGAAGATACTGATATAAGTTCTTTAAGAAATATTGTTGTCCTCTTTACGCAATTTCACTCGAGATTTAAGAGAGTCATTGAATTCAGAAGGAAGTCTATTTGAATAAATAGAAAGCACTATGGCCCCTTTTTTTTGAAAAAGTTAAAACATAGCCATTGCATTAAGTTTTCAGTATCTCAGGTGAGCGATCCAGGGCCATTATGGCCCTCTTGTTTCTATTTCTTGTTTGTTTTATTCATGTTAAACTTGATCATTTAGTTCGAAATTAATCGTTTTACTGTTCCAAAGTATTGTGAAACCGAAAACTTTCCCCGTGGAAGAAATGATGGGCATACCGCCATGACAGTAGCCCAGCTGGATCCAAAAAAGGACCATTCTTAGACTTCGTGTACTTCGGTTTTACGAAAAAAAAAAAAAAAAAAAAAGATTGAAGGCTGCTATATTCAAAAGACCAAAGTAAAAAGGTTTGACTCTCTATGACATAAAATATTGATTGATTGATTGATTGATTGATTGAATGGGGTTTAACACCATTTTCACCAATATTTCAGTCATATCGCGGCGGCTGGAGCACCTAACAATGGATTCCTGGTATTTCTCACACCAGTACTACCACTAAGTCCTTTCCTAGCCTTCAGATGCTATCTCACTTAGGTTAACGATTATCAATCCATTGGTAAAGACAAATGTCGGAAAGGATATGTGCCGCCGAATCAAACCCATGGCATCCCATGATTGAAGATTAGTAGTCTGATGCGCTACCGACTGCGCTAATGACGACGTTGTCATAAAATTTTGGATATATATAAAATCAATCAACTGTAGTCTGTGGTAGGGACAATAGAGATGTCTTTTTAAAAGCTAATATCTCAATATCACAAGTTTTACAGAAGGGTCTCTCTTAACCTTTGTCCGCTGAATAAAATAGAACAGCGTTAAAATCAAAGGGACGAGAGTACTTGATACAAATATTGTGGGTTCATAATTCTTTTAAAAATTACTTTTTTAAACAATTCTGGCTTAAATAGGGCATGTGGGAGTTGTAGACTAAGATCAGACTGCACATATGTGCAGTCTGATCTTTGTCTTTACCTCGTGCAAAACAGGAATATTCCGGGTTCATCATGACAGGGATTACCAGTCTACTTTTGTCGTTTGGTACAACCAGTCCAAGATTGAACTGATTTTTATTTACAAATCAAGATTATTTTAGAGCCTATGCATACATGTTTTATAACTAACAATAAGGTGCATTGAAAATCGAATTGCCAAACCACTGTTGAATGGCTTAAATCGACGATGTTTCTATCTTTTACTGTTTCCTATTCTAGAGTGAATGTTATGTATGTAGTTATATGAGAATTGTTTAGCTTTTTTTTTAAAAAAAAAAACTAATTTATTTTCGATCGCCCGTGGCTTATATAGAGTCGCTCTCGAACACTCACAACCCAGATGTTTTCACGTCCATGAAAGAGAGGCAGTGATTTAAGCCCACCGCTACCCAATTCTACAGCTGGGTAGACTAGGACTGGCTATTAAGTGTCTTGTCCATGTACACACCCCGAATTGTTCGACCGCCTTCATCACAACAATTACTAGAGAACGAGGTCAAGCGCATGTAATTGATAAAATTATTTCTTTTAGCATTATCCTGTGTGTTTCACCCTTAAAATTCTTAATCCTTTTTTTACATATACTAGTTACTTTTTGGCAATTCTTAAAGCCTGCGAAAATATACGATAAAATGAAAAAAAATGTTTAAAGAGAATTCTTCTTTCACGATGTTTTCATCGTTCTAAGGTCTTAAAAACAAGTAATTGCACTGCTGGGACTTAATCCATTCCCGCTCGTTTACGCACCTCGAGTAAAATTAAAAGCTCGAGAAAAGGTGATGAAAATATAGAAATTGCTTGTAACAAGCAAATTTCATTGTCCACAATATTTTTTGCCTAGAATTACAAAGGTTTCAAAATTTGGCCGCCTTGAATTTGTCGTCTGCAATTTTATTCATTTTGGACCAGTCCGATATATTGTTGTCTGGTAACGTATTGAAACATCCCTTTGTTTTGCTTTCAAGAAAACCCACCATCGCTAGTAACTCAAATTTCTATTTTGTACGGACTCAAAGAAAAACGTCGTTTAGCGAGAACAATGTCATAACGAAAGATTTATTCAAGAGGTAGGTACGACATTTTGCACGTCCAACCACGAAAAGCAAAACTTGATTAGAAAAAGTTATCAGACATTGAGTTTTCTGATTCATCAGACTTGATTCAAACGGGACTAAATAAATTTTCACTGTCAGAAGGTTATTTTTACCAAGGAGCTTAAATCCCATCAAATAGACTGCGAATATCCCCGACTTGTGGAATCTATCGGGGTCATATCCTACAAAACTACTTTATAGCTATTTAACCAAGTCCCACACAAATCCGATTTTCAAGCGTTAAAGAAAGATACTTTGGGAAAACACTGTGAGAAAAGGAGAAATTGCTTGTTACAAGCAATTTCGCCTTTTCTCACAATGTTTTCTATCTTAAATGACCTTTATTTTCTCAATTCAAAGCCAATTTGTTTTGTCGTTTTCAACCTGGGTCGTTGCAGATGCGCTTTAACGAACAGTATCCGTTTTGGTATCTGAAATGGATATGCGTCGAATTCATTAAGGGAACTCAAGTTGTGCTGAAAACCAGAAGTAAAAGCAAGAATGCGAATACCCACACTAGGCTGGCTGTTCGAGTGCTTGATAGTGGGTTAAATTTTCAAGTCGAAACATGAAGAATAATTAGTTCAAAAAAACATTTACATTATCTCCCTGTAGGTATAGATTGCTCGTTGAAACATATTTACTGAGCTTCAAGTAAATGTGTTCATTAATACCAGAGACATGACAATAATCCTTTATTACAATTCTTACATATTACCTATTTTTGATTTTTGCTGTACAGTTTGGTGGAAAAGTGCTAAATGTAGGATCTCTAAATTGTTTGTGCTCCAGAAAAGAGCAGCCCGTGTTATACTAAGCCTTTCAGCAAGAACAAGTTCGATTGATCTTTTTTCTACACTTAATTGGTTAACTTTCGATAACCGATGTAATTATCACACAGGTCTTTTAATATATAAATGTAGAAATAACCTTTTGCCAGGGTATATGGCAGACGTCATTTCTTTTAGTAATAACACTTACTACAATTTACGATCAATTACTCATCATGACATAACTAACTCAAAGTTTAATACATTGTACAAGAAATACTCATTTTCGTACTACAGCATGAGTGTGTGGAACGAAATTCCTTTTTCAGTTAGAGATGCTAAATCTTTATCCAGTTTTAAAAAACAGTTTAAACAATATTTGCTATTGAAACAATTCTGAAGTCTCACCAGAAGACACCTAAGTAATTAACCTAAAGGCGTATCTGTCGGTAGATTTACTATCCTTTTGAGCATTTCCCTCCGTGTTTTTTGTTTGTTGTTGTTATTCAAACTCTATACGCATGTTTTTGTCATTTCATCATTTACAGTAATCATTTTCATAATAGCGAAGGCAACATTGTAAAAAAGACTATTCAGGTATTCTAATTTGAAAATGTCTTAATGTTCTACCTTCATGAAATAAAGCTGTTATTATTATTATTATTATAATCCAGTTTTCGGACGACGACGGCGCTGACGCAGACGTAGATATAGCAATAGCTTGAGTTTTCTTCGAAAACAGACGGGCTTATTATATACATCACACAAATTCTTAGCAACCCAATTTTAAGAATTAACATTGAAAGGAAGGTACTTTTGTTTTGTTTGTTTGAAAGGGTTTTTTCTCCGCTTTTAACAGCATTTCTTTCATATCGCGACGGCTTGATCACCTAAACATGGATTTGCCACACCAGTGCTACCCTACCATTACATATATTCCGAGCCTCCAGCTTCTCAACCAACCTAGGTTTACGACTATCTATCAATTAATGGGAGATAAATGTTGGAAAGGGTATATGCTGATACCGGGAATCGAATCCTGGATCTCGTGAATGAGAGACCCGTGCGCTACTAACTGCGTTGCGGCTTTGTGATTATTTTGTATATAGCAAAACAATGGTAATATCTTTCCATTCAAAGTCGTGATTTTGTTTGTTTGAATGAGATTTAACTATTTTTCAGTCATTTATTGGCGGAGGGAGCACCTAACAATGGATTCCTGGTGTATCTCGCACTAGTCCCATCATTACATCCTTTCCTATAAATTTGGAGTCTAATGCGCTACAAACTGCGCTATGACGGCGGCTTCCGAAGTTTTGATATCTTTCATGAATAAAAAGCAAAAACGGTTGCTCCGCATAGATTCAGAGATCTTAGTAAAGTAAAAAGGAAATAAAAAGTGTGTGCAGTATTTCAAAGGCCAATTAATTCTCGTCTAAAAGTTTCTGAATAAGAAATCATCTATTATAAATGAAATAATTATTTTTTTCTGTCGGCATCAAGCTGTGATTTGAAATGACAAAAGTCATAACTACGTACATAAGCCGTGGTCTCGTTATATAACTATAAACTAGGGGTCGGAACGGTTAGCAAAATTGATATTCGAATATTCGTTTTGATTATTCGAATATATTCGAACATTCGTTTTCTTTTTATCAAGCCAAAACCGAATGACCAATAGAGGTTTGCTCGATATATATTACCTCCAATGGTCAATGAAATGCATTCCTTATATGCGTTTTGAAAATGACTTGTTCTCCTGTTAATTAAATTTCTTTTAAATTCTTAAAATTCTTGGTTGTGTGAGTGCAACAGTTTGTAGTATAGACTGTTAAACCAGTACAACCAAGAATTTTAAGACATTTGGTACATCTAGTCAAAGTGCTGTATGATATGAGCTTGAGCGTGACATTTCCAACTATTGCACATGTGCGCCAAGTACAGACTCAGATCAGCCTGTGCATCCGCATCTGTAGATAGATACTGACCCAAAGCTTCTTTAAACAATCAGCGAATATTCTGAATGCCGCGAATGGCTGTCCATGGTGCTCAATGCGTGCGAGTAACACACCTGCGAAATTGTTGGAAATGTCACGCACAGGCTCATATTATACGCTGTTTTGTTGAAACCTCGAATTTTATTATACTATATTATAATTAAATAAGAGTACGGGTGGAAAACTGGGTTGTTATTGTTCTTGTTTTTAGACAAGACGCCTGATATTTAAAATGTTAAAATACAAGTGAACTTAATTGATAAAGATCACCTTATTACACGCAATTCTTTGACGTACAGAGTTGTCTCGATAACTGCTATTTGAAGATTGAATATCGATGGTTTAGCGCGAAACAGTTGTAACTGCCTATAAACATATGAGCAGTTACATCTGTTTCGCGCTGAACCATCGATATGTGATCTGACATCAAAAGCGTCGCCGGATTGAGGCTCTAAAAAGATGTGGTGGTAGTACTGGTGTGGGAATTCTGGGAATCTATGATGAGATGATCAAGCTGCTGGGATATGACTGCAATACTGTTCAAAGAACGTTAAACCCTTTCATTCAACAAGCTAGCAAAGCGGTTTTTTTCTTATTTTAGTTTTCTTTGTTCAGTAATCTTCTTTGTCAAACGTTACCATGATAAAGAAACGAGGTTAAAGTAACTAAGGAGTTAACCAATTTCCACACAATTCCTCCCCTTTACGCCCTCAAGAAATAGTTTGGAAAACAATGTGGAAAATGAAAAAATTGCTTGTTACAAGCAATTTCTTCATTTTCCACACTGTTTTCTACCCGAAGAGATGAATATGTATGAATTTTCAACAATTTGAAATTCCCGGCTTTTTCGAAGACTCTGATCAGAGCCATTTTGAACACGATGTGCTCAAGTGAGCTAAAAACACCCAGAAGATGAACTTCCATGCAGAGTTTGCAATATTCCTGAAATACATAAGAACTTCTTTGTATGGCGTAGGCATTTAGTGGTTAAGCCTCCAATGGAAGTTTGCACTCGTTGAACTTTGAGACAACCTCAAAATTTTGTCTGTTACTTTAAGCTATCAAAGCTGACGCTTTGCTAGCTAAAAACGTGTTCTGGTGCCAAGCGTAACACATCTTTTAGTTTATTTGACGTTTTATGTCGTTTTTGACGGTTGTATGAATCTTTGTATCACCTCAAAGGCATTGTTTTCAAGTGCAAACCACATGAGCCTATGCGTGACATTTCCAACCATTTCGAACGTGTGCGACTCGCACACTTTGAGTACCCTTGACAGCCATTCGGGGCATTAAGAATATTCGCTGATTGTCTAAAGAGGCTTTGGGTCAATATCTATCTACAGAGCGCAGAGTGAAGACTCTGGTCATCCTGTGCGGGTGCACAGGCTGATCTGAGTCTTTACCTGGCGCAGATGTGTAATTGTTGGAAATGTCACGCATGCGCTCATATGTGAAATGTTTGGCTTTGAACCTGGCTGGCCTTAAGACAAAGAAATGTGTCCAATTGCACAGTTGTATCCAAAATTAATTACACGACAGGAGAATCGGATCAAAAAGGAACATCACAAAGTGATGCGTATAAATAAAAAAGGGAGAAGGCTTCGGACAGACGGATGGACAGACAATTCGGCGACTGTATGCTCACTCCTCTATATACATGTTTACACGCTAGGTTTATTAGCAATGTTCTGCCAATAGCTTCTATCAAAAGAAATATTTCAAGCTTTGTTAGCACCCTGTCTCAATTGTTGTCTGACCATAAAAGTCGTCAGATTTCTCAACATATTACCATATGACAAGATTTAACCTCTTTGACCTTTTTAAGCTCATTTATTGTATTTCTTAGTTAATTCTTGAAATTTAACGAAAACAATTTACCGCTAATTCCTTATTGTAGTAACAGTGAAGTAGCATTTTTCACAAGACTGACTTAACAAAATAAGAAAAAACATGATTTTGCAACATTGTGAGACATTTTTCCCTTTTAGAATAAGAGTATTTGTAAGATTTGTTACTTGTAAAAACAGGAACCGGCCGAAACTATTTATTAGGTTGTACATGTTATTCTTTCGAATATATTGTCATATTAATAGCTATAAATCAAAATGTCTAATGATTTAATACCTGAATGGCATTAAGTGGTATTAAAAATGAGTGACACAACTGTTCATAGTGTCTATTCAATTTATAGACACTTAGAACAGTATTTCAATTAACCCTCGAAATAGCAAAATGCAGCACTGCTACACATGGTTCCTTGAATGCTAGCCGAAAACAATATAAGGCCATAACTCCTTAGAACAGGAAATGCAGACAAATGTATAGAAAAAAAATTATCTGTCATATTTCATGGTTCTTTAAAAATTATCAAATATTAATTGACTCTACGATCATTTGAGCTCCAGATATAATATAAGTAATGAATTAAAGCTGGTCTTGTTGTTTATTGATCTGTATATATTTTTGATAGGTGTAATGCACGTTTAATGATAATATGTGCAGGAAAGACTCATGTGTGGTATAAGCGACAACAACTTATTCCAGAAGAATATGCCTGTTTGACATAGTAACATTTTAGAAAGACCGTTGAACCAGTTAATCCCTAATGATAGTGTCTGTTTCAGATAGCAGGTATAACAAAGACCTTAGTAAGAAGATTTCTTCTCATACGATGTGTTTAACAAGACCATATACTAAAAGCTAAACCCATTTGATAAAAGATGTAACTAAATTATGAGTACCCGTGTCCTGGTTCAAATACTTTAAGGGAGTAGACAAAGTCACAGTGAAATTTCAATTAATTTCTAAAGCCCTTCTGAGAGATATACACTAGATGAAGTATTTAGCATCTATGCATCAAATGTATGCGATTTTGAATATCTACTTCATATTAATACACGTCTTTGTGATTCATAACCAAGATTTAAGATTGCAATATGACTTGTAGTTGAAAGCTGAGTGTTTAAGAGCAACAGGTAGAAATATACTAGGGACTGGGGTAGAAAGGTATTTAAAAGTTACTTATCCTACATACGTCCCGCTTGCCAGAGTGCTAACAAGTCGGGAGGGGGATTTTATACACAAAATGTGTTTTACGCAATGTATGAAACACATTGATTCCTTACAAATCACATTTTTAATATATAGCTGGTTTGCGGAAACGAAGCTCTAAAAATTGATAAATTAAGCTTGATTGAATACTACTCTTCCTACGCCAAAATAAGATCCGACTAGATCCGATTGGTATTTAATGACAATTACAACGTACCGTTGCTTTCAATAATATTGTCCGATGTTAATAGCTTGCTTCACATGCGATTTCACGATTCTGGATTAAAGTATGAAGTTGATCAGTTAGCGAAAAGCATAATCAAAGTGCTATAAGTACTGTAATTGGAAGTCACTGAACAAATGGACAGACAGTAACATTTCGGGTTTAAAATTAGGGTGAAAAACAAATTATTATAATATACTAAAAGAACAAATGACGCGGTATAAAATTACCACGGATTTTATTACTAGCATGGAAATAAATCAATGGTAGGGTAAAAAAGAATTAAGATACAACAGACGAATTCGAACCATGTTCTCTTACTTGGACGGCGAGCGCTCTTACCACTGCGCTAAGCTAAGCGATACAGATAACCATTATTATCAATACGTTGAGGGAACTCTTTCGTCACGTGACTCATTTGTTTATATTACTCTAGACTTGATGACCTATCCAAGTAAGCTACCCCTCGATTTATCGAAAGAATGGTAGACTGGCATATTTCTTGATAAACTTTTACCCAACCATGTTATTTCAATTCATGACTAAAAAATATTTGTGTGTCAGAATCACCTTTTATAAAGGTTCGTTCACATTCGGTGAATGGAATGGTAGCGTGACATGTCGACGGGAGGAAAAGTTTGATTGGTTCCTTGTACCCTGTTTACATATATTCCGAGCCTCCAGCTTCTCAACCAACCTAGGTTTACGACTATCTATCAATTAATGGGAGATAAATGTTGGAAAGGGTATATGCTGATACCGGGAATCGAATCCTGGATCTCGTGAATGAGAGACCCGTGCGCTACTAACTGCGTTGCGGCTTTGTGATTATTTTGTATATAGCAAAACAATGGTAATATCTTTCCATTCAAAGTCGTGATTTTGTTTGAATGAGATTTAACTATTTTTCAGTCATTTATTGGCGGAGGGAGCACCTAACAATGGATTCCTGGTGTATCTCGCACTAGTCCCATCATTACATCCTTTCCTATAAATTTGGAGTCTAATGCGCTACAAACTGCGCTATGACGGCGGCTTCCGAAGTTTTGATATCTTTCATGAATAAAAGGCAAAAACGGTTGCTCCGCATAGATTCAGAGATCTTAGTAAAGTAAAAAGGAAATAAAAAGTGTGTGCAGTATTTCAAAGGCCAATTAATTCTCGTCTAAAAGTTTCTGAATAAGAAATCATCTATTATAAATGAAATAATTATTTTTTTCTGTCGGCATCAAGCTGTGATTTGAAATGACAAAAGTCATAACTACGTACATAAGCCGTGGTCTCGTTATATAACTATAAACTAGGGGTCGGAACGGTTAGCAAAATTGATATTCGAATATTCGTTTTGATTATTCGAATATATTCGAACATTCGTTTTCTTTTTATCAAGCCAAAACCGAATGACCAATAGAGGTTTGCTCGATATATATTACCTCCAATGGTCAATGAAATGCATTCCTTATATGCGTTTTGAAAATGACTTGTTCTCCTGTTAATTAAATTTCTTTTAAATTCTTAAAATTCTTGGTTGTGTGAGTGCAACAGTTTGTAGTATAAACTGTTAAACCAGTACAACCAAGAATTTTAAGACATTTGGTACATCTAGTCAAAGTGCTGTATGATATGAGCTTGAGCGTGACATTTCCAACTATTGCACATGTGCGCCAAGTACAGACTCAGATCAGCCTGTGCATCCGCATCTGTAGATAGATACTGACCCAAAGCTTCTTTAAACAATCAGCGAATATTCTGAATGCCGCGAATGGCTGTCCATGGTGCTCAATGCGTGCGAGTAACACACCTGCGAAATTGTTGGAAATGTCACGCACAGGCTCATATTATACGCTGTTTTGTTGAAACCTCGAATTTTATTATACTATATTATAATTAAATAAGAGTACGGGTGGAAAACTGGGTTGTTATTGTTCTTGTTTTTAGACAAGACGCCTGATATTTAAAATGTTAAAATACAAGTGAACTTAATTGATAAAGATCACCTTATTACACGCAATTCTTTGACGTACAGAGTTGTCTCGATAACTGCTATTTGAAGATTGAATATCGATGGTTTAGCGCGAAACAGTTGTAACTGCCTATAAACATATGAGCAGTTACATCTGTTTCGCGCTGAACCATCGATATGTGATCTGACATCAAAAGCGTCGCCGGATTGAGGCTCTAAAAAGATGTGGTGGTAGTACTGGTGTGGGAATTCTGGGAATCTATGATGAGATGATCAAGCTGCTGGGATATGACTGCAATACTGTTCAAAGAACGTTAAACCCTTTCATTCAACAAGCTAGCAAAGCGGTTTTTTTCTTATTTTAGTTTTCTTTGTTCAGTAATCTTCTTTGTCAAACGTTACCATGATAAAGAAACGAGGTTAAAGTAACTACATCTTCGCTAGCCAAGGGTTCTAACTCCACCTTGTTCCTTACGAACGGAACAAGGTGGAGTTAGAACCCTTGGCTAGCGAAGATGAAGTAAGGAACAAGGTGGAGTTAGAACCCTTGGCTAGCGAAGATGTTCAGCCCTTTGATTTGACAGCAATTCAGTAAGGTAACTTATACAGCATGACAGGGGTTAAGATGCAAAAAATAATAACTCTGACATCTCGCAGAGTGCTGTTTCTTTATACAAGTTGTTTACTGCCGTATGTGTAGACATGTCGCATGTACATACATGCTAGATTTTGGTGACGGGTTCGCTATTCAGATAGAGGATAGCCGCACCCTCTGACTCTGATAGAAAACCTTGCTTCAATATTAAACGGTATTATCATGACTTTTTTTAAACACTTACGTCCATAATCATGCAACAAAAAAGTGTAATGTTTGGTTTGCGACGTATATGTAGTTACTTCAAATTAATCAAGCTGTAGTTACGACGTTGAAGTCGCCAAACCAACAAAAATGCTTTACATAAATATCGGCAAATGTTCGGTTTCAAAAGTCATTTCCGGTCTAAGCGAATGATTTGATAGGTCGGTTTATTCTATGATAGAAAGTCGCGATCGGCCAACTCATTTAACTATGTGAAACTGCAGAATTAAGTGATACTCATGCCGATTAAAATCCTCTAAAGAAATACACTAAAAGGAAAGGGTTGAAACCACAAATTGTTTGTGTTGTTTTGAAAATTCAGCTTACGAAAAAATCTAGCTAAAATTGGAAAAGCAGGTAGTGTAGACTAAGATCAGTCTGCAAATATATCTTTGTCTATATTCCTGTCAAAACAGGAATATTCCTGGTTTGAATGACAAGGGTGAAGGCACAAGTTCTTTTCACTCCCCCTACCACCCACCTCCACCCCCCCCCCCCCTATCAAAAATTACTCATGAAACTTTTTGAGATTTTGTTTTTTTTTAATATATAATCATTATTTGCTGTAGTCTCAAACCATCTTATTATCGTATATTAGCTGAACGGAAGTGAGTCAGAAGATGTTCTATGAATCATACGCACTAATTCAGGTTGGTTTGAACTTTGAAAAAGGTTCATACATAGTTACAACGAGTAAAGGTGTGTCGACACACAGCCATTTGGCAAATGTTCATTATTATGTAAAGAAAAGACAAATGCCTGTTTTTTTCGCACGACAAATTTCCGCCCGATCTTAGGCGTAATTAACCAATCGCAGCTGTCAATCAAGGAATAAACCGACCAATCAACAATTTTTTTCAGACGGATCTGAGCTAATAACTCCAATATTGGATGCCATTTTTGTTTACCTTTATTGTTGGTTTGGCGAATTAAACGTCGTAACTACAGCTTATTCAAGCTGTAGTTACGATGTTTAGGTCACCAACCAACCATTATACTTTTTTGTTACACGCTACTGATCATAATTTTTGCAAAATAACGCTGTTAAAAATCTCAGTAGAACTTCCTGTTGGAGTTAATGGACGGGGCCTAGGTAGTCATTGGGCGGGGCGAAGGATTGGCCAATTATTGACAACTCTACCATGACGTTATCCGACTCTTACGCGATTTCTCATTTTCGTCCCGATTTCTGCACAGCCACAAATGGGTTATATAGAGGGAAATAGAGGTATTTCACATAACAATGTGTTTGCGCTGGAGCTTCGTTATTAGATACCCATAACGTTTTTGTCTGGTTAAATTATGTAATAAAAGTAGTGTGTCTTAGCCCAAACAAAAAATACTCATTCAAATTCATTTGCATAACATGTAAACAATTATCTTTGTGACTACATATATAACCAGCCGATTTTTATCCTAATTGTCACAGACAACATGCTTTTGGTAGCTAAATATTCATCACCCTCGAAGAGTCGTGGACAAAAAATCTAGTAAGTTTCAATGAATCAAATCTTCCATAAAAAGTCTATGTGGTTCTTGATTTTATATTTACGTCAGACAACAATGGTCATTTTTTCAAAATGAAAAAAAAATAAGGATAAATACATAAATTAACGAAACTACATAAATAGATAAATGAATTCATTCATTTATCAATTATGCATATTCGTTAATTTCTGTATTTATCCTTTTATTTTTTATTTTCATTTATATTAAATAATTTGGTTTGACAAAATGATATCTATAAATTTTCTCTTTGTTGTTTTATTGCTTAGAAATTTTAATTCAACAGACACGTATTCCTTAAAGTATAGTGACTTAACGGAAAAGCAACTTAAATTAATTTGTAAAGATGCCTGTTACGAGAAATTTCACCCTTTCAGTGTTCGAATGTTAAAAGTTCAAGGTATTTTTCTTTAGAATTCAAAATATTGTGGGAAAAAGAAACAACGTGCATAATTTACGTTTGACATTTTTCGCTCTTCAGCACGAAAGGCTATTTAAAAGAGTTTCGAATATGACCTTGCCATGATAGACCTGTTTAAAAAATTAATATAATCTTATTTATTTATTTTTAATCAAATAAGTGTAGTAATAGAATTTCTGCCTTATTATGATAGATATCTTTTCATTTACCCCGTAAACTATTATATGAAATTGCCGTCATTCTTTCCTTTCTTTTTCTCTGGCCTTCTACTCATCTAATAGAAGAGTAATCATTGCTTAATATGGCTAAGCTACAATAATTCCGAACGTAACACACTATCTTTCGTTTAAAGGTTTTGGCATTATCATGAATAAGTAATTCCAGGGAAAGCTTTATGTTTTGTAAATTGGTTGAATGGGGTTTAACACCACTTTAACCGTATATAGGTATCATCGCTGAGGCTAAAGCACCTAACAATGGATTCCTGGTATTTTACAACTACACCTTTCCTAGCCTACAGCTGATATACCACTTAAGTTTACGAATATCAACTTATTGGTGAGAGACAAATGTCGGAAAGAATATGTGCAACCGCCGGGGATCGGACCCATAACATCGCATGATTGAAGATTAGGAGTCTTATGCGCTACCGACTACGCTATGACGGCGGCTTCATTGAGTTTTGTGAAGAAATCGTGACTCTTCTAAAGACTAATTCGCTTTCTAACATATTTTTGTCGAGTCGAAGCGTCTTGCAGATGGACTATTTTTTGTAGATCATGGTTGGACAGTTTCAAATTGACGGTGCTTACTATGCGTATCAGTTAAATCACAATCAATATACAATATTCTTTTTCGGCTTTTTTTTCTCTTTCTTTTATTTGTTTGTTTGTATAACAGCCTTGATGTACAGACTTCCCTATGGTATAACACGATATATATATGGGGGTATTGTGTTTTCGGCAACATGTCACAATGCATCCGAACAATAACGCAAACTCTTATATCCAGTTGATAAGAATTATGACTTGATGAAACAAAATTTAAGGATGTATGAATTACATTCAGCGACAATCCGTAATTTAAGAGAGACAAAAATCATGTATATGTTGTGCCCAATCTTGAGAATATGCCCATTCTTAAGAACGGGCAGACACATTTTGCCCATTCTTAAGAATGGCCAACCATTCTTAAGAATGGGCAATGCGGTTTGTATCTGTTATCGGAAGCGTTTTTTCGATCAATTTCGACCAATATATTAATGAATCGACCAACCAGTCGTCAAAAAATTGATAGATTAACCAATCAATAAATAAATGATATATTTAACCATGCGGGTTGACATATACAAAGCGAAGAGCTTTCACTTCTTCAGAACACTATTTTGTCGCACTTCTCTACCACATTCGGAGCAGCTCACATCCCCGAGATAAATAAAAAAGGTTAAAATTTTTAACTTTTACAAGTCTCTGTTCCAAACTGAACTCTAAATACTTTAAATAGTCAAGATTTATCACCTTATGATAGATAACGCAATGTACTCAAGATACGTCAGGTCGTACCTGAACTATTTCGTACCGTTTTTGTTGGGTGGACGTATTGTATCCATCGCTAGATTTGTACTCGTTGTTTTATACTTTAACCCTTTCATTTAGCGTACAATCCCAGTTTTTTACGTTCCTGTGATTTTATACCTGACAAAAACAATGAGGGAAAAGAAGAAATTGTAACAAGCAATTTCTCCTTTTTCTACAATAATTTTTACCTTGTAGGGTGATTCCTTTTTAAATTGCACTCTCTTTTAATTGTCATCTGAAACTTCTTAGGATTTGGAAAATTCTAAAATTTTGAAAAAAAAAAAAAAAAAATAACCAAAAAAACAGGAAAGTGTTGAGGGCTCTTATGCAAGGAATGGTTATAGGCTTAATTCTAGAACTGTTGCCTTTTACTTTTTAATGTAGTGACATTATCCTATTGCACCATATAGGGATTTATAATAGCATTTGATTAAGTCATAGCCCGGTTGGTAGGGTTTAATGTCTATGTGGGTCCACTGTGGTCCAAATAAAGACCTGGGTTCTACAGTCAATTAATGCCTGGGAGGTAGAGTATAAAATGTGTGTGTAGGTCCACCCGAGTCGAATCATGGACCCGGGTTCTATCTATCTATATATACTGCCCAACTCCCATTTGGGGTATTACTGGCGGGTTCTGCAGTTATGGATAAATTATGATATTGACATGATGAATGAATTTGAATAGTCTTTTGAATGGTATAAATCAGAACAGAAATGGTTTGATTTTGTGTTTTGAAAGTTTTGAGCAATTTGTATTAAATACAAAATGCTCAGCTAATGTTTTAATCAAATTGCTATGAAAAAGAATGATATAAAAAAATTATATAAACCATAAAACATCATTCACCAAATCAATTGAAATCAGTTGTTTTATTTCAATATCAGGTATCACAGCTGCACCCTCCTCCCTCCTTTAGGACCCAACTGAGATAATTGCTTCCACCAAAAGGTTGACATGTTAAAAAAAACTTTCAGATGTTAAAAACATTAGAAAAAATAAGACCAATTAAAACTGCATTTCAATAAGTCACACCTTCACTTGACCAAAGATTGATTGATTGCATGGGGCTTAACGCCACTTGTAACAGTATTTCAGTCATATTGCAGCGGCTGGAACACCTAACAATGGATTCCTGTTATTTCTCACACCGGTACTACCACTACATCCTTACCTGGCCTCCAACTGCTATCCCACTTAGGTTTACGATTACCATTGGTGAGAGACAAATGTCTGAAACAATATGTGCTGCCGCCAGGGATCGAACCCATGACATCCCATTTTGGAGTTGGACCGAAGATAAACAATAACAACAACACATATTTATTGAACTGACTTCCCTTACATTTTATTTTAAGCCACTTTTAAAAGTATTTCAGTCATATCATGGAGGCTTGAGCACCTGCCTCTAGATTCTCTCATAGTGCAACAACAACATCCTTTCTGTGCCCCCAGCTGCTCATTAGACTTAGGTTTACAATTATCTACCCAATTGTGGGAGGCAAATGTCTGAAAGGATTTTCGTCCCAGCCGGGATTGAATTCGTGACCTTGCAACTGGGAATGGCATATGCTACTAACTGTGCTATGGCCGCAGTCCCGGAAAGTTATGGCAATGCGTTACAGTGTTTTCAATAGTCTTTATTTAACCCATCAAAATGTGGAGTTGAGTGGGAATAGGTTCAAGAGCACATACCATTTTACAATCCAGTTAGCTCAGTTTGTAACACATTTTTAAATTCACAAGTTGTGAGTTCTAACCCCAGCTAAGCTATAACTCTTTCTGACATTTGACAAAAGTCATTTTGACATTGTCCTTTCTGTATCTCTCTCCAATGTAAAATATAAGTGATTATAAGTAGTTCCCTAAGTAGATGAGCATTACGTGGCCTTTATCGTTTGTCCCGGATTCACTATTGAGAAGAATGACAAGAAGCCATGGTCAGGTGACCAGTTTCTGCATAATAACTGAATAACTGTTGCAATGGACATTAAGTGAGATACAATCAATCCAAATGAAATAGATTTAAATCTTTTCAACAAGGAATTAAAACTACATGCTTTAACCCATCATTATAGATTGTACAGTTGTGTGGAAATACAGATTTGCTCTACTTTTCTACGGGCAAGTAAGACATTTTACTTTTCCAGAATCTAAACAAACTTGTCTCCTAAAAGGTGAAGAGATAGATTTAGAGAAAAAGTTGTTGTTAATGAAGAAAATGCTATTTTTTTCACTTACATCAATGTGTTACACCCTTCACTATAGAATCACCATAATTTCCCAATATATAACAAGATTTCTTAACCCATTTCCAGATGGCAAAATTTTAGACTGGTCTGAATTGAAAGGAGTTACAGAAGACAATATAAAGTTTATGAAATTTTAGATTTTTTTCAACTTACTGGTTAGAAAATATTGTTGAAAATGAAGAAATTGCTTGTTGCATGCAATTTCTTCATTTTCCACAATGTTTTCAAATTGTTTTTCTTTAGGGGCATCAAAAAGTGTGACTGTGAGGGAATGGGTTAAGATCTGTTTTGTACCATTCCAAGATATGTCCTGGTATTAATTTGTCCTTCGGCAAGTTGCCTTGAAAAATGTACTTTTTCCCAAGAAGATAAACCTGTCATGTCAGACAAATGGGCATGTGAATTCCACACCCATGAGTGTGGACCATCAAACCTTGGTGAAGAAGAACATTTTTTCAAATGGGTCTTGCATAGCTAAATGGTAAGGTCTGCAGACATGAAATCAGCAAGAAGTCAAGGATTATGGCTTTGAATCCAAGCTGCACCACTGGTCATGTGGGTTTGTCCTTAGGCTAGACATTTCAGGGCTCAAGCCTAGCACTAGTGGTATGCAATAAGTAATTGAACTTTACTGTGAAAGAATATTCAGAGAGGCATTAAACCTAATTCAAACAAAACCTTTCTTAACTCTTTACAAAGTTTAAGACTTACTTTGTCACAATTCAAAGAAGTTGTAGACAACAATGAAATTAGAGTGCAATTTGAAAGATAACTAACCCACAGAGTAGAAACTATAGTAGGAAAAGAAGATATCACTTGTTACAGGCAATTTCTTCTTTTTCCAAAATGGTTTCTCAAGTATAAAATCTTAAGGACTTATAAAGCAGGGACTGTACAGGGAAGTGTTAAATATTAAAGAATATGCCTATTAAGAACATACAAATTCTTTTCAGTCTAATAAGAATTAATACTTTCAGACTCGACAAAGATGGTCAGTAAATATGCTCTCCACATGGAGTTAACTGCTAAAAGCTAACATCTGCTGTGTTGACTTGATCACTCATTTACCAATGTTGTCAACACAAAGTCTATTGTTTTTCAGATTTTAACTTCAAGTTCATATCACCCAAATAAATGCAATGTCATTGACATCAGTGTTCATGCAAACAATCAATATCTTGTATCCATTAAAGGGGTGATCAAAAGCAATCAGTCATTTAGCTCACCTGGTCACAATATGTTCATGGTGAGTTTTTGTGATCCTTTAATGTTGGGCATAAATTCAGCAATACCACTTTAGATTTCACAATTTTTAGTGGGTTTTCCAAAACTTACAGAAATTTCTGAATGGTCATTAGAAAGATCCCTTTGGACTTTGATGACATTCTGTCCTATTTCACAGGAAAACTGTTCTTAATGCCAGTTTCCTCTTTACAATGTAACGGGTACTTAATTTTGGCTCGATCTTTCTCAAATTTGCTGGAAGTGGTTATATAGTAATGAGGAATATTCCTAGTGAAAAGAGTGACATTCTGTTAAATGTCACATGAAAAGATGCCTTAGTGAACATTTTGCTCAGCTGATTTAGCTCATTCATTCATGCAATGTTCTCTCAATCCTGGTACTGTGAGTTTGAACCCCGTCTCAGCCAACATTCTCTCTGACAGCTCATCCCAACATAGCTCTCACGTATGGTCATATGATCTGTTATGTGCGTATGTTGTATTAAAAGTGGAAGGTTGTAATAGATGTAGCTTGTGGTTTGCTTGTGTGAGAAATTACAGGAGCCCTGGTGAGGTGCACCAGTCATATGATATCCATGTATCAGAAATACTGTTGAAAGTGGCCTTAAACACCATTCAACGAATAAACCTTGATGACAATTTCCTATAATTACAGCTATACAAGTTTTGCACATTCTCTTACATGCAAGAAAGATCCATGTATTGAGTATCATAAAAAGGGGCCTTTACCCTTTCCTGTTTGTCAAAATTTAAAATTGTTCAATTTGAAAGAAGCTGCAGGCATCAAGTAAAAGAGAGTGCAATTTGAAAAGTAACCAACGTATAGGGTATGAAATAACTCTGGAAAAGAAGAAATTGCTCGTTACATGCAATTTCTTCTTTTTCCACAATATTTTTGCTAGTATGAAACCATAGGGACCTATAAACCAGGGATTGAACAGGAAAGTGTTCATGACAATTGCCTTTTTATGGCTTACAAGTAAAAAATCTTGGCTTAGTCTCTGTGTTATATGCTGTAGGGGAATTTTAAGCTATGTGGAAGTTCCAGTATCAAATATAAGAGCATATTACACCCAATATCAAGAGAAACTGGGCCATTCATACAGGTTAACAAAATGTTAGACTGATCAAAGTTAAAAGAAGTTGCTGACAATAATTTCATCATGACTTGAATTATGATAATCTTTGTCTTTTGGGTAAAAACTTTGTAGATAATGAAGAAAATGGCTTATAATAAGTTTATCAAAGCTTTAAGTGGAATGGTGTGGGAATGGGCTAGGTGAAAATATCCTAGCAACTCAAACCCATTATCACACAACAAATTTTAGACTGGTTCTAATTGAAAAACTTACAGTTGACATTTCAAATCGGACTAAGATTGGAAAGTAACTGCCAAATAAAGTAATAAACATCTGGGGAAAAGGAGACATAACTTGTTACAAGCAATGTCTCCTTTCCCCTCAAAGTTTTCTGTGATCATATTTCCTCAGGTTGCCAAAAAGTGAAATTGTCTGATCATGGGTTAATTAGTCAATTTGGTAGAAAGAATCATAATGCTAACAAAATAGTTATTTTCCATCAAATATCAAGTAAAAAGGGGACTAAGTATCTATAACAGCTTTGAAGCTCATTTTATACTTTTATGCCCTGCATCGAAAGATAGGGGGCATATTGTTTTACCGTTGTCCGTCTGTCTGTCAATGAGTCTGTCTGTCTGCAAAACTTAATAAAAAAAAAACTTAGAATTGCCAATTACTACCAGCCTATTCAAGATACATCTCCATAATATGCATCTCCTAATTTCAAGGTCAAGGTCATGTGATAAAGTCAAGGTCACATACCAAGATCAAACGCAAAAAACCCAAAAAACACTCATGTATAGCGAGACAAACACATCTTGTTTGCCTTTAAAGTTTTTCCACCTTTAACCCTTGTCATGCTGAACCCGGAATAATCCGGTCTTGGCAGAAGGTATAGACAAAGATCAGCCTGCACATAAGTACAGTCTGATCTTGGTCTACACCTCCTGCTTGTACTTTTCCTGTCAGAGTTGTTTGTGAAATTGATTTATAAAAGAAATATTGAATATTGAACAACAAGTTCTTTTAGTGCTTTCTTCCCTTTGATTTTACAGTAATTCAGTCAGATATTTTATACAGCATGATAAGGGTTAAGATATCTCAAAACTGTAATTACTCTGTTTTTTGAAAATTTTACAGGAGAGAGGAAAAACATTCTCATTTTGTCATTTCTAATTTACTAAAGGAAAAATTCTGAACATATTTTCCTTTTTTTTCATTAAAGAAAATAATAAAGAAAAGAAATTGGAAAAAGGTTTTAAATAATGAGTTATGCAAATGTGTGAGTTACTATATTATCGCACTAAAACAGCTCTATTTTCTAAAAAAGAATCATTGCATTGCTGTAGTAATTACAGGTTCTACTGTATTGCATACTAATTCTGATGAATTTTATGAAAAAAAATCTTTTCAATAATAAGTAAAAGATTAATAAAGCTTATTAAATGGAGATGCCTGGATTAAAATTATATGCATTGTTGATAGGTTACTTGAAGTATGTTACTGCAGCTTGAATACCTTGCTGTAGTTACATAGTTTTGATATCCCTCAGGCAATATACAATCTAACTTCTACTAGCCAAACATCAACCTTGCCTACTAATTCTTGCAATAACAAAATACAAAATAAGTATTTCAATACAAAAAAAAATATTTTATTAGTTTGCTTTTGGGCCAATTCTAACTCTGGCTGAAGGGGATTTGTCATTGCGTTGACTCTGTCATGACCCAATAAAACAGTTTCTTATAAATTTTCCACAGAAAATATTTGATAGATTTAAAACAACTTTCACAGGGATTATCCTTAAGTTACCCTTTTTTTCTGATTCCTTAGGCTAATCTGAAATGATTTTTTTCATTGGCTAGTCCAATCTCATAAAATCAGAACCTTTGGTCAGGTTTCAACCAAATTCCACAACAATAGGTCTTGGAAAAGCTTTCTCATATTTCTGAAAATGTGGCTTTTATATACAAGAAAGATTCTTGGGTGATCCCTTATAATGCAGATCCCTTATTATAACCCATAAAAAACAACGGGTTTTTATAGGCCAGGCTTAATTCCATGATTCTGATACCAATTATGACCATAGAGAGTCATGTCTCAAGTTGCAGAGACCCACAGAAATAATTCTGCTTCCTGGCATAAAAAAGTTTCCATAAGGTCTGAAGCTTTCATATTTTGCATATGACATTGTATTATGATACTGTGCCAAAATACTTCAAATATTTGTCATGAGATCAACTTCAGCTCTCAGATATTAGTTCTCAGATTGTACATAGAGATAATGAAAGAAATCTCTTAAAATCTCCTCCTGCAAACCCATAAGGCCTAAAGCTTTCAAATTTGAAAATTGTCTCATGATAATTTAAAAAAATTCTTCAAATTGTTAATCTGAGATCAAAGTAAGTCCTTCATTGTTAGATCCTGGATTTTACCTAGAGGTAAAGAAGGTCTCTAAGGCCAATAGATTTCAATTTCTGTATTTAACATTGTCCAATGCTCTATCAAAATAGATAAAAATCATTACTCTGAGAACAGCTTAAGCCCTGTATTGTGGGTTTCTGTATTTTGCATAGATATGGAGAGAAATCTTTAAATACCTTCTACCAAACATTAAGGCTTCGAGTTTCCAAATTTTGCATGTGATATCCCCTTGTAATACTCTACCAACATACTTCAAATTGTAATTCCAAGATCACAGTAAGCCCTATGTTATGGGTTCCCTGGATTTTTCAAAGAGATAAATGAGGAAATCTTTGGAAATCTTCTCCTCCAAATATGTAAGGCCAAAGGCTTTAAAATTTAGCATTTATCATCTCAATATGATTCACTACCAAATACTTTAAATTATTACTATGAAAGCAAAGGAAGCCCTATATAGTGGGTTGCCATATTTCACCTAGAATTCTTGAAAATTCTTCTGATCCCTTGCACATTTTGTATACAGAATCAATCCATGGTAGCCTATAAAAAGCTACCATATATTTCTGTAATGTACTTAAGCCCTTTGTTGTGTTTTCCTAGATGTTTCCTAAAACTAAAGTAAGAAATCTTTAAACATCTTCTTTCGATTAAACCATGAGATCTAGAGCTTTCAGATTTTACATGCAGAATCACCTTACGTTACTCAATCAAAAAATTCTGATTTTTGGTCTTGGATCAACATATAAGCCCTATGTTGTGAGCTCATGTTTTACATGAAATTGCTAGACAGGATAACTTCTCTATCCTTAACAAATGATGTATGAGCTTTCAGTTTATTCAAGCAGAATCATCTAAATGTTATTGCGCCTAACTCTCTCAAATTATTACTTGTAGATGAACATGAGCTTTTTGTTTTGGGTTCCTAATTTTTTCATAGCAATAAGAAAATCTTTAAAAAATCATGGCCTAAACCTTTCAAATTTTGCATGCAGAAACTTGGCCTAAAAACTTTTTGAACATAAGCTCTATATTGTCCATTCCAATCTGACATGAATTGATAAACCCATTACAAGACAACAAATTTTTAGACTGGCCCACTTTGAAGGAAGTTGCAGATGATAATTTAAAATTGGTCCAATTTAGAAAATCTTCATCTTTTATGGTAGAAAACATTGTGGCTATTGAAGAAACTGCTTGTCACAATTAATTTCATCATTATCCTAAATGTTTTCCAAAGTTTTTTTCTTGAGGGGCATCAAAAGGTGTAATTATGTTGGAATTGGTGAAGAATTAATTCTTTAGAAATTACATCCCCTAAAGCAGAAGTCCTAAGAGCCTGTACATTTTTTATTCAAAAGTTTTCTGCTTAAGTTCCTAAATTATATTACTCAGAGTACAATATAAACCTGTGTTCAGGTTCCCTTGACTTCACAAAAAGATTCAAAAGGGAATCTTCAAAAATTGTCTCCCTAAAACAAGTCCCAAGTCTTCAACATTTTGCATGCAAATTGTTGCCTTATTGAACCCTACTACAATTCTATAAATGATATTTTGTCAATATAGGCCAAACTAACTATCAGAGTTCAACCAAACTTCACAGAATCAGCCAAAGGTCATGCTCTTTCAACATACTTCAAAGAATTGATATCAATGAAGAACACTGGTTGCAATGCAACCGGAAGAAAAAATCCTCTCCTCGCAAATCACAAGGCCTAAGGCTTTGATATTTGGTATGTATCAATGCCTATTGACCATCTACCAAAATACTTCAAAGAATTACTGTAATCTGAAAAATAGCCCTTTCCTGTACGATCCCTGACTTTGCAATGGAATAAAGAAAGAAATCTTCTGCCAAACCATAAGGCCTTGAGCTTTGATTTGATGGGGGGAATCTAAAATCATTGCTAGGTAAAACAGATTTAAATTTTGTTATCTTTCATTTGTTTTTGCCTATGAGTTGTATTGGGATATCATGCTGGTTAGAACAGTATATCAGTAACATTCAATGGGTTTAACCCATTACCACACAATGACGCTTTCTGACGCTCAAGAGAGACAGTTGGGAAAACATGGTATGGAATGAAGATTTCTTCATTTTGCACAATGTTTTCTATCCAGTTAGTTGAAAAAATCCAAATTTTGTGAACTTTAAAATGCTGTCTGCAACCCCTTTCACTTTGGGCCAGTCTAACATTTTGTTGTCTGATATTGGGTTAATTATGCATCTACATAATGCAGACAACAATATGGTTGGATGCAGTTTGAAATGAAATCATTCTATGTAGTAGAAAATATTGTGGATAAAGAAGAAATTGCTTGTTACAAGCAATTTCTTCTCTTTCCACAACCTTTAAATCACAGCAAGGTGAAATCCCGACACGGAACAGGTGAGATAGCAATTACATACCAATTGATTTAGTATATCATTGAAAGCATCTTGTTGTTATAGTGATTTTTGCCATTTCAATGTTAATATTACATGTACCTTTATTTTCACTTGTATGTCATGGATTAGAAGTTAACTCATTTAACTACTTTGAAGAGAACATCTATATTGAAGTCAGTTGTTTGTTTGTATGGTAATTAATGCCACACTTTAAAGATCTTTAGTTATATCATCACTTAGTCCACCTATCCCTTTCCTGTACAATCTCTGGTGTTAAGGCATTGTAATTTTAAACTTAGAGAACATTGTGAGAACTTTTGAAAAAACAGGAAAGAATTATTAGAGTATTCACGAGCTTCCTCCGTATCAGTAAATGTAGGCCTGGTCTTTGAATATCTTGCCCCAAAACATAGATACTTATGTGACAAGCAGTGCAGTCGTAGAGATTCGAACCTGCAACCCTCAAATTCTCTCAGATTTATAGCCTGCCACTACTGAGATATGCAAAACCCTTGGTTGATTGTCCAACTTAACAGGCTAGCTATGAGGGAAACTTCTTGGCTTATTTCTGCTTTGTTTTTTTCATTTAACCTATTCCTACACAATAACACTTTTGGATGCCCCTCAAGAAAAACAATTGAGGAAACATTGTAAAAAATGAAGAACTTGCTTTTTGCAAGCAATTTCTTCATTTTTTTCATTATGTTTTCTACCAAGAAATTTTAAAAGAAATCTAAAATTTCTCAGATTTAAATTTTTTGTCTGCAACTCATTTCAATTTGGGCCAGTCTTAAATCTTAGCATCTGGTAATGGGTTAAATACGAATTTGTATTCCACATGGATTTGATACATTTACATTTAGCCTGTAAACATAGCTTATTTTATATTCACTTGCCAACTATTTAATTACTATCTTTCTTTTTTATTTGTTTGCTAATTTCAACTGTATCTCAGTTATATCAGGGTAACTGATACACCTAACCATGGCTTCCTATTGTTTTCCATACCAGAACATCAACATTCAAGGAGCTACCATATAATGTCAATGAAGAGTACTTATCATTTGGCCATTGGTGAGAGACAAATTAATCACACATGCAATGACACATGTTGAAAATGAATATAGCTTTTCTGTGGTTAAAACTCATGACCTTTGGATTCAGGATCAATTTTGGTGCAACCCTACTCAAATATGCTGGATTTTTTTATTGTACTGTTAACAATTTAAATTTTTTATGTTGACAATCCATCCAATATCAAGGGGGGAATTGTAATAATGACCATGTCAAGGCTACCGCTCTACCCTTGCAGTTTGGGGTAAATCTTTCTAAAACATGCTCAAAATGTTTGTATTGTCATGGGGATGATCTCCATTTACCCATTACCAGATGGCAAAATTTAAGACTGGTCAATATTGAAAGGAGTTGCAGACGACAATGTAAAGTCTATGAAATTTTAGATTTTTAATCTCTCTGGGCAGGAAACATTGTGTAAAATGAAGAAATTGCTTGTAACAAGCAATTTCTTCATTTTACACGATGTTTTTCCAGTTAGTGTCATGGGTTAAATTATCATGGTTCCATTCTGTCTATACCAGGGGAAAAGCAAACTTCCTTGTTCCACTCAACATATCACTCTTTTGGCTCAAGCCTGCTGAAAATGTATGTTTGATGCCTATGGAACATGGTAACATTCCATCCATTGTCGCTGGAAAAGGGGCTTTAATGACTAATTCATTGGTACTGCACTATAGATCATAATTTTCAAATCAACTGGCTTAAAGCCATGGGGTTATTGACATGGGTTGGTGTGTGTTGTGCATCCAGTAATCTCTCTGTCCGTAAGTTTTACTGTAAAAATCCTCTCACCAGAGTACTGAACTGAATTCAACCAAATTCACAGAAATGATCCTTGGGTGACATTTTATCAGATTCCTTCAAAGAATAGCGATCAGATGGAGAACATGACTTAAATGGGTGGAAAATTGTATGTTGAAAATTTTAAAAAAAAAAACACTCAGAAACCAGTGGATAGATTTCAACCAAATTTTGAAGGACGGATCCTTGTGTGACCCTGAATTAGATTCCTCCAAACAAATTTGATCAGATGAAAATCATGTCTTTAACCCATTCCCACACGATGACACTCTCTGTCACCCCTCAAGAAAGACAATTGAGAAAACATTGTGTAAAATGAAGCAATTTGCTTGAACCAAGCTATTTCTTCATTTTCTACAATGTTTTCAAAAAAATTGAAAAATTAGAAAATTCACAGGATTCATTATGTTGGCTGCAACTCTTTTCTATTTGCACTGGTCTAAAACTTTGTCACATGGTTAAGGGTTAATGGGCAGGGCTAATTTCCAAATATGGTGAAAACTTTGGAGAAACTTTTTCTCACAAACCAGTTGATTGATTTCATTCTTATTTCACAGGGATGAGCCTTTAGTGACTTTCATCAGATTATTTAAAAGAATACTGATCGGTTTAAAAATGTGGGTTAAATGGGGGGGTCTTGTTACCAAGAATGGTAGACAGTGAAAACTTTAACTTCTCAGATACAAGTTGACTTATTTCAACCAAATTTCACAGGAATTATCCTTTGGAGACCCTTTAACAGATTTCTTCAATGAATTTGATTGTATGAAAAGCATGGCTTTTTCCTGTAGGGGGGCTAATTTATGAAATATATTCTGAAAACTTTAAAATCTTCACAGAATCCTGTGGATGGGGATTTTAAACCAAATTTCACAGGAAAGACCCTCAGAATGACTCTTTGTCAGATACCTTCATATAACCTTGGTCAGTTGAAAAACATGGCTTTTATGTCCATGGCATAGAATGGATATTTTGAAGATTTTGTAAATACCTTTTCATTTGAATGAATTTTACATACCTTTACTTGACTATTGTAAAAAAGTGAAAAAATTTAAATGCTTCTGTAGAACTATTTCAAAGAATTCATTGCCCAAATTCATTTGCCAGATATGGCAAAGATAATTCAGTTTATATTGAATTCTGTGGCCGCGGCAATATTGCTTTCGGTAGCATGTCAGACTCCTAATCAGCTAGGGTGTTCCAGGTTCAGTTCTGGGTTTGCGGCAAATGTGCTTTCGTGGAGGCTCGGAAAGGATGTAGTTATTGTGTGCTTGTGAGAAATACTAGGAATCCATGGTTAGATATATATGAAGTATTGTGTTGTCTTAGAGGCAATGCAATTGTAACTACTCATCTAATCACCCTTTTTGCCCATTGTACTTATAAAACATGCTTAAATGTTTGTGTAGTCACCAAAATGGCCCCTTTATAAAGGGATGGTTACTTTAGTAGAATAGATGACATGAGATGGCAGTGATTTAGCATTACATTGTTACTCTTGTTTGTAACCGATTACCACATAATTTCACTTACCACCCTGAAGAAATATGATTAAGGAAAATTTGAAGCAAAAGGAGCGAATGGCTTGTAACAAGCAATTTCGCCTTCTTGCCAAATATTTCCTACCTTGGTGCTTATTTCCAATTTGAGTAGACTTTGCAAAATTTTCTGCAGCTGAATTCTTTAAGTTTTCACATTATCTAACATTTGTCTGGTAATTGGTTAACACATTCCCACACAAGAAAATTTTACAATGTTCCAAAAATTGAAAGAAGTTGCACAATGAAATTTTAGATATTTCATAGTTCTGGTTATAAAACATGGTGGAAAATGAAGAAATTGCTTGTTACAAGCAATTTCTTTACTTTACACAATGTTTACCAATTGTTTTTTAGTTGTGTCAAAAAGCGCCATTGTGTGGGATTGGGTTAAAAGGTTTTTTCCTTTACGATGCTGTCCGGTGATCTTGCGCATCTAGGGTAACTTCCATAGTGCGCAAGATCATCGGACGCGCAAGATCACCGGACACGACTGTATCAGGGTGCTACCGTTTTTACTGAGGCGTAAAACCTGTAATTGTCACGGTTACAATTCGTTGAATAACCTCTCACACTTAATAATGTCATATATGCCTTATTTTTAATCAAAAGACGGGTTTACACGCTGACAGAATACGGTAGAAACAGTCATAGTGACGTCGTCATTTCTTAAGGATTGACTGCGTTCCGTCTTCGTGTTTTCTTAGATGGAAGATTGATGTAGCTTTCAGAATAAGATTACGTAATATTATATCTTATTGATCTTACAAAAACAATATGATCATGATATTTTATTTTGCCTTGGGACGACCTTTTAAAAAGACCGACCTTTTAAAAAGATTATTGGTTCACCGGAAGTTATATCGAACGACTGTAGTGAAGCCGTATCGGAATGGTTTTTTGGGTTTTTTTTATAATAACGTTTTATTATGGTATTTTTTACGGTTCACATACAAATTAAATGTCCCAAAATTAATATTTCTTACAGTTTTACCAACGAATAGGCCTGTTTTCGTATTGAAATCGACGTTTTGCCCTTTCTTAAGAATGGGCAAAGCCTTGATTTTACCATTTGCCCATTCTTAAGAATGGGCATTCTTAAGAATGGGCACGACATATATACCTATACAAATATTATGCATTATAATTACCTTTAACCATAACTTGTAGAGTCTTCAAGACCTTACCATACCTGTTTGGGAAGAAAATGCAATGCTACTAATAAACTAACCAAGAGCACCGCCTACGGGGGCCTACGCTCGGCTATTAGATGCTGGATAAAAGCACAAAATGCTTCTAGAGTTATCCCTCTTGATAGTAAAGTTGCTCTTCTGATAGTGAGCAAGTGGGCCAAGTTTCAAGTGAATGCCTTTAGCAGAACCAGAGATATCACAAAATGTTACGTTTTCACACGACGACCACGACAACAACGACGACAACGGCTACGGCGATACCAAGGCTATAACAAAACCGCGGGTTTTCTCCGCCGGACAAAATATACACCCACTACGAGTCTATACCTGTAGTGGGCGTTACCTTTAGCTTGGAAAGATGTTTAAGGAAGAGAAACCCTATTACCCGAGGGCTTAGTTTCCTCTTCTGTCTCAAAAAACGTTAATATGTCCCTTTTCCTATGATGGAATATGATTCTTTCAATAGGAAGCTTCGTAATGGAATTACAAAAGTGAGCGAGACTTGTGAGAATTATCTCCGTTTAACTTTTTTTTTTTTTACATTTTCTGGTCTGATTTTTTTCAAAATAACGTCATTTGATATTGAAAGTAGAAGATCTTGTTGGATTTGGTGCATGGTATGGCAGCGGAGACAGTTGGCGGGGCAAGCGATCCGTCAATTATTAATCATTACCTGTTAGACAAGCCAATCTCTGCTCTAGTGAAAGTCTTTTCTATGTTGGTATAGTTGTATTCATAACCAACAAAATTGTTACATTTTGCATGTTCCGGTTTCGAACAGTAAAGCGCCGCACCGCCGTTCTGCATCGTTCGATTACAAAAATCCTTGGAAATCTTTGTTATCCGATTTAAAACCGGGTGACATAATCCTTGTAGTCTTTCTTTGACCAAGTTTGTTGTCACCTGATAGTTTGCTAGATACGATGAGGTACCTGGAAGCTGAAAACATTCGTCTTTTTAATCCTTAAACCTCGTAACTAAAGCTTTATCAAAGTTTCAGTTACGAGGTTTCTAATTATACTGACGCATTATGTAACCCACCATTCAAGAAAGAACCTCCTGTGAGGTGGTAAAAAACACTATCGACCATTTGGTAAAACTGCTCGATCACAACCTTTCGCTTTTCGACGATTCTCTGAATCTAACCTTACAATTCTGCATGACGAAATAATTTTTCTTGGACGTCGCCTATTGTCTGATCTCTATTCTGATGGTTTCGCTTAGGAATAAACATTGCTTTTCCTCAAAATGGCACCTTGGCAAAAAAATAATTAACATTTTATCGAATTAAAGTATCTTAAATCTGTTTTCGAGACGATATATTTCTCTTTTTGTTGACTTGTTGTTGTTTGCTTTGTTTTTGTTTGTTTGATGTTTTGTTTTTGTTACGTTTTTTAGGATGTTTGTTTTTTAGGGTGTTTGTTGTTTGTTTCTGTAACCCTAAGCTGATCTCATTTTATTCCGAATCCAGATTATGGACATCTGCGCAGTTGATCACTACGATACATTACCTTTGAATCTGGATCGCTTTACGAGGATATTAAGGAGAAACAGAGAATATGTTTTGTTCTCATGGGGGTATTAATCCTTTCCTGGTTTTACGTCCTTGTGTTTTTATACTTGAGAAAATAGTGTGGAAAAAAATGAAATTGCTTGTTACCACAATATTTCCTACCTTGTAGGCTGGTTACGTTTCATATCGCACTCACTTTTCATTGTCGTAAGCAACATTTTTGAATTTGGACAAGTCTAAAATTTTGAAAAACAGGAAAGAATTGATCGAAACGGATTCATATATAAGTTTGATTAGTTTTTTCGTTTTTTCCTACATGAAACGAAAAAGAGTTCTCTTAATTTCTGATGATTTATTTACAGCATGCGAAAAAAAAACCCTCAAATATTTTACCAATTTTGATGTCTATGGAACTATTTTGTGAGCGAGCATATAAAATAGCTGCGAGCTCCATTATTTTCATTGAGCTATGAATAATGTTTTAGGTCAATCAGAACGCTGGTCTTCAATAGAAGAAAGTAACAATTAAATCATTAGTGTTTTGTTTGAATGTTTGAAAGCCACTTTAAACAGTATTTCAGTCATAATGCGGCGGCTGGAGCATCTAACCATGGATTCCTGGTAATTCTCTCACCAGTTCTACCACTAAATCCTGTCTGAGCCTCCAGCTGCTTATCCCCTTAGGTTTATCCACTCATTGGAGGGATCATTACGTTATAACTCACTTAACCCTTTCCTGTTTTTCGAAATTTCAGACTGGTCCATTTTCAAGGGTTTTGCAGACAACAACTCAAAGTTGAATTTATTTTAAAAATAATCATTCAGTAGGGTAGAAAATATTGTGGAAAAAGAAGAAATTGCTTGTTACAAGCAATTTCTTCTTTTTCCACAATGTTTTTCCAAATATAAAAACACAGGGACGTAAAAAAACAGTGATCATACAGGAATGGGTTAACTACATATTTTAAACTTCAATCTCGTCTACACAGAAATTTAATACCAGTGATATCAAACCTTTTTGAATGTGTCGTACCATGCTCGGATCACTTCCCGTGGATATCCATACACTACAGATATATTGGGTTTTCCTGACCAGAGTGCTTTCAACACTGCTGTGTAGGTACCATTTTTATGGTCAATCACATATCCACTTGCAGCGGCTTTCAGGTCCTCCTCGAAGATTCGAACCCGAAACTGATCACCACCTCGCTTCCTCAAGTTCCCATATCCATCTAAAGCAGTTATACTTATTCTCATTTCATCACCGACTTGGAAAACGGGTGAATTTCCTTTTAAATATAAAGTAATCAAAGTACTGAAAGTATTGTAAGCTAGCGAAGCATTGTTTTGCCATTTTTAGGGTAAAAAACATTGTGGACACTGAAGAAATTGATTGTTACAAGCAATTTCTTCATTGTCCACAATGTTTTCCAAAGCCTTTTGGGGGGATTCTTATAAAGCGGGATTAATTGGGAATGGGTTGTATAGCATGCCTTTGAGGGTGTTCTCTACAATTTGATTAAAATTAATTCATGTGGCCTGAACACGTTATGCGCGAGTATACACAAGAACTACTTTTTTTTTGGACATTCAGTGGATTTAGTGGTTAGGCCTTCAGTGGCAGTTTGCACTCATTTGAACTCTGAGAAGACCTCAAAATTGCTTACTAAAATACATTTCGGAGAGCAGGGGATTTATTTGTTGTTGTTGTTTTATTGAAGGGGGGGGGGACTAAAAGTTTGAAAGCTCTATGGCTCTCGTAGAAACAAGATTTCTCGCCAAAAGGAATCCTGAAATCTTCTTTAAAATTGTTAAAGAACGCCTAAACCAATACTTTCAGAATTGGCAAATAAAATTCATTTTAGTTTTCCGTTTGGCACCGCATTTGTGACCTATTTTGAAAGTATTTATAGGGGTGAGGGGGCATGAGAGCTTTAGAGTCATTCATCACACTGTATGAAGCCGATGAGCGGATTATACTTCGTTGCTCGAAGTGCGATTACTTTTTAGATTTCTTTTCATAACGCAATGAAATATAATATATTTGCTTTCATGCTTTCTGGTAGATTATTTATCTTTCTCGGTAGATGATTACTCAATTATTTCACTAAAAACAGTAAATTATCCAAATTGACCAATCACCGTTGTCAATCAAGGAACCCATCGACCAATCAAATCATTTATTCAGCCCGAACCTGAGCTTTCAACTCCGACATTGGAAGCAATTTCGTTGGTTCGGCGACTAAAACGTGGTAACTACAGCTTATTCAAGCTGTAATTACGATGTTTATGTCGCCAATAAACCTTTTTATTTATTCATTAAATGCTACTGGCCACAAATTTTGCAAAATAACGCCGTTAAAATTCGAAGCGGAACTTCCTCTCGTAGCCTAGGGAATGAGTGGACGGGGCAAGAGATTGGTCGATTATAAACTCACTGTTCGTCCGATTAAATCCTGCTTTATGGGCTACTGCACGTCATCGACGCTGGACCAGAGACACTGATCACGTCATCAGGTTGTCTTATATTTTACGTACGAAACGGCGCGATTTTAGGTATTACCCCACCAAATAGACTACATTGTTGCACTCAAGAAATAGAATAATTTCTTCTATGTGTAAGATGGACATTCCTTTCATTTCGTAAACAACTAAAGAATATTTTCACTCGTGAATCCTCCACTCGTGAAAATATAGAATTTTTCGTTCACTCAATAAAAGATAAATAAATCTTACACCGAAACTCTATATCTCTGCAATATTGTCGAGTTATATAGCGTAAAAAGATATCTGCTAAATGGAGTTTTTCTACCAATAAATTTTAAAGTTAAAAACTACTATATTTTCAGAGAAAATCCTTGAAAAATGAGTCGATAAAACAACATACACAAATAACGCTTCGATTAAGCAAGGTTGCTATACTTGTGCACTGCACTTGTCCGAAATAAGATTTATCGACCGACGAAGGCTGAAAATGATAGCTTCTTTTTCAGTCAAGCGCCCGGAACATTTAATTCACATTAAATCAAAACAGAAATAAGAAATTACTGAAAGAAATAGACAGTCAAAAGTTACAGTTTTTATGCACTGCTTGTAAATTGAAAATTAGGGCCAATTTCTATTGTCCGAAAAAGGAGCAAATGTTTGTTACAAGCATTCTATTTTTTTCTCAAACTATTTCTATAGTCATTTTTCTGCAATTCGTCGAAATATGTAAATTTGTGGCTGGTTCGAGCAAAAAGAAACTTACCAAGAAGTATAACTTTAGATTTAGATATATTTAGTCCTTTCCTATAATCGGTAAGTGGTTGCTCTTTCATCAAATCTTCTTCGTCAAGAACATCCATAAGGGGACTCCATTTTAAACTAGATGTGTCCTTGACCGAGGACACGTGTTGAACAGCCAAAGTTTTTATGTCGTTCCATAGAAAATTTGATCTTGATGACACAATCCTGTCATAAATCGAAATTCTGGAATTAATATGTTATTTTATAATAATTTAATTTTAGTTTCGTCTCTCAAAAATGAGCGTTCTGATTGGTCGAAAAAAAATTCATAACTCCATGAACAAAATTTTGAGCATGCAGCGATTTTGTATGCTTCCGCACAAAATAGTCCCATACAAAAAGGTATCAAAATTTGAAAAGTTGGGGTTTTTTTTTGTTTTTTGTTTGTTTGTTTGTTTTTTTTTTTGTTTGTTTGTTTTTTTTTTTTTTTTTTTTTTCGCTCGATTCTATTAATTTATAAGAAATTAAGAGAATATTTTTCGTTTTCATGGAGGTATGAACCGAAAAACCTAATCACACAATGTATGAATCCGCGGATTCATACATTGTGTGATTAGGCTTTTCGGTTCATACCTCCATGAAAACGAAAAATATTCTCTTCATCTCATAAAAATGTCAGGGTGAGAAATAATACCATTGATTTTTTTTAAATTTTTTTTCATATTGCAGAGGTGATATTACAATGGTGTAATAATTATGTACATGAATGAGAATCTCATGGGTATGCGTTTTTGTTTTCGCCAAAATGACGTCACAGTGCATGTAATGACGTCATTTTATGAACGGCGTTTAATGTTTCGCGGAATATCATATACCGATGATTTTTTTTTTTTTTTTTTTTTTTTAGTTTTTAGTGATTTTTTGCAAAAGGTCATTTCATAGATAGAATATCAATGTCCTGTTCATATAATTGATCAAACTCGTCATCTAAAACCTTGCGTAGCCTCGTTATTATCTGTCTACAGACTACTCGATTAAAAGGGAGATACCGATGAATTTTTCTGTCGCAGATTTTAATTATCTTGATTCCCTGTTATATTTTGTTTGACTGCAATATTAAAAAAAAAAAAAAAAAAAAAGTTGCAGTGAATATTTGAGCAGCCACAAGCAATCGCAACACACTTGGCGTAAGAAACAGGCCTCGGACGTATAACATGCGGAGCAACGGAGCATTTTGTTAGCCGGAACCCGTGTATGAAAACGTAGTACGTAAGGATGGCTTGAAGCTCTAACTGTCGGAGAAAAGCTTAAATTTCTTTTTGTGGTTTTATGTTTTGCTCTATTATCAAGTTTCCTTTGAATAACACACATACTCTTTCAGACCTATAGGAGATTCATTTAACAACAGTTGCTTTACATAACGAATAGCGCCATTTTGGAAGTTTGTCACTTGAATCTTTGAAATAGTCCTACGATATAAATCCGAGATTTGATTCGTAAAATTGAACGAGAAATTCTGGTTGAGTCACGAAGTGCACCAATCGGAACACACTCGGCCATTTCAGTAGAATTGAACGAGGAGTTCCGATTGGAGGAGCTTATAAAAAGGTTAGAAATTACATGAAAAATGAGTTAGGTATAGATGAATCTAACATAGATATAGAACGAGCACACAGACTACCGGGAAAACAAAAACCGCGACCAGTAGTACTCTAGATTTAAAGATAAAGATAATGTACTGAAGAAATACAGAGAAAAACAGAGAAACGATAGAGATTGGGACAGAAACGCAGATGAAAGAGGTACAGTAAGGATAAGTGAAGATTTCCCATCAAGGATTACTAGAATTAGATCAAAATTGATTCCACACCTGAAAAATGCTAAACAGAACAACCAGCGAGCATTTATTCGATATGATAAATAAGTAATTGAAGTACAAGTAAATGCTTATGACAATGAACATGATAAAATATTTCTAGTAGGGGGTCAATAACAATATGGTCAACGCCCTATTAGAAACAATGAAAACGTTACCCAATCAAACGATTTCTCTTCGATAAATTCGTTCTCACTTTGTTGTCTAAATATTAGAGGCCTAAAGAAATATATTGACGATAAAAGATTTATCTCTTATTGTAAAAGCTATGATGTAGTAGCATTATGCGAAACATGGAAAACATCGTCTGATGCTTATTATAATTTCATTGAAGGTTATACATCCTTTGACAACATTAGAAAAGTAAACGTTGTACTACCAGAGGTTCTGGTGGGATAACTGTCCTTGTAAAAGATATCATTGTAAATACTGGTTTTGTGAAACATTTGTTTACTTTGTTATCAGAATGTGTTGTATTGTTTTTTGATAAACGACTGTTTGGTACAGATCATGATATAATAATGTTTTTCGTATACGTAGCGCCAGAGGGTTCACCCATTTATATTCAAACTAATTCAGATGGAATAGAAATATTGAATGAAAAATTATTGAGGGTTACAAGCTGATGCACAAATTGTTCTGGCAGGAGATTTTAATTCTAGAACAAAAGATTTAAACGCCTATATTTAAAATGATAATATTGATAATGTTTTTCCAGGAGTAGATAATTATCAATGTGACAATTTTAATAAAGGAAGAAACTCGAAAGATTCTCTTACTTTAAATAATTAAAGTTCTAATGATGTACATATTGTAAATGATCGGGTTAATGGAGATCTCTATTGAAATTACACATGTATCTCAAATGAATGTAGAAGGCTAGTTGATTATATCATTTTGTCTTCTAATCTATTCTTATACGTTGTCAAATTTTATATAGACAATATTGAATTTTCAGATCATTTTCCATTAATTTGCTATTTTGAATTCAACGATAAATTAATCCAAAACAGACCAGTAGAAAATAGGTCTGGGTTTAAAGTTAATCGCTACTACAAATGGGATGAAAATCACAAAATTTCTTTCATTAGTAAGTTTGCGCAGAAGTTTTTAAACTTTGACGTAAACGTTGATAGTAATGATATTGACCAAGTAATCTCTTCATTTTTAAAACTGTATCATGATTCTGCATCATCGATGAGACAAACTAGTACAATCTCAAACACAAATATGCCCCCTTTGAGTCAACCTGATTGGTGGAATACAGATTGTGGTAGAACAAAAAAAACTAAACAAAATTACTTACGAAGGTTTAGAAATAGCAACTCAAACGAAGATTTCCTAAAATATAAGACCGCACGAAATAAGTTTAAAGCAATATGTAAAAGAAATCGTTTAGAATTTCAAAGGGCAAATCGAAACTAACTTATAAATGTCCGTAAAAACGCGATACAATTTTGGGACAAAGTAAAATTGAAAAAAACGCAAATATTTGCCCGAAAAATTAATATCATATTACGAATGGACAGAATATTTAAGTAACCTATATAAAAGCAAAAATATTGATTCAAAAGAAAATATTCTAAATGATATTATTCGTGATTGTAACGAATCATTAAATACAGCCATAACGGATTACGAGATAGTATCAAGTATTAAAAGTATCAAGGCAAATCGGTCTACCGGGCCTGATGGAATTTGTATCGAAATGTATAGAAACTCGATTGATCTCATTTTACCCTTTTTAACAGCTCTCTTTAACCGTATATACGAAAATGGCAACTTTCTCCATGCATGGTGTTGTAGTTTAGTAGTTCCAATACATAAAAAGGGACCAACAAATAATCCAAATAACTATCGGGGAATATCATTAATTGACAGTATCTGTAAGATATTTATCAACGTTTTATCTACCCGTTTATCGAAATGGGTTGAATCAAATAATATATTACATGAAGCACAATCAGGATTTAGAAAAAAACTATAACATTTTTGATAATATATTTACACTGCAGTCACTTGCCCAAAAATACCTCTCGAAATGGAAAGGTCGATTCTACTGTTTATTCATTGATTTTGTAAAGGCCTTCGATTGTATCGACCATGAAAAACTCTGGGACTCACTATACCGTAAAGGAATATGCGGTAAATTTTTAAAGATATTCCAGTCTATGTATAGTAATCTTGAATGCAAAAGCAAAATAGGCAATATTATTCTCAATTCGATTAAATGTTTAAGAGGAACTAGGCAAGGCTGTGGAAGCTCCTCAATAATTTTCAATCTCTTCATAAATGATCTCATTGAATATTTACTTAACGAAATACGTCAAGGTATATTTGTTTCCTCGGAAATAGAGGAATTAATATCTCTCTTTTTTGCAGACGACGTTGCAACGTTTTCTGATACTGTTAATAAATTGCAAAAACAAATTAATGTTATTAGTAAATTTTGTGATTCTGTCGGGATGAGCCTCAATCTTGATAAACAAAAATAATTGTATTTCGTAATGGTGGAATTGAAAAAGCATGTGAAAAATGGCTTTATAAATGCAGGGAAATCGAAAAAGTAACTTATTATAAATATTTTGGAAGCATTTTTTCATCAAGACTGTGTTAGTCAACTTTAAAACAAAATCAAGCATCACAAGCAAAAAAAAGCCTGTTTTAGTATATATAGATACCAACAAAAGTTTGGTTATTTCAATTTAAGAGAAGCATTTAAATTATTCGATTCCATGGTTTCTCCAATCCTTTGTTTCGCCGCCGATATATGGGGTTTTGAATACTGTAAAGTGATAGAAAAAGTCCATATTGACTTCTGTAGAAGGATTTGTGGGCTTAACCAAACTACAGCATTTTTTTTCGCATTGAACAAATGTGCCCGTTATCCAATTTCTGTAACATACATTACACGTTGTATTAAATTTTGGTTAAAATAAACAGAAATGCCTCGAAATAGATACCCTAAACAATGCTAATTACTATTAAGACAATTAGATGAAAATGATAGTTTAACCTTGGCTACAAATGTGAAACGCTTATTATATGAAAATGGATTTGGATTTGTTTGAATAAACAATGGGGTAGGAGACCAGTCTCATTTTTTGTCTAGTTTCAAACAAAGACTTATTGATTGTTCATTTCAATTTTTACAAGAGAAAATTTCTAATTCATCAAAAACCTTATATTACCGAGAATACAAAACATTATTGAACGTTGAGAGGTATTTATCTATGGACGCTGCCTTTCATTTCAAAAAGATTCTTTCCAATTTTAGATGTTCAGGTCATTGTTTGTATATAGAACAAGGTCGCCGTCAAAATCTTGATAATAACTTCAGGTTCTGTAGTTTCTGTTTAGGGAATAATGTATACACTGTTGAAGATGAATATCATTTTTATCAGTATGTCCTATATATGACAAACTAAGACAACTTTATTTTACCAAGGAATGGAAAAAATCGTATCCTAAAATTTACTTGTTTTATAAAATCATGTCATGAGAGAGTTGATAATATCAAATTGCTAATGAAATATTTACTGGAAGCATTCAAACTTAAAAGACTCCCACTGATAATACAATTCTTGAATGATTAATATTTTGTATTTAAATGATGTCTATAAATTTATGTCACTCCACTAATGATTGTTAAGAGTTATACACTCTTATATGGGCCGGAGGCCTGAAACTCTGAATAAATATTATTAATTTTATAACTGTGTTTCAATTACAGCTAAATCTATTTTAGGATAAGGCCGTGCCAGTTGCAAATGAATATTCGGACATTAACGTGGCTCTTATAACAATTGAAATCACGCAATTAGTTTAAATTCGCTCAAATCAACTTCATCGTTACCTCATCAGACTTTGAATTCGTTAGCCTATTTTCAGTTCTGTAAAGCTCAGTCTAAAACTGTCTTGAAAGCTAATATAAGCACTTACTGTGGTTTTGCATTAGCCACGTTATTCATGACGCTGGTTATTTTCCTTGTCTCGTTTAGACTGGCAGCGATGTATAAGAAATATCACCATCACAGGTGTTGGAAGTTTGAAAATGTAATTAATGTTAAGGACTTTGAAAATCAGAGACAAGGTTAAAGGGCCATTGCACTTAAAAAAGAGAGTAAGTTTTGGGGGTGTTTTTTTTTTTTTTTTTTTTTTTTTTTGTTGTTGTTGTGTGTGTTTTCATTGATATATGAACCTAAAAACTTAATCACCCTTATGATTGAATATGCGAAAATGTGTGATTAAGTTTTAAGGTTCATACACAAATGAAAACAAACAAATTTCACTTCGTTTTTATAAAAAAGTATTTACCCGATTCGATATCTATAGAGTAGGATCACAATAATAACGGCCATCGTTGGTAATATATACTTGGTGAGATGTCTATATGGTTGTTTTTGGCTTTTCATTCTAGAATAGGAAACAAGAGGAATTTAACAAACTGGTTGCCATGGTAAGTAAAAAAATACATTGATCAATCAAATCATTGATCTAGACCGGAGATGTACTTTCAACTCTAACGTTTACGATAAGCATTAAACATAACAACCGTTTAATCAAGCTGTAGGAACGACGTTTAGTTTGTTTACCAACAATTTGCCCCATAGTTATATATTTTAAAAAACAATGCCATATAGGAGGCCAGTGAGGTTGGTCAGCTATTAATCAATTATCGCTCATCAAAGCATTAAATGGAATAAAGGCGTATCTATTAATTTCATACTCTTTACATGTGAAAATAGTTTGCCTCCAATTTTGGAGGATGCTTGTATAACCATTTCAATAAGACACCCGAAGTGGTGATAAGGCATTAACAATGCCAGTATAGACCATTAGACCCAGATTGTAGTTTAATAGTCAAAATAACTGTTGGCAACACCAATCACTTTTCCACCAAAAAGTCCCTCAAACAATAACCTGCAATGAAAGAAACAATTTCCTAGCATGAATGAAGAGTATATCTTTAAAGAAACTGTTATGATTAGGTGGTGTAGACTAAGATCAGACTGAATGTATGTGCAGGCTGATCCCTTTGTCTTTGCCTTCTGCCAAAACAGGAATATTTCAGGTTCAGCATCACAAGGGTTAAAGCAAAGGTATGTGAAGTACATAGCAACGGAGCATTGAAACACAAATAAGATCACACATATTATACGAACAAACTGCATCTAGGGTTACCACCGTTTGTAGTGTAGGTTTATCTTTTTCCATTGAACAGGAATAATAAATAAACACCCTAAGTAATACTTTTGATATTACAAGATGATCATGAAAACAAAATTGCACCACGGCGCCAACGAAGAGAACAACGACGTAAAGATAATAACAAGGACATAATGAGAATAACAAGAGGGAAAAATCAAGTGACTGATACTTAAACATCAAATTGTCATTAAGTGGCAAATCAAACACTGATCTTCGGATATATCTACGCCACGTTCTGGAAAAATAAAGCCTTCTTTCATAAAGAAAGGTCCCCTGTATGGCCCTCTCTAAAAGAATATCTAAACTTAAATGATACATTGAAAAATGTGTTTTTGATATTATAAGCAAAGTTCACTGTTTAATACGAATCCACTTCTTTGCTTTTATCACAATATTTTCCTTAACTTTATTTCATCAGTGTGTTATTTTTTAGGCTTTTGTGGTAATGATTTAAATGTTAAAGGGAGAAGAAAATCGAAGCCAAAATTAGATTCTTTTTGCAATGAGCATTTCATTATTATTACATGTGAAGAACTATATGAACGTGTCAAAGATATCGTTCGAAGTCGAGAGGTGAAAGTGTGTTGAATTCGGTGGAATTGGTAGTCACTGTCTGTCTTTTACGTACTAAATCCATAATACAGTATAAAAACAGCATTATATCATGCCACAATTTCATTATATTGATCTTTATATTATGAGCAATAGTCGATTTGTTCATATATTGATGCGATAGTACAATTTATTATGTCAATGTGATTCTATATTATGTCGATTTGTGCATATGAAAAACTTCTAAAAATGATCGAATAACCCTGGTATTATATTCTCTAGTACACGTCATCATTACTTTCGTTTATTGATACCGTAGCAGTTGCCCATATGGGCGCCTTACGAATGGGGGTTTCATTGTGGCTTTTACAAACAGAACATTTAACAGAAACCACGTGCTAACTAGAGAAAATGCTTTTCGGTTATTTAATTTATTTTATTTTAGTTAACCATGCTTGCAAACACACTGACAACGAAAATCTGGAGATCGGAATTACAATTAGAAATTAAATATTTTTATCGAATTATTCAGTTAAAGCAACAATTATTTTGTTATACTTCTACCCTACCCCTCACGCCTCGCTCAATGGATAACCACACATCGATGGTTCAGGGCGAAACAGTTGTAACTGCCTATAAACATATAGGCAGTGACAACTGTTTCGAGCTGAACCATCGACACAGCCTCTTTCAACATGTTTGGTTTGTTGTTGTTGTTGTTGTTGTTGTTGTTGTTGTTTGGGGGGTGTTAGAGGCGGTTGGGTTGGGGGGATGGGTATCTGCAGGTTTTTTGTTGTTGTTATTGTTGTTGTTGCTGTTGTTGTTGTTGTTTTAGGTTGTAGGAATATCTATAGTAAATAAAACGGATACAGATTTCTAAAGAATATAAGACACCTAACTGAATATAATCTTATAAATAACTCAATATTCCAGAAGATACCGAAAAAATACCATGGCCACGGATATATAGCATAAATATTACATTGTTTATTATCCTTTTTATCACTGTATATGAACAAATTAAATGATTTATAAGGCGAAACCGACATCTTATTCGGGTTAATATATACTACTTAAATTTGCTAAGGATCACATATTTCTAGTAGAATGTTTTTGAATCTTGAGGAAATTACACAAGTATTATCTTTCCTAGAACTTAAGTGGATTTTGCAACAGATCAAATATTTTAGTGTTATTTTGAGAGTAAGGCTTACACGAAGGCCGTACGAAGGACGTAATTGTAAGAAATCAACATTTTCGGTGCTAAAATGAAGAAATCGAGCATTTTCCAATAAATAGAAGTTTTATTCACTTAAATAGTGTGTGTGGTGTTCCCTTGCTTCAATTACTACTTGACAACGCATCCGCTGATAAGCCATCTGATCTCATATTGTGGAATTTGATCCCATTCTTCAATAAGGGCCTGTATGAGCTCCTGTTGAGATGCTGGTTGCACGGGGTGTGATAAAACAGCTGTCTGTAATATAACGAAAGCATGCTCTTTTGGATTTAGGTCCGGGATCTAGCTGGTCATTCCACACGGACGAGTGTAGCTTGTTCGAGATATTGATCGGTGATGCGGTCTCCAGTGTCATCCATCAGAATTAAATTTTCACACACAGCACCTGCATATCCGCGAACTTAAACATCCAAGATCTCGTTTAAGTACCTGAGAGCCGTCAACGTGCCGTTATCAATGACGTGGATGTCTGTTTTCCTCTGATCTCTTATTCAGCCCAAACCATGACTTAGTCTCCGCCAAACCGATCACATTTGCCACACAAACTGGAACAAAACGCTCATTTGGCATTGTCTATACCCAAGCACGTCTATAGGTCCATATAAACCCCGGCCTCGTCTGTAAACAGGACTAGAGCCCAGTCATTTTGGGTTCAAGTGACATGATCCCGTGCTCATGCTAAGGGCATTTGCACATGATATCGGGTCAACGGAACCCGGGTTGCAGGTCGTCTTGACATCAAGTAAGCATCAAACAACCGTTTTCTGATGGTTTTGGTACTTAAGAACATCAGAAATATGCCTTTGGAATAAACCAGAATGAAGCATCCCAATGCCAATATTCATCTTATCTTGACTAAGACTATCATACAGAAATGTAAACCAATCTAAAATTACTAAATATACCACCTTACGTGAATATACAAAGCAAAATGAAACACGTTGTAGGGATATGTCTTTTCCTGTAGTATATATGCCGAATGGATATTTTTGCTACGGTATATAAAACCGTCTTTTTAAAAAACATACACTTTTAGGAGTCAATTTCTGTTCAGCATTAAATCATTTAACGAAAAGGTGATCCTTAGCAAATTTTGAGTAGAGTATAAACATATATATTCAAAGACAAGAGGACCATTATGTAACTATATCGATCCCCTGAGTATTATGGCTCAAGGCTTCATGATATAAACAAAATATCAACGCCCTTTACCTAATTATTAAGGAGAAGATTTTTTTAAAAGATTTTCTCATTTAATCGTAGGTATATTGAAGATCCTACGATTTAGAGCTAATTTCCAGAGTACGGTAATTCTTTTAAGTATTTTGGTAGAGGTTCAATAGATGATGATTTTACCAAATATCAAAGCACTAGGCCTTATGGTTTGGAAAGAGAAGATTTTCTTAAAACGTTCCTTCTTTATTTCTATGTAGAAAATCAGGGATCGCAAAGAAAAGGGCTCATTTTCACGATACGGTAGTTCTTTGAAGTATTTTGGTAGAGAGTTAATTGATGGTAATTTATACCAAATATCAAAACTCTAGGCCTTATGATTTTGGAGAAGCAGACTTTTTAAAGATTTCCTTCCTTATTTCTATATGAACTCAAGGATCGCACAGAAAAGGGCAAATTTTCAAGATACGGTAATTCTTTGAAGTATTTTGGTGGAGGGTTAATAGATGATGATTTGTAACAAATCTTTGCCTTATGGTTTAGGAGAAGAAGAATTTTTAAGTTTAACACTCAGTTGCCATTGCAACCAAAGTTCTTCATGGATTTCAATTCTTTGAAGTATTTTGAAATAACATGACCTAAGGATCATTTCTGTTAAGTTTAGTTGAAATTCCATGGTTAGTTTTAAAGGAGATTTTATTTTTTTTTTGTAATTGTGAACAGACGGACGGACGATGACCGATCACAATAGCTCACCCACTTCGTGCTCAGGTGAGCTATGAAAATTACATATACATGCCTTTTCAAAAAATCAACCAGCAGTCACTTTTCATGAATGATAAAACTACGTTAAAATTCACGTTCGCGAATATCTAAAAGTTTATTATCAGGTGTGTAATAATTTTACTGGTAAAACGTATGTTTCGTTAAGGTAATGGCATATGTCACATATCGTCTATTGAAGAACCATGTCGCAAAAACGGCTTTTTACGACATTGTCGCCCACTGATTGAATATCCACTGAATCAATAAGGCCTTATTCAATTAGGCCCTTTACCGCTTTATAGACACGACGGGGCAGTTAATTACATTTAAAGGTTGGTATCGATGATTTTGTGTGTGGGTTTTTTTTTGTTTTTGTTTTTGTTTGTTTTTTGTGTGTGTGTGTTTTGTTTTGTTTGTTTGGGGGGGGTGTTGTTGTTGTTGTTGTTTTGTTTTCTTATGTCACAGATTTTGATTATTCTTATCCCCCTTTATATACTGTTTTAATACAATATTCTGAAATGTAGCTTTGCGAAGATCAGAGGTCGTATATCTGAATAAATAGGGGTTTTCCCTAATAGCCCATTAATATATTTCTAGATTAAGCCGAGACAGTGCTGCGAAGAATATTGGTCAATTATGCGGTGCGTATAAACGTTGGATTTGTATTTGCTCAAACCAACGTCATCAGTACGTCATCAGGAGTTATGTTTGCTAGCCGGTATTCAATTCAGTAAAGATCAGTCCGAAACGGCCATAAGCATTAATACGAATGTAGAGACTTACCGTAGTTTTACACGAACTATTTGGTGTGACTTTATTTAGAACATTGGATGTTTCGCTTGTCAATTTGTTACTTTCCGTTGACCTTGGGTCATATGCAAATGAAGTCATTCGGTGTCGACAACCCAATTCAGTGGTATCTAAAAATAACCTGAATGAGGGACATTCCTGTGTTATCTTCCCTTTGTCCTGTGACCATTAAATCAGAGGTGTGCCAAATTGTACATTGATCCTTTCACTTCATTACCTTTGTTTTTATCCTTGTTCAGTATGGAAAAGCTGCGATTTTTTATTTGCCTTTTTTAGTTTTATTATAAATACAAATCTCTCGATGATGTTAGTTTATGTTTCAGAAATAACATAGCAACGTATTTTCAAGATGAAACGAACTTTCTTGCTCTAAAGTTTGCATTATACAGCTGATCTTAAAACTAGACAGTGCAAAGAAACCTAGGATAAAGTTCAAGTAAAACACTGATAGGGACCAATGTATTTCTGGGGAGTATTCAAGAGAGATAACCCAAGAATGTCCACCATTTCCGCTGAAATTTTCCTATATAACCAAACCAAGCCACTTTAAGCCTATCAGATTACCTGACTCAAATTTAAGTATTAAGTGTCCGTTTTAGCATATTTTTAAGCGATTGGAAAATTTTTAGATTTCAGAAACATCGATGCCTACCTTTAAGAGACGAAGAGAATATTTTGTTTTGCTTTGTTTTCATGGGGGGTTGTAATGAATAGTGTAAGTACGCATAACTGATTCATACATGTTTGTTTGTGTGTGTTGTTGTTGTTGTTTGTTTGTTTGTTTGTTTGTTTATTTGTTTGTTTGGGGGTTTGTTTGCTTGGATAGTTTATGACACAAAATAGCTGCATGCTCAGACTTTTGTTCGTAGAGGTATGAATATATTTTCAGCTAGTCAGAACGCTCGTTTTTGATAGACAAAACTAAAATCAAATCACATTAAAGTGAACGTAAATTAATGTGAAAGAAAGTATAAAGGATGTTTCAAATAAGATAAAATCAATTAAGGAAAGAAGAAATTTCCATATCTGACAACTTGGTGTTATTAATATCAGTTACTTTTATTAGAAAGGGTTAAGTATTGAATAAAAAGAAAATGTTAATGCTTTGTATATAGACGGAGTTTGGATTTTTTTGTTTGTTTTACAGTTCACAGTTTCAGTCTTTTCTGTCAAATAAATTATTGAACCGATCCAAAGATAAGTGATTGATTGATTGAACAGGGTTTAACGCCGCTTTTAACAGTATTTCTGTCATATCGCGGCGGCTGGAGCACCTAACAATGGATTCCTGATATTTCTAACACAAGTATTACCACTATATCCTTTACTAGCCCCCAGCTGCTATCCCACTTAGGTTTACGATTATCCACCCATTGGTGTGAGACAATTGTCGGAAAGAATATGTGCCGCCGCCAGGGATCGAACCAATGACACCGATGATTGAAGATTAGGAGTCTGGCGCGCTATCGACTGTGCTATGACGCCGGCGATCAAAAGATAAAGGATACGTTACACTCAGGATAAGATGAGAATCACGAATGGAAATGTAAGAAGGTCATAAATTAGTATTTTGAAAGAGAAGAGGCTTTTGGTGGATAACCGAGGTCGCTGGAAGATTTTTACTTGTATATGTCTCTTTAACCCATATCAACTCAATCCCTCCTTTTTACGCCCTCAAGAAAAAAGCTTTGGAAAACATTGTGGAAAATGAAGAAATTGCTTGTATCAAGCAATTTCTTCATTATCCACAATGTTTTCTATCCAAAAAGACGAAAAAATTCAAAATTCCATCAGCTTGAAATTGTCGTCTGCAGATTCTTTCAATTTGGACCAGTCTAAAATTTTGCTGTGTGGGAATAGGTTAAAAAGTAGGTTCATCCCTGCTCTCATCCATTTCGCGGTACTGAACTTCATCTCAGCGGGACAAAAAACACTGATGACGTCATCAAGGTGCCAGATTATGGACGTGTGGCATTGGGTACTATTAAAATCAAAGAACTGAAAGTACTGAGAAGTTGAAATGCCATGAAAGGGTCATAACTGTGGAATTCGGTTCAAATTAATCTATTACTTTCCGAGTAAGCCTCCGTCCTTCAAACTTAAACCAGCATTCTCATTCGTGTACATATGTGTGTGAATAACGATCAAAAACATAAATCCAAATACAGAAATCAAAAACTAGCATTGTTTTAACCCATTCCTAGACAGTGACGCTTTTAAATGACCCTCATTATGAAGCTTTGGAAAACATTGTGGAAAATGAAGAAATTGCTTGTTACAAGCAATTCCTTCATTATCCACAATGTTTTCTGTCCAAAAGACCAGGGTTTTATAAATTTCATCAACGTACAATTGACGTCTACTACTTCACACCCGGTAATCTCGGGCTCCATCTCATTTTGGAGAACAGTACAAAAAGGAGACAATGATACTTCCGATATGGAGCCAAGGACCGGAACTGAATAGAAAAGGTAAGAAAAACAGTGCACCTCGAGTACAATTTGATCTCCTATTAACCTATTACGCATTTTCCCAAAACGTCCAGAGTTTCATACCACATAGAAATGATAATATTATCTGTTGGCGGTGATAGATTTCAAAAATAATTCCGTCTGTGAATAGAAACTTGAATCAAAGTTTGGACATCGGACCCGATCAAACACGAAAATGCGTGTTGAAACTTGTTTCATGGTGATCGATTTGAAATACCGGTTTAGACTTAGGAAATATTTAATAATAATAATATTTAATAAGAATATTTAAAGCGTTGTGAGTAAAATTCAAAAGAAAAAAAGACGCTAACGTTATTGTAACGTTATTTTTTGCACATGGTAGTTTTGCCCTTTTTCCTAAAAATTCCTATAATATGATAAAGATATTATCAAATTATCTTCGGCGCCCTGTAGTCGCGCGATTTCCATATTCGTTATTCGGCTTAAGAACCGTAAAAAAACTTAAGTAAAAAGGACCAAGCTGAAAGCTATATGACACTTGTTAAAGGTTTGATTTATTTTTATTGATTTAAACTTGTAAATAACGACATAATAAAGCGTAATTATTTAGTAAATAAGTTGAAACCGGAAGTTGATATATTTACATTCCAGTTTTCTAAATCTGCTACTTTCGTTTTGCATCTATTTGATTTTCATTGTGTAAAAGCTGACATTCCTCAATAATCGCGTTTGCTTGATGCCTACGACCCCCCTTAATCGCTTTTGAATGTTTGAAAGCACTGGGCGGCGTGGTTATTGTAAAAATGCTTTTGCGACCTGAGCCATATATGTAAACATTCCCTATCTATGGTCACATGACTACCACATGTCACTTGAGGTCACGTGATTACTAAACACGGGACGGCGAGTCACAAAAAACAAATTACTGCGCTAATTATTACCTTATTTTCAATAATTAAAGCAAACTAAAGCATGTTTAGAAGTCTCTAAACGATTTTTAAAATCATCCCTTACATAGCCTTATTATTGTCTTCGGCTACAACTAACTGATTGTCCGTGGCAAGATGAGATGAGAAGTAGCCCGAGGTGTATTCATATCTAAGAGATCACGTGATATGTGTTAGCAAGAAACCCGAAATAAAATTGTCTTGTGTTCATTTTGCGGTTTTGTTAAATCTAAGTTGGAATTGCTCCGCATTCCAACTTAACAATATTTGTCTCCTACTTGCTTTATAGAGATAAAAAGCTTTGGTTGTTCACTCAATGAAATATAAATGGAATTTACTCTGAAGTTAAAAATTATCCTGTATATATATACTGAGTTAAAATGGAAAGTTTACAATATTGAAGTTTCACATATTTTTGTACTAAGAAAAAACTTTCTAAGCTATGACAAAGCAAATAGATAACATGTGACTGCTTGTATTCTTTGAAATTTTTAATGCACGTGCTTTCTGTAATCATGTAGAATATGAAAATGGAAAACAGTTATTGCACGTGTATACCATTGACCTATCTGTCACTTGGTATAATTTTGCTTTAACTTTGCGTACAAGCTTAAGCTATAAAGAGAAAAATGATATTGGATTTTCGGCCTTGATACTAATGTGGAAATGCCTAGACGTTCAAATAAGCAGTATGAAAAGCTATTTGAAGGCTTTTGATTGGTCAGTCTGTGGCCGCTATTGTCAAAGCATTGCTCACGGCAAACAATAATGAATTTGGGTATTAATGTACGCTTAATCGGGTCCGTTACCGACCGGTCGAGACATGGAATGGTACGATTTAAGTCAAATCATGAAATACGACTACGGCATCTTGAAACAGATTTACCTCAACAACATCCACTAGTAGAGAGATGCATGAAAGTAGGGGTTTTGCGAACAGCTGGACTTAGAATTAGACGGCCACATCATTGGCCGGTTCTCACACCTTATCATCGGCGCAACAGGTTGGCACGAGCCACACGGCACCTAATGTTTAATAAAAGGCAACAGAACTCGATTGTCTATTGTGACGTATCGCAATTCATATTGTGATTTGCTAATGGCAGGGTACGTCATGCATAAGCATGTGATAGAGGGGTGGGCAGATTTGACGGATCGAACCACCAACCAGTGCAGAAAGCAAATTTTTGCATCCCTTTTAGCCGCCATTTATAAAGACACTCCACCCTAGTTTTACGTTATAGCGTGATAATGCTAGGCCACTAACAGCATTTCTAACACAAGTTGGAGACTGGCCTCCATGCAGCCCAATCTCAATCCTATTCAAAATATCTAGGCCAAGCCAGGCCGCCATGTCCGACAGTAAGTCAATCCACCTCAGACGTTAAGGGCACCCTTTTTGAACGATGGATACGCCTTTCCCAGATAGTTTTCACATATGGGATCCACGAGCGGCGTCGTGTTGGTGTTGAGTGGCCAGAGTTGAACACAATCCATATTGAAAACGTAAATATCATCTTTTGATCATCATGTGAATCTTAGCGAACCCTTACATTTTCAACTTTGTCAATATAGCACCCTATCGCTGAGGCAATTGACCAATTGCTGGCCCCGCCTACTTCCTTCGTTGGTCACGCCCACCGACTCCGAAAGGAAGTTCCGCTTCGATTCATAAATGCGTTATTCTATATAATTTACGGCCAGCAGCATGTAATAAAAAAGTAGAATAGTAGGTTGGCGACCAAAACGTCGCCAAACCAACAAAAATTGTCATCAAAAATAGCGGTAATTGTTGGAGTTGAAAGCTCAGGTCCGGGTTGATTAAATGAATTGATTGGTCTGTTGTTTCCATAATTGACAGCCGCGATTAGCGAATTCTGACACACGTCTTATCATTTTATTGTCTTGTGAATCTTATTTTGAAGGTAATTTAACTTTTTCGACGTTTACTATAACATGCTACCACTGAGAGATTTGTATACCTCTACGAACAGACAGATGTTTTGATTCAAGTTCCACAGGACAACATTTTAGACTGATCCTAATTGAAAGAATTTGAAGATGTCAATTCTTAGTCGAGGATTATTTTTCGGGATAGAAGATATTGTGGAAAATGAAAAAATTGCTTGTAATGATCAATTTCCTCATCATCCACAATGTTTTCAGAAGTCTATTTTTTCTTGCTGGCGTCAAAAAGCAGGGTTGTGTAAGAATGGGTTAATGCACAAAATGTCATTGAACTATAGTATTTTTTAGAGATTTTGCTTATTCAAAATCGCTATTTAAGTCCGATCTAAAAAACGGATGTAAATTTCCACGCATGCTCATAAAATTGGATTTAGAAGCTACGTGATAGCCTCCGTATTGTTTCACTGCTGATGTACAAAATAACTTAATTGCTGAATGTTCACAGCCTGCTTTTTGCCGTAAATAACAAAGACCTTTGTGATTTTTTTAGTATCTTAAATCATTTATGATAAATTGTCTACTGTATTGTCTAAATGAAAGAAAAAGTTTACTCGTGTTTGAAGATAGAATTCTAGGTCAGTGGTCTCTGGAGTCAAGCGAATACGTGTAAACCAACTCTTAATTTTTGATCTTGCAGAGTGCGGGGGTAAATCTCCGTGCACTACGAAAGATTTCCAGCCCCGCTATAGTCGCGGTTTCCATTGAATCAAAAACCCCGTTCACTTCTCTAATTCAATGTATATCTTAAAAATGTGCATGTGGTACTTCATTTGTAATAATAATGATACACTCATTACAAAAGAATCGAATGTTTGTTTCGATTTTCTTGTCCTTTTTACCATTTGACCTAACCCAAATTTCCATTTACTGGTGAAATTAAGTTCAGGAAATATTGTTATAAAAGGAAAATAGAAAACACGGGTTGAACAGTAAACCTCACATACCATATGAAAAATATTTTCAGTTAATCATTTCAAGGCTAATATTCAATCTTTAAAGAGGATCATGAAGGGATGTGCATTTACCGACTTTTATAATGGTGATACATGGGTGGCAGGTAGAAATTATATTTGAACGTGGTAAGTAATAAAAAGCAAACTGTTCTCATGACTTTCAGTCCTTTGATTTACAACTTGGACTATAGTACCTAGTATAACATAGTACAACAGATGCAATCGGATCTCCTCGATCAATTCTATCAATCAAACCAGACTTTCGTAGGGGTTAAAGGTAAAATTACGTCATTATTGGTAGTTACTGTGCTTGTTCGGCTTGGAGATTAGTTAGAATGGTAGGCACGTTAGTACACACTCGAGGTCGGCCAGCCAGTGGGATAACATTTGACAATATTACCAGTGGACTATCATATATATGATGACGCCATTTTATAAAATGACATTTCTTATCTCTACTATAGGGACATTTGCAATATTTTTGCGTTATTAGAAGAACTATTAAAAACACAATGCATTCAAAGGTTATGTATATTAAAGATATCACTTTTATTTTTATTTTGTTGACAAAGAAGAAATTGTTCGTGTCCTCGGTTTTCCACAATGTTTTCTCAAGTATAATATCACAGACACATAAATGACAATGGATTGAACAGGAAAGGGTTAAGTCTCCAAACCAACAAAAGTGCTAGAGATAAATGTATGGGGTCAACATTCACTATCGGTCTAAATGATTGGTCAAATTGGCCAATCGATCTCTTAATTGACCAATCGGGGATGTTAATCAAATAACATGTCTACCAATTAAATCATTCATTGCGGCCAGGAATGAAGTTTTGAACTCTGACACTGACCGCCATTTTTTGTTAACAAATTTTGTTGGTTTGGCGACTAAATCGTCGAACCTACAGCTTATTTACGCTGTAGTTACGACGTTTAGTTCGCCAACCTACGATTCCACTCTTTTTTAACATACTACTAGTCATAAATTTTGCAAAATCATGTCGTTTAACCCATTTCCAGACAAAGACGCTTTTGGACGCCCCTCAAAAAAAAAAGACCGGGGAAAACATTTCTTCATTTTACACAATGTTTTCTACCTCTAAATTGTCAGTTGCTACACCTTCCAATTTGGACCAGTCTAAAACTTTCCACAAATTGGGTTAAAATCAAAGCACGTCTCTCTATCGGAAACAATGAGCGATGTTAACGGAGTAAGTGGGCGGGGCAAGCGATCGGTTAATTAGCAGCGGGAGATCGTTAATTTCTGATTTGAAAATTCAGAAAATTAAATTTTGACTGGTCCAGACTGAACGAAGTTTCTGAACGCATTTCAAAGTGTATGTAATTTGAAAAACAATGTCGAATAGGAGAAGTGGCTTGTTACCTTTTTCGGAAGTCAGTGGGCGTAATAAACGATCGGTCAAAATCTACGTATCAAAGTTAGTATTTCCGTCCATGTTTTCGCTAGCGCATGTGCATATAGTAGAGGCCATTAAACCGTTAGCCCTCACTTGGGAAAGTGCAAGGGTATAGGATTGATTGATTGAACGGGGTTTAACGCCACTTTTAACGGTATTTAAGTCATATTGCGGCGGCTAAAGCACCTAACAATGGATTCAAATTTAGTAAATGAATAAATGAGTTGGTTTGATAATTCAATAACACAATTGATTGATCGAATGTGGTTTAACCCCGCTTTTAACAGTATTTCAGTCATATCGAGGCGGCTGGAGCACCTATGGATTCCTGTTATTTCTCACATCAGTTCTATATCCTTTCCTAGCCTCCAGCTGCTATCCCACCTAGGTTTACGATTATCCAACCATTGGTGAGAGACAAATGTCGGAAAGGATATATGTGGCCGCCGGGGAGCGAACTTATGACATCCCATGATTGAAAATGGGGAGTCTGACGCGCTACCGACTGCGCTATGACGGCGGTAAGGATACAGGACGAGACTGCCAAAAGCACTGCTTAGTTCTTTAATGGGCTCGATGTAAAGCATCGTCACACGGTGCATGCGTCTCAATCGAAAGACAATTAGTTTGTTAGCTGGGTCAGTCTATGACTCGAACCCGTCATCTCGAGTCGAGTTGTCTACCACCTGATCTAATCGGGCTGACAATGCAATAAAATTTCAGTCGTTATTCTTGTAGAATGACCATTTCTATTGTTGATTCAAAGAAACTGTTTTAAACGAAAACAAATGATGCTAGGAACTAGGACATAGCTTGTTACAAGCAATCCCTTCTTTTCTTTTTTTCACGAACGATAATGAAATTGGATCGTAAAAATCAGATTTTTCTTAACCCTTGTCGTGCTAAACCTGGAATATCCCAATTTTGGCAGGAGCTGTAAACCAAGATCAGCCTACACATAAGTGCAGTCTGATCTTTGTATACACTTCATGCTTGTATTTTTCCTGCCAGAGTTGTTTATGAAATTGATTTCTAAATGAAATATGGATTATTCAATAACAGGTCCTATCGGTGCCTTTGGCCCTTTGATTTTACAGCAATTCAGTAAGGTAATTTATACAGCATGACATGGGTTGATCCATCATTGCCCCCTCCCTCCTCTATACACACCATTTTTGTTTTTGTTATTATTGTCTGTTGTTTGTTATTGACCTTTTCGACTTTGAATTGAACAGATAAATCATCATTTAACTCTTTCCTACTTTAAATAAAAAGAAACACTTTCCAAAAAACGAAAAATGCTTGTAGAAAAAGTCATTTCTTCAATGATTACAATGTCTTTCACCCGTAAAGTTAAAGATGTTTATTAAACAGAATTTTCGTTCGATGTTATTGCGGGTTAATAACCTAACTTGTAGCCTATTTGGGCTGATTCACCCCAACTCGTAATTTCTAGTTCCAAGTATGTACTAATAGAATAAATGAGAATTGTTCGCCAACCTTAACGAGAACAATCACTAGAAAATGAGGTCAATCGCATATAATTGATAGAATTAGCTTTGTTCAGAAATAACTAGATCGGTTCAACCTTATATAACTTTACCCCCTACTCTGATAAAAAAGGTAAATTTTGTACAAGTTTCGTAAGCTTGTTTTGTCTTTTGTAAACAAAATTCGTTGGTATATAATGAATGGAATTCTAAGATGTAGTAGTGATTTAGAACCTTGAATTAGAGTATCCACATAGGAAAAATATATATTTCATGAAACCGAAATCAATCTTTTCTACTCAGCTCGAATCTATTACAAGGCTTTGTATTACTTCTATAACATAATAGTCTTAATAAATACGTCATCTGTAGTTATCTCACAATCTCTTATTGCAACGCACCGAGAAAATATAATGCAGTGAATTTTGGGGAAAAAATGAAAAAGATATATAAAAAAAATGCTTTTTAATGTCCAAATGTTTTCGTCATGAATTAATTTTACGATTGTGAAAAGCAGTGGTTGCAGAGTGGGGCTGAATCGCGTTTGACTATAGGTATATGCAGGCGGCATGCTGTTCACACAGTTAAAGACTTACCGATTTACATGAAAACAATTAAGAGATGAAGAGAATATTTTTTGTTTTCATGGAGGTATGAACCGAAAAACCTAATCACACTGTATGAATACGCGAAGCGGATTCATACATTGTGTAATTAGGTTTTTCGGTTCATACCTCCATGAAAACAAAAAATACTCTCTTCATTTCTTATAATTTAATATCATCGAGCGAAAAAAGCAAAAACTTTACCTATTTTGATACCTTTTATATAAGGAACTATTTTGTGCGGAAGCATACAAAATCGATGCGTGCTCAATATTTTGTTCATGGAGTTATGAATATTTTTTTCGACCAATCAGAACGCTCGTTTTTGATAGACGAAACTTAAAATTAAATTATAAAAAACTAAAAAGATAAAGAAAATAGGGCCTACAAAATAAATTGCTTTCATACAAAAAAGAACAACTAAAGAATAAATGAGGAGAATGTGTAGAAATAACGCGTCATTTTTCAACTACCCAGCATCGAAAGTATAGTGAGGTCACGAGAGACTATAATAGAAATTATCAAATCAGACTTTAGTGCAACGAAATCAAAGACTGTCATATTTGACTATTTCACTGGTCTATCATCTATCAGATAGATATCTAGTTAATAACTCGCTGAATATTGTAAATTCACAGAAATACTTTAAAGATACAAAAACAATATATATTTTTGGTTTTGAGGCATTTAATGGTATTAAATGTACTGTGTCATTTGGAGCCAGTGCATGTCATTTCCAACTGGTTCAAAAGTCGCAAGTGGGTCACCTAAATTTCGTAAATACAGCTTGAATAAAGTTTTAATTTACGATATTTTTCTTTCCAACCGAACGAAAATGTGTAAATGGCGGAGACATTGAGCCGTCTGGATATCTATATACATGTATTGCATTTATCTACATTGCGTAAAGTGAAGACTCGGATAAGACTGGGCGGTTGCGCAGGTTGACCCGAGTCTTTACTCTTCGCACAAGTTGTTGTTGGTGATCGGACTTTTTTTGTATGTTTGTTCTTTTTTATGGGGGTATTTGGGGGGTGTTGTTGTTGTCGTTATTATTGTTGTTGTTGTTGTTTTAAAATGTCATGCACAGGTCCGTTTTTATTTCATCAACCAATGATCATCGGTCCTTCCGTCGGGACTAGAAGGAATCCGGAAAACGTACTGTAATGATTTCCGTTAACGTATTTGTCGGAGTTTTGACTTTGTATGGTGACGTCGTCACCTTTGTTTAGACTGAAAATCACTGTTTGGCTGACTGTCTCATACGAGTCCGTGTAGTATGAGTACATATGAGAGTATATGGCCATTCACCACGAAATTGAAATTCGCCGTCTCTTTCCATGTCAGTAGAGTTGTCGAGAAGACGTAGATCCCCGGTATAGGGGCGATGAACGTGCCTGTAGTGTTGTGATAAGCCTGTCCTACGTTTGTGACAGCTCTATCGAACACTACTGCTTGGTTCTGTCCGAGGTGTTCCGCATGAGCTGATCGACTTGCGAAGAAAGCAACTGTCGACCCTTCGTCGGTGTGTCGAAGTCGGGCGTGACCAGGTTTGTTAGATGATTCTGTATAGAAAAATTAAAACGGTGCTCCTTTAAGACTAGAACGATTTTTCATGGACGATTCAGGACGAATGGGAAAAATGTGACATTGACCTTGAACCTAGCTATTCAAAATTTTTCAAATATCATAAACACTCACGATTGAAAACGGTTGTGCCAATCAAACTGAAACCTGTTGAATATTTCAAATTACTTATCTTTTCATGGTGGAGAAAATTGTAAAATTGTCATCTAAATCTATTTAGTAATATAGGCCAAGACAAAGTTTCGACCTCGCAACTACCTTACCTTAATGAACACAAATGTCACAAATTTTAAAGAGTTGTCTCTCTTGACCAAGAATTACAAGGCTGTTTAAAAAGCAACTCCAATTTGCTTTTCTCTTCGTTAATCTAGTCTGAATCAACATAGGGTAGTTTCGCTTTTCCGTATCCGTCGGAAAGGCTTTACCGATGCCGACTCTCGGCGAGATGGGATATACTAGGAGAGCAATAGCCTGGCAATAGGTTCTCTGCTGGAATTCTTCCCGAATCATCGGGAAACGCTGTATAAAATCGGCGGTTCCAGACAGGTTTGGAAACTCCACACTCAAAATCTGAACGTCAAACTACACTAGTTCATTTCCGTCAAGGCAATTTTTATTTTGTTCTGTATCTTTCAGTTCTATTAAATAGACAAGCTTGATATTTAAAGTCACGGATTCCTAAAAAATTATTAGATTATCCCTCATGGAAATTGAATTAAATTTTCTTTGGTTTAGCAAACATTATGCATCCAGGTCAGAGTGTTATCATGAGCAAAGACTCTAAATTAGTATCTAGCTAAACAGTGCAACCAAGGTCTTAAATAGAAGCTGTCTACTGATTCTAATTTTTCTTCTTAGACTGAAAAGACCTATTTTTCATTTAGCTTGTTTTATTGAATTATCAAACCGATTCATTTACTCATTAACTTAATTTGATCCATGAAACTATGTTGTGTCAAAAATTATATTGTGTCAAACTGTTATTGATTTTAAAATCTATTGGAAGAGAGTCTATTTGAGTTAAAGTATAGACTGAATCACTGCCTTTTAGTCTTTATTGTGATTTGCCGTAGATCTTTTTGATCTACTAATGAATTAAGCTCCTTTCTATGAAACTTTACGCTATTTTCGTGGACTTCATTTTTGTGTAACTCTTTACTCTAAGACTATTTGAACAAGCTCAGCTCAAGATAGACAAAAGAATCTTCCCCTTACTCTGTGCCGGAAGTCGAACCTAGAAACTACGTAGAGCAAACCGACCACTAGTGCGCCACAATATCGTTGTTGGATGGCCAAAATGTCATAAATACAGCTTTATACAAGATGTATTTACGACATTTTTTCGCCCTCCGTCGATTTAAATCTTACCTTCTAGTTCCTACCCATCATAATTATTTTCGATAGTGTATGTTGTACTTTCAAATGTAATGATCCATATTTCATTGAAAGGCTGTGCACACATTCGCGACGGTAAGTGCAACATGTGGATATTTTACGTTATTAAAACCAGTACAACTACAGCTTTAATGTATATGTTTGGATTGAGTTTGACACCTCTTTTTAAAGAATTTCAGTCATATCGCGGCGCATGAAGCACCCAACCCAGGATTCCTGGAATTTCTCACAACAGCACCACCACAACATCCTCCCGAGCCTCTAGCCGCGCGTCCCACTTGGGTTTACGATAATCAATCCATCAGCGGCGGACAAATACCATAAAGAATATTTATCGCGGCCGGGGATCGAACCCTGGACCATAGCTGTAATATGAACCAGCTTTATGTAATTTTCTTCCTAGAGAAGAATCTTGTTGTACCTTTTATTTAACATCGGAGATAATCCTCGACGAATCTAATTTTTGATGTAGATTTATTTTCCTCTCTAAGGGTAAGATCAATCCCTACACAATCCCGCTTTTTGACGCCCCTTAAGAAGGAAGCTTGGAAAACATAGTGGAAAATGAAGAAATTGCTTATGATAACATTTTCTTCATTTACCATGTTCTTTTTTTTTTTTTTTTTTTTTTTTTATTTATTTATTTATTTCATTTCATTTTGTGGGTTTTTTTACCAACAAATACGACTAAAAAATTATCAACTTCAAATTGTCGTCTGCAATTCCTCTCGATTCGGACCAGTCTAAAATTTTGTCGTTTGGTAATGGGTTAAGTACAGTAAATACCTTCACTATTTCCATCCTTTTCTTTCATGCCAAAACAATTCTGTTCAGCAATCTTTGCGTTTACGACTCTTTCATACTTTTTCTGTCGCTCGATTAGTCGCCTATTCTCTTCTTTAAGATTGTTAATTTCTTGTACTAAATCCGCGTTCGTGTCCCGGAGTTGTGCGTTTTCCTTTCGAAGTATTTCTATAAGAACATGCTGTTCATTTCCCCGACGCTCAAGTTCACCGAGGCGCTGTATTATGTCATTTGCAAAACCCTGATCAGAAAAACTCCGTACATGAGCGCTTACAAGAACGTTGGTCAACACAACGAAGAGAAAACGTGAAAACATTTTCCTTGATTTGCTGATTCCGTTTGGTAAGTTTTAGGATGTAACGAATGAGACCTTGAATTACTTTCTTATCATTTGAACTAATTTCACTTCGGAATTAACCCATTACCAGACGACTTAATTGCAGACTGGTCAAATTCAAGGATATTCCAACCAACAATCTGTAGTTGATGGGATTTTAAAGATCCTTGTGTTTTGGGATTGACAACATTGTGGATAATGACTTAATTACTTGTAACAATTAATTTCTGCATTGTCCACAATGTTTCGCTTTTTTTCTAGGGACGTCAAAAAGCGTGGTTGTGTTGAAATGATTCAGTGCATTTCGCTCTTTCAATCCTTAAGCATTAAGATGATTTTTCCAACATGCATTTTATTCCCTCTTTTGGGGTGGATTTATGGTAGTAGTGCGCGCCAGTTCATTTGTCTGTCGCCTTAGTCCACCCTTTACTGTTTTTCAAAATTTTAGACTTGTCCAATTTAAAAGGGGTGGCAGACGACATTATAATGTAATCACAATTCAAAAAGTAACCATCCTATTTGGTAGAAAATATTGTGGGAAAAGAAGAAACTGCTTGTCACAAGCAATTTCTTCTTTTTCCACACTGTTTTCTCAAGTATAATTTCAAAGGGACATTAAAATCAGTGATTCTACGGTAAAGGGTTAATGTCGCCAACATTTTTATCGCCAACAGAAAAAGTCGGAAGATGAAATTGTCTGGCGGGATTAAGTGAAAATACTAAGACGATTCCAATGGGTTCCAACAACACTAGATTTAGGTATGATGTGTTTTATTAAATACGACCAATTCTTTGTGAGAGTTTTCGATTTCGAAACTGGAATTTCGACTTGCGGTCCCTAAATGAAGGTGGTCAATTATTAGAAGTGATCACTCGAACAAGATTGCTTTTAGTTACATCTTCTTCGTCATCGTCTTCTTCATGAAGCTAATGTGATTCCAAGAACCTATGACTGTCTGTTGTTTAACCCTTTCCTGTTTTGCAAAATTTTAGATCTTTCCGAATTTAAAGCTTTTACAGACAAATATTTAATTCGGATTTATATGGAAAAATAACCATTCAGTTGGGTAGAAAATATTGTGGGAAAAGGGCATATTGTTTCTTACAAGCAATTCCTTCTTTTTCTAAAATGTTTTCTCAACAATAGATTTACAGGGACGCAAAATCGGGAATTGAACAGGAAAGGGTTAACCCTCTCTCTACTTTTTTCTTTTCAGTTACACACGACGGTAGTAGCAACTAACCTTGGCTTCCTTTCATAGCTCACATCCGTACAGACACGATGTTTTGTGCCAGTCGCAATCTATTCATACAACTTTGACGAATGTCCTCTCCATTTGCTCATACGGTTGGATCGTTTACCGACTAGTTATACGTACCGCGCTCGACACGTTGTCTAAGTCTCATCGGCGGGTTGTGTATTCTGGTAGGACACTTTAAAGCCAAGCTGTAGGATTCGAAAACGCTTGGTAGATTTCCTTTCCTCTGCCCCTCTGTCTCTCCGTCTATCTCTCTGTCTTTCAATCCGTCTCTCTCTGTCTCTCTCTCTGTCTGTCTGTCTGTCTCTCTCTCTGTCTGTCTGTCTGTCTCTCTCTCTCTCTGTCTCTCTCTCTCTATCTATCTATCTATCTATCTATCTATCTATCTATCTATCTATCTATCTATCTATCTTATTATCTATCTACATATCTATCTATCTCTATCTTTCTTTCTTTTTATCGATCGATGTTTCTGTCTCTCTGTCTTCCTATCTACCCATGTATCTATCTTTCTATCTATCTTTCGAACTATCTATCTACTTATCTATCTATCCTTCTATCTGATCTATCTATCTATCAATCTATTAATTGGCCACACCCATTGTCTCCAACAGGAAGTTCCGCTTCAATTTTTTTACGGCGTCATTTTGCAACATGTATGGCCAGTAGCATGTTACAAATAAGTAGAATGGTTGGTTGGTGACATGAATATCGTAACTACAGCTGAATAAGCTGTAGGTACGATTTTTAAGTTACCTAACCAACAAAATTGATTCCCCGAAATGGCGGTCAATGTAGGAATTCAAACTTAACTTCCAGTCTAAAAAACCGATTTTATTGGTCGTCTGATTATTTGATTGACAGCCGCTTTTGGTCGATTAACACATAATAACGAATCAAATTCGAACAATATTTCCAAATTGACCAATCGCCGGCTCCGCCTACTTACGCCGTTGTTCCCGGCCAATGACTCTAACAGGAAGTTCTTCGATTGTAAATGGCGTTATTTTGCAAAATAAGTTACATGGAGTAGGTTACAAGAAAGTGAAATAGTTGGTTGGCGACCAAAACGTCGTAACTACAGCTTGAGCAAACTAGGGTTACGACATTGAAGTCACTAAAACAAACAAAAATGTTGTACATAAATTGCGGCCAATGTCGGAGTTGAAATCTAAATCCCGGGCTGAATTAATGATTTGGTTGGTAGATTGATTCCTTACTTAACCCCCGCGATAGGTCAATTATTCTACACTTTGTCTCATTTTTATTTTTTCCAATTTATCTTATTTAGTGGGATGTCTAGCGAAATAAGAAATTAATGAAGACAAATTTCTTTAATTCACGTTAATGGAAAAATTTCGATTTCTTTTATCGGATGAATTAAACTTGCAGCAAATCATTTCTTTGAAAAGGACAGATCGAATCCATTTTCATACTACAGACATTGAGACGCCCCCATGTTTAGCTTGAGGCACTCGGAAATTGGCTCCAATTTCATACTCCGTCTCAAAATGAAACCAAAAGGTTATAAAGCTGATGATTTAGGAATTCTACGGGACAATTATTTGGAAATAAACAAACAGGTGAAGAACTTGTCTGTCTAGATAAGGGCTGTTAACCTGTTAACACAGGATCGCCCGTATTGACGTCCCTAATGAAAAAAGCTTTAGCAAAGATTGTTGAAAATGGAGAAAATGCTTGTTACAAAAGTCAAATATATTTAGAATTTACTATCTAGAAATTATCTTCCACATCTTCTTTTAATTAGGAACAATCAAAAAGATTGCCGTTTGCGAATGGGTAAAAGGTTAGAAGGTCCGCCCTACTTTCAAAACTTCTGCCAAAAATATAAAAAGATACGTTTTTGTGTGCTGGATCACTAAGGACGCCTAGGTGGACTGTAAGAGAAAGTGCGAAAATATGGTCCCTGATCGGACTGCACCGTCTACGCAGTCTAGGATCGGAGTTCTTTAGCATCTTGATTAAATTTTGAATGATCAATTAACCTTATTTATTTCCAAATGCGATCTCTGCTTGACCTCTGTAGAATCCCATCCCATTTCCACAATGTTTATTTTACGAAATTTCAAAGTTATATCGAACTTCTTTCGTTCTATACAAGAGGAGAACTTCTTGATTAGTACTTGAAAATAACACAAATCTTTAACAGACCTTCAAGACAATTGACCAATCGCGACTGTCAATCAAATAACCAGTCGACCAATGAGACAAGAAATGAGTTTTGATCTCCATCATTGGCCGTCATTTTAGTTAAACTTTGTTGTCGGTTTAGCGACTTTTACGTCGTAACTACAGATTATTCGAGATGTAGCTACGACGTTTAGGCCGCCAACCAACTATTCACATTTTTTTTGCATGCTGCTTGCAATACATTTTGCATTATAACGCCTCTAAAGATCGAAGCAGTAGTAAAGGGTGGAACCAAAGTAGTAAGTGGGCGGGACTAGCGATTGGTCAATTAAAGGATTGCTACCCACGCCAACAGAGCTCTGGCAGAATGTACCACTTAGATGTTAAATAGCGTGGTTTTGCAAAAATCCATGGTCAGTAGCATGTAACAAATTGTAAAATGACTGGTTTGGCGACTTGAATAAGCAATGGTTACGATGTTAAAGTCGAGACACAAACGGCTAGAGGCGCTTGGGCACATTTTCCGCCATTCCACATGGTTAACCAGAACTAAATTATGCAGCCTTTTTGACGATTCTCGAGCAAAGATTTCTAGAAAAATTTATGCAACACAACTAGATAATGTGTTAGTGAAACACCATTCCCCCGTAAAAGCCTTTTTTTTATATATGACCTCGATAAGTGACCTTCACCGTGTCACATGACATCGACCTTAGTATCTGCAGATGCGTATTGATTAAATCTATCACCAAGCCACATATTAGCATTGTATCTTGATTATGTTTGAAGAAATTGTAAATGTTAAGTTTTTTGGTAAACTTTTAAAGAAGTTTGACCTTGACAAATGACTTTGATCTTGTCACATTACTTTGACCTTGGAATCTGCAAATGCGGACAGTGAGATCTATCATCATACAAAATATGAGCATTATATCTTTAATAGCTATAGAATAATTGATCAATCGCGGCTGTCAATCAAGGAATCAGAGCTCAGTCCGAATCTGAGATTTCAACACCGACATTGGTTATCATAAATGTTAAACATTTTTGTTGTTTTGGCGATTGGTCAATTGTAAATGTAAAGTTTTTGTTAAGTTTCGGACAGACCGATAGACGGACAAATTTATACGATAAATCACTTCCCTTAAACCCTTTACTCTTTTTCGATTTTTAGACTTGTCCAAATTCAAAGAAGATGCAGACGACAATGAAAAGTAAGTGCAATTTAAAAAGTAACCCACCGGCAGGGTAGAAAAAATTGTGTAAAAAGAAGAAATTTACTGCTACAAGCAAGTTCTTTTTTTTCCCACAATATTTTCTCAAGTATAGAATCACAAAGACGTAAAAACCAGGGATTGTAGAAAATGGTTAAAGAGCCTCACAAATAAGATAACAAAGTCTAGAATTTTAACTTATCAAAATCTTATCAAAAAGTCTTAAAATCCATGTAAATTTAAAATAACATCCATCAGATAGAGACAATCTTAAATGGTTTCGCTATAATCAACACATGGAAAAAAGCACACCCCATGTTTGTTAATTAATTATGCTTCACAAAACTATCGACCAATGATAGAGTTCAAAATCCCTTCCGATCGAAATGAATTATTTGATTGGTCGATTCATTATTTGATTGACAGCCGCGAATCGTTAATTTATTAAATACTAAATGGCAAAATTTAAAATTGGTACAACCTTATTGAACTTGTCGACGACTTTTCAAAAGTATTTAAATTTTAGACCAATTTAGAGCCGAGAAAAGAAGAAAATATTTATAAAAAGCAATGAAAATTAAGCGAGAAACTATTTTGTAATTTGTATTCAAAGATTGTGAAAATTGAAACATGTCTATCCAAAAAAAAAAAATTACTTGGCCTCGTTTAATGACATGTCAACGGTGTTCTACAAGACCATTGTAACTACATTTGTTCCAAGCTGTAGTTCCGCGGTTTTGGAAGACCACAGGCAATATGATTTCATGATGATAGCAGACTATTTATTGGAACTGAAAAAAATATTTCTACGATTTTTTATATTGTTGTTTTGTTTTTATTTTTCATTATATGAAATAAAGCCTAATCGCATTGTATGAAGTCGCGAAGCGATTGGACACAATGCTGTAAGATACTAAGTTTCATAACGCAATTAACCCATTCCAACTCAATCCCTCCTTTTTACGCCCCTCAATAAAAAAGCATTGGAAAACATTGTGTAAAATGAAGAAATTGCTTGTATCAAGCAATTTCTTCATTATCCACAATGTTTTCTATCCAAAAAGACGAAAAAATTCAAAATTCCATCAACTTGAAATTATCGTCAGCAGCTTCTTTCAATTTGGACCAGTCTAAAATTTTGCTGTGTTGGAATGGGTTAATAAAATCGCTTCAATCGACGGATCGCTTGCCACGCCCACTTACCTCCGACAAGGTTCGACTAAGATATCAAAAACGTTACTCTGTGAAATTTAAGACAATTTACATAAAACAAAATGGAACTCGTTTGATGATGACCTAACATAACTTTCAGATTTCAAGGTTCACTTCCGCTCACTTCGAATATTCTGATTGGTCAATCGTTATTGTTGTCCTTTTAGTTGTTGTTGTGAACAGAGGTCCGTTAATTGTCCCAGTCTGACGGTATGTCAAATAATCGCTTTTTGAACGGTTACAGCATGGGAGTTACATTAATTGACCCTATTGACAGACATGGGGGCAATGCGAAATTGGTCACCGCAAGTTTAACATGGTCATGTGAAATGCGTTATTAGAAATCGGTCACAAATCCAAGCAGGTCCAAATTCTGAAATGCGCGTGCATGTTATCACTAATGTATATTTCGTGCGACGAAAAAATGCACCACTTGAATATCGTCCTTGTCATTCTAAAACCTCGTAACTACAGCTTGAATCAAGCTGTAGTTACGAGGTTGTAGAATGACAAGGACGGTATGTACTGACCACCTTTTATATTTAATTGGTCGGATTGTTAAGTATAACATTTGTTTTTGTACTAGTTTATAGACATTGATCACCAGACAGCCATATGAAGCGGGGCCATCTTCCGAGGGGGGGGGGGGGGTAGTTTAATGCAGGGCTGAAAATGATCAAAATGCTATCTAGGGCCATTTTCCACATTAAAGAAGAATTAGATTCTACGTTTCGTTGATCACCCACAGACAAAAAATAAGTGCTTTAGAAAACTGCACAAGCTTTCAATTTTGTTCGTCTTTGCCTTCCAGTCAAAGTAGCGCGAATCGACATGATTTGGATGTTACTTTTGTATTCATTTCTAGAGTTGAGAGAGGCGTTTTTATTTGAAAAGTCCTTGTTTCATTGAGTTTTGATTAATTGATGGTTCGCTGGTGGACATCGTTAATTCTATTGACCGACCTAACAAGTTAAAAATGACCTAACGAGATATTTAGAGACGCAAGCGAAACATTGGCCTCCGGTTTTTATGTAAAAAATAAATCGCTGTTTTCGACCTATAAGAGCTTTTCTATGGCTTTATCAAGTTATAGCTACAGCGTTTTGGTCGCGCATCGACTATTTTTCTTTGTAAAATGTCCCAATCGAATAGTTTTTGTTGTCCTTTTTTTCTGAAATAAAGAGACAATTTCATTGAGATACGAACCCATAAACTTAACGTCTCATCGAAAGACAATTAGTTTGTTAGTTGATATGATCAGCCCAGGATTCGAACCCGTGATCTTGAGGTTTGAAGTCAAGTGCTCTACCGACCGAGCAAATCGGGCAGACGTGCAGTGGTAGTGGTTAACGGCACGTTTATTTGACAAATCGTTCGCCCCGACCACTGCCCACCAACAAGGCAATTTTACTGTGGTTAGAAATTATTTTAGCCTATGCGTGACAACCATTTCGCGTGTGTGTGAATCGCACAAATTGAGCACTCCATTCGGGGCAATTAGAACATTCGCTGATTGTTTAAAGACTTTGGGTCAGTATCTATCTACAGAGCGCAGAGTGAAGACTCTGATCAGACTGTGCGGATGCATAGGCTGATCTGCGTCTTTACTTGGCGCACATGTGTATTGGTTGGAAATGTCACGCATGCGCTCATTTAAGACATGAAGAGAATATTTTTTTTTTCATGGAGGTATGAACCGAAAAAACTAATCACACTGTATGAATACTCGAAGCGGATTCATACATGGTGTGATAAGGCTTTTCGGCTCATACCTCCATGAAAACAAAAAATGTTCTCTTCATTTCTAATAATTTAATAGCATCGAGCGAAAAAAAAAAAGCTTTACAAATGTTGATACCTTTTTGTATGGGACTATTTTGTGCGGAAACATACAAAATCGCTGCGTGCATGGAGTTATGATTTTTTTTTTTTTTTTTTTTTGGCAATCAGAATGCTTGTTTTTGGTAGACGAAACTAAAAATCAAATTATATCGTTCTGTCAAACATATTGCCATGAGACATAAATCATAACCATAATAGAACGTTTTACCAAGAAAAATCCTTGTCAAAAAGGTCAGAGTTCAACATTAATTTCCGGTCTAAATGAATGGTTTGATTAGTTGATATATGTTTTGATTGATAGCCTCGATTTGTCTATTGGGACTTTCTGTCTAAAAGCGCAGAACCTGTATGCAAATCAATCATAGAACGACAAAATTTCAGACATGTTCGGAATTAAATTAGTTGCATACATGTACCATTAGCACACAGTAAAAGCGTTGTGCGACCAAACTAACGTATTAAGCTGTAGTTATGTCATTTTGATCACATAACCATGGCTCGAATAATCAGGAAAATTAGAATCGTCGGTCGGCGAACAAAATAGCGTAAAAACAGCTTTATGCAAGCTGTATTTACGACATTTTGTTTGCCCACCGACGAAATATCGTGATTACTATTTTTCGTTAGCGTTTTATTCCATTCCCATAAAATAAAGCTTTTGGATGCCCGTAAAAACGATTGGAAAAACATTGTGTAAAATGAAGAAATTGCTTGTAACAAGCAATTTCTTCATTTTCCACAATGTTTTCTACCCAGAAAGTTGAAAAAATATTAAAGTCCATAAACTTTATATAGCAGTCTGCAACTCCTTTCAGTTTGGACCTGTCTAAAAAAATTCCTGTTTGGTAATGGGTTAAAATGAAATAAACGAGACGGGTAATTTCATTTACTGTTCTTAGCCAATATAATTGACAGATCGACTGACCAACCAAATCACTCATACAGAACGGAAGTGCACTCTGTAATAACACCGTTTGAGTCATCCATCAACGCTTTTCTGCTTGCTTTATTTCTCCGAAGCATACATTTAGAAAATAAATTCACCTTGTCAGATATCTTAAATATTTGAAAATGTATTCTTCCGACAAGTCTGAAAAACAACAAAGGGAAATGAGTTTACAAAAACAAGTAAGCCAGAGCTACGGCTCTTGTACAGTGCAGTGGAGCGCCCTTTCGTCTTCAATGCGATTTACCAATCCATTAACCCTTGCCATGCTGTATAAATTACCTTTCTGAATTGCTGTCAAATCATAGGGCTGAAAGCACTGATAGAACTTGTTGTTCAAAAGTCAATATCATTTATAGAAATCAACTTCATAAGCAACTCTGATAGGAAAAGTACACGCAGGAGGTATAGACTAAGATCAGCCTGCACATAAGTGCAGTCTGATCTTAGTCTACACCTCCTGCCAAAACAGGAATATTCCTGGTTCAGCATGACACGGGTTAAGTTTGAAGTCGATAGGCACTATATTTTCAGGGACAAAATCTGGATAAAAAATAAGCCTGAAGAAAGAATGAATTACCACAAAAAATTTACAAGCTAGGGTTTCGGTTCTTTTACATTGCCCCTCTCATTCCCTTGTTAAGTTTCAAGTTCATAGCAACTATACTGCAATATTTAGGTCTTGAAAACAAACGAAAAGAACAAAAAAAATTAAGCAGGCCGGAGTTACATTTCAAGCTTTACTCCTCCTTATTTATACCTATCCTTTCATGACGTTACAAGGGGATAGATACTATTCTTTAACCCATTACCAGACTGCAACATTTTAGACTGGTCCAAATTGAAAGGGATTGCAGACGACAATCAAAGGTTCATGAAATTTGGTGTTTTTTTTTTTTCAACTTACTGGGTAGAAAACACTGTGAAAAATGAAGAAATTGCATTCCATAAGCAATTTCTTCATTTTTAGAAAAGTTTTCCCAATTGTTTTGCTTGAATCCAAAAGCGTCACTGTGTGGGGATGGGTTAAAAGATCTAGATAGAATTTAGATCTGAAAAGGTATGGAAATACTTTTTAAAAAATGACAGGCTGGGATTACGGTACCTGTGCCTGCACTTCTCCTTATTGAGATCTTTCAACTAAAAAAATGAAATTAAAATCAAGCTGATGGCTACTTTACTTTCAGATAGTATAATTATATGGTATGCTGTAGAAAAAATGGAACGGAAGGACGGGCGGAATTACCGACAGAAGGACGCACAGACGTATGAATGGACGCGTACTATTACCATACCTACGTCTCAGAAGGGGGGGGGATAAAAATGCATATTTGACAAAAAAAATCCTATAATACTTAGGGAATGTAAGTACAAAATGTACTAAATGTACTAAATCACCCGCAATCCACTTGAAAACAAAACCTTTAGTTGATCGTTATAGTTAGTAACTGTTCGGTATCATAGTACAATGTCTAACAGGATGAGGAATGCATAACCATTGGCGAAAAGAAAACTTTTATCTCTCAATATACATAGCCGATCTTGCTCGAGTGACCTTTTCTATTAAGCGACCACGTCCATTAAGCAACCATAATCGAACTCCTTTTTTTAAAACAAAATATCCCCAGAAAGTAAAATAATAAATAAAGCCTGTGTTGCTGGAACTCATTAGAAGCGTCTCAGTGAGACGATTCTAATGAGTTCCAACAACATAGGATTAAGCGAGAAAAAATTGTAATAGTACATGTATGTAATCGAACCAAACTTCATATCATTCGCTAAAAAGTATATTTAACGACCATTCTTTTAGGCGACCATTCTTTTAATCGCACCTCTAGTATATTAGTATATATGCGAATAACTGTATATCCAAATTATTATCTATGAATTATTTCCAATGGGCGGGATATTATGATAATAGGTTAACTGTTAGGCTGGTTTCAGTCGTTTTTGTTTCTATTATTAAATAATTTGATTTTGGTTCCGTTCATCAATTTTCAAGCGTTTGCATTGGCTGCTATTATTTGTTCATACACCGCTATTTTGTATGCTTTCCCACAAAGTATGTATCCATTAAATTATACTCAAACCTAGTAAAATATTTGCTTTTTTTTTTCTTATAGCAATAAATCATAAGAACGGAAGATAATGGGTTTTTTAACTATTAAGATAAAAACTTAATCACTCTAAAGTATGATTCCGCTTGGTAAGCTGTGATAAAGTTCTTAGGTTCCTACCTCAACGAAAAAAAAAAATTCTCTTGGTGACAGGAGTTTTTTTTGTTGTTGTTGTTGTTGTTCGCGAATTTGTACATTAGCTCGATTGGATTTTTAGGTTCATATCTCAATGAAAACAAAAAGAAGTATTATCTTCATTTCTTATATTAGGATTTATCTTTTATTTTCTTCATACATCTATAATCCAAGTTCATGCATCTGTTGTTGATTTTTTTTTTTTATTTTTTTTTACAAACAAGTGAACTAACTTTACACCCATCATTCACTAGACTAGAATTCCTGTAGACTGATTAATAAGCCGGCTTTGTTAAAGTTTACGGTGATACCAGTCTAATAATTTACTTACCAAGATGTGTTTCCGTTTAAAAAATCAAATGATACTGCATAGTCTGGCAGACGCTTGTTAAGCATTAGCCCTGAGAAAGACAATATAATAACTTATGACACAGAAATACAAAACAAAGAAACGTATTAGAACCTGCCAAAAATACTAATCTTGATCTATATTTTACACATTTTTCAGCCACTTCCGATAGAATCGCGCTTGTTTACGCCCTCAAAGAATAACATCACGGAAAACATTGTGAAAATTGCTTGATATAAGAAATTCCATCATTCCCGTCGATTGAACTGTTATCTGCAACCTCTTTCAAATTAAGTCATGTAAAAAATATTATCATCTGGTAAATGGTTAAGACGGCACATCTGGCGTTATTCTTCTGCAATACAGGAGTACATACATCTCTTAACAACTTCGTAGATGAAAGAAATGATAACAACACTTAAAGTGATTAAATCAATTGTTACCACCTTAACATGATTCTTGTTTCTTAAAAGATAATAGTGGTAAATTGTAAAACATGTTCTAATATTTTAACCTATTCCCACATTGGTTCAAGCCATTTCTTCATTTTCCACCATGTTTTCTCTATATTTTAGCGTAATTCTCCTCTGATACATGAGTACATGAAGCTCAGACTTATTTCGTTTAACAACTTCAAAGATAGAGAAGAGCGCTTATGGTGATAAGGTCAACTGTAAAAAAGTGGTTACCGTCTTAACCCATTACCAGACAACAAAATATATCGCTAGTCCAAGTAGGTAGAAGTTGCAGATGACAATACTAAATAAAAAAATCCACAGGGTTTTTTATTCTAAACGAGCGTGAAAAGCGTAATTGTGCGAATGGGTTGACCCTGTTCTTGCTTCATCGCTGATGTTAGTTGTAAATTACTTAAATTTGATACATGTTTTAGAATTTACAACAATTCTCCAATCGTAGCTGCCAATCAAGGAATTAGTCGAGCATTCCAATCATCTATTCAGCCCGTATTTGAGCTTTGAATCCCAACATTGGCCGCCAATTGTGTGAAATGTTTTCATGGTTTGACGACTTAAACGTCGTAACTACAGCTTATTCAAGATATAGTTAGGACGTTTAGGTCACCAATCACCATATATCTTTTTTATCACAGGCTACCGGCTATATATTCGGCAAAATAACGCTGTCTTAAATCAAAGCGGAACTCCCTGTTGAAGCCAATGGGCGGACCCAACAGCTTCCCTTCATCATCCCGCATTTTTACGACCCCTGAGAACAGACTTCGGAGAAACACTGCGCAAGCTGAAGGATTTTCTTTCACGTGCGATATCTTCACTTCTTTACATTGTTTTCTACCTAGAACAACAGATATGTTTAAAATTCTATCAATTGGACATTGTCTTCTGCTAATTCTTTAAATTTGGACCACTCAAATAGTTTGTCGTCAGGTAATATGTGTAACATCGACTTGAACTTGGCCTTGAACAAGACATTCTTCAAACATAAGAGTCGATTTATTTAACAGCAAGGTCAGGTTTTACACACTTAACATATTCATGGCGTGGTCGAAGGACAGAAAATGCTGACGTTGGGTGAAAATACACAGGTCTGACCCATTTCCACCAAATCTCGTGTTTTCACGCTCTGGAGAAAAGGAACAGAGAAAAAAATATTACCTACGTTACTTGCTTGTTAACAGATATCTTGTGAAAAAGCGATTCAACGCCGAAAACTGCGGAATCCATAGGATGGTTCTCGGGGTTTTGATTAAGGGATGAAGAGACTTTCTGGACCAAGCAATTTCTTCATTTTACACAATGTTTTCTATCCCAAAGCGTGAAATAGTGTGAAATTTTAAACTTTGTCGTCTGCAACTTCTTTCGATTTGGACCAGTCTGAAATTGTGTCGTCTGGTAATGGTTTAAACCACGTACAAGTGATCGTCTGTCATCATTTCTGGACATCGGACCTTGAAGAGGCTTGACCGAAGCAGTACAATATATCCCGGGTTACTTGCAACACTGCTCTAAGTGTCTCAGCAATTTAAAACCCTTTCCTGCACAATCCCTAGGTTTTTGGGTTGCTTTTTTGTTTGTTTGTTTGTTTGTTTTGTGTGTGTGATTTTTTTTCTGTGACATTATACTTGAGAAAACATTGTGAAAAAAAGAAAAAAATGCAATTTCATCTTTTCCCACAAATTTTCTATCATATATGATGGTTACTTTTTAAATTGTACTTCATTTTGAACGTCGTCTGATCCTCCTTTGAAGTCTAAAATATTAGAAACAGTAAAGGGATAAACAATTAAAGTAGTCTGCCAATCAACCCTTGGTATAATCAGCTCAATGTGCAATAACCTTTCAACTTAACCTGATTCTCTCTCGAACATCCCTGGTATAATGGGAAAAAAGTCAAAGGTTTAACTCTTTCCGTTTGTTGTTTGTTTGTTTTGTTTGTTTTTTAAATTTTTGACTGGTCCAAATTGAAAGAGGCTGCAGACGACTATGAAAATTGCATGCAATTCGAAATTAAACCATCCCATGTGATAGAAAATATTGTTTGAAAAGGAGAAATTGCTTGTGACAAGCAATTTCTCCGTTTCCCACAGTATTTTCTCAAGTATATAATCACAATGGCGTAAAACCCCGGTTTGTACCGGAAAGGGTTAAGGTTGACGCTGATCTGCTACAGAATAATTAAATTTTATTCTTGTCTATCCCGCTTTCTGATTGGTTAAAGAACCGTTTCATACCGGTATGAAATAAGTGAATATCCAACCGTTTTGCTTGCTCACAAAGTAGTCCCATTATGATAATTTATTATTATTTTTTTTTATTATTTTTTTTTTCTTGAAGCCTTAAGAAAAGGAAAAAATATTTTCATTATTCATTAATTTTAATCATTCATTAGTGCTATTATCCTTTTCATTATTCATTAATGCTATCAACATTATCATTACTATTTCTGCCATTATCATTATTATCATCATCGCTATAATAAGCACCATCATCTTTATCATCATTTTTGTTGTTGTTGTTGTTGTTTTGTCGTCGTCGTCGTTAGCGTTATGGATGAGCATGATGGTTATGATGATTATGATTATCAGTATTATTATCGATATTATTATTCAAAAAGCTCAAATAGTTTTAAGATTATTCCTTATCAAAAGTCGTGCCATATTTGGAGTTAAGTGACCGTTAATTAAGATTGTAAGAGATATTGATAAAAGTATAAAATATCATATGCTGATAACAAGAGTTACGGGGTCAAGGGGTATGAACAATGACAAAGTACAAAAGTTGGGGGATTTAAACTCGGTTAATTTTCTATCTCGTTCAAATGTGTCAACGCAGATCTTGATGTGACAATGTGTGAAATACTAGAAGTCGAACAAGCTGGGTTCAACTACTTCACGTGTGATTAACGTAAAAGTTCTGGGTGACTTACTAATATCGGACAAAGTTTTTTTTTTTTTTTTGTTTTTTTTTTTTTTTTTTTGTTTGTTTAATTTCAGACTACAACTTAAGATAATATGACTGATAAGTAGTTGGTGATAACGTAATATAAGCTAATTTAAAGAGATCGTTTCAAACCCTGATATGGAATGATATAGACCGATTCTATGGCTACAAAAATGTTTAAAAGGATTGTTATGTTCATAGACTAAATGGAAAGAAAGAGGCTGGTTTACATATGCCAACCGCGAAAAATCTATTTAAGAAGATCGTAGAGGATTATTTCATATCATGTACATCGGTGCAATGAAATATACAAAAAGTAGAAAAGTAATGTGGACGATGGCTAAAGTCGCCGTTATGGCCATCTTGGTGAAGGTGCTGGCTTCTCTGGTGAATTTGTATCTGGACATTCCCGTACCTGAAGATATACCGGAGAAGTTCAAGGTGAAGATCATCGATGCATCTATGAGGACTTATAAACATCTGGTAAATATACGATCTGCGGCAGTTACCACGAACTCTATAAGTTCCGCAACTTAATCTACTACCATAGAATACACTACAATTAAAAAAAAAATATACTAGTCCAAATTCCAGGAAATTATAGACGACACGTTTTAGCTGATGAAATTTTAAAGATCGGTGTCTTTATGGTATAAATCATCGTTTAAATCGCTTGTGACAAGTAATTTCCTCATTTTCCGTAATAATTTCCAATGGTTTTTATTTGGTGGGCGGGGTCGTAATTGACCAATCGCGATTGTCAATCAAATAATCTGTTGAGGACCAATGAATCATTCATTTTCATTATCTACCCAGAGGTTGGAGACAAATATAAAAAGATATTCGCCTTGGTCGAGAATCGAACCCAGGATCCCATGACTAGGACTCCTAGGCGCTACCACTGCGCTATGGCCGTGGCATCCAAGAATGTAAAAGAAACTGGGATTGAACAGGAAAGGGTTAAGGACATATCTATAAAATAAACAAATAAAGATCAAATATATGGCGTGAAATATCGCACTTTTCTCCCTTAACCCCCTTGTCATGCTACATAAAGACCCCGTTAAGAATTGCTCCAAAAGCAAAGGACTGAAATCACTGGAAGTACCAGTTGTAGGTCTTTATTTCATTTGAAAACTAATTTTATGAAAAAATCTGACTTGAAAGGAGCAAGCAGGTAGTGTAGACTAAGATCAGACTGCACATAATTGTAGTCTGATCTTTGTCTATGCCTCCTGCTCAAACAGGAATATTCCAGGTTCAGTATGAAAAGGGTTAATAGCATCCTTGTTTAGAATTGCACCAAAATCAAAGGGCTGAGAGTACCGAAAGTCTCTCATCTATGCCAATACTGCTTTTGTTAATTACCCTCACGACTAATTCTAGCTGAACACGCCAAAAAGGTATCGTAAACCTAGTTCAGACTGCATATATATGCAAGCTGGTCTTGGTCTTTACCTCCTGCCAAAGTAGAAACAGTCCAGGCTCGGCATAAAAAGGGGTTGATCAGCATTATCCTTTAGGAGCATTTTGCTCTTTGGATGGACGGCTGCAATTCCTTCCAATAAAGACCTTTCTTCTTTAACCTATTCTCAAACAACAAAAATAGACTGGTTCAAATTGGAAGAAGCTGCAGACGAAACTTTTAAGTTGATGAAAATCTAGAGAGAGAGACAGAGACAGAGAGAGAGAGAGAGCGAGAGAGGGAGAGAGAGAGAGAGAGAGAGAGAGAGAGAGAGAGAGAGAGAGAGAGAGAGAAAACACTGTAGATAATGAAGAACTTGCTTTATAAAGCAATTTCTTCATTTTACACAAGGTTTTCTTAAACTTTTTTCTTGAGGGGCGTAAAAAGGAGGAATTGTGTGGGAATGGGTTAACTTGATCGCATTGTAATGGTTTGTATATTCTTTAGAATGTTGTCTGCCATTTCTGTCTACTGTGAAACGGTCTCCTATCTTTGTTATCGAAGAAAGAATCCATTCAGCAAGGAATTGTTAGGGGTTTTTTTTTCAATAAATGAAGGGTTTATTTCCCTCTTGTAGTTGAAAAAAGTAAAAGGTGTTTTAAAACTTAACGAAGTTCCTTAACCTATCCATATACAATGACGTTTTTTCACACCCCACAAGAAATACAATTGGGAAAACGTTGCGGAAACTTGTAACATGCCATTTCTCAATTTTCCACAGTATTTTCTACCATAAACAATGCAAGAGTGTAAAATTTCTAAATATTGAATTGTCGCCTGAAACTCCTCTCAACTTTGGACCAGTCTAAAAATTTCACGTCTGACAATGGGTTGAATTTCTTCATTATCGAGAGTGTCTTCAACTCAAAAAATACAAATATATTTTAAAGGTTTCGTCAACATAAAAAGTGTCGCCTTAAATTTTTTTTTGAATTTGTATCAGTCTAAAATTGTGTTGTCTGGTAATTGGTTAATATAAATGTCCATTGTATAATTCGACGATGGTATCGGTTCAGTTTAATCTAATCTTTTGATAAGTCGGATTTACAGCCGTTCCTTTAAATGTTTTGTATTATTGCTATTTTTGGAAGCTCTGATCCGCATTTTAGATAAGATATTTATACTATAAAATCCGTCTAACATGTACAATTTGAGCACGATGCCTCATTGAACATTCTAAATAATGGCTTTCTTCTACGTACATGAAAGGACAAGTGGTATTCAATCAAAATAACGATGGACTAATATAATCATACATTTATACTGGAAGACAACTTGAACCCACTGCTGTTCAATCCCTGGTTTTTACGTCCCTGTGTTAATTATACTTGAGAAAACATTGTGGAAAAAGAAGAAATTGCTTGTACCAAGCAATTTCATCATTTTTCCACAATATTTTCTACCCTGTTGAATGGTTTTTTTCAATAAATAAAATTGACTTTGTATTGTTGTCTGCAAATCCTTTGTATTTGGGTAGGTCTAAAATTTTGAAAAATAGGAAACGGTTAAACTCCATCATTGTCCGACATTTATATGAAGTAGTTTTGTTGGTTGGCGACCTAAACGTCGGAACAACAACTTAATCAACCTGTGGTTACGACGTTCAGGTCGCCACTAACAATTTTACTTTTTGTTCCATGGGAACTTCCTGTCGGAGCGCACAGGGCGTGGTCAGCGATCTATCAATCAATCAATCCGAGGTTCCGGACGAAATTATTTTTTATATATATTGTCAATGACAAAATACAACCCCTTGGTTGGCGAAGTAAAATAAAAACGCTTAACATGAATGTTTGGAGATCAAAGTTCACTTCCGGTCAAAACAAATAATTTGATTGATAGATCGATGTTCATTACTGAATAATTTAATTTTTAGTTTCTTCTATCAAAAACGGGCCTTCTGATTGGTCGAAAAAGATATCCATAACTCAATGAATAAAATTTTGAACACGCAGCGATTTTGTATGCTTCCGCACAAAATAGTCCCATACAAAAAATGATCACGATTTGTAAAATATTTGCTTTTTTCACTCGATGCTATTAAATTATAAGAAATGAAGAGAATATTTTTTGTTTTCATGGAGGTATGAACCGATAAACCTAATCACGGTTATGTATGAATCCGCTTCGCGTATTCATACAGTGTGATTGTTTTTTTCGGTTCATACGTGCACGAGATAAAAAAATATTCTCTTCATCTCAGTTTGTTTGAGATATTAAACGGTATAAGGTTACAAAATATTTAAGAAATGAATAAAATAATTTTTGTTTTCATGAGTATGAAATGAAAAACCTAATCACACTGTATAAATACGCTTGGGCATTTAAAATTCCTAGATGGTCCCTTTTTACCCCCTTAGATTTATGTAAACAGTGATTTCTTACCTCAAAGAGTTTTCTTGCCAAACTTCGGCTGTAACCATATTGCCTCACGGAATGTGGGCATTTTATCGCCGAAACAGATTTGGTGCTGGCGCACTTTATCACTGTTACATTGAGGCCGTAAACCCTTACAACTCAATGACGACTTTTTGAGGCCCTTTAAATAATACAAGGCAAAAAATTGTGGGAAAAGAAGAAATGGCTTGTAAAAAGCCATTTCTTATTTTCCCACAATGTTTTCTACCATAATCAATCATTGCTTTCAACATTGAACACACTTTGAAGTGTCGTCTGCAACTTCTTTCAGTTTGGACCAGTCCAAAATTTTCTCGTTTGAGAATGGGTTAACTAGCTCTTGGGGAGTGCTATTAGCGTAACGCGTTTCTACTTCAATCAAAAGTTCCACAGAACAACTATTGTTTGCATTTTATGTTGGCAGGATGACAAATTACATCAAAAAGTGATGCGAAATTTGATATTTTAATCTTTTAATCTCGTCTTCCTGCGGGAAAAACACGTCTCTTTTAAAGTGAACTGTCAATCAAATTGATTGGCACTTTTATTTGTTCTGGGAGTGTTATTTGATACAATGCACGATGCAATATAAACGGATATGATTAATGGTTGTTTGAGCGATTTAACTAGTGGCAAATGAAATTGACCAATTGTGACTGTCAATCAAGGAATATATCGACCAATCAAATTATTCATTCAGCCCGGAATTGAGATTTGAACTCTTACATCGGGCGCCATTGGTGTGAAACATTTTTGTTGATTCAGCGACTTGCCAACCAACCATTTTACTTTTTTTTACACGTTACTGGCTACAAATTCTGCAAAATAACGACGTTTATAATCGAAGCGGGACCGTTCCTGTCGTATAGTCAATGAGCGTGGCCAAAGGAGTAAGTTGGCGGAGCCGTTGATCTCAGTTTTGTTGAGCTTGAAAACAACACACTGAAAAAAGGTCAGCATCGTATTTAAAGTGCATGTACATGTAGATTATCGAAAACGTATTATAAAAAATATATAAAATGTTGTATCAGGAGAAACGTATTATCAAATTGCATTTAAGTTTTTCTCGGGTGTATGTGGGGCCAGGAAAAAGCAACTTCAGAAACAACACCAAATGATAAAGCGTCCCCCTTTCCCACGAGATCTGAAGTTTTAAACATCAAATGTACATGATTCCAACATTTCGAAAAAAAAAATGTCCTGCATTTTCTTACTAGTGCTGTCTGCTCTTTTAAAATCAAAAGAGAGAAAATTCTCTTTTTTATCATTAGTTATTTTTTCCTTTTGAAAGTTATTGTATTACGTTGAGGGGGCTTTTTTTAATTGGTCTTTTTCAATGAAGTTCTCAAGAGCCATTTTTCTTGAAGGGCGGGAATGTATTAATCTGAAAAAATGAAATTCGAGAGGTATACAGTGCATTCTTACTTTTTCGAATTCAAAATTTATTTTTTGTGGAATTTTCATTGGAATGGTTTGGTTTGGGGGGTATCGCAATAAATCTATATAAGTATGTCACACATATGTGCAACAGCCATTCTGTCAACCATTTCGTTCAAGCAATCTCATCAAATTGGTAAATTTTCTAGTAAAATGATTATATACATCATGTATTTGTTACGCAGGTTTGCTAAGAAAAAAACATTCTTAAATTGTGGTTAACTTGTTTTTATTGTTGTTGTTATTGTTATTGTTTCTTTTAATGGATGGAGTGATAAAAGGAGTGACGAACTAAATGATGGAATGAAAAAGTTACTTGTGTAAATGGTTGGTTGGCGGTCGGTCGATCAATCGATCGCTTGGTTGAGAGATAAATGAATAAATAATTGATTTATTGATTATTGATTGATTATTTGGTTAATTGATTGATTGATTTGTGGATAGCTTGATGGATGGATGGATTCAGCGATAAGGTGAAGTGATTGAAGGTTGATTGATTGATTGATTGAGCGATGAGTGATTGATTGGTTTATTGGTATGTTTATTGATTGGCTCGAATATAATTTGATTGATTGATTGATTGATTGATTGATTGGATGATTGGTTGATTGATTGATTGATTGATTGGTTGATTGATTGATTTATTGATTGATTGATTTATTGATTGATTGATTGATTGATTTATTGATGAATGGATTGATTGATTGATTGATTGATTGGTTGATGGATGGATGAATGGATCGATCGATCGATCGATCGATCGATCGACTAACTGATAGAGGGATGGATAGATTGGTGGATGGATAGATAGACTGATGGATTGTTAATGGATCGATATATTGATAGAGGGTGGACGATAAAAGGAGGGCATGAAAATAGGTCGATCGATGAATACCGGTTTATCAGACATCTTGACTTTACAGCAAACAGAAAATAGCGTTTTGTATGATTGCTTTTGTTGTTGTCTTTTTCATCGGCTTGACACACAATGATATTTTAGACTAATCCAAATCAAACGATGACACTGAAGTTAAATTGAAGTCGGTAAAATTCAAAAATTATTTACCTGTCAGGATAGAAAACATTGTGGACATTGAAGAAGTTGTTTCAATCATTTCTTGAACATCCACAATGTTATCCAAAGCTTTTTCTTGCGGGCGTAAAAAAGAGGAATTGGGTGGGAATGGATTACAATAGAATAGATTACAATGTTTGAATGCTGTTTATTTGGTTCCAATTTTTTGGTGTATTTCCAGATAAATGTTCTTGTAAAACTAGGAATCACACATCATTTCTCTCCCTTGGACAGAACGTTATCTGATTGGTTCATTCTCACGCAGACAGTCGGACATCCTTGGGGACTTTCCTTAAACGCGGATAAGGAATTGCGGGTAAGATAATTATTTGAAGAAGTTTGGTTGGGTTTTTTCATGTGTCTTCTTGTTGTTGTTGTTGTTTCCAAGAGAACGATATAACAAAAACAGATCGGGCTAGTGTCGACACAGGGGCGGAACAACGGCATAGCGGTAGGACAGCAGGCCACTTGTGGTTGCATATTGACACAATATCTGGCCGTTATCTGTTTCGATTTGGCAGCTAGATGTCTCGAAACCGATGTCGTCATTGTCATCAATATTATCACTTTTAATCTTGTATCGAAGAACCGCTCAGGGAACGATGAAAAATTAGTCGCTTTAGAGAATGATCGCTTAAAACACAATTTTTATGAAATAATTGAATGATTAATCGATTGCATACATGAATTGTTACAGAATTTCTCCCTACATCCTTTGTTGTAGGGACTCATTAGAATCGTCTCACTGAGACGATTCCCGTGAGTTTCAACAACATTGGATTTGGGTGTATGTTTTGAGTCAAACAGCCACTTTATGTTAACGCTTGGTTATGAAAAGGGAATGTGGTTGATTGATGGAAGTGACCGCTTAATAGAGGTGGTCGCTTGAGAAAGATCGATTGTATTTATGTACGTTATAGAACATTGGTGTTCGACCTAGAAATTCTACCCACTATCAACATGATCAATTATTCGGACAGCCGAACGTCGGCACTCCCATGTGGCGACATTTTTAGCCATGCGAAAATATCACAACCATTATTTTTTAACTAATTGAATTCCTTTCAGATGAACGATACAATTATTGAAGGTGTACGTGTTAAAATCTACGAACCAGTATCTACTATACGGAATGACGAACGATCTGTGTTAATATTTATGCATGGTGGTGGTTGGTCGACACTTTCTGTAGGTAAGGTGACTTTGCTGGTTGATTGAATGATATTTGGCGGTCAGTGTATGTTAATCAAAGAATCAATCGACCAATCAAATGATTCATTTAGAACGGAAGTGAAATTTGAACTCGGACATCGACCGACATTGGGTGAAATCTTACATAGTTTTGGCGAATTAAAGGTCGTAACTACAACTTGAATCAGCTGTAATACGACGTCTTAGGTCGCCAGACTAACAAGAATTTTTTCGTTGATCTGGCGACTTAGACGTCATAAATAAGCTGTAGTTAGGACGTTCAGGTCGACAACCGACCATTGTTTCGATTTCGTTACATGCTTATGGACACAAAACTTGCACAGTAACGCCGTTTACATCATGTGGTTTGTTCAGTTGTTGTGAAGCGTGCTTAGTTTGTCAATCTGAAATTGACCGCTTGTCATGCTGGATGACATCTATTTTGGAATTGAAATAAAATCAAAGGGCTGAAAGCGCTAAAAGCAAATTCAGGTTATTCCATATTTCTTGTGAAAATTAATCTCATAAACAACTGAGACAAACATGACAAGTGGTGTAGACTAAGATCACACTGAACGTTACATAAAGGCTAATCTTTCTGTAAGTTGCGTTCTGCCATCGGAAAAATAAGAATGTACATAATAATACGTAATAACTTTTTCACTTTTTGCCAGATTAATTATCGGATCGCTGGCCCCGCCCACTGAGCTCCAACAGAAAGTAACAAAAAAGTAATCAAAGGACTGAAAGTCCTGAGAGCGGTTTTGCTGGCTTATCAGTAACCGCGTCAATAATGCCAACATGTATCATCAAGATGAGTAAATAAATCGTACATCTAAGTGGGATGAGCAGCTGGATGCTCGATACGGATATAGTGGTAATACTGGTGTGAGAACTACTAGTAATCCATGGTTAGGAGCTCCAGCCTCCCCGATATAACTGAAATACTATTAAAAGTTGCGTTAGAAGCCCATTCAATTAATCATGACTCTATTACTGTTTACAGAAATCGCTATTTTGATTTCATCACAAAGTTTTCTTTAATATTATTTCATCAGTGCGTGAAAATTTGTGGATTTGAGGTAAAAGGTTCAATGATAAAATGTAAAGCAATCAAATCTAACAATCAATTCTTTTTGCTTTGAGCATATTATTGTTACAATTGAAGTACAGTACTACATGTTCGTTTCAAAGATAAAGTCGAATTCGAGAGGTAAAAAGGTGATTTTTCGGTGGGGTTAAATAGGTGCTTGAATCGCGACTATAACAGGGTTGTAACTTGCTGTACGTGTATACGGGGTGTAAATTTGCTCAGTCCTGCCAGGTCAAAACTAACAGACAGGGTTAGGAGTTTGTTTACATGTATTCGCCTAATCCACTAACCACTGACCTAGATTCTATCTTGAAACACTAGGAGATTGTTTAACAATTTATTATGGATATATTAAGTCGAAGTTTTAAACCATTTTCCTTGATATTCATGACTAAAAGGAGGCAGTTGGCATTCAGCAAGTAAGTATAACAATATGGAGGCGATCACATAGATTTTCACTTAAGTTTATGAGCATGCGTGGAAACTAGTAGAAAATTCGTAAAAACTTGTTTCCGGTTGATCGATTCGAAATACCGGTTTTGTCCTACAAAACCGCTAAAAAGGAATTATAAGCGACCTAAACGCCTTAACTGCAGCTTGTCGCCAAACTAACACAGCCGCTTAACACAATGTTTGGAGTTCAAAGTTCACTGTCGTTCTAACAATTATTTATTCATTTTTTGTTAACACTGATATCCATCAATTTACCACCGCGGTGTCAATCAAGGATTCAACAGACCAATCAAATCATTTGTTCAGCCCGGATCTGAGCTTTCAACTCCAAAATTAGCCGCATTTTTTGTTATCCTTTCCTGTTGGTTCGGCGACTTAAACGTCGTAACTACAGCTTATTCAAACTGTAGTTACGACGTTTAGATCGCCACCAAACCATTTAACTTTTCTGTTACATGCTACTGGCCATAAATGGGCGGGGTCTAGGTAGTCAGTGGGCGGGGCCAGCGATTCGTGAATTATGACTACGCTGATATCAAATTACTGATATGTCAAATAAAGTTATTGGGTTTGGTAAAGAGGCATGTTTCAGATATATGTTACATATCTTATCAAACATCTCATAACAATGGTGTCAGCAGTTTTAGGGTTATCAGCCTTTTGAAATATCTAGGAACGATAACCCAGTGAAATAATTCTGGTGTCACGTTTTCTAGCCAAAGACTTTCGATTACCTTGGAGCTCCACGTTTTTGCACAGGCCTAATTCTAAATAGGGGATATTATATCAAACACATTCAACGAGCCATCCATAAATAGATAAACCCGTGGCTTTGTCGGGGTTTTATCTATTTTAAATGACAAGTTTACTAAAATCGGTCGGTTCATTATTCCACGTATATGAATCTTATTTTTTTTTTTTTTTTTTTTTTTTTAATATAATATGACGCCGATTGTAAAATGACGTCATTAAATACAATATGGTGTCATCTTCAAGGTAACAAAATGCGAAGTTATTACACTGGTGTCGAACAAATATGCAAAGAACATAAAAATCCAACGTTTTTCGCGTCTCTGGATGTGTTGAGATTGTTTGTTCGGTTTGGTTTTGTTCCTTCGCAGCGAGCAGCAATATCAATCGCATCGATTATTTTTCGTGCAAAGGGGGCAATTAAAAGTGTCAGCGAACTCATATACCACCGACAGAAATATATATGATCCTTACATCATAGTGCGCGAAAATTAGGCGATATTCTTGATTTCGAGGTCCATCTTTCGCGAAAAAAAGGGACAATAACTGTCTCGCAAATAAAATCGGATTTAAAGGACTTCGCTTTGTATAATTCGGCAAGATGGAACACATCGTACGAATTTAAAAACGACACTTCATTGGAATCATTTAATACATTTTAGGCATTATGATTATTTTGTCAGTGATATTCATTTATCTTTTTTTTTTTTTTCTTTTTTTCATATATCACCAGATAGTTATGACCCATTGATCAGAAAAATTGCCAGAGAAAGTGGGGTCGTCATTATATCTGTGAAGTAAGTATATAGTAAGTATATTAAGAAATAGTAGTAGGAAGATATCAAATGTCACTTGCGAAGATAGAATCTGTAAATTATGTAATCAAAATTCGGTTGAAAGTGAATTTCACTTTTTACTAGTTTGTTCTTTTAACCACAACGCCGTAATCAATATACAAAACCTTATTTCTGTAGTTGTCAATAAGTTCGAAAGCCTTGTGTCATTCAATAACTAGAAAATCATATTTTATTTGGCAAAATCTATATCTGAGACAAATAATTTAAGATTAAATGAAATTTTATCGAGTAATATGTATATAGTTTCTTCACTCACTTTTTTCCTACATCATGTTAACGTTTGTATTGTTTGTAACTTGTTTTTTGCTATGTGTGAAAATAGCACATTTAATTGCAATTAGAATGTTAGTATTGCACAGTATTGTATTGTATAGAGTAAAAAATGCTTTGTTGCTGTGAAATGTTTATGATTACAATGTCGAAGGGAAAAACGAATAAAATCATGATTCGCGACAAAAAAATGTTTCTGTCTTAATTAGGAGCACCAATTGACCCCGCCCACTGACCCCATAAGTTCCGGCCATTAACTCCGACAGGAAGTTTCGCTTCGATTTTTTACGGCGTTATATTGCAAATTTTATTGCCATTAGCATGTAACAAAAATTAAAATGGTTGGTTTGTGACCTTAACGTCGTAAAAACAGCTTGAATAAAATGTAGTTACGACGTTTTAGTCGTCAAACAAACAATAAAGTTAAACAAAATCACGGCAACTGTCGGAGTTGATAAGCTCAGGTCCAGGCTGATTAAATTATTTGATAGGTCGGTTGATTCCTTGATTGACGGCCGCGATTATTCAATTCAGAATTTATCGTGCAAAAAGCATTGAAGACGCTTTCTGATTAGACGCATAATTTGCCTTCGTAGCTCCACGAACAAAAAAATGAAATCCGAACTATTGTGTAACTATTTGTGCAAGAAATGGTTCCATAAATAGTGTATCAAGCTAGTGATTTTGATATACACCTTAATAACATTAAGAAATGATGACGGTTTTTTCGTGTGTTTTTTTCCATTGAGGTATGAACTTAAAAACTTAATAACACTGATGTATGAATTCGCCTCGGTAACTAGTGTGACTGGGTTTTTAGGTTCATAACTAGGTGAAAAACAACATAAAAAGAATATTATCTTCATTTCTTGTCATTCAATATGAACAAGAAAAACAAAGCAAATATTTTACCAGTTTTGAGAGTAATTGTATGGATATACTTTATGCAGAAGCATACAAAATAGTTGCGTGTTCACAATTGTGTTAGTGCAAGCATGAAAAATAATTCAGCCAATCAATATGCTTGAACCTTGATAGATGAAACTAGAAAATAAATTAATAATGTATAAAATTTGAATATTTTACACATTTTTTTCAAGAATACATTGTTTTTCTTCTTAAGTTACCGATTGAGTCCAGAGCATCCATACCCAGCACCACTGGAAGATTGTGTTAAGGTCGTGAATCACGTGACTGACAACCACTTCCGGTTCCGGATAGATCCATTCCGTGTTGCGGTGGGCGGGGACAGTGCTGGAGGAAATCTGGCAGCTTCTGTCTCCCTAATCCTTCGCTATAAGATAGCAATACAGTTTTTGATTGTGCCAGTTTTACAAATGTTCGATTTTCAAACTTCGTCTTTCATTGAAAACGGAAAATACTTTGTCGGAAGTGTGAATAGCCCAGAGTCGTTGGTTTATGTGACTAACTATTTCGGATTAAGCCCCGCCCATCATATTGATCTCTTAAAAAATAATCACACAACCCTCGAGTTAAAACGATCTGATTTCGCGTCACGTGTTAACCAAACTACATGGATGAAAACAGAATATATACGTAATCCTAATCTATCAACTGGCGACTCGATAACATTTGTTTCTAAAGGTAACAATAACATAACGACAGCTTTGGAAAATAAAATAACAGATCCGTATGTTGCTCCCTTAATGGCTAACGACACCATGTTACATAATTTACCGGAAGCATATATCATTACGTGTGGATATGACGTCATAAGAGACGACGGTATTATGTACACAGAAAGGCTAAGGAATGCCGGTACAGTAGCAACATTACGTCATTATCCGACAGGTTTTCACAATGCTTGGCTGTTTCCTCACGGACCTTTAAGATTACAAGTCGGAACAGATATAGTTTTAGATCTCATAAAGGCGCTCAAGGAAAGATTGTGAACAATTTATGGTTATTTTCTCTCTCTCACTACTAAGGAACTAAGTCTGGCGGTGTAAAGGGATATAAAAGTAGTTGGACACCGAAACAAAAAAAACGCCGGTAATAGTTTCTTCAACATACCAATGCAAACTTTCTAGTCTACTCTAAACAAGTTATTCATTATGATTTGCAGACTTCTCGTGTATTTTGTTTATGTACCAAAGAGATTTAATTTACATAATTTAGTGCAATTAACCTCAGTAATGAATATAATTTGCATTATTTTCCGATTTTCGTGAAAAGATTTCTTGATATTTCTTTTGATGGAGATAGCCTTTTTTGACATGTCAAAATACCTAACAGTCAAATTGGGTTTCAGAGAGCTTAGGCTACTGCCTCACTAACATCTGGATGAGTGTCCGAGAGTAATGACAAGTCTAAAGCTTTCGTCGCAATCAAGCCAAAACAAACTCGTATGAACGAAATTAACATGTGTTACAACATGTTATTGCCAGAACAATAACGCGTTGTTATCGACCATTTTTCCCTAAAAGTGGTGGCAGTTCTATGACACCATGCCTTTTCTATTGTCATTTAAATGTCCATTTGAAAGTGACAATAAGCATTGGCTAAACTCTTTCGAAATGGAAATACTGCTAGACCGATGTTGGAATTTTTAGCTAGTAAAGCGTCAGCTTTGATAGCTTAAGTTAACAGACAAAATGTTGAGGTCTTCTCAGAGTTCAACGAGTGCAAGCTGCCACTGGAGGCTTAACCACTAAATCCACTAAATGCCAACGCTATAACAAGAAGTTCTTATGTATTTGAGGAATATCGCAAACTGTGCCGTTAAGTTCAGCTCCTAAGAATTTAGCTCAACTAAGCACATCATATTCATAATTACTCTGATCAGCGTTTACAAAGAAGTTGCAGCCGACAATTTCAAATTGATGAAAATTTCTGAAATATTTATTTCTATAGGTAGAAAACAATGTGGAAAATAAAGAAATTGCTTGTAACAAGCAATTTCTTCATTTTCCACAATGTTTTCCAAAACCACTTTACTTCTGGCGAGTAAAAAGGACGGATTGTGTAGGAATGGGTTATCTCCATGGTTATTTAAACTTGTTTCTTTATTATGATAATGTTTAACAAAGAAGATTACTGAATAAAACAATGCTTTGCTAGCTTACAGTTCTTTTAAGTATCATTCTAGGGTATCTATTCTAAGGAGAAACACGTGAACGGTCTTATTTGTAAAGCAATAAATTATTTATTATACAGTACGTTTTTAATAAAAAGTTTGTTATTGTTGAATATATTCCTATTATATTGAAATTATTTGATTAATATATTCTACAAATCTGTTTTAATAAATTTCCAACTTCCAAGATATTTATGTCACTTGGAATTACCACGGCAAAGTGCAATACTTGTTTTAAAGAAGAATATTAAAAAGTATTAATCATTTGAAACAGGTTTCATTTCTTTTATTTCACTCACCCTTTTGATACAAAACAGTCCCTTATTGATGGTGTTGTAGTTGGTCTCTAAACCTATTACCAGACGGCAAAATTTTAGACTGGTCCAAATTGAAAGAAGTTGCAGACGACAAGTTTATGAAATTTTAGATATTTCAACATTCTGGGTAGAAAATATTGTGGAAAATGAAGAAATTGCTTGTTGCAAGCAATTTATTTAAGCAATTCATTTATTTTACAAAATGTTTGGGGTTTTTTTGTGTGTGTTTTTTAGGGCGTCAAAAAGCATCACTGTGTGGGAATGTGTTAAGATGACAATAGAGAGCGATTTTCTTTTGAATTCAACTTTTGATATGTGTGTATGAAAATAGCTGGATACCTAACATTCAGGAGCGCATTGCAATCCTGAAACCAGGGTATTTCTTAACATGAATAAAGCAGTAGTTACGACATTTTTCGCCCTAAAGGAATATTTGAGTAATGTATCGATACATTTGGAGTTACAGTTTAGTAACGACATTTTTCGCTCTAAAGGAATATTTGATTAATATATTGACACACTTGGAGTTACGGTTTAGTTAAGTCATGAAGACAATATTTCGTATTGACTTGAGGTTGAAACAAAAAATCCAAATCACGCTGTATGTTAAGAAGATTCGCACAGAAGTGTTTTGAGGGGTTTCGTTTTATACCTCAAGGAAAACAAAATGATCTCTTCACTTCTTATACTTGCATATGAACCCATTTCCACACATTAGCATTATTGACGCTCCACAAGAAGAAAGCTTTAGAAAACATTGTGAAAGTGAAGAAATAGCTAGTTACAAGAAACTTCTTCATTATCCTTAATGTTTTCTACCCCCAAAGACAAAGTCTTTCAAAATTCGATCAACAATAAATTGTTGTCTTCAACTTCTTTCAATTCGGAACAGTCTAAAATGTTGTCGTTTGGTAATGGTTTAAAAACGACAATTTAAACGTGCCAGGGACACGGATACCCCGCATAATTGCTTGTCATATGACCTACAGTGGTTACCTAGGTCCAACAGAACTTTACTCGTGTCACCAGTGAACAAATGTGCCAAGTAATTTTGAAATCAAAATCAATTGATGTAGAAGATATACTCCGGACAAGAATTGAACACACACGAGTACCCACACTCACGCACTCACCCAGGGAACGAGATCATTCAATATGTCCGTCGCAATACATTGCGGGAGCATAAAAAATCAATAAACGGTTACCAGTTTGAGATGAACTTTCATGGAACTTCTTTGTGTGCAAGCATACAAAACAGATCCATACGCAAAGTTTTTTAGTGTTTTAACTATTTCTTTTTCAGTTAAGAGATGAAGAGAATACTTTTATTTTCATGGAGGTATGAAACGAAACACTTAATCACACTGTGTGAATTCACGAAGCGGATTCATACATAAGTGTGGTTAGTTTTTCGCTTCAAGCCTCCATGAAACCAAAAAAAAATCCACATTCTCCTCATCTCTTACAGTTTAAATATAAAGCGAAAAAACCCAAATATTTTACAAATTTTTATACATTTCTTGTGGAACTATTTCGTGCGGAAGCATTCAAAATAGCTGCGCGCTCAAAATTTTGTTCGTGGAGAAATGAACATTTTTATCAACCAATCAGAACTATATTTTTTGATAAAAGAAACTAAAACTCAAATTATTCTGAACTAGTGCTGCAATTTTGATAGAAAAAAATTATTAATACATTCAGATACAAAAATTCATAGAAATTTCCGACTTGTGCTTCCAAAGATAGTTTCCGTTGAAGGAAAGCAAGAAAGGTGACTGTTTTCACAGTCAAGGCAATCCTTCTGCAAAACATTACGTCAAATGGCAACAAAAATATCGCAAATCCAGTTATTTCAAGTTGTAGGTACGATTTTTTGGTCGCCAAAAGACAGTAGGAGAAATTGACTACCAAATATTACTCAAAGTTTCAATGAGCTGAATTTTCGAGTTTGGTGTAGTCAACCGACGATAATATGGGTAACTATCTATCATGTACGAATTAAAAAAATATCTATTATCTCGACAAGTAATAGGTCACAGCTGTAAATAAAAAATCAATAAACAAACCAAATCATTCATTTTGATCGGTAGTGAACTTTTAACTCCAACATTGACAAACATATCTAAAACACCCTTTTTGTTTTGTTAAATACTTGTAACTATGGTTTATTCAAGATGTTGTTACGACGTTTAGGTAGCCAGCAAACTCTTTTGACTTTTTTTGGTAGATGCTACTGACTATAAATTGAAAAAAAAGACGTCTGTATCGGAGTTCAATGGGTGTGGCCAATGATCCGCTAATTATATTTAACCAATTACCAGACGTCAAAATTTTAGTCTGGTCCAAATTCAAATGAGTTGCAGACGACAATGTAAAGTTTATGAAAGTTTAGACCTTTTCACCATTTTGGTAGTAAACATTGAGTAAAATAAAGAAATCGCTTGCTTGCAAGCAATTTCTTCATTTTACACAATGTTATTCCAATTGCTTTTCTTGAGGGACTTTAAAATGCGTCATTGTTTGGAAATCGGTTAATAGGAGAGAATAAATCTGATCAAAATTGCAATTATTTATTAATCGAATAAACAAATACATGTATATTTGTTATATAAAGTACAGTTCAAGAATCAAGTTTCGATTGTGTATAGCAGATGAGAGCTCGATTCAGTAATATACATCTCATTCATATAACCTTGTTTTGATTTTATTCTAACAAAGATCACACGTATGCCTTTTCAAAATTCTATAAGTTACCTACAAGGTGCCATCTATGAGTTCGTATTTAATTGGAATATTAGGATTTCTTTTTCCCCTTCTTTCTTTTAATGTGATGTTGTTGGTTTTGTTTTTGTTGTTGTTTCCAAATAAGTAATTTCATTTCACTTGGAACTCAATAAGGGGAGAGAATCTTGATTTGTCTTTCACTAGTTTCGCATATAATTTGGCCTTAGCTGGGTTTCTCGTTGTTGTTACTGAACCTTCCCAAATACTGTCGTGGATTTCTCTGAAATGAAACCAGACATCGCCGATCAACAAGGCAACGTCGTTGGCAAGTGGAGCCCGTACTCTAAATGTGACTTGTTTATTCAGCGGAATATCCCCGGTGACGGGCTCCAGTAGAGTTCCGTGGAGCCAGCGATGACATGCTCTCGGTAGAGGGCGCTTGTCCTTGCCTGGTTGCCGGCATTCTAAAAGATACCGAAATAAACAGTCATATGATACGGTACCGTCTTCCCCACATGGACCCCTCTCTCCGAGTATAGAGAACACATATTTTCCTTGTAATGGGCACCGAATTTGAAATGTTATCGATGTTTCATCACGATTCTTTACGAAAACGAATCGTTGAAAGTCGGGAATGTTGGTATCCCAAGGTCCGTGATATTTGAATGTGTAGTTGAGCCTAATTTCTTTGTCCTGTAATTTGAAAGTACATAATACGTCATCATGGCTGTACAGAATCAGGGGATCAATATGGGTGTCGGGCTGTATCCCACATTGAGACATCACAGGGGTAGGACCAAAGAAAGGCACTTTTGGGAAAGGGCTTTTGATTGCATCTCGGTTCTCAACACATTTAATACGAAACGCGCATGCGCTCTGCAAGGAATCTGATGACCAATCGTCTTTCGAATAAACAGTAAAGAAATATCGCCCAGATTTTGGCGGGGCAACAGTAAAAATGGCGTTATGTCCAACTATTCTCAACATGACACGTCCTTCTAGGCGAGACGACACTATAGACTTGTCTTTGGCCTCAAATGTGTAGCCAAAACCGAGTAAGTTTGGTATTTTCAATTGTAGGACAACAATGCCGTTTTGTGTATACTGAATACAATCATAGTGAACAGCAAACCGAAGTCCGTAGTTGAAAAAAGGCGATTTCACAACCGGAAGTGTAATGAATTCTGTCAGATTTATGGGACATTCCAATAGCTGCCATTTGGGATCATCCGGGTAATGTTGGTATATATGGTCCTCAGGGTCGGTAATGAAGTAAAACTCGTCACATTTGTAAAAGAACTGTTGCATTTCTTCGTTGTCTCCCTTGACCTGGTGCCCCTTCACATGCCTGGCTCCCCAGTTACAGTTTATAAAACACCAAGACCCCGATATATAGACGGCCGTCCAGGAGTTACGGAACTTAGTACCTTCAATACGCATGCCTGGTCTGTACCCGGCTCCTTTAGAATACCCTTGTATGACCTCACAGTATAAACCAGCAAAACTGAAAATAAAATATATCTAGATAAATGATATGGTCATCTTCCAAACATTTAACAAAAGACAAATCTTTTATTTGTAAAATCTTAAAGAAGTCGCTATCGAAGTGATTGTAAGTTAAAAAGAAAAGTAACGTGTGGAATGCAATAATTGTGATAAAAGAGGATTGTTTGTGATTTAGTTGATTAACGGTATTTCCTCGACTTTTTTCTTCTGGGACATCAATACAATGGAAGACCTACAAATGGTTTTACACTTAATTCAATGAATTCAATTGTAGCGGCTTATTACTGCCATAGATACGAGAAAGCTATCGCGATAATTTCTGAATTCTATCACGGTGGATCCTAAAAATTCTATCTTGACTGAACGGCTTCATGGAAAAAATATCCCAATATTTCTAACTATTATCACGATTTTTACGCTTGTGCCCACAACTGCCATCGCGATATTTCTAACTACACGATTTATCATGTTTTTCGTCCTTACACCAGAGCCTACTACTTACAGTGCTTAGTAATGAATGCAATTAGAAATAATGAAGTATATTTTCTTCTCTTAATTTATTCACATTCTATATAAAATGTTCGAGGAAATCGGCTTACCTAGATAAGTTCAAAGAATAACCACGTTTACGGCAGATTCTTTCCACCATAATAAAAAGACAATGAGCTCATTTCTTTTTCTGAGTTCAATTTTGCTACAGATCAATTATTTAATTGTTAGTTTCGTCTATCAAAAACAAGCGTTCTGATTGGTCGAAAAATTGAATTCATACCTCCATGAACAAAATTTTGAGCACGCAGTGATTTTGTATGCTTCCACAAAAAATAGTCCCATACAAAAATGTATCAAAAGATGTAGGTTTTTTGCTTTTTTCGCTCCATACTATTAAATTATAAGAAATGAAGAGAATATTTTTTGTTTTCATGGTGGTACGAACCAAAAAACCTAATCACACTATGTATGAATCCGCTTCGCGTATTCATACAGTGTGATTAGGTTTTTCGGTTCAGACCTCCATGAAAACAAAAAATATTCTCTTCATCTCTTAAATGTTTAGAAATATATCTATTTTATAATACCGTAACAAGTACGCTATACATTTTTCAGCTTGCCTGAAAATAGCTAGTGGGTCTCTTTTAATCCTGTTTCGCGAAAAGGCTGAAAGCACTGATAGAACTTGTTGTTCAAAAATCATTTTTTTTTTTTTTTTTTTTTTTAGAAATCAACTTCATAAATAACTTTGACAGGAAAAGTACAAGCAGGAGGTGTAGACTAAGATCAGCCTGCACATAAGTGCAGTCTGATCTTGGTCTACACCTCCTACCAAAACCGGAGTATTCCGGGTTCAACATGACAAGGGTTAAGTTTAATTAAAATTGACGGATCGCCGCTGTCAATTTACAAGTCAATTGATATCCGACATTTATGAAAGTGTGTTTGTAGTTCCGACGTTTATGTAGTCAATCAAAGATTTGTCGTTTATTTCTATGTAACTGACTTCACGTTTTACCAAAGAATGTCGTTTAATACCTCAGTCGAACGGAAAATAACTGATGTAAGCTTGACCAGTTATCCGTCATTTCATTAATCGCGTCAATCAATGCATCGGTCGACCAATCAAATCATTCATTCAGTCCGTAGTTGAGCTTTGAACTTCGAAATTGGCCGCCATTTGTTTGAAACATTTTTTGGTTTGGCGACTTAAACGTCATAACTACAGCTTATTCAAGTAATGTAGTTACGACGTCAAGGTCACCAATTAACCATTTTACTTTTTTACATGCTACTGGCTATGGATTATGCAAATGGAGCTTTAAAAATCGAAGTTGACACTCCTGCTGGAGTCAATGGACGGGACCAACAGAGGAAGTGGTTGGGACTAGCGATATGGTAGAAACACGACATCGTGGTGTATTATGAGATTAAGAGAATTTAATCTGTTATCATGGACGTATGTAGCGAACAAACTAATCATACTGTATGAATTCGCGAAGCGGATTCACAAAAAAGTATTACTTTTCTTTCGTTTCGTACCTCCATGAAAACAAAAAACATTTTTTGTTACAAATTTTGATGTATTTTCATGGAACTAGTTCGTGCACAAGCATACAAAATAGCTGCGTGCTCATTTTTTTGTGTGTTTTTTTTGGCCAATCAGAATGCTCGTCTTTGATAGACGAAACTAAAACATAAATTATTGTTTGATAATGATATAAATACCTGCACAGACGCTTGAAGAGATCGTGGTAGCTTTCTGTCCCGAACTTGATACCTCTGAGTAGACCTAACGGCGACTCTGGATTCACAGACTCGTCCACCTCTAACAGATTTAGATCTTTCACTGTTATCCAACGGAATATCGCCCTGAAAGGTTATAGTTTACCCCATAAGCATGTGAATGCGGTCTTTAAATGTTAACATCACCCTATTGTAAGCTCGGCTGACTTGGAAAAGTCAAAGTATTTTCCAGTTATTGTTGATGTCCATGAAGGCATTATGATTAACGAATTCCAACACATTCCCGCTTTTTTACGCCCCTCTTTTTGACACCATTCTAGAAATTGAAAAAAAATTGCAGATATTTAAAAACAACCAAATATGAATATGTCGCCTGCAAATTCTTTTGAATCAGGACCAGTCTAAAACTGTGTTGTCAGGTAGTGGGTCAACATAGTCACCACTTTTAACTTTGGTCATATCTCTATTATCACTGAAGATATTTACCAGACTTGTCATATATACTCTACAAGCTTAACCATACTGTCAGGAGGGACAACCTTGAATACATTTCTGTAAGAGTTATGTCATTTTTCGACATAGTTCTTTCACTATTCAGCGGATGAAGCCGAGAGTGGAATGCGCATGCGGTAATCTCCATTTCCATCTTGAAATAGGAGAAAGTTGTTGAAGTTGCAATATAAATACGTATTTCAAACAAAACTATTACGGAGATAATGTTGACCCGGAATATTCTTGTTTTGGCTAGAGGTATAGACAGTATCAGCCTGCACATATGTGCAGTCTGATCTTAGTCAACACCACCACTAACCAGAGTTATTGAAAAGATAAATTTTCAAAATGCATGTTAACCAAAAATTAATGATTCGAGTGTTTTCAGTCCTTTGATCTTTAAATGCAGCCCTGTAGATAATTTTAGCCAGCATGAGAAAAGTTAAAAGGTGAATTACGACTATATGGTACTTTAAAGAAAATAATACCTTACCTTGCCTTCTCTAGATCTGTCTCACAAGGTAAGATTAGATCTTTGACGAGTTGGGTAAACCAGCTATAGTCCTTTTTTGCAATCTGTAAAAATGATAGATTGAAATCATCCTCTCAAATTGGAGACGCTTGAGAGTCTGTTTCACTCCAAAAGGATGCTTTTACTGATAAAAAAGGGTTTTCCAAAAAAAATATTCAGCCCAGAAATGTTACTTCCCTTATATCAATTGATATGCAAGAAAGTAACTTCCAACAAAAACAAAACTAATAGCCTCCCTTTAAAATATTTTAGGAAATTGAGCCCGATTAAATACACCATCACAATACCCTTAGTGGTATTCTCAGTACCGAGATCAGTATCCAGCTGTATTTATAACATTCTGGTCAACCAGTAACGTGTGTTAAAAGATGAAATAGTTGGTTGACGACCTAGACGTCGTAACTACATCTTAAATAAGCTGAAGTCATGCCGTTAAGTCGCGATCAAATGCTTGACAAAAATTTTAGGCGGTATAAATGAACGATTGACAGACCCGATCCTTCAATTACATTGATCTTTAAGTGGAATTCTAAAACTTCTATAAATATAATGCACCAATGCTTAACCATTTCCTGTACATTCCCTGTTTTAAGATCCTGTGACTTTATACTTTAGAAAATATAGTGGGGAAAAAAAAGAAATTATTTGTAACAAGTAGTTTCTTCTTTTCCAACAATATTTTCTGCCACGTAGGTATGTTACTTTTCAAATTGCACTCACTTTTAATTGCCGTCTACTTCTTTCAAATAGGACAAAACAAAAATTGAAATAGCACGCACACACACACAAATAAAACAGGAAAGGGTTAGAGATCGTAAGTACCTATAACTACATTAACGACCATTTAGCACTTGGACTGCAGTTTATGAAAATACAACAAAAACAACAAAAAATAAACCAAAATATGAACACACAATTACATTCTTTATTAATAATACAAGGCACTTGTGGCAGCTGTAAGATAAGTGTCTACTCACGCAAAAAAAAAACGTTGAAGAAGTTCACAAGTTAATTATAAACGGAGCGCTGATTTTTTTATTTTTTTTTTTTTTTTATGTTTGTTAGAATGATACTATCAGACAATTGCCGGATCGTCGTTGTCAATCAAAAATTAATTAAATAATTGATTCAGATCACAGGCGAATGTTTAACCGCAACATTTATCTTTATCTTTTTTTTTTTTTTTTTTTTGTCGAATGAAACGCCATAAATAGAGCTTAGTTGTGTCGTTTATGTCGATTTTTTATCCTTGACCATTTATGCAAATTAAACGTCAGTTCATATCTCAGTCGAACTATTGTGTCAGAGGTGAGTGGGCGTGGTCAGAGATACTTCAATTAAACATCTGTTGATCGTACAGACAGCATTAAATTAAGAAACATCATGACTTCGGCTGATGTTGAGATTTTTAGGAAGTCCACCATTATCTATCAATGTCTTTCACCCAAGTCTCATAGAAACTAAGGCGGTTTCAAACTATTATAATACTCGACAAGTTCATTTCAAAAATACAATTAGAAACTCGTGATCCACTAGAAAACAGCTGTTCAATAAGAAGACTTCGTAAAAACAGAAATCTAGATTGAAAATCTTTAGATGTCCTTAAGGTCCTTGTATAATAAAAAGGAAAAGGAGACAAGAGAGTGGTATTTGTTTGAATTTTGTTAAACGCAACTTTTAACAGTTTTTTCAGTTATATCGACGCGGCTGGAGCACCTAACCAAGGATTCCTGGTATTTTTCACACCAGTACTACCAGTACATCATTTCAGAGCCTCAAACTGCTTATCCCACTTAGGTTTAGGATAACCCGGCACTCATTTGTGGCGGACAAATGTCGGAAAGGATATTTGCCGCGACCGGAGATCGAACCCTCTACCTCATGAATTTGAGTCTGACGGCGTTGAGTTTTAACGGCGTTATTTTGCACAATTTGTGGCCAGTAGCATATAACAAAAAGGTAAAAGGGTTGGTTAATGACCTAAACGTCTTCAATTCAGCTTGAATAAGCTGTAATTACGCCGTTTACGTTGCCAAACCAACAATAAAGTTTAACAAAAAATCGCGGAGTTGATAAGCTCAGGTCCGGGCTGAGAAAATTATTTTATTGGTCGGTTTATTCCTTAATTGACAGTAACGATTGGTCAACTAGCCATGAGTAAATAATTGACGGATCACTCGCCACGCCCCCTGACGTCCAACAGAAAGTTCCACTTCGATTTTAGATTTTTTCAAACTTTTTGGCCGGTATCATGTATCAAAACAATCAGAGCAAGAGCCAAGTCGGACATGGCCATCCCCCGCCGTAAAAGCTTGATAGTAAATAGAAGCCTGTTAGATTTAAGCATCTTAAGCACTGTATTTCTTCTCAATGAGTTCTATAATAGCTATCATACTTTCAGAGATATGCTCTGGACAAAATCTAAGTCTTAGAAACAACAATGGGCAATAAGATTCTTGTGCACTGAACTTCTCCCCAGTGAGATCTATCCACCTATGAAGTTTCAAGTAGATAGCATTTATACTTTAGTAGATATGCTCCGGACAAATTCTTTGTCTTAAAAACAACAAAGGGCAATAACTCCAGAATTATGCAAGCAAGAGTAGTGGTTCTTTTGCACTGAACTTCTCCTCAGTGAGATCTATCCACCTATGAAGTTTCAAGTAGATAGCATTTATACTTAAGGAGATATGCTCCGGACAAAATCTTAGTATTTAAAGCAACAAAGGGCAATAACTCCAGAATTATGCAAGCAAGATTAGTGGTTCTTGTGCAAATCATTCCACCTATGAAGTTTTAAGTTGATAGCATTTATTCTTTAGGAGATATGCTAATGGCAAAATCTTAGTATTTTAAAACAACAAAGGGTAATAACTCCAAAATTATGCATGCAAGAGTTGTGGTTCTTGTGCACTGCACTTCTCCTCAATGAGATCTATCCACCGTTGATAGCATTTATACTTTAGGATGTATGCTCCGGACAAGCTTAGTGATGGAATGCCGGACGGAGACAATTACTATATCCCCTTCGCAGAAAGGGCGGGGGATAACAAACTCGGCCATTCCCTTACACTTGGGAACAGACCTCGGACGTATAACAGGCGGAGCATTATGTAACAAAAAGTTGCATTTTGTTTGCCGGGAAACAATGTAGGAAAACGTAGTACGTAGTCTCGGTAAACCCGGGTTGCTCGTAAGTCTCAATCGCCGAAAAGCCTTGGTAACAAGTTTTCTTTGAAAATCAAACCGACACCTTACAAAACCATTATGAGATGTATTTTCCACAGTTGCTTTGCATAACGGAAAGCGCCATTTTGGAAGTTTAATAATAGTTTCTTCGATGTACAACCGATATTTGATTCGTAGAATTGAACGAGGAGATCCTGTTGGTAACAAAGTTGATTGATTGGCGACTTAAACGTGGTAACTACAGCTTGAAAAAGCTTTAATTACGATATTTAAGTTGTCAGCGTAACAGTAAAAAACTGAAATGTTGGCCAATGTTTGAGTCCTAAGTTTACTTCAGGTCCCAGGGACTCAACAGCTCCAAGCTTAAGATGCATGAGTCCCTGAATTTAACTTTTGTTGCTTTCTTCAACTATGGTTATTTAGGAAATATCATGTTACGATAGAGATACAACATCTCGTAATTGCTTTGAGCTGCTGAGGAAAATTCTAATATTTCACGAGATCAAAGGTTGTTTTTAAAAATCCTTCTTTATTTCTACATAGGTCCAAACCCTCACCCCCACTCCCCAATGGGGCTGCGTCCCTGGAGACTCGACGGTAATAATTCAACCAATTTTGAAAAAGGTCAAAGTACCGACGCTTCTTTCCAAATTTCAAGGCTATATGACCCATGGTTGAGGTGGAGATAATTTTAAAGATGTTTTTTTTTTTTTTTTTTTTTCAAAATAACACTTCTGATGCTATTGCAAGAGTTTACCGTGGATTTTCAAATTTTTGGCAATTTTTAAAGGGGACCGCCTACGGAAATTTTTTATTGGCCCAGTCATTCAGAAGGAAATGTTATTTAAAGAAATTGTTGACACACGACAGACGAGCAAAGATGGACAGAATGTTATCACTAAAGCTCACGATGAGCACAAAGCTTTGTCAAAAAAATGAAAGATCGAATTAGAATCTAGATAATAAAATCCCACGCCTAGTAGTATTTGACATTCATTTTCGGACGTCAAGGGAATAAATTCATCACAGATTGACAGCCCTTTTAAAACATAGGCTCAAAGGCAAAACTAGTCCTTATCTGACATAACAGACAGGATTCCGTGCCAGAACTGTGCAGAAAACAAACCCTTAGTACACAGTAGAAAGTAGTAGTTTTACGGCTTGGTCACCAATAAGTCTAAACAATTCGTCGTAACTAAAGCTTATATCTAGCTGTAGCTACGAGCTATGGTCGGCTAATGATGGGTTAAGGAGGCGTATAAGGGTTGTATTGTCCAGAGACGTAATTAAGCAAACAATTCAGAATTTAAACCGGTGATTATTAACATTAATTTGTCGTTAATATGCAGGAAAAATTTCCCGATACGGGTGTCACTTCTAACACTAAGTCCGATGAATCAGAGTTATTGATTTTCCAAAAGAAGTAGTTGCCAGAGGAAAACTATTATAAAGTCAATTACAATTTCCAGCATAAAGGTAGTGGACTTTACGGATCGTGAGTGTCAATCAAAGGAACGATCGATCAATCAAATCATTCATTTCGACCGAATGTATTCATGTGTTTAGGTTCACCGATTGTCTTTTGCCAATAAGATTTAAATAATTACAATCTACACGAATCACCAAACAATTCCATGAAGACAAGAGAATCCACAAACCTCGAATACGTGGGTATCAATAGATTCGAACTCTTTGGCACTTTTAAAAAGTTGGTTCTTCTTAACGTCGGGCGGGGCGATGGGCGGAGACTGGGTCAGCTCTAAACTCCGCCTCTCAGATACCTGGTCGTTAGTCTCGCTGGATTCAAACTAAAAAGTATAAAGATAATATAGGGCTCTTATTGCAAAACTGTTGTAATAATGAACTTTCGTGTCGAGGAGCAACTGCAAAGCTGTTGTAACTGTCTATAAGGAATATTACAACAGTGTGTTTTTCTATTCGTTGTTATTGTGTTCGAGCATCGTGTGTAGGTATTTTTTCATTGGATGAGACCGAAGGTCGAATCCAATTGAAAATTACCTTCACACGTTACGAGAACACGATAACAACAACTAGAAAAACACACTGTTGTAATATTCCTTTTATTATATACCTTTAGGGCATGACATTAAGAAAATTCTCTTAAATGATTAAGATACCCGAACGTCAATACACAAAAAAAGAGTCCGTGTTTAACGGTACTCGACGAATACGTTTTTTTAGTACATTGGTTTTTTTTCTGTCGAGTTGTATTAGATAGCAAGATTTTAATTGATATCATTTATAGGTATATAATAAATATCTATATAGGCATTTACTACAGCATCCTCCTAACCTCTCGATATGTGTTAATATGACCCAACATGTTACGGACATGAGAAGGTCTGGTTCTTTAACCCTTTAACAGATGGCAATATTTTAGACTGGTCCAAAGTGAAAGGAGTACAAAGTGTATGGAAATTTAGATTTTTGCAACTTTCTTGGTAGAAAATATTGTGTAAAATGAAAAAATTGCTTGTTACCAGTAAGTTCTTCATTTTACACAATGGGTTGTTTTGTTTTGTTTGTTTGTTTGTTTGTTTTGGTTGGTTTTTGTTTTGTTTTTTTGTTTGTTTTTTTCTAAACGTTTTCCTTGTTAGGCATCAAAAAGCGTCATCGAGTGAAAATTGGATTAACGTGCACGTAGTAAGCGACGTCAACTGGGATAATTGACCTATCGCTTGCCCCACCCACTGACTCCGACAGGAATTCCTACTTATTTTCTTAGCGGCGTTATTTGTGAAATCTATGGCCAGTAGGATGGAAAAAAAGTTAGAATGGTTGGCTGGTGACCTAAACGTCGTAACTACAGCTTGAATAAGCCGACTAACTATTTAATTCAAGTACGCGATTGGTCAATTGGGCTGAACTCGCAGTCTTTCTCTATATCATTGTTTCTGTATACGCTCACCGGTAGGTCTATCATGTGATCGACATTCATGTTTCGAATGCTACCCCATCTGTCTTGACAAGTGAGATACAACGATTGCGAAAATTGGGTAGATTAACCCATTCCAACTCAAATCCTCCTTTTTACGCCCTTCAAGAAAAAAACTTTGGAAAACATTGTGGAAAATGAAGAAATTGCTTGTATCAAGCAATTTCTTCATTACCCACAATGTTTTCTATCCAAAATTGTGAAAAAAATTCAAATTCCATCAAATTGTCGTCTACATCTCTTTCGATTTGGACCAGTCTAAAATTTTGTCAAGTGGGAATGGGTTAATAACAGCTTCTCTATTAACCCACAGCCTTGGAATGATCGTCACTTTTAATCAAAATCGATAGGCCAACCTAATATTTCATTTAGACCGAAAGTTACTGCTGCCTGCCGAAATTAAAGCCAAACAGTATGTTGGTTTATCGACTAAAACGTCTTTACTGCTGTTTATTTTAGCTGCAGTTAAAATATTTGTGTCGAAGAATAGCCAGTAACTTTTTGCTCTATGTTCCTGCTCATGAATTATGCAAATAAATGTCGTTGGATATCTCAGTCGAAACGCCTTATTCGAGATAGATGCACGTGCCAGCGAAGCGCCAATTGTTAAATGTGATGTCCGAAACAGATGGCAAAATGTTCTATGCCATTCTATACAACATTCACGATCGTCAGATATCATATAAAGAAATATATCTATGGTTAAGGACACATTTCATTTTCTTTCCCCAAAATAATTCATTATTACTGTTTCGGTATTTATGTACGGTCTAGCCAGGGAAAAATCATTTTCGAATTTAGCCCATTCCCATACAGTGACGCTTTTGGACGCCCTCAAGAAAAACAATTGGGAAAACATTGTGTAAAATGAAGAAATTGCTTGAATTAAGCAATTTCTTCATTTTTCACAATGTTTTCTACCCAGAAAGATGAAAAAATCAAGAATTTCATTAACTTTAAATTGTCGCCTGCAACTTCTTTCAATTTGGACCAGTCTAAAATTTCACTGTGTCGGAATGGGTTAAGTAGTGATATATGCTCTGACATTTTCAATCGTGAAAAAGATATATAATTCTCGAGCGAGAGTTCTTCGAATCGGGTTATTATTTGTGAAGTGCAACCAAAACTATTCATAAACAAAGTAAATAACCTCATGCGTTCGGCAACCGTAATCAGGCTAGATATGTTTTAAATAGCTCTATTCCATTTGCGTAAAAAAGTTTTACCGGCAGACATGTCACTTTAATGGTAGCCACCGTCTAAGAATGTCGTAACTGCAGGTCTGTTCATGATGTGGTTACATTTTGATTGTGATATGCGAAATCAAAGGCTTTCATATTTCGAACTAAGAGAGTAAGCGGCAACGGCAACATACATAAAACATTAGTCTAACTAAATTTCTGTTAAAAGAATGAGTTGCGAGAAAAAGAAAAACGCTAAATGCTGTATCCGTACAATTCATAAATTGCTTGTAAAGAGATATTTCTCATTTTCCAACAACATCTTAGATCAATTATGACTTTTATTCATTTATCAATTTATCTTATTCTATTTGTATATATATTCTCTTTTTTTAATTTAAGTGATCTTGGACCAGTCTAGAATGTTGTTGTATGATAATCGATTTGAAAATAGCGGTAGAAACTTTATGACAAACTAGTGTAAGGTATCTTTGACAATATTGGTTGATGAAGTGAATAGGGCAAATACAATTATAACGCGAATGGATCCAATTGGCAAAGCGCTTGACCCGCCAACTGACTCCTTTGGTACCAACCATTGCATTTTACAGAAAGTCCCGCTTCGAGTTTTAACGGCGTTATTTGCAAAATTTGTGGCCAGAAGCATGTTACTAATAAGTAGAATGGTTGGTTGGCGACCTAAATGTCGTAAATATAGCTTGAGTAAGCAGTAGTTACGACGTTAAAGTCGCCTAAACTAACAAAAATGATTCACCAAAATGGCGGTCGATGTTGAAGTTGAAATTTAACTTCAAGTCTAAATGAATAATTAGCTTGATCGACTGATTATTTAATTGACAGCAGCGATTGGTCAATTTCTTATGCTCAAATGAAAGCATTAATCCGTTACCAAACGACACAATTTTAGACTAGTCCAAATTCAAAGAAGTTGCAGACGACAATTCAAAGTTGCTTAAATTAAAAGAAAAATATCTTGGCAATATTATCATGTCGAGCATTTTTTTCATGTTCATCAAAGTTTTTCGGCGCTTCTTTTCCTTTGGTGCGTCGAAAAGGGGGAATGGATGGGAAGGGGTTAAATTTGATCAAACAAAGGGGAATACGAGATTGATATGTGTATTTGCGCGAATGAAGAACTTGGCCTCTATTGATTTTTAATCAAAGAATATTTACCTGAATTTCGACCATACCTTCCGATCAAATGCAAAACCGCGCACTGCGTATTTGATCAAAGAAATTAAAAGTTTCCCGTGCCTCAAGAATTTTTGAACTATTCGGCATTGATAACATCTTAAAGATAGTCATATAGTATACACTTGTAAAAATTCCTTTAATTCAAACAAAAGAAAGGAGAACAAAGTTCATATCCTTTTATCATTCAGGTAAAAAAATCCCTAACTTTTAGATCCTTTCGTGAAAAAAATCCACCTCATTGTTTCAGAATTTAACATAAGACGCCAGATGGCTTTCACGAAAAAATAGAGTGTTGAAAAAAAGAGATTCCAAAATCACTTCTTACTCATTTTACAGTTCTAACATTTTACTTTTTCCCGCTCACGTGTCATCCTGTATTTTTAGATCCATATTTAACAATTGAAAACTGATCGCCGCTGTAATTCAGAATATAGTTTAGCCAATCAAAACATTGATTTAGATTGAAGCGAAAGTTGAACTCCTACATATTAATTTAATGTTTCGTTGGAAGGATACTCAGACGTCAGCTACAGCTTATTCAACCTGTAGTTACAACGATTAGGTCGAAAACGGTATATTCCCTGGCGATACTTTTTGCAAACTAACGTCGTTTGATATCTCAATGAAACAGCCATGTTGGAGGTTGGGGCCTTCGATCCGACAATTACATCAGAAGTAGGGCCCGAAATCATCAACTGGTCTAAGTCTAAGTATTTAAATTTCATGACGAGCTATCTGATTGGACCAGGCATAGTCCTTTCCTATCAGAACCCTCGTAGTGAAATTCTCAATTTTAGACTTAGAGCTTATAAATTAGAAAGAATGGTGAAATGGACATAGACAGCTTAAGATCAGTCTGATAAATTTGTATTTTTACTTTCTACTATCCCTTCTCCTTTTGTTTTCTAAACATGCCTACTTCAGAGGAGAAAGGCTACTTAGCCCTTGAAAATACACAAAAACAGTTAGGGGGGATTCATAGCTAATCTAGGAAAGTTATTGGTCAAGCAGTCGATCTTAATGTCCCAATTACAATTAACTTAAATTTTAGTTTCTTCTTTTCAGATTCAAGCGTTTTTATTGGATAGAACTTTTTTTTCATATTTCCATGAACATAATTTTGAGCACCCAACTTTTGTTTGCTTGTGCACAAAGTAGATCCATAAAATTGTACTTAACCCTTTCCTGTATAATCACTGGTTTTTACGTCCCTGTGTTTTTATACTTGAGAAAACATTGTAGAAAAAGAAGAAATTGCTTGTAACAAGCAATTTCTTCTTTTTCCACAATATTTTCTACCCTACTGAATGGTTATTTTTAAAATAAATTCAACTTAGAATTATCGTCTGCAAAACCTTTGAATATGGACCAGTCTAAAATTTCAAAAAACAGGAAAGGGTTAAAACTAGCAAAATATTTGCTTTGTTTTGCTTGATAGCATTATCTTATAAGTAATGTTTTTGTTATGTTTTGTTTTAGGTATGTACCTGATAATTTAACCACATTGATTAAGTTTTTAGGTTCATACCTCATTGAACACAAAAATATTCTGATCGTTTATCAATCGAATTCCGGCATGATCATTTGAAGACACCAGGCCCAAAAGTCTTTATATTGTAAAAACTTACAGACAAAATTATATCCAAGGGCTTTTGAAATAAAAATTGAAAAATAAATTGATCTATATCTGATTGAATATTAGACATAAAGCGTTCGGGTTGAGCTCGTAATTTGAAAGGTTAAACTGAAAAAGGCATACTATAGACGTATAAGTTATAGTGAGTGATCGAAGTTCAATTTGTCTATGCCTGTATAGACAAATTTGACCTCTGATCACTCACTATAACTTGTACATCTATACTCAAATTAATCACTGTTTGGATATCACAGTTATTTGTTTCGGTTAAAAGTATTACTTTGCTTTCTTAAGAAAAACAGTTCGAGTAATTGTCTCTCGGTAAATGGAAATGCTTTCATCGTTTCCAGTACTGTATGTAAACATTTGGAACAATATTCTAGGAATTTTATTGGAGTAGATAAATAAAGAACTGTTCAACATTCAGTGCGCAAAGCGTACAATCAGATAAAACAACCTTTGATGAAGACTTGAATAAGAGAACAGATGCAAAAAGTGGTTCTGTGGGAATGGGATTGTTTAATTAACGTACATTACTTCGTGTTCCTTTAAGAACGTAATCACCCGATCTGACGCGATAAATGAACGAACTTAATCAATTGCAGTACAATCCACTCATTCTACGCTCATCAAGAAAAAAAGGAAAACATTGTGGAAAATGAAGAAATTGCTTGTAAAAAGCAATTTCTTCATTATCTACAATGTTTTCTATACAACAAAAAAAGAAAGAAATTTTTTAAAAATTTCATCAACTTGAAATTGTCGTCTGAAGCGTCTTACAATTTGGACCAGTCTGTTGTGTTTGAAAAGGTTAAAGAAAACTTTGCAGGGATGCGGCAAAAATTGCTTGAGATTTCTGCTTTTATTAAATTATTTTCTACCATGTCACTCAGTTCAGTTTCGAGTTTTTTATACTTTGAATAGTAGAAAATATTGTCTTTCAATTTCGTCCTGTCTAAAATGATGTCATCTGGTAATGGGTTAACTTTACAAGTATAAGGTTTCTAACTTATTAAACTGGTTAGGGTTGCGTTCAATTGCTTTAAACCATTTTATAAACGTATAAATTGTATTCTTTAATGCTTTCAGGTGGATTATCGAGAAATAACGGTAGATTATCATTTGATAAACTCACCGCCTATCCAGTGAAATTATCAAAACTTACGCCCACTTTCGTTCATTTCACCCTATCTGACGTTATCTAAGCAGAGCCAAATAAGTGACGTCATCATAAGCGTTGCATAGCAGACACGTGCAAAATGACGCGCTTTAAGAAAATTTGTCATAAAATTTTCGCATTTTGTCTAATTTTTGCAGTAAAGAAATAGAACAATCGTGTTTTTTCCGAGTAAGATCGATTTATATTTCATTTCGTGAGCAACGAAAGCTTCATTTTCACTCGTGGCTCCGGCACTCATGAAAATAAAGCTTTTGTTGTTCACTCAATGAAATATAAAACGAGCTTACTCTGAAACAAACGATTATCCTCAATTTAAAATTATTATTATTATTATTATTATTATTACATTATATTGAGTATCCAACACGTGTGAAGACAGTGATCTGAAAAAGGGGAATAAGAATCTGTAAATATAGAGTTACCCGCCTTGGCAGTTTAGGCTTTAGGCCATTTCGAGTTCGAAGTGAATGAAGTTAGTGATACCAGAGATAGTGAAAAAATATTCATGTATTTGCTTGTGTTTGTTTTGTTTCGTATGGGCTTGATCCGTTCCTGTTCAGTCCCAGGTTTTCATGTTGCTGTTTTTTATATTTTGGAAAACATCGTAGAAAAGAAGAAATTGCCTGTAACAAGCAATTTCTTCTTTTGCCACAATTTTTTCCACCGTACTGAATAATTCATTTTTCGAATAAAATCGACTTTAAATTATCGTCTGCAAAACCTTTGAAATGGGACATATACAATTTTTTGAAATGCAGTAACGGGTTCAACGTCACCTTTGGCGATATTACGTTGCTGCGCCTAACCATGGCTTCATATAACTTCCCCCAAAAGTATAATCACAACATTCGATCTAAGCTACCAGCTAATCATCCTACTCAGAAAGTTCTCGCACGACGACGGCGTTCACGACAACGACAGTCAAGTAGGTGACGACAGCACTTCGGCAACACTGCAGGTTTTCTACGAAAGCGGCTGAGATAAAAAAGGTTTGATTTGTATGAATAGGGTTTAACAGTGTTTTCTCATATATGAAATCAAAGGGATGTAAAATTCACTGGATTGGGATTTAACGTCACTTTTAACAATATTCCTGTCATATCGCGGTGGCCGGATCACATAACTATGGATTCCTAGCATTTTCACACCAGTACTACTACTACATCAGGATTTAGATAATGAAAAGGTTAATTATAGGTTTGTGTTTAAGCGATTATTGCATAGTCGGCCTACGGTAGAATGGTCTTCCTATGTCAATGATTATACCGAAATGTAGAATCTTCGCAAATCGACTTTATGACTGAAACTACACGTTAAATGGGCGGTGATCACGTATTAATTAGGACATAACCGGATAGCGGGTGAGATTTGAGCCCTCGACATTTCTTTAAGCATTACCTGAAAACAAAATACCGGATCCCTGGTCCCGCCCCCTAACTCGGGCGGCCACGCTACTGACTCTAACATGAAGTTCTGCTTCGATATTTAACATAGTTATTTTACAAAATGTATGGCCCGTAACATGTAAAAAAATAAGATGGTTGGTTGGCGACCTAAACATCGTGACTAAGCTGGCTGTAATTACGACGTTTAAGTTGCTTAAACAACTTAAATACTTCAAAAAATTGTCGGCCAATGTTGGATTTCAAATTTCCTTTCCAGGTAAAATGAATGATTTGATTTGCCTTGATACATTTTCTTGACAGCCGCAATAGCTCAATTATTAGACTGGTCCAAAGTTTGAATAATAAGTGACAAAATAAGGTACAAAATATATTGTGAAAAGGGTGAAATAACTTGATACATGAAAATTCTCCATTTTTCACAAAGTTTTCTGGCCAAAACTGCACTTATTATATGATTTCTTTTTTCAAGTTGACCCAGTCTAAAACTTTGTTGGCAATAACTCGTACAATATTATATTGAAATTTTATGTTGGATGAAATAAAAACCTTTTTTGCTGGAATCGATTATATTTATGGTGGAAAGAGTTATATAAGCTTTCGATGCATTCTGCATACTAAGTCCTTGTGCATTTAGAAGGTTTTACTTATTTTCAAATAGACACAAACCTCTGATATAGACAGTCGTTTGGCTATCATTGCCAACATCTCGGAACTGTGCTTTTCAATCAGTCTGGCTACACTCTCCTTGGCGTCCGTGCTCAATCGCTCCATCAGTTTACGCATGCGTTCTTCCTTCTTCCGTCTACAAAGAAAGTTTCTCTCATGTATTGTACGGAACACCGCATGGACAATCGCAAAATAAACTGTTGATTGCGAACGCGAAGGTCGAGAGAAGGATGGTAAGAATTCGAGAGATCGATTGTAAGATCAAGAGAAAAGGATGACGAGAACGGTAGAATCGTCCCCTAATCGAACCCTCGTGACCTCGTCCACGAACAACTTTGATCTTGTCCTCGAATTAAACGGTGCAACGATCATTCACGGCTGTCAAATAATCAGTCGACCAAAGAAATCATTCATTTTTGACTGAAAGTTAACTTTTAACGTCCATTTATGTGAAGCATTTTCGTTGGTTTCGCGACTTAAACGTCGTAACTATAGCTCATTCAAACTTTGGTTACGATAATTAGTTCTTCAACCATCAATTCTATTTTTTCTTTACATGCTACTGGCCATAAAGCCTTTTGAAATCGAAGAGGACTTTCCTGTCGGAGTAGGTGGCCAATGCATGATTGGCCTATTGAAAACTGACCTATTTCGACAAAATTACGAATGATTGGGTTTTATCTATTCCTCAAGGGAAACAACGTATACGCACTTGAAGTATAGAATGAAGAGAAGACGGCCAGAAAAAATTGCAGGACCGCTAGAGTACGATAGCAAGACCGCGAGAGCACGACGACGAGACCTTTAAAGTGTGATGACGTGATTCGGGGAGAACGACGTGCACTGTAAAATAATACCGTAAAAATTTGTCATTTTTACGGTATTTTCGTTACGGTTTTGTACCGTATTTTCCCATTACAGAATATGACCGTAAAAATGTTGCACTATGGGTAAAATAATTTGAACACAGCAGACATTTTGTTTACAACTGTCACTTATTTCGAATCGAATTTATATGCTTGCGTCGATCTAGCTTGATAGAGTTCAAATGGGGGTAAAAGAAGTTGCGGTATGATCGAATTCACCTTTTGAATAGTAAAAGAACTCGCCTGTGAAAGGTAATTATCTTTATTATGCTCTTTTAGTTTCCATATTACCCCACCCATTACTGTTTGCTTATCATGTAAAATATATGCTTTTGGTTGAATGATATGAACATGTGTGTGGCTTTGATGGCCAACGTTAGGATGCAGATATACGCTTTGTGATACTCTTTCCAGTCAAATAAAAGGATGGCGTTTAACAGGTGAACCCGTCTTTTTACTGGTACTTTACCGTATTTTTGACAATTATCGAAATCTTATTTGTGTGCTTATAAAGACGCGTAAAAAGTTAGTTATAAAGTATATTTATTAAAGGTCGAAAAATGATTAGATATAAATAAATACAAATAGATAAATATAAATAGATATGTATATATAAATACAATTTATCGGTGTACATGTGTAAACCCTGTATTTCAGTATTAGTTGTTCTAGCATTGCCTGATTGTATCAAGCTGTAAAATGACCAGATATGGCCAAAGTATTAATTGTTACCCTGATTCCATTTTGCTATCAACATGGTGGAGGCAGACTGAAATCCCCCAACAGGTAGGTTATATAATGTTGGACCAGGATTGAACAAGGTTGGAACGTATACATTTCACTTCTAACACTTAAATAATGGCTGAATTCTTTAAAAAATGTGCAATTTAATATTTGATGTGATATTGTTTGAACCATTTCTACATCTATGGATGGATTTGAAAAGAATTGGCACAGTTGTTCTTCTTGGTGAGTGCTAGTGTCATGCGAAACGTTTGTTGTGATACCTCCAAGGTCAAGGTCACAGTCGAAGGTTAAACGACAAAATTAACCTTGTCCTGAGCATAACTTCTACATGTTAGTATAGATTTGATAATAACTTAGCTCAGGTGTTCTCCTTGATGAGTGCTAGTGTCATGCGAAACGTAAGGTGTGATACCTCCAAGGTCAAGGTCACAGTCGAAGGTCAAACAACAAAATTGACCTTGTCCGAAGCATAACGTCTACATTTATGGATGGATTTGAGAATAACTTGCCACAGGTGTTCTTCTTGATGAGTGCTAGTGTCATGCGAACGTTTGTTGTGATACCTCCAAGGTCATGGGCACAGTCGAAGGTTAAACGACAAAATTTACCTTGTCCTGAGCATAACTTCTACATGTAAGTATGGATTTGGTAATAACTTAAGTCAGGTGTTCTCCTTGATGAGTGCTAGTGTCATGCGAAACTTTAGTTGTGATACCTCCAAGGTCGAGGTCACAGTCGAAGGTCAAACGACAAAATTGACCTTGTCCCGAGCATAACTTCTAAATTCATAGATGTTTGTGAAATAACTAGGCACAATAACTTTTTTTGTCATTCTTGATGAGTTTTAGTGTCATATGATATGAGCAAGGTCAAGGTCACTTGTGAAGGTGAAACGACCTTGTCCAGGGCATAACTTTAACATTTATGGATTGATCTGAAAATAACTTGGCACAGTTGTTCTACTTGGTGAGTGCTAGTGTCATGCGAAACGTTTGTTGTGATACGTCCAAGATCAAAGTCACAGTAAAAGATATTTTGTGCACCACATTCTCAATACGAACCAGAGGCTCGACATGTTGTCCCTGGACAACCTATTTCTTGCTAAAAACAATCTTCCTACCAAGACAGTTCAATGTAGTATGTGATAAAAAACTTTAATTGAAACCGTACCAGAATATTAGGACGAAATATAAGTTGTGTAATATGTCTTATATATTTCCTTCTTTTTATTTTAACAGGAATTCAACCAGCCTTTCATCTAAAATGGTACAATTTGGCGGAAATTAAAAACACAGATTCTATGAAAACTACAGAGGAGGATAAATGAGTACTGTTAGAGGAACCAAATCTTAATCTTAAAGACATTATGATTCTTTTGTGGGATTTAATTGTGATCATAATCTTCATTGTTAAATCATGGTTAAAAAGAAACAAATCATAGTTAATTCAACAGTTATTTTAGTCTCTTTGTTATGTTAACGAAAGCAATATGTACATTTTTTATGGAAATGTTTGCCTATGTTTCTCTAGATATCTTGAAATGATGTAAAAGATGTTTTATTATCTTTGTGTAATTTACTGCAGAAGAAAAGCATTTTGATATGAAAATTCCCGTAAAATTTAGCAGTAAAAAACCCGGCAGCTGGTTTCCAGGACAAATCCCGTAAAAGTACGGTGATTACCGTAACACATTAACCGTTATTTTACGGGAAAAGACCTGGCAGCTGGTTTCCAGGAAAGATCCCGTAAAATTACGGTTCATGTGTTACTATTATCACCGTAATTTTACGGGATTGTCCTGGAAACCATCTGCCGGGTTTTTTTACTGTAAATTTTTGCGGGATTTTTTTACAGTGTGGAGATAGTGAGTGCAACATGACGAGACCCCGAGATTTCGATGATGAGACAGCGAGAGTGCGATAACGAGACCGTTAGTGTACGACGACGAGACCACGAGATTTCGATGATCAGACAACGATAGTGCGAAGAGGAGACCGTTGGTGTACGATGATGAGACCACGAGATTACGATGACAGGACCGGGATATTTTGATAGCGAAAGCACGGTAGTGCGATGACGCGACCGCGAAATTACGATGGCGAGACTCCGGGATTTTGATAACGAGACATCGATAGTGAGATGACGAGACCGTTAGTGTTCGATGACGAAACCATGATATTACGGTGACGAGAGTGCGAGATATTGATAACGAGACAGCGAAAGTGCGATGACAAGACCTTTGGTGTACGATGACGAGACCACCATATTCCGATGACGAGTCTGCGGCATTTTGATAACGAGACAGCGAAAGTGCGATGACAAGACCGTGATGGTATGATATTAAACATAACCCGTTACTGTAATAAGACACAATTTGGATTTCATTGGTGTATGTACAGCACCGTTCCAATTACTGTTTTCCGATTTCAAAATACATGCACTTGCATAATGGGAAAAGTTTTGATCGCTCGGCGAGGCTCTAACAGCCGCAGGAATCTGACTATGGTCAAAAGGGTATAAAACATTATGCGGAAAGGAGAAATTGTTAGTACAAGCACTTTCTCTTTTTCATACAATGATTTCTAGTTCTATTTCATCTTAAGTGCGTCAAAATGCAGAAATGTATGGTGATAGATAAACAACAACACACCTATAGTGAGATTCAAGCTTCTTCTTCTCGACCTCCAGTGTATCTTTATCCTTGTATTTCTTGAGCTGTTCGAACGCGTCAATCATCTCTTTGACCGATTTCTCCTTTTCCACGAGTAGCTCTTTCTCGAGTCGTTCGATTTTCTTCTCCTTGTCCCGTTTAAACGTGGCGTAAAGTTCATCTTCTTCTTTCTTTTGGCGACTCTCCAGCTCACTTTGGGCGTCAAATACACCAGATTGTTCGAAATCCTGAAACGAAACATCAATTCTGTAGATATTTAAGCCTCAATGAGATATTTCCAACAATTGACCAATCGCGTGTGTCAATCAATTAATCACCCGACCAATGGAATCATTCATTTAAACTTCTAGCACCTACATCGGCAGCCATTTATCAAGAGCCGTTCCGTTGGTTTGGCAACTTAAACGTCGAAACTACAGCTTATTCAAGCTGTAGTTACGACATTTAGGTCGCCAACAGCCATTCCACTTTTAATCATATGCTACAGGTCATAAAGTTTGCAAAATAACGTTGTTTGAAATCGAAGCGAGACTTCTTGTCGGAGTCAATGGGTAGGGACAGCTTAGTGGGAAAGGGTATCGATTGGTCAATTTCAAGTTTACATGAAGCAAAGAAATTCAGCGGTCTGGATATGTCAAACATGGATTAAATTTTTTTTAAGATTGGTCTTTTTCTGAAAGCTCTGTGTGGAGTTTCTTTGCTTCACGCAGAAGAAACTCAACACACTGCTGTCAGAAATCTCGCTGATCGCCTTAAGAAGCCTTTGGTTACTTTCATCTACAGGGCGCATATCGTATTCCCATGCAACCTCTCCTTTTTACACTCCCAAAGAAAACATTCCTGGAAAACAATGTGGAAAATGAAAAGTATTGCCTGATACAAGTAATTTTGCAGTTTCCACACTGATTTCTACATACAGAGTCAGAGATTTAAAAATTTCAACATTTTTTAATTGCTATCCATATATTCTTTCAATTTGGGTCAGTCTAAAATTACACTGTGTGGAAATGGGTTAACATTGTGCGGACGTCAATAAATGCTAAGTTCTTCCTGATATAGTGAAAAAAAACACCCAAAACACATTATTACTCTGCAAAACCTGAAGTTTCCCATTTATACAAACATATTATCAAAATTGCCCGTCAAACAACAAGGGAACTACTGTGTATTCCTTAAAACAAATACGTGAAAATAATTTCGGATCGAGCAGAGGTTTATCAGAGGTAAAATACGTGAAATAAATCTTTAGTAAGGTAGAATTGCTATTCCACATTCTGAGAGCTAAGAGTACCGACTTTGTTCAGCCTTCTTAATTCAAACATAACTTTCGCACTTCCTAGAAAGTACATTCTCGTACACGGCTGTTTTGATTTTCTGGGATCAGCTTTAATCAATTTTATAAGCTGTAGTTACGATGTTTTGCTCGCCCACGATCATAACAAAAATCTTTTCTAGGGAGTACTAAACTGTGTGTCTGGAGACGGGAGTCTCACTACTATGTCCCCTTCGCATCTCGTGACTTCGAATGCTAATGCTCGCCTTATCATGTATCGTTTTTGAAATGTTAGATAGGTAACCTTGAACTTTGGCTTTGAAATTCGTCGGAGAGTGACTAGCAATCACATAAAAAGGGGACCAGTAAAAAAAATCTTCAGTAGCAGATTTAGAAACATTCTCGTGCCAAATGCCATTAACCCGTCCGAACACAACATTTTAGATCGGTCCAAATTGAAATTTGTATAAAGCAAAATTTAGTTGATGAACCTAACTCTTTTAAGAGGGGGTGGGGTGGGGGTTAGAAGACATTGTTGATAATGAGGAAATTGCTTGTAACAAGAAATTCCTACGTATATCACTATGTTTTCCAAAGGCGGGGTGGGAGGGAATGGGTTGAACAAGCAGCTTTAAATTTTAAGTGTATCCTGTCAAATATTTGCCGAAATTGTTATTATTATTATATAGAAAATCACCTTGTATGTTCCTAGAGAGGTTCTAGATCGATCTTGTATGTCTCTATGGTGTGAAAATTCCAGCGCCCCGGCATCGTATTGCCAACCCGGTAAATAGACGCTACCTCGAATCTGTAAATAAATGAATAATGTACGTGACATTTCTATCATCTGTCAAATTTTCATCCATGACAACAATACATGCAGAGAGGTTTGATTTCAACTTGAAAATATATAAATTTTTTTTCCAACAAGTCTCTTTAAAATCAATACGTACCAACAAGTCTAATTAGGATGGTTGCAACAAACCAACAAGTCCCATTCTGATGATATCAATAAACATCAACATGTCTCATTAAGACGTACCAACAAGTCGCAATAAGACGAAGCATTTCGTCCAAGTAAGTATCATTAAGGAGATAGCAATATGTACCAACAAGTCTGATTAAGATGAAAGAATTAAGTACCAACAAGTCTCATTAAGAATGATTGAAATAATTCCCAACAAGTCTCATTTAGACGTAACAACAAGTCTCATAAAAAGATAGCAATGAGTACCATCAGGTACATGCCATTTGAAATGAAACCATCTTGTGTGGTAGAAAATATTGTGGGAAAAGGAGAAATTGCTTGTAACAAGCAATTTCTTCTTTTTCCACAATGTTTTCTCTAGTGTAAAATCAAAGGATCGTAAAATCCCCGTATTTGAACGGGAAAGGGTTAATATCGAAGTGAATCTTCCTATCGGAACCCAGAGATCAGTCAGTTAGTTTTGGTTTACACCCCTGTCAATTCTCAATATATCTCCTGCATATGAAAGCCTCCAACTGTGATAGATTTCTAAGATTGGTCGCGTGACAACATGACAAATCCTATTGTTTTACTGGAATTGATCTCAAGTCTCTTGGAACAAGGTGCGGAGTGATGGCCCAAAAGCGTCGTAACTACAGCTTGAATAAAGTCGCAGTTAAGACATTATAGTCGCCTAATGACGATGTTATTTTACAGGGATATAATGTTTGGTGGACACGAGGGAATTCTAATAGTATTAAAGTTGATATGAATCTCGTGTTTTACAAAATGACTCGCATTAAATGGGTGCAATTCTAAAAGATAATTGTCGGAATTTACCTGATAACAAATTATCGTTTTGCATAGCAGTAGACTGATTGTGAAGATTGGCCTTATGTTTTTTATTCAATTATTTATTCCATGATCTGAATCAGTCGTGATAAAACACTCGTGTAAAAGCTACTGTTCAAATGCCGACCGTGTGTAAATACCGTAGTTTCAGGACAATAACCAGCAACATGTCTTTTTATCACAATCTCGCATTGAGCAAAAAAAGCAATAGAAAATATTATGTTAGAAATTTACCTTTTAGACATAGCCAAACCAACAAAAATACTTCTCAAATGTAGGCCAATATCGGAGTTCAGTTAACTTTCGGTCTAATTGAATGATTTGATTGCTTGATATTTTGTTGTTGTTGTTGTTGTTGTTGTTGACAATCGCGATCCGTCAATTACTAGACTTTGCCTATTCAGTTTTTTCCAAAGGACAAGCCCAATTGTCCAGCGGCCCGGTCAGAATTCGACCCAACGATCTTTCGACTTCTCATGGATCAAGAGCGCCATAACAATAAACATCTAAGCTATAGTAGAACACTCCTGTTCTTTGGAATCAATGAACAGAATTATCAAATCCCAAAGCAACAGGTCGGTGCGCGACCAAAATGTCGTAACTTCAGCTTTTCCATCTGAAGTTACGACATTTTGGTCGTTCACCGACGACTTAATTTGCATAGGAGTAACGAAATTCAGATCGCCCGTCCACAATAATCTTCATGGGTAAAGTTTTTAATAAAGCTTTCCTCATTATTGTAATTCAAGCCCAAGTTACGACATTTTGGCCATCCACCGACGATAACTAATTTTCCCTGGGTGGCCTAGTTATACCGTATTAACACCGTTACTATGATTAAAGATTAATTAGTTCATTCATTAAGGAATGAATACTCCGAGGCAACCGACAAATTCAATAGCTTGGCGCCGAACAACAATAAATCACGTCATAAAAGGACGATGGCGTCAAATCTCACGCTCTTCAATATTTTAACAGATACGTACATGTATGTTCACGTATATTGAAGAATTTGGACCAAAGAGGGTTAAGTTATTCCCACACTATAATCTCACTTATTGCTCCCCTTAACCCGTTCCCACACAACGAAATTTTAGACTGGTCCAAATTCAAAGGAATTCCAGGCGACAATTCAAAGTTTATGAAATTTAGATATGTTCAGTTTCTGGGTAGAAAACGTTGTGTAAAATAAAGAAATTGCTTGTAAGAAGCAATTTCTTCATTTTACACAATGTTTTCTCAATTGTTTTCCTTATGGAGCGTCCAAAAGCGTCACTTTGTGGAAATGGGTTAAGCATTGGGGAAAATGAAAAACTTCTTGTTATCTACGATGATTTTTATTCCAAAACCTTTAAATAAATCACCATAAGCATACTGTTTTATGCAACTTCTTTGAGTTTCAACTAGTTTTAAATTTAGTTTGCTAAAACACCACGTAACGTGTGATCCCGTGCCATAAGATCATTTATCGCGTGATCACAAACTATATCAACACGTGCTAAAGTAATTTTCACCTGACCTAAATTTTCTACCAGCGATCTAAATCATGATCCGTATTTCGTGACGACAGAGCTCAGTTTAACCGTGAAGTTGGCTGCAATTCTAATAATCTAAACTGCTCGTGCGCTCATGGGCGACAAAAGTATTGTAAATACGGCTTATTTAGGCTGTTGTTGCGGTGGTTTGGTCACCGACCAGCCTATTAGACGTAATGCCATATTAGCCAAATTTGCCATCAGCATCGATCATTAAATGGTTCGATTTGTCTTAAAACACGTAAGTATCCTCATTTGCACAATTTAAGAGCGCATCTATCCTCGAAAAGTCTAAAATACTGTCATAGTTAACTAGTTTCAACTATTCGTTTTACCGAAAGCATTTAATCTATTTTCATTCATGCTGTTGTGTTTGTTGTCCTTATTGTATTGACGAAATAAAAGGGTGTGTTCTGTTCTGTTCTGATCAATGATAAACAATTCACCCATTCTAACAGAATTCCGTTTTTAATGCCACTCATAGAGTTTTGGGAAAACATTGTGGTAGATGAAGAGATTGCTTGATGCAATCCATTCCTTCATTATCCACAATATTTTCTATCCCAAAAGTAAAATAAATTCTGATTTCATCAACTACAAATTGTCGTCTGCAACTTCTTTGAATTTGAACAAGTTTGTCGTCTGATAATTTGATAAGACGTAAGGTATTAGAATTATTTGAGAGTAACACCATATATGTTCGTGGTATAAAGCTTCACTCGCTTATAAGATTTAGACTCATCTAAATAAAAGTCGCGGAGGCCATTTCAACGCTGTATAATTTAATTGTTAGTTTCGTCTTTCAAAAACGAGCGATCTGATTGGTCGAAAAATTTAATTCATACCTCCATGAAAAGAAATGCATGCCAGGATAGAAATCATTGTTACAAGCAATATCTTCTTTTGTAATTACGATTTTGGGGTTTGTTTTTAGAGGTGTGTGTGTTTTTGTTGGTTTTTGGGGGGGTGGGGTGGAGATGGGTTTCTGTCGATTTTTGTTATGTTTGTTTTTCTTTGAGTTGAAGTAAAGTGGGTTTTTTATGTTTACATAATCAAGTTTCATTCACAGTGTTAAAATGCAGGATAAAGTTTTTATATGTTAATTGAAGGGATCGAACTTCCATTTAGATGTAGGGGTGATTCAAATGATTTTTTTTAATAAATCAGAATGATAAGTCTTAATTCACTAAGCAATTCACCAATACGCAATTCGAGAAAAAACTACATGTAATATGTATGACAAAGGCTGAAAACTTTTTTAAAAGTTTTTGAAAAAAAAAAACAACAATCCCTTCTAGCTTAACAATAAAAAGGCAAAGCAGCAGGCGATAAAACCTGATGCCTCATTGAACTTTTATAACACTATCTCACAATAATCTGACAAATAGGGTCAATAGTCGACATTGAGAGATCAATAAAGGCATTCTGCGACAGTTTACAAGAATGCTAAATGCCGGTAATGGAATTCTACTCTAATTGGACTAGCGGACGGATACCGGTGTTTTGTAGGTCGATACATGTATGCGGTCAAAGGCCATGACTCACTACCTATAAATGACATGTCACGCAAAGAAGATATCATCTACAACGTGAGAATTCCGTGCAAGTGAATGAATCGCTAGAGTTTAAAGAAAATGGAGACTGGAGCAAAGTGGCGCTTTCGTTGTTTGGTTTGCTAGGATTTTTTTTTCTTTTTCCGAGGTAGACGGATAGGCTTGTTGTCAATTCGAAATAAGAAGAATAAATAGAATAAGTAGAAATTCCCAGTCTACCCGACCGTAACATAAGGCAAAAGTGGGTTTTAAGCCATAGCCTCTCTCTCTAAAGGACTCAAAAACACATGAATTAGTTGTTGTATCGTTACGAATTTACCATATCATTTGTCTGGAGGCATCTCGGAAATAACATATGAGCCTAGGCGTGACATTTCCAACCAATTCGCAGGTGCGTGACTCGCAAATATTGAGCACCCTGGACAGCCATTCGGGACAATAAGAACATTCGCTGGTTTTTTAATGAAGCTTTGGGTCAGTATCTATCTACGGAACGCAGAGTGAAGACTCTGATCAGGCTGTGCGGATGCACAGACTGATCTGAGTCTTTACTTGGCGCACATATGTAATGGTTGGAAATGTCACGCATGCGCTCATATGTCTTTTTGTTTAAAGACCATCTCTGAGTACGAACAACGTAGAATTTAACTGTAACAATCCGAAAATGTGTCCTCTTTCGTGAGGTTTCATACAAGGGGCACTCAATCCTGCTAGACTTCAAGAAAATGAAGTAGTCACTTAAAAAAGGCGGTAGCTCAATCAAAATGATTTTTTGTTCGATTATCTGAAGGAATTGCAGGAGGGTATGAATTACTATGGTTTAAGTTCAAGTTGATGCAAAAGTGTCAATTTATGCTATTGCTTTAAAACTTTGGACTTGCATTTGTGGCAATGATGGCATTCACTTTACACAAATTTATGACACCAATCATCGTAAGCGTAATAGTTTGAATGTTTTTGTGTACTAATACAATTGTTTACGAAAAAACTGATTTTTTTCACTTTAAATTTGGCTGAATTTCGCCAATTCAATTGTTGCCACTATCCAACACTCCGACTAATCGAGCGCTGCTGTCGGTTATCAGCTCTTGTTAGTTTACGAGTAACTTATTGTCCAAAGAGCAATCTTTAGTCTCCCCGCGGATAGTAGAATATTTAACGTATTACCAGTTAACAACTTTAGACTGATCCGAATTATAAGAATTTATTAATTTTTTGGGTAGAAAACATAGTGGATAATGCAGATATTGCTTATAAGGAGCAATTTCTTCATTTTCCACAATGTTTTCTAAAACTTTTTATTCTAGAGGGTGTCAAAAAGTGGAATTGTGTTGAAACGGGTTTACCTATTCCCACCCAACGACGCTTATAAATGCCACTCAATATAAAAGCTTTGGAAAACATTGTGGATAATGAAGAAATCGCTTGTCACAATCAATTTCTTCATTATCCACAATTTTTTCTACCCCTAAAGACAAAGATTAAAAAAATCCAATAACGTGAACTTGTCGTCTTCAGCTTCTTTCAGTTTGGACCAGTCTAAAATTTTGTCGTTTTGGAATGGGTTAGGCTTCTGCCTCTCTCGCGCGCGTACCATATTGAAACCATATTGATTGAGTGTGTGAGAGCGACTCTATAAGCTAAAAGCTTTCGTCACTAAAACAAATTAGTATAAACAAAAACCAAACAAAAGTATAGATGTACAAGTAATAGTATGTGATCAAAGGTCAATTTTTGTCTATACCGGTATAAACAAAATTGACATTTGATCAATCACTATAACCTGTACATCTATATGTGCATTAAAAATTTGAAATGATTATGTCTAAAATACCACGTTGTTCACCATGCGTAAAATTTGGACAGGGACCTAAAAACAAAACATCATGATTTCTTTTCATGCTTGATTTTCTGGGATCAAAAACTCCAATTTAGTATTTGTTACAGTGAAATGTATTATTTCCGAGATCTAAACCACAATTCGGACGCGAGGGACAATCGGACAAGTCATTAAGTATGATTTATAATTCCTTGTGGAGCACTATACTGGATTCAACAAGAATGGACAAACACATTCGTTTTGTCCCAAAACACTCTCGGGATAAATTATGGGACAGATCCGTTCTGACTAAGATACCACACTACCAATTGACCGATGTGATGGGATATAAGAATATCCTAACTATAGCTTAAGTATGCTAAATTTACGAAGGTTTTGTATCCCACTCATATATGTTGTATTTTCTAGGGTTTTTTTTTTTTGTTTTTTTTGGGCTTTTTGTTGTTGTTGTTGCTTTTTTAAGGACGAATGCATCGTTCAAACACATCTTTAAATTTACAAGGTGAACGAATGGGGAATTATTTGGGGATGGAATGGGCAAATTACTTTTATAACTGGAATACGATAGGCTTATGCGATTTTTTTTACTGGTCTTACTGCACTTGAATCCCACTACCTCGAAGTTCAAGGGAATAACGAGAAAAAAATCGTCTTATGGATAGGCTCAGGACTAATTTTGTGCGGTGGCATGAGGTGACTAAATTGTTGTTTTTTTTTTCTTCTTTTTTAAGATCTAAATAAAAAAAAAAGCGCACATGTCACCTGTATGCCACCGTAACCATGGGACCGGTCGTTATTTATTCAATATTTGTAATTCGTAATGTGTTTTTGTTACACATGTCCCTGTAATAAAAAATATATTTACTTATAGATAGCTTGACGCTTAGATAGTCGGAGTTTCCCAATTACGAACGAAAATGATGGCGAAATAACGAAAGTAAACAAGAACGCAAATGTTTTTGTTTAGAATAGGGTTTAACGCCACTCTAACAGTATTTAAGTCGCAGAGAATGGAGAACCTAAACATGGATTCTTGGTATTTCTCACAACAGTACTCCCACTACATCTCTTCCGAGTTTTCAGTTTATCATTCCACTTAGTCAAGGGGTCCCGGGTTTGAGCCCGGTAGCGACAAACATCCTTTCCGACATGTTGTCTCGCACCCATGGGTGGATTATCGTAAACTTAAGTGGAATGAGCAGACGGAGGCTCGGAAAGGATGTAGTGGTTGTACTGGTGTGAGAACCGCAAGGAATCAATCATGAAGTCAATCTATAGTGAGTGATTAAAAGTCAATTTTGTCTATACAGGTATAGACAAAACTGACCTTTGATAACTCACAATAACTTGTTCATCTATAGTGTGCGAAGACTTTTTACGTTTGGTTCCATAACAAAAACGGTTGAATATTAAGAGTAAATAAAAATACACATTACATGTCGTACTGAATTACTGACTTAATCGTTTTAGTGTCATAGGAGTAATTATGTTGTTAAAATAAATATTGTTTGACAAGATGATTTTTCAGAAGAATGACTATAACAAAATAAGTTGAACCAGTTACTACACAACAAATTTAGACTGGTCCAAATTGAAAGGAATTGCAGGCAACAATTTAAAGTATGTGGAATTTTAGATTTCTGTGTAGAAAACATTGTGGAAATGAAAAAATAGCTTGTTTTTTCCAATTGTTCTTCTCGAGAGGCGTCTAAAAGCGTAATTGAGCGGGAATGGGTTAAGTATTTTTTTTTTCAGAAAATAACTTGTCGTGTCCTGGAATCTTTTTAATGAGTTGGCTTTCATCTGTACAGGTATCATTCCATTTGAATTCAGTTATGAGTTTTCCATCGTCAAGGAATACAGCTGTTAAGCTATTTTACATTCAACAATTGCATTTTCTTATGTTGATTTAATCATGAGAATTCTTTAGAAGAAAATTACGCGTCACTAGAAAATTATACGTAAATAATCAGTAATGAATATCTTTTCTGTTTTCCTGTTTAAGATAAATGACCAATTGTTTCGTTTTGTAGACAACAGTTCATGTCGAATATATTTGAAAAGTAATCATTTAGTACGGTAGAAAATATTGTGAAAAAAAAAGAAATTGCTTGTCACAAGCTATTTCTTCTTTTTCCACAATGTTTTACAAAGTATTAAAACACAGGAACGTAAAACAGGAAATGGTTTAACGTCACTTTCAATATTATTTCAGTAACATGACGTTGTTGGAGCTCCTTACCATGGGTTCATGTTGTTGTTGTTGTTTCGTTGTTTTCCCCATAGGCCGATAGGTTATAACCTCAATATCCTATCCAAGCCTTCGGCTACCTATCGATCATTCAACCTACTAACCGTAAGTGAGAAACGCAATTTGTGTCAAACATCGCAAATAATGTTGGCCGTTGTGGTGCTCGAACCTGTGACTCATGATTCGCAGTCAACTGATATACCCCGCGTTCCTTTTAATAATGAAAATGATTTACTTTCAAACTGAGAACCACTGTCATTAAGAAGTAAGTTTTAGACTAGCAGGTGCGCTGAGGTAAGTTTGTTTCAGTCAAACGTTGTTGATAATTTATCAAAAGCAATGAATAAATCTGACAGGAAGTTCCAAAAGTCCTCAACAATATTAGACGATAGGCTAATTGAAAAATCGATGGACCCGCCCACTGACTCCGTTGAGTCCGACAAGAAGTCCCGATTTCTAATGGCGTTATTTTGCAAAGTGTTTGGCTAATAGCATGTACCATAAAAGTAAAATGGTAGGTTCGCGACCGACCTAAACTTCGTCACTAAGGCTTGAATTAGTCCAAAAACCAACAGAAAGGTTAAGAAAAATGGCGGCCAATGTCGGAGCTGAAAGCCCAGTCAGGTCAAGGCTGAATAAATGATTAGATTGGACGTTTGATTCCTTGATCGACACCGTGATTGGTCAATAACGTTACCAATTAGGCAATTAGCATTTTTTCAACACAATCAGCTCTTTCCGCCCCTCAGGAAAAGAGCCTTGGAGAACATTTCGGATCATAAAATGACTTCTGCAATATTCACAATAATGTCTATCCTAAAAGTCTTTTCTTTTCTTTTTTTTCTTTTTAATTACCAACTTGAAATTGTCGTCTGCAACATCTTTCAATTTAGACTAGTCTAATATTTCGTCATGCGGTAATAGTTTAATACCTATGCAATTACGACAATACGACAGCTGTAAGCTGGTTGCGATAAATGAATATGTTTAATTTTTTTCATGGAGGCGTGAAACGAAAAAAAAAACTAATGACACTGTATGAATACGCTTCGCGTATTCAAACATAAATACGATAGGGTTTTCCGTTTCATACCTCCAAAAACAAAATTTTTCTCTTCATTTCTAATAATTTAATGAAATCGAGCAAAAAAAAGGAAACACTTTAACAGATTCTGATACATTTTTTATGGAACTATTTTGTGCGCAAGCAAGCAAAATGGCTGCGTGCTAAAAAATTTTGTTCATGGAAGTATAGATATTTATTCTCGACCAACCGGAACGCTTATTTTGATAGACGAAACTAAATATTAAATGATATACTTTTTTATGATTGTACCAGTTTCAATTTTCGCACCACTACAATTATCTATCGCTGAACGGTTTTGAAATACGCGTCTGCTGTTTAAATCAAGATCTACAAAAACTGTTAATAAAAAAAAAAAAAAAAAAAAAAACAACAACAAAAAAAAAAACAAACACATTTCCACATCTTTTTGTAATAACAGATATTAAGTGCATCGAGCACAAAACTTGAACAAAAGGTCTATGGTGGCCCTAAATCGCTCACCTCAGTTCACAAGTAAGATTAACAGTCTTTCCAATGACGGATGGCGGCTGTCAATCAAAAAAATCATTAGACCAATTAAACCGCTCCGATTGACATTTGTCGACTTTTATCTGCAGCATTTTGTTTGTTAAGTGACCTAAATGTCGTAACTACAGCTTAACCCATTTCCACTCAATGACGCTTTTAGACACCCCCAAGAAAAGAAGCTTTGGAATACATTATGGAAAATGAAGAAATTGCTTGTGACAAGCAATTTCTTCATTATCCATAATGTTTTCTGCTCAAAAAGTGAAAAAAATCCAAACTTTCATAACCTTTGAATTGTCGTCTGCAACACCTTTCAAATTGGACTGGTCTCAAATTTTGCCGTCTGGTAATGGGTTAAACAAGCTGTAGTTACGACATTTAAGCAGCCAACCAAACATTTTACTTTTTTGTTACATATTTCAAATCTTGCAAATAATGCCGTTATTATACAAGTGAAACATTCTGTTGGAGTTCAGTGGACTTGGCTAGTGACCCGTCAATTGACCAATCGCGGCTGTCAATCAAGGAATCAACCGACCAATCAAATAATTCATTCAGCCCGCAATTAAGCTTTAAATTCTGACATTGTTCGCCATTTTGTTAAGCTTTGTTGTTGGTCTGGCGAATTAAACGTCGTAACTACAGCTTATTCAAGCTGTAGCTACGACGTTTAGGTCGCCAACCAACCACGTCATTATTTTGTTACATCCTACTGGCTATACGTTTTCTAAAATTAACGTCGTTAAAAATCTAAGCTGGACTTCCTGGAGAAGATTGGGAGGGCCAAAGGAGTCAGTGGGCGGGGCCAGCGATTGCTCAAGTTTTCAGGTCAATTAGACGAGAAATGAGCCTGCCACAGTGCCCTTTTTGATCTATTGCTTCAATACGAGTTGTCGGTAGATTTTATTTTTACCTAGTCGTCCAGTTTAGACCCGAGGTGACACAATTTCGAACCCATGCGGGATTTTGATTGGGTTTCGGTGTGGTCTCTAGAGCGTTTTTGAGCGTCCACGTGCTAAATGCTAAACGGACAAACGACGCACAACGCAAAGGTCTTAATCGTGTTTTCGAGTTGGGATGGAAAGGATTATGATAAATAAGAAGCTGCTTAGATATCTGCAGTAATTCCTCGATTCGCGAAAAGATGCTTTTATAATATTGTGGTATATAGTTTAATAAAAGAATTTTCACATAGTTATCTCGACTTATCGACTACACGACTGTGTAGTTTTGAGTCTTATTCTGCATACTAGATCGAAGATCGAAATTACATTAAGAATTGTCCAGTCAAAAACTTCGACCAGTCTATTGCCAAATGTGAGTTCATCATAAGTCAAAAAATGGATGTAGGAAACAGGATTCCATACATAATTAGATCTATTTTATCTAGTTCAAAACATTTTTCAATACCTAATCGTGATCCCTGCTATTGAGGGGAAAAACCTTTTCAGATTTACTTATTTAAAGCCCTTTTGATCGATAACATAAACTTAAGTTAGTAATAGTCAAGCGTTAACATTTACGAGAGGGCTCATTTATTAGTGCAGAAGTACCGAGGTTTTATCAGACACAATGCGCACTAGCAGCTGTTTGGACATAGGTTTGATTGGCAGAACCTTCTGACTAAAAATATTATAATGTGCATCATATCCCTATATATCCTTTACATTCATTAAAATCTCGATCAAATACGGCATATGGTTTATTTGTTGCTGCTGTTTGTATTCAATGTTTATTTTAATCGTTTTTATATATATGTATGTTTGTGGAAATTTTTCAGTGTTTGTGTATGTGAGTGTGTGTGTGTGTATGTTTTTTAAGTGACTTTTTAAACCGTTTCTGTACAAACCCGGGATTTAACGTCACTGTAATTTGATACTTAAAAAAAATTGTGGTAAAAGGAGAAATTGCTAGTAACAAGCAATTTCTGCTTTTCCAAAAACATTATCTACCACATAGGATGGTTTCATTTCAAATTGTATCTAATTTTCATTGTCGTCTGCAACCCCTGTTAGTTTGGACCAGATTGAAATTTCCAAAAACGGGGATGGTATTAAATATACAAGTTCTAAACAGTGTCTAATATTTATTTCATTTTTATTTTTATTGTGAATTTCCTAGTGTGTGAGCGTGTAAGTGTGTTTGTTTGTTCGTAAGATATATGTCTTTTTTTTAAAAAAATCATGAATATCCCGCTGCTAAACGGCGCCTAGATCTAAGAATTCTTTTAAGTATTGATGAACTGCACAAGTACTTATTGAAACAAAGGATCCAGCCATTGAAATGTTGTCGGTTTATACCGTTCATTATCAACCTCTGGTATAAAATGTCACAAAATAATACTGGCTTATAGGTTACAAAAATGTTCAAAGAACGACTGTTCTTCAGTATCTGAAACACTGCTTGACAAATAGATGTGGTCCTGTGTGACATTTCCAACAGTTTTCTCTTGATACCCCACCCCCACCCCCAACCCCCCACCCGAAAAAAAGCTTCCGATCAGCCTGTGTATCCACACAATCTGATAAAGGTCGGTAAAGTGCCTGCTGCAGGAAGCTATAGAACGGAAAGAGTTTTTTCCTTCTTCTTTAAAATTAATTTAGTCTATTACGAAACTCGCCATCAAGTTCTTTGTATCAGATCGGTCATGTTGTCTTTACCAGTGGTATGGATATACGGATTTTTTTCACTTCTATACGGATAACTAAGACATGATTTCTAGTTCACCAGATTTAAAATGGACTTGTCCATTATAAAGGGAAGAGATCAATTTTAACAAAACATTGTTGTAAATGAAGAAAATACTGGTTTCCAGCATTTTCTTAATTACCAACAATGTTTTCCACCCATTAACAAAAATATGGTAATATTAAGTTATATAATGAGTTAACTTTGAGTCCCCTGAAAATGTACTTGACCCCCAAGTCGGGTATCGAATTTCACACAATTTACTGTACATTGTTTACGGTTGATTGATTGAATGGGGTTTAACGCCGCTATTAACAGTATTTCAGTCATATCGCGGCGACTGGAGCACCTAACAATGGATTCCTGGTGTTTCTCACACCAGTACTACCACTACATCCTTTCCTAGCCTCCAGCTGCTATCCCAATTAGGTTTACGATTATCCATTCCACCCATTGGTGAGAGACAAATGTCGGAAAAAATATGTGCCGCCGCCGGGGATCGAACCCGTGACATTCCATGATTGAAGATTAGGAGTCTGACCCGCTACCGACTGCGCTATGACGCGGCTACATTGTTAACGGGCAGAATAATCAATTAATACACAGACCTTGTGTAACAGAGTCACTTTATGCAAGTATTCAAACTGGCTGTTTATTACAGGTTTAACTCATCATCTTATGACGTCTGTGGCCTACAAGATAACATACTTTCACTGCCGGGCCCACATATTTGGCGTGAGTACTGGTATATTCTTAAGGAAGCAGAATCGAAAAGGATTGGTCTAAGTCGGAAGAATTTGTTTCCCAATCGATGCAAAATAAATATGTTTAAAGCATCAAACCAAAACCGTTTGAACTCTTTCATTATTTAAGGAAGAACACACAAATTTGAGTCGTCGTGAATAGACTCAAAGAAAGAAAGAGTGACTCCAGACCTTGAGATACAAATCAAGATATTGAAGGTAAAGGTTATTTAATGCAAAACACATAAAAATGGATGCTGTCTGCTGCAATTATCGTCTGCGAGTGTTTATTCTCGAGAACAATTTCCGGCACGTCAAAATCCAAATTACGACATTATTAATTACGACATCTGTTTTATCCAAAAGGCTTTAATTATCCCTTTTAGAATTCGAACGTCTTTATTATCGCAATAAAGGGATTTTATAGAAAGGGCTGCTGTACGTCAAGAGTGACAAAATATAAGCAATCGCATTCCTGCAACCTGCTTTTGACATCACGAGCAAACAAGCCGGGTACCATTTGAGTATGTGAGTGACGTTTCCATGTTGAGTCTGTCGCAATTTTACATTGAGCCGTGACATTGGCATAAAATATATCTAAAATTTTGTCTCAAACAGAGCGGAGAACAATGGCGCCAAGTTACATGTAGTTTGAATTTTGAAAGTCATCCACAAATGTAGGAGATATGCTCTGGATAAGCTCAATCTGAACCTTTGACCTTGAGCCTTGACCTTGACCGAGAAGCTATCAAACGGTACATGTACGCGTGATGAAAAACAAACGCTCCAAGTTATTTTGAAATACTTCCATAGATGTAGGACATCTGCTCTGGACAATGATCTAATTGTACGGCTCATTGACCAGCGCAGTGTTGCTAGAGTTTCAATTTTGTGCACGTCTCATTGATTCAATTCTTATCAAATATTTGATTAGAATCGTTATTCTAAAGTCATTAAATTGCAAATTGTGTTTATTCTTTTCAAGCACTAAAATGCATCATGATTGAGAAGACGGCGGGATATTAAACGCATATCAGGTTTCAAAAGCAAAGCAAATATGCTCATACCGCCAGGTTTTTAATGTCTACGATTAATGTCTGTTAATGTCTGTTTAGACCAATTAATTTAGATATTGAGCAGACAACCAAATGCGGCCCGTCCCGCAAAATGAGACATTCTGAGATGTGCAAAAAGTATCGATCCTGGTCAGACTGCACAAAATGCGCAGGCTAACCATTATGTTTATTTTCATGTTATTTTATTACGTTTATTTTAATATGTTTATATTTCAAACGGTCTCAAATGGAAAAAGTAAAACTTTATCAAACCCTTTGAAGAGAAATACACATATTTAGATGAAAACCACTTTGTTTTCGTTCTTAACGATTGATTGATTTTCTCGTAAATCAAAGCACTGACTTTGCTGGGTATAACATCAAAATAGATAACGTATCGCTTACCACGCCCACTGACCTCTGACAGTTGAACTGTGGTAATTATCCGACATTATTTTGTAAATAAGGTAATCAGGGCTATAAAATAAATGATAAATCGTCGGTTTGCGACTGTTTATATTTTTATATATATTATGTATGTATGTATGACAAGAAACGGTAATGTTTACGTAAATAAAATATCTTTCTTAAATGCCATAACTACAGCTAACATAAGGAGAAGCTACGACGTTTATGGCGAAAGACCGACATGTCGGGGTTCAGAGATCACTTACTGTCTAAATAAATGATTTGATTGGTCAATCGACAGTTTTGATGGACCGCAGCGATCCGTCATCAATCTGGCTTGAAAATTATAACGTTTAAATTGTTAATTTTTATAACTTCCTCAAAATTAATGTGTGTATCGAGAACTAACTATCATCACAGTTTATATAAGTGAGTGATGAAGAGTTAATTTATATTTTCCTGTATACTTTGATCACTCACTATAACTTGTACATCTTTAGACAATTTTCTGTTTTGTTCGTAGATTCATGGATGAAATTTATACAAACATAACATTTAAACCCATAGTTATAGTGAGGGATCAAAGGTAAATTTTGTCTATACAGGTATAGATAAAATTGGCCTTTGATCACTCACTATAACTTGTATATCTATACAGTATCGATGTGCGAAAAACTGGACTAACCTGTTCGTTATTTGAAGCTCCAAGTTTCGGTGCATTGAGCGCGGACTTGACGCCTAGAGCATCGGCGTCGATTGTGCCAACAAGCTTTGGCACATGGGCCTTACAGTAAACATCCGGATCGTTCTCCTGGTCAAAGTGAAATGTCCTTAGTGACAACTGTAGCCCACACATCCGACATCGAAAACATCTCCTGAAATAGTTAAAAAGTACAGGGGATGATAACAGAGGTAACCAGCTTTTGGCTCTGTCTGGTTAACCCATTCCCAACCAATTCCACTTTTTTACGCCCCTGAATTAAAACGCTTAGGAAACATTATGGAAAATGAAGAAATTGCTTGCAACAAGCAATTTCTTCAGTTTCCACATTTTCTACCCAAAAGGTTGGAAAAAAATCTCAAATTCCACGAACTTAGAATTGTCGTCTGTATTTCTTTTCAATTTCGACCAGTCGAAAATTTTCTTTCTGAACATTGGTAGATTGAATTTGTGAGAGAATTCTAGTCCCGTAGAAGTTATTAATAAATAGCAGTTGCGATAACAACAGAAACAATGTCTAATGTGAAAAGACGATCTCTGCAATGCAGCGTTTGTTTCTTGAATTACGGCGTGCGTTCTTAGTTTACTATTGTAACATTTTTTTTCAATTACAGCACTATGATTAAATTTTATTTTAATTTCTGCAATATGATTGGCTAAAAATTCGTTTCATAACCCGATGAAAAAAATGTATATCGAATAATTTTGTATGTTTGCACATAAAGTAGGTCCATAAAACTGTAACAAACTGGGTTTTAATTCTCTTTTTTGAAATGTGTTTAGAGATAGATTTTTGTATTTAATTTACTTTGACGTTTTAAACAAACCCCTATTCACATTTCTGAATCTGCTTTGTAGCTTCATAAGGTGTGATAGGGACAATAATGCACTTTCGTTATTTCTTAAATGCAGCCTGTTGTCCGTGATTACATGTAACAGAAAACAGAAGATTCTCAGGATTTGAGCCCGAGTCTCGCTATACTGTCTAAGACCAAAGCCGGTCCGGAAGATTTGGGCCTATATATGTTTAGTTTGACCGAGTAGACAAATTCGACTAAAAAATCGACCGGAAAAAGAACTTTGAACTCCGACAATGACAAACATTTATATGAATCGTTCTCGTTTGTTTTGTGTCTTAAACGTCGTAACTACAGATTGTTAAAAGTGTATTAGAGACTCACTCTATTCTTACAATTCCTTCTCGGTGATTGCAAGTCCTTAAAGCTTCTATTTATTCTTCAGTAACTATATATTTTTAAAACTATCTCAGCCATTCAGATATAAGTATTATGAGTATTGTACGATGTCGGAAAGGAAGATCGCAAAAGTAGACAGTTTTTTCTTCTTTCCTTTTCTGGTCCGCATGTGCGCTTCTTTAAAACGCTCGTAAAACCCGGCAAAAATCCGACGTGGCGACTAGGTAAGCCAACAAATGTGGAAGATAACTTAAATCTTAGATGCGTCATGTGTATAATGCATTCATTTCAACCCAGTCCCACAAAATGAAGCTTTTTGACGCCCTCACGAATAGGAGCTTTTGAAAAAAGTGTGGAAAATGAAGAAATTAATTTGTTACAAGCAATTTCTTTGTAATACACCATGTTTTCTACCTCAAAAGACAAATATTTTTAAAATTAAGTCAACTTAGAATTGTCCTTTGTAATTTCTGTCAGTTGGGACCAGTCTGAAATTTTGTAATGTGGTAAAATGTTAATCAAAATAATTCACTCATGGTTGGATTTATAAAACACCGTTTTCCATAGATATCGTCCGATTTAAGCTTATTCATTTTGCCAAGCAATCAGTCCGATGAGTTTGGAAAGGGCTCGCGGTACATTCAAAACCAAAGCCGTTCCCGGCGAGCGGTTTTGCCGCGATGCTGAACGAAGGGCTGGTGTTGGTGACGGACAAGCCCCGGCTGTTCGATCGTTTTGCCTACCTGTGAAACAAGACGCCCACATCTATCCGCTCTACCGGATACACCCTCTTTTTGCATCTATAACAGGGGTCCTGAGACGGAGGTCGACGGTCAAGGTCGTCACAGATGTCCGAGTCTCCGTCACTCGAAATGGGATCTTCTTGCTCGTCTGTGTACATTCTTTAAAAGTTGGAGCGGTGCAAATCAACCGCCTCAAGTTAATGGCTGGAAAAAAGTCAAAGTTATAGCATTACCAGAATGAAAAAAAATTAGAGAAAGAGATATAGATTGTTGGGCGACATCAGAGTGAATATTTGACTGGTGCAGTGAGGAAGCAATTTATTCTACAGAAAACGTTTTGAAATGAGAAAACTAGGGTTAGTCATTAGCAAGTTTAAATTTTCTCCAGATATGCATGAAATATTGGCATGGTCCCGTCGGAAAAGCATTGGTTGTACAAAGAAGGGTTAACCCTATTAACAGGCTACAGAGTTGATACATCTACCATCTAATCTTACAAAACCAGTCTACTTTAACCTAATAATTCAGAAAAAGTAGAATGACCGTGAGACGACAGTATTTAACCCATTCCCGCACAAAAGTTTAGGCTGGTCCAAATTGAAAGAAGCTGCAGATGACAATTTCAAATTAATGAAATTTTACTTAATTATTTATTCATTTATTTCGTCCTTTTGGATAGAAAACATTGTTAATAATGAAGAAATTGCTTGATACAAGCAATTCATTCATTTTCCACAGTGTTCTTCAAAGCTGTTTTCTTGAGGGGCGTAAAAAGGAGGGATTGTCTGTGAGTGTGTTCAGACTGGTTTAAATCGTGTAGATGAAGTTGCTAACTACGTTTCATAATCAGGGAAAATATAGCAATAAGTTCCACATATGGTAGATAACATTGTGGGGAAAAGGGAAAATCTGCTCGTTATATTTCCCATTATGTTTCCTTTATAAGAGTCTTTGAATCGTAAAAATGGGCTGTGTGGCCATCAGTTTGTGTTTCATTGAACCGCTTCTGATTTGACCGAACAAGTGAGGACGTTTGTAAGACAGGGAAATAAACATCTTCGTCGGTGGGCGACCAAATCATCGTAAAGAGAGCTTGAATTAAGCTGTATCCACGACTACGGAGAGATCGTTGAAATAGTGGGAAGAGAAAGTGGAAGATGGCTTTTGTTTGACTATAGGCAGATACGAATAGACACTTTGTGTGAAAGTGGTCAAGGATAGGCAGAAAGGGGAGACGGACAGCCGGATAGACGCACCTGATACGGTGAGAGATAGGTCAGCGATAATAACAGGAGCTTGGGGAATACCCTGTAAACGGGGTTTGGCTCTGATGTTATTTTTCGACTTGTCTTCGCCCATTCGAAAAATAGCATCTGAGCCAAACCCCGAATACAGGATACACGAGAAAGCCTTAGAGAGAGAATCGTAGGACGACTTTATAGCCGCGGCCGTTTCGAAATTGGCAGCGCATCCGACTCTCAATCATGGGGTCCAGGGTTCGATCATCGGTCGTGGCAGTGGGATGTGAGGCTCGAGGCTCGGAAAGAATGAAGCAAAGTGATGATTTGAGAAATACCAGAAAACCATGGTTAGGTGCTCCAGTCGCCGCGATTTGACTGATATACTGTTATAAGTGACGTTAAACCCCATTCAAACAAACAGAGACAAACAGACAGACATATTGAGAGAGTTAGCCTCTACCCGGGGGATTGGCTCCGGTGTAATTTTGTGTGTGTGTGTGTGTTGACTGGTTTTCCCATCGAAATATAACATCAGGTCCAAACGGCGGATGGGTAGGTGTACACACAGAAAGAGATAGCTGCGATAACAGGGAAATAGCCATAGATAGTGGGGCCGGAGAGAAGGGTTTTGGGGGATGAAGAAACACGACACGGTGAACAAGACAGAGATTATATAGAGAGAATGAAAGAGGGTTGGAAGGAGAAATAGACAAATAATGGATACAACAAAAACAAACAACTGTCCGTCGACATAAATCGACAATGACAAAAAGATAGACAGACAGACAGACATATAATAGAACTATCGAATATGCACTGTGCATAAAAGAAGTGACTCAACCTACTCCGATATCCAGTTATGCCATATGTAAGATATATTCTGTTAACAAATGTCTTGTTCTGAAAAATCAATTATCACTTTTAGTCAAGTGCAGCCGATGCATTTAACACTACTCCAGTCTGATATCGAATCGTAACCTAAACTCACTTTTCACAAACATCTATTTAAATGTATGGCTCGGTATGGCCAACTGCTATTTGATGGCAAAGTCATTCAGAAACACATGGTAAACAAATCTCCTAAATTATGTGTCCAAATGCTAACTGCCATTCAACATTTGAAAATGACAGCAAAATACGCCAAAATTACTCATTCGTGAATAGGTAGCGGCCATACTGATTTTTGATTGGTTCGTTACTTCGGTCGATATCGGAAATCGGCGGAAAGAGTGTCAGTGCAGAAAAAAGACTTGAATTAAAGTGGTTTGTTTTTCAATAGTTGTTGTATGAGGGCACTGACTCATGTCCAATTTGTTAAAATGTGATTCATCAGACTCTACCTTTGTTTTCTTGATGCTAATTATCATTAATGCTTTAATTGATAAGGGAAATAATTCCGGTGACAGTTTTTTGAGATTTTGAAAGAGTTACGCCGCTTTGTATAGTGACCTGAGCGCGCCTATTAGAAAAAAGACTGTGGACAGGTCACAATTCGGTTTTTTGTTTGCTTTTTGTTTTTTGTTTTTTGCTTTTTTATGGGGTTTAACGCCAAATTTTCTCGCATTTCATACGGTGGCTGGAGAACCTACACATTGATTCCCGGTATTTCTCATACCAATACTACCACTACACCCTTTCTGAGCTTCCAGCTGCTCATCCCCGACACTTTCGATTAACTACCCATTGGTTGGAGACGAATGTCAGAAAGGATATCTGACTCGACCCGAACGGGAATCGAACCCGGGACCTCATTATTTAGGGTACGACGCGCTGCCAACTGTATATGGCCGAGGCCCCTTCATAATTAGTAATGGTATTTCAACTGGATGTGCTCATGGGTGTCATGGGTTCGATCCCCGGCGGCGGCAAATATTCTTTTCGACAATTGTCTCTCACCAATGGGTGGATAATCGTAAACCTAAGTGGGATAGCAGCTGGAGGCTAGGAAAGGATGTAGTGGTAGTACTGGTGTGAGAAATACCAGGAATCCATTGTTAGGTGCTCCAGCCGCCGCGATATGACTGAAATACTGTTAAAAGCGGCGTTAAACCCCATTCAATCAATCAATCAATCAACTGGATGTGTAAATATGTACAGTAAGACAGTATGGTGACCGATATACGCCCACTTCGACCATTCCAGCGAGATGTGCACCGAGCACGTAACCAAGTCGCGGCTTGGAGGCTTGCAACCAAAGCCTCTTCACGGAATAAAAAGATATGTATAGAAAAAAGAGGGGAAAGAAAGATAGAATGCAAACGAACCGTGAAATAAAGAAACAAAGGCAAAAAACCCAACACACTAAATTCAAGAATTAAAGACAGAAATTACGCGATCAAATTAAAGCGGCTCTTTCAGAGATTACGAAAGAAAAGTTTTGACTCTCAGCTTAATGATTTTTGAATGTCTAACTATCACAGTAATGTTTTAAGACGTTTTTAAGAAGTTCATTATAAGCCGACTTTGTAAGGAATATGACTGTTCATAACTAATAAAAGAAAGAAAAGAAGCAAAAATATTTGACGTTACATGACGCGCAGAAATAAGCCATGGCAGCGCAGTATAACCCGAATGGAACAGAAATTCGTCGGCTAAATACTTCAACTGTAGATTGCGCTGTCGATACCCCGTTGTCGGTTTTTCTAAATTTAACTCGATCCACCCAAATGACGCTTTTGGACGACTCTCAAGAAAATCGCTTTAGAAATCATTGTGTCGTCTGCAACTCCTTTCAATTTGGACCAGTCGTCTTGGTTTCGGTTTAAATCCGAGTAACTCCTTATCATCCCAGATATAAATTTAAAAAAAACTTCGAAACATTGCACGGACAGGGATTAAAGGCAGTGAATAGGCTGAAAGGATATCTTATCAAATTTCCTAATATGACAATAAGCGAAAAATTAGAATTATTCGACAAACTAGTGGAACCTGTACTTAGTTATGGCTGCGAAATCTGGGGGATGAACGAAGCGCCACAGTTAGAAAATATTAATTTGCAGTACTGTAAATATATTCTCGGTGTAAGACAGCAAACTCAAAACAATTTTATTTATGGAGAGTTAGGCAGATACCCCCTTAGAATAAAAAGACTTTGTAGAACTGTCAAATATTGGTTTAAAATAACAAATTCGCAAAATGAGAAATATATAAAACATGTTTATAATATGATGTTGAAAACACTTCAAGCGTTTCCCCAAAGACAGTCTTGGGTAAAGTCCCTTAAATCACTTTTTGAAAATCTAGGATTTTTAGATGTATGGTTAAACCAAGGGGTCGGGGACATTGATGTTTTTAAGCAGGTTTTTCAACAAAGACTTAAAGATAATTTCTTACAATCATGGGAAAGTAACCTAAATGAATCGTCCCGGGCCAGTACATATAACTTATACAGAGAGTTTTACATGCAACAATACATAAATGATATAAGAATTGATAAATTTCGAATAGCTCTTTGTCGATTTCGCGTGTCAGCTCATAGATTGGAAATTGAGTCAGGTAGATGGCACAAACCCGTTAAAACACCTCGTGAAGATAGAAAATGTCACTTTTGTCACGTTTTAGAAGATGAAATGCATTTCCTACTAGAATATCCTCTATATAAAGATACAAGAAAGATATTTATTCACAGTTACTACTGGAAACATCCAAGCATGATCAAATTTATAGAACTTATGAAAGTCCAAAATAAGCGAAGAATCAGAAATTTAGCAGTTTTTATTCATAAAGGTTTTGAAATAAGAAACGGATTTCTGTTATCAAAAGGAAATTAAATTTTAATATTATAACAGCGCTCACCCCCACACTCATTCTCTCTCTCATTCTCTCTCTCTCTCTCTCTCGTCGAAATTAGTTTTTCCAAAATGTAAAATATGTCAAAATTTCCTAATATGTCAATGATAAAGGGAGATTAACTTGAAAGAATAAAAAAAAGATTCATATCAATAGTTGCAATTGTCTCCCTTCCTCTTTTTTTTTAACAGGTAACTTAGTTTCCTTTAAAAATTAAATGATTTTTCAATGTTAACGGTGAATGTCTTGTAGTTAGATGTACAGGTAGGTATAAGGCATAATAAATGATACTTTATGTATTTTGTATTTACGGCCATCACGTAGATCGTTTTTGACAATTTTGTAAATGTAAATGTATTTGTTATATGTGTGTGGTATGATGGGCAAAATGCCCTTTTTCCTGAATAAAGTATATATATAACCGAAATCGAAAGATACAAAGAGGTTCGCCGAAAATATGTATGCTGTGGTTGAAAGTGTGTAAGAAATACAAAGAGTGTCAGTCAATTGTGCTCCGCCAGCCCGGCGCTGCGGATATGAAATAACTTAAACCGCGGCTGCGGACACAATACTGTTTTTCGTTTTGGTTAGTCTGAATTGGGTTTAACGCCATTTTTAACAGTATTTCACTCATATAGGGGAGGCTGGAGCACCTAACCATGGATTCCTGTTATTTCTCACACCAGCCGCTACCACTACTCATCTCGACCATTTCAGATTATGATTATCCACCAATTATTCATTGGTCATTGGTGGAAGACCAAGTCGTAACGGTTATTTGCCTCGATCGGGGATCGATCCCTGGACATCATGAGTGAGAGTCCACTGCGATATTGCCACGGCCTCGTTTGGAATAACATGTTATGATTACAAAATGAGAACCGAATTTGAAAAGTACCAGGATCTAAAAACAAACAACATCATTCAATTATTTATTTACTTATTTATTACAAGACCTATTTATCTATTCATTTTATCATTCTGCACCATGCGGATCTAGGAGAGACATTTCTAGTCCAACTGAATCAAAGGCTGCGGTCATAGCGCAGTTGGAAAGTATGAAGGACTCCTACTCTCGGGGTCCCGGAAACACGGCCCGGCGCATCAGTCCTCGCCACTTCGTGGACTCATGATATATGCTAATCGTGAACTAATTGTGGCGAATTGCTTGAGGCTCTAGCAGGATGTTGTTTCAGTGCTGGTTAGTAACCAATTCCAACACAGTGGAATTTTAGACTGGTCCAAATTGAAAGGAGCTGCAGACGACAATTTCAAGTTGATGGAATTTTAAATTTTTTCATCTTTCTGGATAGAAAACATTGTGGATAATGAAGAAATTGCTTCATTTTCCACAATGTTTTCCAACGCTTTTTTGTTGAGGAGCGATTGAGTGGGAATGGGTTAAGGCATACCGGAAATCTATGGTAAGGTGCTTCAGCTGCCGCGATATGACCGAAATTCTATTTAAATTGGCGTTGCCGGTGAAACCCAATCCAATGAAATTCAATGAATCAATCCCAAATCAATCCAACTGTTTATTTTCTTTTTAATCTTTTTTTTAATAAAGAACAATTTGAGTCGTACTTTTAATTAAAATTGAACCAAGACCAAAAGAGACACTCCACTCAATAAGTCATCAGTTTGATAGGCCTACAACAATCAAATGTTTCTGTGTAAAATTGTCTAAGTCACTGGGACTCTAAAATTTGGTGATTCGTGTTGCGACAAGATATTTCTCATATTCCCATATGTTTTCACCATTTTGGTTTGCTTTAAAAATATTTTATAAAAAATTATGATTTATCGTCTGCAAACCGCCAAACTCTTAAATTTTGTCGTCTGGCACAGACGTTATTTTCAAGAGAACCAGACTACCATGATAGCAAGCGTCTTTCGCCCGAGATCGGAAATTACGGTTCCAAAGTACCTCAACGTATTTTCTAAAAAAGTATTCAGTTATCAATAAAAATGGCGATTCGTTGCATTTTGTTAGACAAGAGTAAAACATATTAGTTAGGTGAGTATCGTTCTATCAGAAATTACCAGAAATCGGTTGACTCTGATCCAACCTAATTTCGTGAAACCACTCACGCAGACGCTTGCATACATTTTTTTGCAATCGTGGCTAAAAATATTTTGAGAAATAAATCAATATTCTCGCTATACTACATGCCGGCTTTATCATTATTTTAATGTGAAATACTTTCAATATTTTGTGATATAATTTAAAAGAAATGCGCGAGTTTTTATCGATCCTTGAATACTTTCATTCTCAAAGAAACGTCCTTGGAACAAATTCTGTCGTCTGCATTGTTACAATTTTCAGCAAAGAATAAAACGGTAAGGTTTACAAATTATCGATTTTTGTTGCGATGCCCTCAAAAATAATTCAAAATGGCGGATGTTTAGTTTAATTTTTTAATGATGAATATTCTACGTAAGATCAAATTATATTTACAAACTATGAGATTTCTGAAGTGACAAGGTATGGTCTGCATTTTTAATAACGCTATCCCTCATGTCGTCTTATCACATGTTATGATATAACTCAATGTTTTGCAAATCATCTTCATGAATTTTTAATTTCAAATTAAAAATCTCAGAATAACCTAAACATTTTTGTGCCTAGTGATGTTTATAGTGATATGGTCCTTTGTCAAATTTTTTAAAACTTTACATTAATGTTTGAAATGCTATTTATAACAAAGAATGTTTATCTACACCTCGATTATTAACCCTTCCAACTTAATGTATCTTTTCTAAGCCCGGCAGACAATTTTTTTTTAAAACATTGTGTTAACCCTTTCTTGGACAAACCCGGGATTATACGTCACTGTGATTTTATATTTGAGAAAACATTGTGGAAGATATTTATACACAATATTTTCTACCAAATAGGATGGTCAGATTTCAAATTGCATGCATTTTTCATTGTCGTCTGCATCCTCTTTCAAATTGGACCAGTCTAAAATTTCATCAAAACGGAAAGGGTTAAAAGAAAAAGCCAGAAACTTGCACTTTCTTCACTTTTCATAATGGTTTCAACAAACAAAGACAAAGGTTTTTAAAATCTCATTAACTCAAAATGGTCATCTGCAATTTCTCTCAGTAAGGACTAGTGTAGAAAGAAAATTTTGTCATCAGATAATAAGTATATCATTTTAGTGTTGAACTTTGACCCATTACCAGAGGACAAAATTTTAGACTGGTCCAAATTCAAAGAAGTTGCATACTTCTTGAGTAGAAAACATTGTGGATAATGAAGGAATTGCTTGGAACCAGCAAATTCTTCATTTTCCACAATGTTTTCCGAAGCAATTTTTTGGGGTGGTGGTGGTGTGTCAGAATAGGTTGATATACCAGCATGATAGTGCTGAAAGCAGCTTTTAGTATGAGATCAAGATCAGACTTGTTAACTACAGGGATATATTCATGATTCTTGCTGACAACAAAACTTTTAAAAGGTCCATATTGACAAATAGCCCACTATGACAATCACATCCTAATGGAAGTCTAAGACTTGGATATCGAACAACGTTATTTTGTTACATGTAACAAGAAAGTTGAATGGTTTGTTGGAAACCTCAACCTCATAACTAGAGCTTGAAAAAGCTGTAGTAACTATCTTCAACTTATTCCCACACATTGACTCTTTCTGATGCCCCCAAATCAGAAAAGCTTTGGAAAATACCTTAAAAATATGAAGAAATTGCTTGTTGCGGGCAATTTCTTCATTAGCCACAATATTTTCTATCTCAACTCAAAAGACAAAACAATTTACTTCGAAATTCAATCAACTGAAAATTGATGTCTGGAACTTCTTCGAATTTTATTCCAGTTTTAAATTTTGTTGTCTAGTAATTGGTTAGGTGGCCAAACCAACAAAAATGTTTCACATGATTTTTGATGCGTGTCAGAGTTCAAAGTTCACTTCCCAATTTACAGTTGTGATCTGTTAATCCTTTTCTGTTTTGCAAAATTTTACACCTGTCCAAAGTCAAAGATTTTGAAGACGATGATTTAATTTTGAAAATAACTATTCAGAAGGGTAGAAAATTTTGTGAAAAAAAAAAGAAATTGCTTGTAACTAGTAATTTCTTCTATTTCTACAATGATTTCTCAATCATAAAAACCAGGGATTAAACATAAAAGAGTTACTCAAAGGCGACAATTCAAAGTTCATTTACATGCACATATCTAGAGTTTGAAGGAGTATTAGTTTGATGTAAAACTTGAAATTGTTTTCTGCACCTCCTTTGAATTTAGATCAGACGAAAATGTTGCTATGTGGTGAAGGGATTGAAATAATTGGCATGGTTTGTGATTCATCACCATTTAATCATAGATAAAGCCTTTTAAAATTGTTGCAGGGTTTTAGATGGACATCAACAAATTGGGGTCCCAGTGACGCAACTTTCTAGGTCATTATAGGGTCATTGTTAAAAGGTTTTCGAATCCCTAATTTAACCCTTTCCTGTGCAATCCCTGTTTTTTTCTTTCACTGTGATTTTATAATTGAGAAAGCATTTGAGAAAACAAAAGAAACTTCTTTTAACAAGCATTTTTTCCACTTTATTTTTTACCCTTCTGAATGATTCAATTTTTCAAATTGAATCTTTTTGAATCATTGTCTGCTACACCTTTGAATTTGGTCAGGTCTAAATTTTACAAAACAGGAAAAGCTTAACCCTCTCCTGTTTTTCAAAATTTTAGACCTGGTCACATAGGTCAAGGTCATGATTGAATTTTGATTGAAAACTGTTTCCTTTTTGGGCAATGAAGGTCAAAGGTCAACTGTTCTTCTTGAGTGACAAAATTGGAGGGGGGGGGGGGTATTAGTCTGCTATGTGACAATTCTAGTATTATTAGCTCCAATGGCTGAAAGCCAGCATGCTATTGTCATGGTGATGTGTCCGTAGTGCGTCCGTCTGTAATTTTTACTTAAAAAATCTTCTCCTCAGAGAGTACTTAACAGAATTTAACCAAATTTCACAGGAATGATCCTTGGGTGACCCTTTATCAGATTCCTTCAAAGAATTTTGATCAGATTAAAAGCATGGCTTTAATGGGCGGGGCTAATTTCCATATATGGTGAAAGCTTTAAAAATCTTCTTCTCAGAAACCAATAGATGGATTTCAACCCAATTTTACAGGAATGATCCTTTGGTGACCCTTTATCAGATTTCTTCAAAGAATTTTGATCAGATTAAAAGCATGGCTTTAATATGCATGGCTAATTTCCATATATGGTGAAAGCTTTATCTTCTCAGAAACCAATTGATGGGTTTCAAGCAAATTCTACAGGAATCATCCTTAGGTGACCCTTTATCAGATTCCTTCAAATAATTAAGACTGGATGAAAACTATGGCTTAGATGGGTGGAGTTAATTTCCATATATGGTGAAACCTTTAAAAATCTTCTACTAAGAAACCAATAGATGGATTTTAACCAAATTTTATAGGAATGCTCATTGGGTGACTTTTTATAAAATTCCTTCAAAGAATTTTGATAGGGCAGAAAACATGGCTTAAATAAGCGTGTAAATATTTCCATAAATAATGAAAGCTTTGAAAATCTTAAGTTTCCTTTGGTGGTGCCTTTTGGAAAATGCTAAAAGTAATTTAAACTCTTGTTGCAATGGCAACAAAATAGGAATTTTGGGAAAAAAACTTTAAAAATGATCTTATCCTAACACAGAAGGCATAGAGCCTTGATATTTTGCATGAAGCATTAGTACATTGACCTCTTTCAGAATAAAATGATAACTCTGGGGTCCACAGGGGTGAGGCCACTTGGGGGCATTGGGTGTATAGAAATAAAGAAGGATTCTTAAAAAGACATTTCCTCCCAACCCACTGGGCTGATTTCAACAAAGAATTGAAATCTGTTGAAATTCTGGTTGCCATGACAACAAGAATGAAATTTAAACAAAAATCTTCTAAAAATCATCTCCTCAGGACCAAGAAGGCAGAGCCTCGATATTTTGCATGAAGCAATCAGTAAATTGATCTCTTTCAGATTATGCTTAAATTGCAGAGCCCAAAGGTGATGGGGTCTATAGCAAATAGATAGCAAATCCTCTGATACTATGTAGCTAATTCAACCACATCTTTAGCAAAAATTTCCCTTAGATTTTCCCCTTTTAGAACTTACTAAAAGCTTTGAAATCTGTTGAAAGAACTAGTTGCCATAGCAACATAAGTTGAATTTAGTTAAATTTTAAAGGATGTATTCTCAAGACCCAGTAAGTATTAGGCCTTGAAGAAAAAGATCCTTATCTCAGGTGAGCGCCAGGGCTACTGGCCCTCTTGTTTAAGACCATGGGGACAAGGTCCCTTGATTTCCAGCCCATGTATCTAGATTGTTAGTGCAATCCAACAAATAGAACAAATGTTCACACATTCTATACAATATGGGGATGTTGTCCCCTTGCTCCAAAAAAGCTTGGCAGATTCCTGTCTTTACTGTATTTCAAAATTTTAGACCAGCCCAAATTCAAAGGTTTTGCAGACAACAATTTAAATTTGATTTTATTTGAAATAATAATCATTCAGAAGGGTAGAACATTTTGTGGGGGAAAAAAGTTGCTTTTTACAAGCAATTTCTTCTTTTTCCACAATGTTTTCTGAAGTATAAAATCACAGGGACATAAAAACCATGGATTGAACAGGAAAGGATTAAATGATTATTATGTTCTTTCATGACCTATAACATTTTAAATTACTCCATATAAGGTCATAAATAATACTTTTACAAAACAATTTTCACCACATTTGGATATCTTGACATTGCAGAAACATTTCATTTAGAAAAAAAAGCTGCCAGCTAACACTTTCTTCTTTTCTTCACGATGTTTTACTTCCATAAAAGTTATTTAAGCCTTTCCCGTTTTCAAAATTTTAGACTTGTCCAAAGTCAAAGATTTTGCAGACGAAAATGTTACCTGCATTTAATTTGAAATATAACCATTCAATAGAAAATATTGTGGTAAAAGAAGAAATTGCTTGTTTCTTCTTTTTCTACAATGTTTTCTCAATTATAGAATCACAGGGACATAAAAACCATGGACTGAAAGGGAAAGGGTTCAAGCTCGCATGTGCTTTTAAGTCAAATTACACAAGATTTGAAATGTTAGGGTTGTAAAGTGGCTCTTGCACAGATTATGTTTTGCTCTCAATTTTCAAATATCTAACTGTAATGCTTTCGGACAATTGAAAGGAGATTTAGTTGATTTTGTAATCAAAATAACTATTCATATCTTTAAAAAAAATGAAAAGAAGAAAGAATATTTTGTGTTACGAGACGCCAAATTAGTCGATTTTGTAAAACTAGAATGGAACCAGAATTTATCGGGTAAACACGTTATCTGCCGATTGCAGCAAAAATTACCCTATTTGTGGTTTCCATGAATTGTTATTTAATTCATAGGCTTCCGCAAGCAAGCAAGATAGTCCTTATTGGTGTAACCAAAAGATTATAGATCTCATCTGATGAATTACGATGATTCAAAATAGGGAAAAGGGGAATATTGAATTTCGAGTGAATTAAGTAGACTTAACAAAAGGAAAAACATTTATTGTGAAAACGACATAAATATCTATCCGTAAAGCAGATACCTTTGCTATATCAAATTTTTCATTAAATTAAAGAGCCACTTTAAGGGACACATGTTTTATGGCCTGCACGAGCAGTTCCTCCTAGTTTTGGAAACAGACCTGAAACCAGACATATTTTTTTTTTAAAAATACAACAAACTTTATGTCACAGAATTGAGTCCTGTGTATAGTTTACTTCCATGATAAAGACTCCTTTGCCCTTGAAGTCATTTGATAATCAAAACTGAACATTAAAACAATGTTTGAACTTTATTCTTACTTTTTAGCTCACCTGATAACGTAGTTATCATGGTGAGCTATTGTGATAGGGCTGTGTCTGTTGTCTGTCATTAACTTTTACCTTGTGTGAACGCTATAGGTCACATTTTTGGCTCAAATGTCTTTAAACTTATTGAGAATGTTTGTCTACATGATATCTCGTATGAGTTCAAAAATGGGTCTTTTGGGGCCTAAAACTAGGTCACCAGGTCAAATCTTAGAAAAACCTTCTGTGTACTCTAGAGGTCATATTTCTGTCTCAAATGTCTTGTAACTTAGTGAGAATGTTTGTCTTCATGATATCTAGAACTAGTTTAAGACTGGGTCATATGGGGTCAAAACTAGGCCACCAGGTTAAATCTTAGAAAAAAATTGTATGCACTGTAGAGGTCTTATTTCTGTCTAAAATGTCTTGACATTTGGTCAAAATGCTTTTCTGCCTAAGATCTCAGATGAGTTTGAAAATGGGTCACAGGTAAAAAACTAGGTCAATTGGTAAAATCGTAGAAAAACCTTGTATGCACTGTAGAGGCCCTTATAGCTGTATCAAAGGTCTTTATATTTGTTCAGAATGTTTGTTTCCATGATTTCTTTCATATTCAATATTGGGTCAAATGGTTGATAAAGTAGGTCACTAGGTCAGATCTTATGATAACCTTCCTTTTTTATGAAGTAATTTTTACTTCTGGCATATATATCTTGAAACTTGATTAGAATGTCTTTCTAGTTTAATGTCTGAGACAAGACTTCTGTAACAAGTCTTATTAGGACAAGATAAGGTGACCTGTGCCATTTTACATCTTTAGTCATCAACTCAGGTGAGCAATTTAGGGCCAATGGCCTATTGTTTTATTTGATGAGATCCTCCACTTTAGTTTCGGGAATTTTCTTTCCTGAATTTGCAAAAAAAATGTCTTTTTTTATTGGCATTTATTACTGACCTATTCAAAGAAGGAATCAAAACGTTGAAATCTCTACTCATTCTTTAGTAATTACAAAACTACTTGAAGTAATGCAATATATTAGTAAATGTATAGGTTTGTATTTGATGAAAAAAACATTGTGGTAAAGGAAAAATATTTCTTGTTATAGGAAATTTCTTTCTTCTCTCAATGGTGCATTCATAAATATTTATTATAACCTGTTTTTGAAAAATGTTAGAATTATACCTTGTCAAAGATCACATATTTATTTGCTTCCTGGCTATCACAAGTATTTGGCCGAGGCTCTGAAATATGTTACCAATAGACATACCTGAATGACCAGCAGGGCAGCTAGGTTTCAAACCCACAACTCTTGACTTCTCTTATAATATGAGTCCACAGCCCTAAGTGCCCTAACCACTGAGCTAAGCAGGACACTTTTATGTTGACAAAACCATTGATTTCATTGGTTAGAGTTGAAAATACAAATATAATGCACAGAGTGATTTTCATGCTTTGAATTAACCATTTCCTGTTTTGCCAAATTTTAGACCTGTCCAAATTCAAAGGTTTTACAGACAAAAATTTAATGTTGACTTTTTTTTATAAAACAACTTTCATAAGGTTAAGAAATATTTTGGAAAAAAAAAGAAGTTGCCTGTTACACTATTTTCTTCTTTTTCCACAATATTTTTAAAGTATGAAAAAAAAGGTTTGAAGAGGAAAAGGCTAAAGAGAAAATACTATTCTATTAGGCTAAAGGACTTGCAACACGTAAGCGTTTCATGCTCTCCCCAAAAATCATAGGTCTTGGGTCAGAGGACTGGTGTAAGTTTGGATCCCTGCTCTCTCATCTATCTTTGTGTTAATCAATCCATTCACATCTTTTCTGTAGAAAATTTCTCAAACAATAGGGCAGATCTTGATGCGTTTTCTTGCACCTGTTACATAAGATATGATTAACCCTTGTCACGCTGAACCTGGATTATTCCTGTTTGGGTAGGAGGTAAAGACAAAGATCTGCCTGACCCTATCTGTCCTTTATTGCTCAAAATGAACACCTTTTGAAACATCATTTGCAACTTCAATGTATTGGACCAATCTAAACTTAGTTATCTGAGCAAAAAATAAAGAGCTAGTACATGTACTGTTGTCTTCTGTTTACAAAAATTGGGTTACAGACTATAATAGTCTAGTATACACCTTTTCAGAAACACATTGAAATCAGTGTGCTCTTATGTTAGTATTTCATTGTTAATTAATTTCATAGACTGCACTAGCTTAACCCTTTTCTGTTTCTCGAAATTTTAGACTAGTCCAAATTAAAAGAGGTTGCAGACAACAATGAAAACTGGATGCCATTTGAAATGAAACCATCCTATGTGGTAGAAAATATTGTGGAAAAAGGAGAAATTGCTTGTAACAAGCAATTTCTTCTTTTTCCATAATGTTTTCTTGAGTATAAAATCACAGGAACCTAAAATCTCGTAATTTAACGGGAAAGGGTTAAAATATCAAACAGATGGTGTATATGGAGATAAGACTACACATAATGTGTCTGATCTTAGTCAATACCTTCTGCAAAAGCAGAAATATTCAAGGATCAAAATGGCAAGGTTTAAGTCTGAAGTATGCAGTCAGGATATCATAATGTTACAAAGAAAAAGTTAGAAAGAAATAACAAATGGTAAAGATCAACGTTTAGATAACAAAAGTTAATTACTTTTCTTGTTTAATTATTTCCTGTTGCTCATAAAATTTATCAAAATTTATTAATGCTTAAAAATTAGGAAAAATCCTTTCTGTGTTTTGAATCAATTAAATCACTTCAGAGTTACAGAATAAGTTACAAGGTATGGTAAAAAAAAGACATGTATCCTCTTTCTTTTTTCAAAAGTAATCTATTTCACATAAACTCAATGACTTGACTTAAATATATATATTGAGACAAAGAACTTAATCCTTGTCATGCAGAACCAATATTTCTGTTTTTGCAGGAGTTATAGACAAACATCAGACTGCACATAATGTGTTTTTACACCAACTGCTTGTTCAAATTTGATTTTTAAATGTTCGAAAGAAAATATATCTGTTTGTAATGTCTGGCAGTACTATCATCCTTTCATATCAATGAATTTAATGAATTTTTGAATATCATGACAAGGGTTAAGGTTTAGTACATGTACTTGGTAATTCATGTATGTCATGCAAAATTCCAAATTTTCTTATTGCCGAAATATGTTCAATATATAGCTTTGTTTTTTCAGTGCATCAAATTTTAGAAAATTTTGGCAATGAATCAGTATTGTTATCTTGTTTTGGATGATTACTTAGTGTTTTATAATTTCCTCCCCGCATAAACTGTGTAAAGAGTGGGGTTTAAGTTTTACCTTTTACAATAACCCCTGACATGAACTATAAAATCCCTATCTGACTTAAAAAAAAACCAGAGGACTGTAAGCTCTGGAAACACTAATTTTAGGTCGTTATTTCTATCAAATAGAACAAACAGGTGTTGTAGACTAAGATAAGGCTGCAAGTATGTGCCAGCTGATCTTTGTCTTTTTCTCATGCTGAAACACGAATATTCTTGGCTAAGCATGACAAGGGTTAATCATGATGCTATATTATAAATCAACCTATTACCAGAGTGCTAAATTTTAGACTGGCCAAATTTGAAAGAAGTTGCAGACAACAATTTAAAAGTTTATGAAATTTTGGATTTTTTCACTTTTCTGGGTAGAAAACATAGTGGAAAATGAAGAAATTGCTTGTAAGAAGCAATTTCTTTATTTTCCACAATGTTTGCCAAAGTTTTTTTCCTTGAAGGTGTCTAAAAGCATCACTGAGTGGGAAATTGGGTTAATTAACATGTATGTAAATGTATTCATTTTCATTTGTATGCAACTGGAATATTAATTAAATCTATGATTTCATTAGCTCTAATTTCAATTTCTTAGCTTCAATAAAAATTGAATATAATTATGTCTTTCTTTAACATTGATGGTTTTCACATTCCAGAAAAAAATGTATACCACTGGCATATTAGTTGGATTTAGGGCATATTTTTTTCAGATTGTCAGTCTGTCTGTTTGCTCCATGCGTAGTCAATTTGCTGAACTCTTTCCTGATGCTAAAAATCAAGTCTTTCTTGGGTTCAAAGCTGGCAATAATATTTATAATTCCTGATTTAAATACAACACTGGACCTGTCATAGCGCAGTTGGTAGCGCGTCAGACTGTCAATCTAGAGGTCCCGGGTTTGATTCCTGACGGCAGCACTCATCCTTTCTGACTATTTGTCTCTCACCAATGGGTCAATAATCGTAGACATATGTGGGATAACAGCTGGAGGCTAGGAAAAGATGTAATGGTAGTACTGGTGTGAGAAATACCAGGATTCCATTGTTAGGTGCTCCAGCCACCGCGATATAACTGAAAGATTGTTGAAAGCGGTGTAAAACCCCATTCAAACAAATTAATACAACTTGGTAAATACATGTATAAATATAGACACTTCAGACAATGTTACACTGAACCCTCATATTAGTCATGGAGGTACCTTTTCATCTGTTTAAATTAAAGTTAACCCATTACCACACAACAAAATTTAAGACTGGCCCAGATTGAAAGAATTTTCAGAAGACAACTTCAAGTTGATAGAATTTTTAAAAAATGCCTTTTATGATAGAAAATATTGTGGACATTGAAGAAATTGCTTGTTACCAGCAATTTCTTCATTTTCCACTATGTTTTCTAAAACCTTTTTCTTTGGGGTTGTAAAAAGCAGGATTGTGCGGAAATGGTTAAGGTCATTTTCAGGGGATATTTTAGTGTTTTATGTCTCATTTAATAAGACAAGGCATTGTATTAAGAATTAGGTTATTCAAAATGGACTAGAAAGTATATATTTGTATTTGACCAATTATCATTATCATGCAAACAATTCTGCTTTGGTTGTGTTGAAGAAAGTTAGCTATGGAAAAAGGACAAACTGCTTTCAGAGCAATTTCTTCTTTATCACAATATTCTCAACAATTTGAAATGCTGTTTTCAATTTATTTCAATTATTGTAAGTGCAGAATTTTGATATCTGCTAACTGATTAACCCATTCTTATACAAAGACGCTTTTTTACATCCGATAGGAAAATCATGAATATTGTGTAAAATGAAGAAATTACTTGAAACAAGAAATTTCTTCATTTAACATGTTTATTAAATACATGTATTTTTACAGGTTCCATAACTGACTATGTCATCAAACCAAGGTTTTCCGAGAAGACGTGGTCGACAACCATCTAAACTTGGTCTACTGAATAGAGGATCCATAACAAGCAGTTTATCACTGAGATCACGAGGTCGTGGAAGGGTCAGGGGCAGAGGTCGAGGCCGGGGTCGGGGACGAGGAGCTTCCGTGTCTTCACTGACCACCCCAGATCCGCCGACAGTACGAGGGGATGGTGTTGAAAGGCATATTATTGATGTTGGAGCGCAATTTGGAAGATGGAACCATTTCAAGTCATCACAAGGGTTTAGAAATAATGAGGAAACAGCAAGATTTCTTCTAAATAGCTGGTAAGAACATGGATCGATCCAGATGGAGGGGGGGCGTACAAATGCTACTCTCATCTCAAGATTTTTGAGCTGACACAAATAATTTGTGACGAGTCAAATTTGAAAGAATTGCAGAAAAAATTTAAAACTTATACATTGTTTTAGGGCTACAGACTAAGAAGATGTCCATACGATATTTAGGCGCCTAGTTAGGCTATGAAATTAAATATTCCTATATTCAATCTAACAAAACAGCCTGATTTTAATTTTGCTGATTTGATCAAGGGCCAATAAGGCACTGCAATAATTTTTCTATTGTTAGAAGTTCACTTTACCCATACCCATAATATTCAGCCTTTAACCCATTCCAACACAGCGAAATTTTAGACTGGTCCAAATTGGAAGAAGCTGCAGACGACAATTTCAAGTTGATGGAATTTTGAATTTTTTCGTCTTTTTGGATAGAAAACATTGTGGATAATGAAGAAATTGCTTGATACAAGCAATTTCTTCATTTTCCACAATGTTTTCCAAAGCTTTTTTCTTGAGGGGCGTAAAAAGGAGGGATTGAGTTTGAATGGGTTAAAGCACCTACAGAAAAGAAAGCTTAGGAAATATGTCACAAACAATTTCTTCATTATCAACAATGTTTCATACAGAGAGAATGAGATTTTTGAAATTTCACCAACTTGAACTTGTTGTCTGAAACTTCTTCGAATTTAGATCAGTCTAAAGTTTTGTTGTGTTGGAATAAGTTAATTGAATAAGTGAATGCAATACTGTTCTAAGTGTCAATACATTGTTATGATACTTTGGATAGTAGTGTATTAACAATTCATAGTCTTAATTAACCCATTCTCTCACAGTGATGCTTTTGAATGCCCCTCAAGAAAGATAGTTGGGAAAACATTGTATATAGATAAAGAAATTGCTTGTAGCAAGCCTATGAAATTTAAAAAAAAATGGAATTTTATAAGCTTCATATTGTTGTATGCAAGTCCTTTCAATTTGGACCAGTCTAAAATTTTGCCGTCTGGTAATGGATTAAAGCATTTTTTAAGAACTCTAGACATATTGACTGCCTCATTGGTTGAGTGATATAATTTCCCTTAAGAACCACTAATGGAGAAAAGATGTGAAAAATGAAGAACAAGATGAAGATCTTCATTTTCCGCTGTGTTTTCTATTCTCGAAAGTTGAAATGTGAAGTTCGATTTGCTTTAAATTATCATCTGCAACTACTTTGAATATGGACCAGAGTATTATTTTGCCATCTCATAATGGGTTAAAGCATGAATAAACTCTAGTTACAACATTCAAGTTGCCAAACCAACAAATATGCTTGAAATTAATGGAGTTCACTTCCAATCTTAATGACCAATTTGATTAGTCAGGCAATATTGATTGATGGTGTGGATCCACCAATCATCTTCCCCTCCCGAATCTCTGAGCCTTACTGTAATCAAAGGACTGAAAGTACTGAGAAGTATGAATGGGCTGAAAGGGTCATAACTGTGGAATTAGGTTCAAAGTCATTTATTACTTTCCGAGTAAGCCTCCCTCCTTTAAACTTAAACCAGCATTCCCATTCGTGTACATATGTGCATGAATAACTCACAAAAACATAAATCGACATACAGAAATAAAAAACTAGCATTGTCTTAACCCATTCCCAGACAGTGACGCTTTTAAATGACCCTCGTTATGAAAGCTTTGGAAAACATTGTAGAAAATGTATGAATTGCTCGTTACAAGCAATTTCTTCATTATCCACAATGTTTTCTGTCGAAAAAGACCAGGATTTTAAAGATTTCATCAACTTACAATTGTCCTCTGCTACTTCCTTGAATTTGGACTAGTCTCAAATTTTATCATGTTGGAATGGGTTATAAGCTCGTGTCACGCTTAGCAAAATTAGAATTTTCAAGCATAACATTTTCCTTTTGATCAACTGTGATACATGAACTCCTTTTAGAATCTTGAAAACAGAGAATAACAGCTTCTATAGTAAGAAATCAATGACCTCGATGATTATTTGACCCTCAACTTGGCATATTCTGTAACGATCATACTAAACTCTCATACAAGTTTATGAGTATACAAGGAAATTTGCAGAAATGCGCGGAAACTTGTTTCAGGATGATTTGAAATACCGGTTTAGACTTTGGAAAAAGCGTTGTGAGTAAAATTCAAAAGAAAAAAAGACGTTAACGTTATTGTAACATTATTGTTTGCACATAGTAGTTTTGCCCTTTCCTAAAAATTCCTATAATATGATGAAGATAGTATCAAATTATCTTTGGCGCCGTGTAGTCGGGCGATTTCCTTATTTGTTATTTGGCTTTAGAACTGTAAAAAATCTTAAGTACAAAGGACCAAGCTGAAAGCTAGATGACACTTGTTAAAGGTTTGATGTGTTATTATTGATTTAAACTTATAAATAACAACATAATAAAGCGTAATTATTTAGTAAATAAGTAGAAACAGGAAGTTGATATGTTTACATTCTAATTTCACAATCTTCTACTTTTGTTTTGCATCTGTTTGATTTTTATTGAGTAAAAGCTGTAAATCCCACAATAATCGCGTTTGCGTGATGCCTACCATCCCCCTTAATCGCTCTAGAATGTTTTGGAGCACTGGGCAGCGTGATTATTGTAAAAATGCATTTGCGACCTGAGCCATATTTGTAAACATTGCATATCTATGGTCACATGACTACCAGATGTCACTTGAGATCACGTGATTACCAAACAAGGGACGGCGAATCACCAAAAACAAATTACTGCGCTCATTATTAACTTATTTTTCAATCATTTAAAGCGAACAAAACCATGTTTAGAAGTCTAAACAAATTTTTATATTATCCTTCACATGTGCCATATTATTGTCTTCGGCAACAACTAACTGATTGTCCGTGGCAAGTTAAGATGAGAAGTTACCTCAGGTGTATTCATATCTAAGAGATCAGGCGATATGTGTTGTCAAGCAACCCAAAATGAAATTGTCTTGTGTCCATTTTGCGGTTTTGTTAAATCCAAGTTGGAATTGCTCCTTATTTTAACATAAAAATGAGTCCTGTTGAAAGATGTTGCACAGAATAAGATTAGATTAAATATTTTGTGACTGAAGCCTTGAGTTTTAACCTATATCCAGAAGACTAGTCTAAATTCAAAGATGTTGCAGACAACAATTTATATTCAATGAAATTTTAAAATGCTTGGAATTATCGGGTAAAATGAATTATGTACAATAAAGACATCATTTGCTACAAGCAATTTCATGTTCCACTATTTTTTTTTTGGGGGGGGGGGGTACGTAAAAAGCAGGGAATGGAGTAAACTTAGGAAAGGAATTATTAAATTTTGGTCTGACCAAATTATGACTTCTGTTGAAAAAAATACTTTTGAATATATGTAGGGAAGCCAGCCGAATGAAAAATGAAAGCTCTATATGTGTTGGAAAAGCAGCCGCCCAGGACTTCGACCTGCTGAGACAAAGGATTAACCGATCTCCAGAAGATTTGCTGCGTTATTTCCTGAGTCTCCAGCTTGATCCAACCCTGACTGTTATACAAGTGAAAGAGGATGTAGGAAAAGTGTTTCAGAGACTAAAACTTAACATGAATATGTCATCAACCGACCTGATGAAGCACTTGTTTGAAATTTATGATAGGTAAGCTTTTTTGCATGGGAATCTGTGCAACTTATAACTACCAGACACAAGTATACATTGAGGGTTAATTGCAATGCTGTTCTAAGTTTCTATACAATTTATAGACACTTAGAACAGTATTACAATTAACCCTCAATTTAATAAGTGATCCATCAGGCGCAGACAGATCTCCCGGGTAGCACAAAAAGCATTGGTCCTGGCCAGACTGCGTAAACTGCACATGCTGACCAGGGTTGAAACTTTATACTCTTTGACATTTGTCCAAATCTAGAATGACAATCCAATCTGGCTGACCTCCGATCCATCCAATCTCTTTTTCAAATATTTGTTTGACAAAACACTAAGCTGGTCCAATGTATCACATATATCACCTGTGACTTAACAGCCGACCATTTAACCCTTTCCCGTTTTGCAAAATTTTAGACCTGTCCAAATTCAAAGGTTCTACAGACAAAAATTCAAAGTTGGTGTAATTTGTGTAAATGACGAAATTGCTTGCTACAAGCAATTTCTTCATTCATCATGATGCTTATTACCCAGAAAGTAGAAAAAAATGAAATTTCATAAACTTTAAAGTGTCGTCTGCAATTCCTTCCATAATTTTGTCGACTTGAAAGGGGTTAAACTTGCCCTTCTATGGTTAGCTGCACATAGATTATGTCTAGTTATATTCATTATTTCATAACTCTGATCCTATCATATTGCTTGGCTTTCACTTTTTAACTCACCTGACCATATAGTAGTCATTGTGAGCTATTGTGATGGGGCTATGTCCGCCATCTACTTTTACCTTGTGTGAACTGTAGAGGTCACATTTTTGGCTCAAATGTCTTGAAACTTGGTCAGAATGGTTGTCTACATGATACCTCATAGGAGATTGAAAATGGATCACGTGGGGTCAAAAACTAGGTCACCAGGTCAAATCTTAGAAAAACCTTGTGTGCACTCTAGAGGTCACATTTTTGGCCCAAATGTCTTGAATTTTGGTCAGAATGTTTTTCTACATGATACATGATACCTCAGACGAGATTGAAAATGGATCATGAGGGGTCAAAAACAAGGTCACAAGGTCAAATCTTAGAAAAACCATGTCAATTATATCCTTGTGTTACCTAGGTTTATGATAAAGAAGTCGGAGCTCCAGTCACAGTTCAATATGGAGATGTGTGTAAGGAAGACTTTGAGAGAAGAAATGCAGATATTTCTGAGAGACGGCCTTTATCCCTTGATGAACACTCACATGGCCTACACAAGTCAACCTCCAGTTATGCCTATGCCCCCACCTAGTCATCAACCAGGTAGGTGATAAACTCATCCAAAACAATTACAGATATTACTGCAAGATAGTCTACCCAGTATGTCCAGTAATGAACACTCATAATTGGCCTATAGCAGTCAAACACTAGTCATACCCATGCCCCAACCTAGTCATCAACAAAATTTTGATAGACAGTTCTTTTTTCTGTAAAGATTATGCAAAGAATGCTTCATTTTTAATCTATAATAGCACTTTGAAATGTAGAACCTGATCACAAGACTAGATATGCAATAAAACTTGTCTAAACCTACCCCGGAGTAATCAAATCTGCTATCCATTCTGGTTGGGGCTGGTAGTCCAGGCAATTTCCTCCATCATTTCTTTGAACCAATACCTTGTTAACCCTTTCCCACACAATGACGCTTTTAGACGCCCCTCAAGAGAAACAATTGGGAAATCATTGGATAAAATGAAGAAATTGCTTGTAACAAGCAATTTCTTCATTTTACACAATGTTTTCTACACAGAAACTTGGGAAAATCTAATATTTCTTAAACCTGAAATTGTCGTCTGCAATTCCTTTCAATTTGGACCAGTCTAAAATTTTGCCGTCTGGTAATGGGTTAATTAGTGCCCTGTCTACACCAAATACAGACCTAAGTCTTAAGTACCAACCTTTTATCTTTGTCCAAGTAAGATTCAGTTCATACAGGCTTTACTGTTGTGAGTTATTTAATTTTCATAGCATAAAATTCAATTATGAATGCATCAAAACTTGGTACTCATTTGAAGCCTTTTGATTAAAAAGATTCCATTCAGTTCCCACAACTTAGAGTTTGCCACGCCAACTGACTTCTGACAAGAAGTCCCAACTTTGATATTAATGGCGTTACTTTGCAAAATTTATGGACACTTACATGTAAAAAAAAAACAACTTCACATTAATGTAGGAGTTCAAAGTTCACTTCTGGTCTAAATGAATAATTGAATGGTCAATTGATTCTTTGCTTTACAGATGCAATAAATTTTGACTGAAAGATGATTTTACATCTTTACAGATCCTGCATCATTTAGCAATGAAAATACACCTGAAAGTGCCAAGAAAAGATCCAGAAAATCTCAGCCCCATCGGTTTGTTAGAGAGGGAGAAATTCCCGAATCAGAGCATATCGGAGACTCGGCTGTGTCTGTAGCTACCGAGAAAATTGGTAATTTAGGTAGGGGCTCATTACTCATTTTACCCTATTTCTAGGCTCAGAATTTTTAGACTAATCCAAAGTCAAAAGACATTGCAGACAACATTTCAAAGAGTGCTAAAATTGGAAATTTTGTGCTTACATTCTAGAGGACACAGTTTTGACCCAATCTTCATGAAACTTGGTCAGAATAATTATTAAGTCATAAGGATGAACCCTATTCTATCGGAAAACTCAGGAAAAGGGGACTTCATGACAATTTCTTTGTTTGCACTTTAGAGGCCACAATTTTGGCTCAATCTTCATGAAACTTGTCAAGAATAATTGTTATGTCATGAGCAATTTTTCCTTTTCTCACAAAGTTTTCCATTATCAAATTTCACCAAGGTTTTTCAGAAGGTGTCATTGTGTGGTAATTGGTTAACCATTAACAATCAAAGATGTGCAGGTTCTATTTGGTAATGGTCTATTGACTCTTCTTGGTGTTAAAGCCCTTTCTTGAGAAAAGGCTATATTCCAGTGTCAAAACATTTTTTTCTATTAGATGGTGCCGTTGGGGAGTATCAACCACATTCAGAGATAGTCTAGTTTACTATCATTTTCCCAATAGCAGAGAACCAATTATCAATTTGTTTTCTTTCCAGATATGCTTCATCCAGATGCAATGCAGTATAATTACATCATGAACCCAGCTTTAGCCCAGTCACAAACCCATAATCTAGATCCTCCGAATAACCATGTTGTTAATCTAGTTGTCAATCAACCTGCGGGCAATAACAATGAGCCTCAAAATAACCAGATCACTCATCCGGTCATGAATCAACCTCCAGTCAATAGTAGTGAGTCACATGAAAGCATGGAACTGGCAACAAGCCTTAGTCAGCCTTCCGTACAAAACTATATGGATGAAACAGAAATGTCCGAGGGTTCTCCGGGAATACCAACAGAGGAAAGTAAAGGGGATTTATTACAATGTTCTTACTGCGATTATAAGTCGAATAATATGACACGTCTTAAAAGGCATATGACTTTACACACAGGGAAGGAATTTCAGTGTAATCTGTGTCATAGAAGTTACACAGAGGAAAATAAATTAAAGGAACATATAAAAGTTAAACATGAGAAATGTATACACTTTAAATGTGAACTTTGTGGGGATAGAGAATTTACATCCAAAGGCGGTTTAAAATACCACTTTAAAACTTCACATCAGAAAGACTTTACCTACTGGTGTGAGCAGTGTTGTAAAGGATTTAATCAACTTAACTTCTACCAGAGTCACATTGAGAAACATAACGAGTCAGCGCAGTATCGGTGTAACTATTGTAATAAGGGGTTTTCGTATTTAGCAACTTTATCAATGCATAGAAGAACATGTATGCAGTCAGCTCCGAGTACCACTGTGGACAGTCTTCAGTGTGACATGTGCGGAGAGAATTGTGAGACGGAGGAAGATCTCAAAGAACACATAACTTCAGAACATTGTGACATTATGCGTTATAGATGTGGATGTGGCTTGGAGTTCAAGTGGAGAGCATCCTATGAAAGTCATAAGAGTCAATGTAATAAAGATAGCCAAAAGGTGTCAAAAATGGTCGATACAAATCCTATTGTTTTGTTAGATAGACTTGAAGACTGCCAGCCATTATATAAAGAAAAAAATGTTGATTCGTCAACTTCAGCGGATGATGATATTGATTCATCAGAGGCGGTCGATGGTGATACAGTGAATGAAGAAAATGGAGATACTCCAAAGCAAATAGATGATGCTATTCCAAAGCAAGCAGATATAGATTTAACCCAAGAGGTCAATGTTAAAGATGACCCCATGAATTCCATTCAGATTACAAATATTGAGTCCGGAGAACAGTTCATTTGTGATTTGACTGGAGACGATGACGGCCCTTCAAAATCTGCGGAGGAAGAAGAGCTCTGTTGTGAGAAATGTGATTTCAAAACAAGCAATATTGCTGATTTAAAAAAGCACAAGATCACACATGCTCTCAAGAAATACAAGTGTAAAGAATGCCCTCTAGTATTCCCAGACGCCAATAAGCTATGGTCTCATAAAATGAAAACTCACAAAACTAGACCCACTTATAAATGTCAAACATGTGGCAGAACTTTTCTGTCTAAAGGAGGGATAGCTTACCATATACAAACAAAACATAACAATTCATATAAATATAAATGTGAGACTTGCGATAAAGGGTTCAACACATTCCAACATTATATGGGTCACAAAAACACACATGTAGGTGTGAGGCCACATGTTTGTGAAAAATGTAATGTTGGTTTTGCTTATCCGTCAGTCTTAAAATCACACCAGAGAGTTTGCAATGGTAAAATACCTGGTTTTGACCGAAATGGGGACTTAGATTTGTACCCTTGTAAATATTGCTCAGAGAAGTTTGCGATGTTACAAGCTCTCAATGATCACTGTGTTGATGTTCATGGCACAACCATGACTGAGGGAAATACTGTTGCGAGTAAATATCTGTGCGAATGTGGTATGGAGTTTGAGATAAGAGGGCTATTTGATTTCCATAAAACTACATGTAAGTTTTCTGATAAAAACTGTGACATTATTCTACAAACAAATGACGTAGAGGATGGAGAAATGTCAGCTGCAGCTTTTAATGTCTCAGCTGACAATCAGCCGGTATTTCCTACTTGAAACTAACAGTGTTGATAACTGACAGATCGCGGATGTCAATGAAAAAATCAATTTAACTCATTCCCACACAAGCCCTCCTTTTTACACCCATCGAGAAAAAAGCTTTGGAAAACATTGTGGACATAGAAGAAATTGCTTGTTACAAGCAATTTCTTCAATGTCCACAATTTTTTCTACCCCAAAAGACAAAGAATTTTAGAATTTCATCAACCTAAAATTGTTGTCTGCATCTTCTTCCAATTTGGACCAGTCTAAAATTTTCTTGTGTGGGAATGGGTTAGGTATTCATTTAGATTGGAAATGAATAATGAACTCTGTCATTTATGTCAAGCATTTTTGCTAGTTTGGCAACTTAACAGCTAAAACAAAGGTTTGGACAATTTGCAGAAACAGCATTTGGGTCTGCAAACAATGATTTGCTTTCAGCCAGTGGACTATTGTCATTGTGTGATGTCTTTAGTGTGTCCATCTGTCAGTTTATTTTTACTTTAAAATCTTCTCCTCAGAAAGTGCGAACAGAATTCAACCAAATTTCATAAGAATGATCCTTTGGTGACAATTTCTCAAAGTCCTTAAATGAATTGAGATAGGATGAATAAACATGGCTTTCATGGACAAGGCTTATTTTCATATATGGTATAAAATGATTTTTTTCTCAGAAACCCATGGATTGATTTTCAACCAGATTTCACAGGAAGATCCTTTTGACACCTTTCATGAGATTTCTCCAAAGAATTTAGATTGCATAAATGACCTCAGAGTGTGGGCTTATTTCCATATATGGTATACATGTATATCTAAATCTTACCAGAAACATATTGATGGTTTTTAACCAAATTTCACAGGAATAATCATTAGGCGACTGTTTGTCACATTCCTTCATAGAATATTAATCAGTTTATAAACATAGCATTATGTTCAAAGCTTGGCTTATGTCCATATATGGTATAAAGTGAAAATTTTGAAATTTTGTTCCTTTTCATTTGAGTAAAAAATGAATTTTACATAACTTGACATGACTTTTGGAAAACAATGAAAGGTTTAATATTCCTCTCTAGCACTATTTTAACCCATTCCCACACAACAAAATTTTAGACTGGTCTAAATTGATAGAAGCTGCAGACGACAATTTAAAGTTGATGGAATTTCGAATTTCTTTGTCTTTTTTAATAGAAAACGTTGTGGATAATGAAGAAATTGCTTGATACAAGCAATTTCTTCATTTTCCACAATGTTTTCCAAAGTATTTTTCTTGAGGGGCGTAAAAAGGAGGGCTTGAGTTGGAATGGGTTAAAGGTCTTAGTGACTAGATTTATCTGTCAGATATGGCAAGGATGATTCAGTTGATATTGAATTCTTAAAAACATTTGCTAAATTAGTACATTCAGGCCTGTGGAGCAATACAGGTGCTCAAGCACCTCTTGTTGTTATAATTATGTCCCTGGTCATTTATTGTGCTAACAAATGCCGTTTGATATATCAGCCAAACTGCGTTGTGAGAGGTCAGTATGCTGGGACATCAATCTGTCAATATTATTGGAGGCAATTGCAATATTTGAATCTATTTTTAGCTAATCTGTTTTCGGACAAACAAAAGATATGACTATAGTCTTGCTGTTGCTTCACTTAAAATCTTCTACTTTTTGTGATTACTAAAGATATCCTCATGAAACCTGGTATAAATATTCACAATTATACAAGTAATCTATCTGATGAAGGGGGTAACTCTTAGTTCATTTTTAACCCATTCCCACACAATCTCTCCTTTTTACACTCCTTAAGAAAAAAAATTGGAAAACGTTGTGGAAAATGAAGAAATTGCTTACAAGCAGACTGGTGCAATGACAACCCTATGGGATAGAAATCATTGTAATGAAAAGAGAAAATGCTATTTACAAGTAATTTACTGCTTTTCCCACAATGTGTTCCCTGATATGAATGTATTTATTAGCATTAACCCTTTAGCTGATTAAACCCTGTTTTTTTACATGCCTATGATTTTACACTTGAGAAAACAAAGTGGAAAAAGAAGAAATTACTTGTAACAAGCAATTTCTTCTATTTCCACAATTTTTTCTACTCTACTGAATGATTATTTTTCAAACCAAATCAACTTTAAATTATTTTCTGCAAAACCTTAGTCATTGACAGGTCAATAATTCTGCAGCAAAGGGTTAAAATGAGCTTATTCAAACTGCAGTTACAATGTTTAGGTTGTCAAGCAATTTGTGTAAATGTTGAAGGTGAATGCTACAGTGTCGAAAATTTGTGTAGTATGCTAGAATTTAGAAATGTCATTTTGTTAAGAAAATAGTCACCAATCACTGCCATTCAACTCATAATTTGTAGTAAGCCCATGATTAACTCATTCCAACACAACCTGCTTTTTATGCCCTTCTAGAAAACAGCTTGGGAAAACATGGTATAATTCAAGAAATTGTTTGTTACAAGCATTTTTTTTATTAAGCACAATGTTTTCTGCCATTTAAGACAATGACTTTTATATTTTCACCAAATAAAATAGTTGTCTGCAACTTCTTTGAATTTGGGCAAGTTCTAGAATACAGCTTCAGAAAAGATTGAGGACAATGAAGAAACCTCTGCAACAATTTCTTCTCTATACACAATGTTTTCTACCTTAACCCATTCCAACACAGTTGAATTTTAGACTGGTCCAAATTGAAAGAAGCTGCAGACAACAATTTCAAGTTAATAGAATTTTGAATTTTTTCGTCATTTTGGGTTGAAAACATTGTGGATAATGAAGAAATTGCTTGATACAAGCAATTTCTTCATTTTCCACAATGTTTTCATAAGTTTTTTTCTTGAGGGGCGTAAAAAGGAGGGATTGAGTTGTAATGGGTTAAAGGCAAGATTTTTAAATTTCTCAAACTTGAAATTGTTACCTGCTACATCATTCAATTTACATTAATCAAAATTTTATTAACCCACACAACAAAATTTTAGACTGGTTTTTAGTTGATAGAATTAAAAGGATCTTTGTCTTTTTGAGTATAAAACATTGAGGATAACGAAGAAATTGCTTGCAACAAGCAATTTCTTCATTCTCCAAAATGTTTTCCAAAGCTTTTATATTGAGGGGCGTCTAAAGGCATCATTGTGTGGCAATGGATTAATTGGTAATGTCTAATCTGGTTCAAAATCCTAGTTGTCAATTGAAAAATATGAAACAAATAGGGTTGGATAAAAACATCGTGAGCAAATGAGACATGTATAGATAGTTTTTCTTTTCTAATATTTTTAGCTCACCTGAGCACGAAGTGCTCTGGTTGAGCTATTGTGATGTGTCATCGTCCGTCCGTCCGTTCACAATTAAAAAAAATCTTCTCCTCCTAAACTCACCATGGAATTTCAACAAAACTTCAAAGAAATGATCCTTAGGTCATGCCCCTTCAAAATACTTCAAAGCATTGAAATCCATGAAGAACTCTGTTTGCCATTACATATAAATAAAGAAGGAAAACTCTAAAAATCTTCTTCTCCCAAACCATAATGCCCAGAGCTTTGATATTTGGTACAAATCATCATCTATTGACCCTCTACCAAAATACTTCAAAGAATTACCATATTCTGATAATTAGCCCTTTTCTTTGCCTTCCCTGATTTTATATAAAAATAAAGAAGGAAAACTTCAAAAATCTTCTTCCAAACCATGAGGCCTATAGCTTTGATATTTTGTATAAATCATTATCTATTGACCCTCTACCAAAAAACTTCAAATAATTACTGTATTCCGAAAATTAGCCCTTTTCTGTGCGATTCCTGATTTTACATAGATTTAAAGTAGGAAATCTTTAAAAATCTTCTTCTCTCAAACAATAATGCCGAGAGCTTTCATATTTGGTGTGTAATAATGCCTATTGACCCTGTACTAAAAATCTTCGCAGAATTACTGTATTTATTCTGAAAATAAGACCTTTTCTGTGCAATCCCAGAAAGGAATAAAGAAGGAAATCATAGAAAATGTTCTGCTTCTAAACCATTAGGCTTAGATTTTTTATATTTGGTATGTATTAATGCCTATTGACCCCTTACTTTATTACTTCAAAGAATTACAGTACACTTGAAATTAGCTCAACATGGTTGGGTTTTCACTATACCTAGGATTAAAGGAGAAAATCTTTAAAAAAATCTTCTTCTCCAAAATGATAAGGTGTAGGGCTTTGATATTTTGAACATTATATCATAAAGCCTTAAGCAATCATACTCTGGGGAGCGATATAGGACCATCATGGTCCTCTTGTTTTAGCTAGCAAAGCATCAGCTTCTATAGCTGAAGTTAATAGACAATATTTTGAAGTCTTCTCAAAGCTCACTGAGAGCAAAATGCCACTGGCCTCTTAACTACTAAATCCATTGAATACATATGCCATGAAAAGTAGTTCTTGCGTATTTCAGGATATTGCTATCTCTATTTGTATTGTAGACAACTCTTTCAAAAACATGCTTTGCCACCGATTCCTACCCAATCCTGCTTTTTAAGCATCCTAAGAAAAAAGCTTTGGAAAAAGTGGACAATGAAGAAATTGCTTGTAACAAGCAATTTCTTTATTGTCCACAATGTTTTCTATAATATAAGGGAAAGATTTAGTAGATTCCATCAACTTGAAATTGTCCTCTGCAACTGTTTTGAATTTGAACCAGTCTAAGATTTTGTCATTTTGTATGGGTTAACTCAACCTATTGTATTTATCATGATTATCACTGATAAAGATGATTACTTAAAACAAAACCATTCTTTGCTAGCTTACAGTACTTTCAGTGCTTTGATTTTTAAATAACCCAGTAACAGTTTACCTAAGTTTAGACTTGTCAAAATTCAAAGAAATTAAATACAACATTAAGATGAAAAAGACAAAGGGACAATTAGAGTACAAAACATTATACAGAAAGTAGAAATTGCATGTAACTAGCAGTTCCCAGCTCTACTGGCTGAAGGCTGTCTTTCCGTCTGTGTATGTCTGTTCAACTCTTTTCATGTAAACATGGTTCGGTTTTCATTGGATTCTGTTCAAATTTACCCAGAATTATTGCTCAGTCAAAAGGATGGTTCCTTTGAGGATTTGGTCAGTTCCTTTCTGTAAAGTAGCATGGGAAAAGGTGTCTTATGAACATTTACTTGAAATTAAAAGTCCACAGTCTTCATTGATTGTACTACAATAAGGATCATTCTTTTGAAATTTTGACAATTCTATCAAGAAATAAAGGATAGAGACATTATAAAAATTCTATTGAAATATCCTTTTTTACAAGACAAAGTTCTTGGAATTCATTGGATTTCTGTTCCAACTTCACAGAATCAGTCTAGCATAAGTAGGAATTAGGTCATTTCTGACAAGTATAACGGGAAAAGAACCTTTCTTATTGCAACAAAGCAGTTTTCATCAGATTGTCTTCAGACTTGCATAATGTGTATATAGAAGATGATTATTTGTTCAGTGTATGATCAATTTATCTTGTATTGAGTAAACACTCTGGAAAATGTAGCTATTGTTGTTCACAAAATTAAAGTTGATTTGATTTTACATGAAAAACAAAATTTTATTTCTCTTCTGAAAAAAAAAAAGAGACACAATTTTATTTATTGGTCAAATTCTATAAATGCGCATCCTCTTGTCTGTAAATCACAACGCAACCTGATGACTTTGATTTGATTTGAATGGGGTTTTACGCCGCTTTCAACAATCTTTCAGTTATATCACGGCGACTGGAGCACCTAACAATGGAATCCTGGTATTTCTCACACCAGTACTACCATTACATCCTTTCCTAGCCTCCAGCTGCTATCCCACATAGGTCTACAATTATCGACCCATTGGTAAGAGACAAATAGTCGGAAAAGATGAGTGCCGCAGTCAGGAATCGAACCCGGGACCTGCAACCTGATGACATGATCAGTGTCTTTGGTCCCTCTGAGATGACTCCCAGTAATACAAAATGTGCAAAAGCAGTGCTAAATCTGACAAAACAGTGAGATTTATCATATTGATCATTTCAATTTTTTGTGAAATATTCAAGAGATGAAGAGAATATTTTTGTTTTCATGGAGGTATGAACCGAAAAACCTAATCACACTGTATGAATACGCGAAGCGGATTCATACAATGTGTGATTAGGTTTTTCGGTTCATACCTCCATGAAAACAATAAATATTCTCTTCATTTCATATAATTTAATAGTATCGAGCAAAGAAAGCAAAAACCCTACATCTTTTGATACCTTTTTGTATGGGACTATTTTGTGCGGAAGCATAGAAAATCACTGCGTGCTCAAAATTTTGTTCATGGAGGTATGAATTAAATTTTTCGACCAATCAGAACGCTCGTTTTTGATAGACGAAACTAACAAGTAAATTATCAAGTGATAACCCTTTATCAAGTAATTTCTTCAATGTCCACAATGTTTTCTACCCCTACAGACATAAAAAAAAAATCCATCAATCAAAAATTGTTTTCGGCAACTTCCTTGAATTTGGACAAATCTAAAATTTTATCATATGGTAATGGGTTAAGGTAACGATTATCCAGCCTTAGGTTGGAGACATCAAGGTCATTTGAAGTGGTAAAAAACAAATCTGTAGATGGCTTTCCATGCATTAGTTCTCATGTCATTAAGTATGAGTTCATATAACTTCATATCCATATACCTGGAATGAAATTACACAGGAAAAATTGTTTGTCATGAAGATGTGTTCAAATTAGAGGCATTTATTTTACATTTACAAGTATTGTTGATCAATGTGCATAGAATGGTGTCGTTTAACGATTTTTATTGAATTATCAACAATTCCAGAAGGAATATATACTGATTATTTCTTTGTTAGAGCTGTGAAGTTATTGAATGGATTTACATGATTGTTTTTTAACCCACACAAAACGCCCCTCAAGAAAAAGAACTAAGACACTATTGTTTAAAATGGAGAGGATTAGATTTTTTATTCTATTGGGAAACAAGTTCTTCCAACTTAGATTAATCCCTCTCTATTGTGCTTCCTGGAGAACTTGCGCCAAATGTGTGGGCCAATGAAAGAACTAAGATCTATAGCTGCTCCGGGGAACCTACCTCTGGACCTTTTGACCGGTAAGCGGGCATGACACTGCAACAAGCTATTTCTTTTTCTACACAATGTTTTCTACTAATAAATGTTGAAAAAAAAACTTTAAAATGTTTTCAATTTGGACTAGTCTTAAATTCAGTCATCTGATAATGGGTAGAACTAATTACTGGACAAGAACTTTAGACAAGTCCGAATAAAAAGAAATTGTGGATATCAATTTGGAATGAATAGTAGAGCTCAAGTTGAGAGGAAATTATGAAAAGCCAAATTTATGAAAAGAGGATAATTGTTTGTTGCTGGTAAAATTGATGTGTCTTTCAATGAGTGAACAACAAGATTTATTTTCATGATGGGCATCGAAAAATGTGCAAGCTTTTAACATTTACATTGGCATGGATAGTTTTGCACATGGTCCCAGGCCTCGTGTCAGGCTCTTAAACAAGTTTACAAATTATATCTTTAAAGTAGATTTATAAAAGTGAATCTAGATAAAAAAGGAACTGTTGAATTTTATTCTGGTTGTTCACTCTTTCTGTTATTTCGACCCCCAGAATGTTATTTTCAAGTAGTCATTGTAGATATTTTTTAACCTTTTCCTATTTTTCAAAATATTAGATTTGCCTATTCTGAAAGAAATTACAGACGAAAATTAGAATTGAAATTTGATAAGAAACCAATTAACAGTATAGAAAATATTGGGGAAAAGAAGAAATTGCTTACTACAAGCAATTTCTTCTTTCCCCACAATGTTTTCTCAAGTTTAAAATGGCTTGGATGTAAAAACAATGGATTGTATAGGAAAGAGTAAATTCTAGCCATGCAAAATTGTCATCTGTGAACCCCTAATAGTGTGGACCAATTTGACAGTATTCTGTCCAATGTTGATTTCTAAAGTTTCATTTACATTTCTGGCCCATCAATCAGACATTCAGTGAAGTGGTTTGACCCATTATCAGACAACATATTTTAGACTTGTCCAATTTTAAATGAGTTGTAGACAACAATTCAAAATATGCTATAATTGCAAAATAAGTACCAAATAAGGTGGAAAATATTTGTAGAAAGGGAGAAGTTGCTTGCTACAAACACTCTCTCATTTTCTTTCAAAGTTTTCTAAATTGATATTATCTTGCATCAAAAATGGAATGGTTTGGTAATGGGTTAACCCAATGTAACTCAATGACGCTTTTAGACGCCCCGAGAAAAAAAGCTTTGGAAAACATCGTGAAAAATGAAGAATTTGCTTGTTACAAGCAATTTCTTCATTTTCCACAATGTTTTCAACTAAGAAAGTTAAAATCAACAACTAAAAATCGATAAACCGAGAAAAAAAGCTTTGGAAAACATCGTGAAAAATCGATAAACCGAGAAAAAAAGCTTTGGAAAACATCGTGAAAAATGAAGAATTTGCTTGTTACAAGCAATTTCATCATTTTCCACAATGTTTTCAACTAAGAAAGTTAAAATCAATAACTAAAAATCGATAAACTTTAAATTGTGGTCTGCAACAGATTTCAATTTGGACCGTTTGGTATCGTATTGTTTGGTAATGGTTACGTATCAAACCTGGTCAGACTGTGCCCACTGACTAGAGTCTGAACATTTCCCTTATTGATTATTTTCTGAATCGAGCACGACCATTCTGCCGTACAGAATAATTGATTTCATAGGTTGACCAGTGGTTGACCTCTGTTAAATCCAGTTTCTTTTTTGATAATCTTGTTTTATGGAACCTTCAGGTGGCCAAATGCTCTATGCCCTACATGTTGAATTTCATGTATCACTGTGAGCATGGAGAGTTATGACAACAATTTTTATCTTGATAAGGCTACTGTCATTTTTTGGAATGTCTATTGCTTTAAAATAAAGATATTAGTATGCTTTAAATATTTTTGTTCGTTTGTATCAGACTTGACACACCCATTCCCACGCAATCCTTTTAATGTCCCTCAAGAAATTAGTTCTAGAAAAATACACTCTTGGGCAGAATACCTTCCGCCGAAAAATATGCTTTTCGCCCTTGTAATGCCGAATAAAATCCATTTCAGAATTACTTCAAAGTCAAAGGAATTGGAGCACTAGTTATGTGTCAATATCTCTTTCGATTTATCACATAAACAAGTCTGGTTTGAAAGGAACAGACAAGTGGTCATGGTAGACAAAGATAAGACTGCAAATGTGTGCAGACTGATCTGTGCACTTTCTGCAATTAAGGTAGTAATTCGACTTCAGAATGGCTACAGGTTTTGTTTTTTTTTACTTTTTCAGCTTTCTGAGTAGAAAACATCGTGGAAAATGAAAAAAAATGCTTATTGCAAGCTTTCTGAGTAGAAAAGGTTGTGGAAAATGAAGAAATGGCTTACTGCAAACTTTCTGAGTAGAAAACGTTGTGGAAAATGAAGAAATTGCTGATTGCAATCAATTTCTTCATTTTCCATAATCTTTTTTCCCAAGTGTCTTTCTTCAGGGGCGTCGAAAAGTGTCATAGTGTGGGAATGGTTTAAACAGCGTAATAAAACAAAATTTATGACAAGTAACGAAAAAGCAAAATGGTTTGTTAGCAACCTAAGCTGCGAAACCATGGCTTAAATAAGCAGTAGGTGCGATGTTTATGTCGCCATACCAACAATAAATCTTATTATAAGTGACGGCCAATGTCAGTATTCAGAAGTTCACTTCTTGTCAAAGTGTGCAATTTCATTGGTCGATCGAATGTTTGATTTACATTCGAAATCCGTCCATTAGACACGGAGTTTGGGGTTCATTGTGCGTACAATTCGAGGGTGTGCGTGACATCCTATGTTTAACCGTTTCGTGTTCAATTCCTGGTTTTTACGTCCGTGTGATTTTTATACTTGATAAAAATTTGCAGGAAAAGAAGAAAGTGGTTTTAACAAGCAATTTCTTCTTTTTCCACAATATTTTCTACCCTACTGTATGATTCTTTTTCAAGTTAAATCCACTTTAAATTTTCGTCTGCAAAACCGTAGATCTTAGACAGGTCTAAAATTTTGAAAAACAGGAAAGTGTTAATCAACAGATCGCTTGACACCGTCGCCAGCTAGCCTACAACGTAGCAGTTCGATTAAGGTAATAAACGTCATTGTTTTGTAAAATATGTGGCACTGCCATGGACTTACAATAAAAACAAGCCGTTAGTTGGCGACCGCACCACCGTAACAAAACTTGCAGAAGCTGTACTCAGTACATTTAACCCATTCCCACTCAATGACGCTTTTAGACGCCCTTAAGAATAAAAACTTGGGAAATCATTTTGGAAAATAAAGAAATTACTTGTTACTTGTCACTGGTGCGACCCCCCCCCCCCCTCCGCTTCTTCAACCATTTTGGTTAGGCTTTAAACCGACGCCCGTCTTCATATGACCCCATGCAGTTGTTGAGAGATAAGGGTGTAAAAAAAATCATGCAATCATTTTTACATGCTGGGAAAATATAGTTCTAGTCTTCGGAGAGTATTCATTGCTTTTCTATGGCCTAGCACAATCTGTTCCGAAACTGAGAGAACTCTTATCAAATTGTTCTACGTGTTACCAAATTGTTCAACTACATGTATATAGATTCCGTAAAAGTGACTTTTTTTCAACTTAAGCCGCAAGATAGTCATTGACATAAATATATAAAATAAAAAAATATATTGAAATGACATGTGATAAATAATACAACAAATACAATGTTTCGTTCGAGTGTAAAAGTTATGTTACATCATTTTTCGTATATTTAGGTAGAGGAGACCAAGTTAAACCTTTTCCTGACCTAGTTCAAAGCATTAAATACTAAATGATGTCAGTTTACATAAAGTAGATTTTTATCGGAATAAAGAACATGGGCAAATTAAGATATACATGTATTTGGTCTGTTAATAAAATATTCTAAAATAAGATCTTTTGCTTCATCCTTTGTCCTTTGATTTTCGATATTGTCATGATTTGAGTAATACCCCATATCGAGGCTAGATTTATGTTTTGAGCACCAACAAAATGTTTGGGGTATAAATGTATAAAAACTAACATCCTATTAATCCACTAACCTCCTATTTTCAATAATACTGTATATTCAAATATTCTAAAAACAGAAAAGGGGTACAGTCATTGTTGCCATGCCAATCAAGGTTGTGAACAACTACACCTATTAGCTGATGCACTTTTACAAATCTTTGGTGAATAAATTCGATCATTTGGTCCGCATCTACAAACAGTTTGAACAAAAAATGACAGAAAAGAAACGGACTGTCTACAGTTTTTAGCGGATGTGTGTTACTCTGCTCTATAGATTGTAAAAGCCAATTTCTTTCCCGATGTCGTGTAGACTGTCCAGTACTCGTGTAGAACATTCCCTCAGGGGTGGTGGACGATCAAAACTGGAAATCGTCATTAGCTTCTTCATTTTGAAAAATATATTTGACCCATTCCCTCATATATCATTTATCACATAACAGAATTTTAGACTTGTCTAAACTGAAAGAAGCTGCAGACGACAATTTCAAGTTGATTGAATATTTTCTTCTACTATATGAATAGAACTTTGTGGACAATGAAGAAATTCCTTGATACAAGAAATTTCTTCATTTGCCAGAATGCTTTTAAAAGTTGTTTCTTACGGCCGGGCGTAAAAAAGAAGATTTGTGTGAAAATGGGTTAATCATGGCTACTTACAATATGCCGGTATAGAGTTAAACTTTATTACTTTGCTGTTTTATTGACCAAGTTTTATTCCAATAGCCTAGCCTAGAATTCGATAGAGGAAGTATGGCGACTATCAAATAGTGAAATCGAAACGGAGACCGGTCGACATTTTTTCAGTAAGTTTGTCTCTAAAACTATCGCCAATCTTCTACGAATTACTGAATCACAAAACCATTTACACTGGCACATTCCCTAACCATGACGGCCAACGACTTGAACCTTATTCTAGAAGCCGGAATGATTTTGAGTTTGAACTGAATACCGGTTGGGGCTACTGTGTAGACTCCAGTATTTTTTAACAACCATAATTTTTGAGGATTTTTGTCTCGTGTAGACATCATGGTCAATGGGGCTACTGTGTAGACTCCAGTATTTTTTAACAACCATAATTTTTGAGGATTTTTGTCTCGTGTAGACATCATGGTCAATGGGGCTACTGTGTAGACTCCAGTATTTTTTAACAACCATAATTTTTGAGGATTTTTGTCTCGTGTAGACATCATGGTCAATGGGCCTTTTTACATTTTTTTTTTTTTTTTTGACATAAGGAAATGCTGTTTGAATAGTATTTTTTTTTATTATAATTGTTATTTTGCAACACAATATCAAATTGAACATTGTGGAAAAAGTTAGGCCTACTTATCAGCAAGTTCTTCTTTTCAAACAATAATTCTAAATTAATCCGACCTAGAAATATCTTCATTTCAGTCCTAAGTTTCAAATCGGTTCCAAGGGCTGAATTTCGACCTCGATAGTCGGTACATTGATAGAATGAATAATGTACCTATAGTACACGAATACGCCTCGAAACATCGGAGGTAGGGAAGAAATCGCTTGTAATCAATCGTGATTTTGATATTGAAAATACATCCACAGCATAATGATCATGGCAGTAATTGTGCCATCTGAAGTATCAGAAATGGCGCCATTCATCTGTCAAATTCTAAAAGTTTTCGTCGTAGGGGAGGGATAGCTGCGATATTGTAGCCCCCTTTCTGATAATCTGCTGGCGAGGCAGCAGATTATCAGGAAGAGGGTTACGATATCGCCTCAAGGCCCGGGTGGACCCCCATTCCTACCCTTCCCGATCGCCGCCCAAATGTAGATAACCGCACGACGCGCCTGATAATTGGGCGCGTCAAATCAGGGAATCGTCAAAAATACATGACTTGGCGATAAAAGAAGTACCTTTTTTTTTTTATATTTTTGCTAGCCTTATTACGCATTCCTTTGATCACCGAATATCCGATGTAGCGAATCAATCACCACAAATAACAACAACATCAATAAATAACAACAACAACCATGGCGAATTTTTCAAGTTCTTCTTCCTCCGGATTTGTTAATTCTAGCCTTTGGGTAATGACCTGATTCTTGGTTTGTTGAAAGTAACTTATTCCATTGCTATTCTCTCATGCGCGATCGAAATAAAGTTGAAGTTAGCTTAGGATTATGTAGATACAAGTATATCTTACGTGTAATAGTACTCGACCATTACGGAAATTCGACCTTCTTTCTCTCGTAGCTGTGTCATACGATCTTCTTTCTTCTCTTACCCCAACCCCCGGAGCAGAACGTGCTCAGGGTGATATTATTATCGGTAAATGTCCACCTGTCTCTCTTTCCATTCGAAAATAATTATTATCTTCTCCTAAACCATAAGGCCTAGAGCTTTGCTTGGTATATCCTCGTCACCTCAATTATCATGCACATAAAGAAGCTGGAGTTCAGTACAAATCAAACTGTATTTTTATCTGACAAAATGGGTTACATTTATCTGATGGGCATTTGATCTATCTTTTTATAAAATTCCATCCAGTTCTATCCATAATTTCTACAAGAAATTCATCTTAAACCCTGCCTTGTTGGCCCTCGAAAAATTTTGTATTGTTACTGCAGTTATCGTGCAACATACTAAAAAGCGTGTCCATGATAACAAAAAAAAAATGTAAATTGATTGTTTCAATTTTCGTCTTCCATCTTTGCTTAAAACAGCTTCTTTCTTCTATCTATTTGATGTATACCGTAATCTGTCCATATATTCGGACACTCCAATAATTCGGACACCATTAATTATTTCATGAAATAATTAATTTTGTGCCTCTAATTTCGGACAAATGGTTTCTGGAATTTATCTATAAATTCGGACACTGAATTCACGAACATAAAATATCAGGTTAACAAATACCGCATCCATTATCGGTAATTTTGAATCTTGGCGTTCAGTATCTCCAAACTGTCTAGGTTAAGTGTCAACAGGTGTATATTGTTTGTAACAGTGACCGAGAATAGGCACGCATCTCGATATGCTTAAGCTACGAACCGTGAAGGTGATGCAATTAAAATATCACACTTGGTTTCTCGCTCTGGTTTCCTAATTTTCTATCCCCGACAGGACCTGCTCTGAAAGGATGGCTACGATTAACATGTGCGACCCTATGAAATTAGTCAAATTGACCTGAACCTACTTTCGATTTTACTACACTTTCCTCGTATCCGGAGCTCATCGAGGGTATTGTCATCGGCCGTATCAAATCAAGAAAAAAACATGCAATGATATGCTTTGAGAAGAATCAGTCGTAACTACGACGTTTTCCGTAAATACGGAAAATGCGATAATTTTGCTTGTTAATTTATCACAAAATCATTAACTTCTCATCTGATATATAATATTGGTAGATTAAATGAATTACCTTTTTTTTTATCCCCGCTTCTTTTAATAATCCGAAAATTTAATCTCATACTGTTCAATAAAACACACGTAACAAGTCTCGTTCGACAAATATAAAGTTAAGGTTTTCGGGTACAGTTTATTTTACTACGAGGGAGGAAAGGTGATCAAAGGCGCCGCCGCCAGATGTTCAGCTATATTTGGGAGAGTTTCCGGAGTTGGCACGTGCCAGACGCGTACCCCGTGAGAATTCTTGGTGACCGAATTTTTACCCTTGTCATTATGCCGAAAGTTTACATGGTTTAATCGACTGTCTGAATACTCTTCAAACATTACGGATATTGTAATTTTAAAAAAAGGATTTTTTCTCACAGGTAGGCCACCGCATTTACTTTAAATTTGCGGACAATATTACGCGATGATTTATGTGAAGCAGATCAGAGAAAAACTGTCGTAATTGACAGATGCCGTGATTTTATTCTGACAAATTACTTCTTATCTCTTGGTGACTTTAATACATGAACAATTAAAATGCGAAGATTTTGTTTAGCTCTCTATATTAATATCCCTTTTTTCAATTCAACCGACGATGATTGTATATCTAAATGACAGAAAAAGAATTTACCATCCTCTCAAAATCGGACTTCGACTACCGAAACGTCGTAACAATTTTTGCCTGAACATGCTGCAGTTACGATCTTGTCGTATTCTTACGGTGATATGTGGGATTCTAATCGTTAAAACGAAGAAAAACAACAGTTTAGAAAAGTAAATCGTTTATTAAGGTTGTTAATCAGTGAATGATCATTAAATTCACGTCGTCTTCGCCGGTATCTTGAAACAATCTGAAAAAAATAAAATAATAATGAATAAATTTACGAACGTAATGCGTAACACATATCAAGTTTATTTACTGTTGAAATGAATTCAGAGTCTGAGCAAAACAGTTAGTGACTCATGAAAATCGGCAATGGTTGTTCCCGGCTGCACGACGATTTATCTATAAATTCGGACACTGGCTTGAGTAATTATCTATGTATTCGGACAAGAAAAAAAATAATTATTTAATTGTGTCCGAATATATGGACAAATTACGGTAGTTTAGTTCAGATTTTTATTGCTGTCAGGATACTGGCTGTAATCTAGGAATGGCCCGAATTCACTCTTTGCTTCTAGGAACCTGACAATTACCTGAAATTTTTTCCTTGCTCCTGAATTGATTCATAATTTATTGTAGTATACTATCTGAAAATGTAAGCCCATTCATAAAGAATGACTGCGAAAAGCCGAATCACTGAATGTGCGCAGTGATTAAGGTCGCGACTTCTACTGGTACTTCTATTTATACCATCTTAAACAGTGTTGCATCCAGGCCTCTCGATAGAGGGAATCCTATGGGTTTGTCGTTTGTCAAAAGTTAACATCATCAGAGACATAGAATAATGTATATTTATTTCTCTGGCATCATTTAACCGACTGCATGAACTTACCATCATTACGGATTTCATTTAATAAAAATTGGGTATGGTAGGCTAGGTTTTCAACAATTCATTGATTTAAGGCATAGTTGAAAGTGAAACTAGACATTCCGCCGTCTCTGATCTTTTCGATTGTTATAACCTTCATTCTTACAATTTTAAAAGTTACCAGCTACAAAGTTTAATCCAGTTTGTACACGTGCATCTGTTCGGTGTAAATTCCAAATTTGTAAATTAGAGTTCTTTGTTGATTTAATGTTATCATATTTTAAACAATGGTAAAGAAATTAGACCAAGTCCATTACCGCGAAAGAGGTTCGAAGGTCTATCCACGTGGCATTTTCTCAACGCATCAGTTACCCCAGGTGTTCAACAACAAGTCGGTCTCCAAGGAGTTGTCGCTATGAGCGATACTTAGATTTTATCCCTTTTGTCTAAGGATGGAAATGTTAAGGTCGGTGTAAAGCTAAATTCAATTAGATTAATTCCGACAACTTTCAATAACAATAAAACATGTCTCGGGTGAAAATTCTAGCTTTTAAATATTGGCACAGTCCGAAAGAGAACCACAATTTGTAGACCTGTAGAAATTTACGGATTATTTAACTCCGATTAAGGTAATTCTGATCCGGGAAGGTAATGGTAGAATTTAATAATTCTCCTTACGCTGAATTTCGTCGGTTTCTACTAATATCTCGTAACTACAGTTGTTGTCTTTCGAAATATCGGAGGGTAATGCTCCTTAAACTTTCCTTCGTATATTTGGTCAGAATTCGACAATTACGCTGTTGATCAAGTCAGTTATGGGCTAGAAAACATGGTTGAGTATCTTTCGGGGTTGGGGGAGAAAGAAGTCTTCAAATGCGATTTCATAATAAGGAAAACTTAACAGACATATCAGAGAATGAATTCAACTATCATAAAAATTGTTAATATACAGTCCTGACTGCATTTGAGGCCATTCAGGTCTTTAAGCTAAGTCTCTATCATGGCTCAGAATTTTATGAAATGTTTTCTCTAGAGGTCAATTTTGCATCTCGTTGGGTTTTAATTAAATGAGCTATATGGTATAGGCAGTTCTCACAGCACCACAAAGGGAGTGCTGAAAGCAAACATTTTGTGAAAAAATTGAGTGAAAATCAGAAATCGCAAGTTCCAAACACTTACCTGTCTCAATTTTTGCGAGTTGAAAAATATCATTGTAAACAGTCATGATAGCAAATCTTCCTCCCAACTGAAAAATACAAGCACTGGTAATTGGAAAGATGCTTGCCGTTGTCAGTTTTATTTATAATGCAAGTGTCTAGAAATTGAAAGGGATTCAACTAATTTCATGGAAGATTTCTTTGTAATTTATGGAGAAAAAGATAACATTTTTTGGTAAAATAGCATCTAAACGGGCCCAGTTATTCGTTGACAAAATCTTCAAAATGCCCATCCTCTAGCAAAAGAAAATATCTCTATATCATAAATCATAATGACTTATTAATTTAATCACTAGCAAAATAAACATTAGCATTTCTATGTATTGAATTATAAAGAAAAGTGTACTGTTTTAATTTGACAGTAGCAACTTGCCAAAGTTGGAAATGTAGGAACTTGCATGTTTTTGCAAGTAGCATGAAAAGTTAATTTCAAACCGTGTAATGACCCTCTACCAAATTACTTCAAAGAAATACCAAACTCTGAAAATTAGCCCTTTTCTATACAATCCCTGATTTTACATAGGAGTAAAGAAGGAAGTCTTTGTAAATCAATAAAAATCTTCTCAGAAATCATTAGGCCTAATGCTTTGATATATGGTATTAATCAATGTCTATTGACCCTATGCCAAAATACTTCAAAGAATTACCATACCCTGAAAATAACCCTTTTCTGTGCAATTCCCTGATTTTACATAGGAATAAAGAAGGAAATCTTTGAAAAGAGCCTTGATGTTTGGTATGTATCGTCACCTATTGATGCCTTTACCAAAATGCTTCAAAGAATTATGTACTCTGAAAATTAGCCCTCCTCCCTGGGATGCCTGATTAAAGAAGGACTTTGAAAATTAGCTTTAGTATGTTGTGCAATCTCGGATTTATAAACAAATAAAGAAGAAAATTTCAAAATTTCTTCTCCGAAATCATAATACCTAGAGCCTTGACAATTGGAAATGTATCATTGCTCATTTACCCTCTACTAAAATACTTCAAAGAATGACTCAACTCTGAAAATAACCCTATGTTATGGTATCTTGGATTTGTATAGGATTAAAGGAGAATATCTAAAAAAAAAAATCTTCTCCAAAACTATTATTAGTAGACCCTTGATATTTTGTATGTATAATAAAGCCATGAACCGTCATATTTAGGTGAGCAATATAGGACCATTATGGTCCTATTATTTCTTGAACAGCAACACAAAAATATCATAATAAATATATTTTGACCAAAGGAAAGTAAAGTTTAATTTCTAAGCTTTATGGTTTTAAAAGCCCAGTGTCCACAAAGTTTAAAAAAGCCCAGTGTCAAAAGATTCTCTTCAAAACTGAAATAAAAGGGCCCACATACATGTATTTACAAAGATACAGCAAGGTAATTTTACGCAACAATGTATATTAATTATTATATACCCAAATCAGATATTATCCAGCATTCTCAATTATGAAAGATTTTCCGTATTTGCTAGGTGTTTTCCAATAGGAGGTCATTGTGTGAGCTTTTGATTGCTCCACAGCCTTTTTTGAAAAGTATGAGATGCACCTCAACTGTTTAAATGTGATATGACAGCAATTTCCTCAAGTATTAAATTTATATTCATATTCAAAAAGAAATGATGTAATCAAAGACTGAATTCTAAATATTTTCTACCCTATGCAATTTACAAGTATGCATCTTCATGCAGAATTGCTTTCAATGAAATTTCCTGTATGCCATCTTGTCAGTTTGCCATGTTATTAAGCTGATCACATGACTTTTATGTTTTATAAGAGTTGCTTCCTCAACAAAACAAATTATAGTTAATCACCATTTGATAAAATTAATACATACTATCCTTGATATATGGGGAGTTTTAGAAGTTTTAACCCATTCCCACACACAAAAATTTTAGACTGGTCTAAATTGAAAGAAGCTGTGGACGACAAATTCGAGTGGATAGAATTTTAAATATTTTGGTCTTTTTGGATAGAAAACATTGTTGATAATAATGAAATTGCTTGATATAAGCAGTTTTTTCATTTTCCACGTTGTTTTCCAAAGCGTTTTTCTTGAGGGGCGTATAAAGGAGGGATTGTGTGGGAATGGGTTAATTAATATAGGTAAACTATGCAACCTCTGGCATGAATTTTTCACTCCCAAGCCAGGTCTTTGATAATGAATTATTGATATGATGCATATTAGATTTTTTTAATATACTTATAGCCCTTAAATCTACTTAAATCTATTCAGCAACTTTTTCCCAAACAGTATGAGACTTTGTTCTCTTTCGTTCCTTGATAACCGTAGAAAAGGGGTTTACTGGTCAAACATTAGCACTGACAATGTGAAAATACATGTCCATAAAGTAAAGACCTCAGTAGTTTGTAGTATTAGGCTTCTAATCATAATGGGTCAAACTGATGCAGGAAAGTTTATCCCCAGCATATGCCAGTCTTTTGTCTCTGATGAATGAATGAAAAATCTTCTATGTGGGATATAATTTGGGTGCTCTATCTCCAAAATTACTGAAAGAATTATGGACCTGTCTAGTAAATTAGACCCACCTTCCCATTTTTAGCTCGGCTGTTTTTGGAGAAAACCCGAGGTATTGCTATAGACTTGATGTTGTTGTTGTTGTTGTCGTCATGCGAAAACTTTTACATTTTGTGATATCTCTGGTTCTCTTGCATTCTCTTGAAACTTAGCACACTTGTTAACTAACAAAAGAGCAACCTATACTATCAAGGGGGATAACTGTAGATGCATTTTGTCCACTATCCAGCACCAAACAGCCGAGAATAGGCACCTGTAGGGGGTGCTCTTGTTTAGTACTGATGATCCTGAATCACAATTTTCATGCCCTTCTCATATATTATAGTGAGACAGTAACTATTATCACCAGTAATGAAGCTAGTCCCAGCATTGCTAATCAGAAAAGCAACAACATTTACAACAAAACTCAAGAGAACATATTTTCTTATTTTATAATCTAGTACAATATCTTGTTCTCACTTTTATTCTTATGTCTATTCATTTTTCAGGGGAGAATGCAAAGTATTCTTGGGAAGCCTATAGCTTACAGGAGCAAAGAAATTGAGGAGCTGATAGCCACTAACAGCTTTAAGGTAAATGAGGACAGTAACACTTGAACCAGGGCTCCGGAAATTTTGAAATCTGAATCGGTCCGGGACATTGCCCCCCCCCCCCCTCCGGCAAAAACGACCCATCCCCCGTACGCTGACAAAAACGAATACCCCCGCCTTTTTCACCTTTCCTGTATGAAAAAGGGTTCATCATTCATTCAGTAGTTGCCTTCTTTTTCAAATGTTCCGAAGATGATTATAATCATCAATGAGTGGAAGATAGATGAAAACAACTAACAGATCCTACTTTCATTTTGTAAATTCAGCTAAGTATAAATTGCAATTCCGGTAATGTACGGCAGTCCACGAAATTCCAATATGTTGTAAAATTAGATAGACAAATAAATTACATTTTTAAAATTGCTGGGTTTTACAGAGTACCGCTGATTTAATTATAGTAAAGATATACTTTTTCATTTTCATAAGCTAGTTATCAAAAGTTCTTTTAATTTAACACAGTCATGTCGATTTTCTCTCAACATGAGCGTCTGTTGATGGGTAAACACGGCTGACGTCACAAAAATGTCGGGTCAGTCCATTCTACCCCATGGGATCACAGAGTCGTGATGTACACCAAAAAGACCGACAAGACAAACTCGAGTGGGTCGCCCACGTGTTGCAGTATTTTCCTAGAGTGGAATTTGTTCACAAATCTCGGTCATTTATTTATTGTATTTGATTTCCGATTTATTATTCGGACGTTTTCCACTCCTGAAGTAATATTTAATTTTATTGGCGGAACTAGAGGTATTATCAAGCTGTCGTTCTCGGTTATATTTAAATTATCTGTATTCTGCGGATTTCCAATTATTGTTAGAATTCTATCGGCTATGTTTCTTACCGTGAATGAAAAAATATAAAAAATATATTAACGACGTGACTTTTTTATATAAATTTCAAACCCGGTCTCACACGCTTACTTTTGATAAATTAATTTCATAAAAGCATTGTGCTGAGCTATTCCGACTTTGAACGAATGGCAACTGAAAGGGTACCCCAACTGAAGCCTGTTCATGTCTCGATTTATATACGCATCCCATGTTAGAGTAAAAGAAATTAGTTTCACGAGTATTGGCAATTTAAATTGGCGCAGCATTAGATTCCATTTCTTCGAATGTGTGTAAGTCAAGCTGATTCTCCATTGCAAATAGTTTACAAATCGATACCCGAAGTTCGGTCAAGCGTGAAACTGCAAATTAGATCGTGCGGACGGGCATCAGACTGGCTGCGTGTAAATTAACTATCGATTTTTGGCACTTTTGTTTATCTCTTAACCTGCAGGTAAAGTGTGAAACCCTTGAATTATTTTGGTTTCAAGTGGATTTTGATAGATGGTGGGCGAGTTTATCAATATTTGAACATGAAATTTGATGAAAATTTCAGACCGATTTTGGTATAATTTTTGGGATTCCAATCGGTCTGGCAATTCAAAATTTGGTCCAGACCGGCAATTTATCGGATTTCCGGAGCCCTGCACCCTGATTATAGTAACAGCAATTCAATTCAATTCAATATTGACATTAAGCATAATACCTAAGTAGTAATAGAGATAAAAAATCTTTCAATTAAGATTCAAAAAGACAGTCAAACAAGAATTTCTAAGTCAAAAAATCGTTAAAAATCCACTAAAATGAATATCTGAGAAATGAATCTTTTCCTAGATGATAATATGCTGGTCACAAAGAACTGTGCAAGTTTCAAAGCAAAAGCATTGGTAGAAAGAGGTTTATTAAAGATATCTGACAGTTGCACGTAAAGTTTAAGCAAGAATTTCTAAGTCCAATTAGGGTTGAAATTCAACTGAAATGCATGTCAGAGTAATGAATCTGTGTCTAGAGGCTAATATTATTATCACACAAAAACATGTGCAAAGTTTCAAAGCAATAGCATTGGTAGAAAGAGAGTTATTCAAGATGCATGACAATTGCATGACAATTGCACATAAGGCTTAACCAAGAATTACTAAGTTTGAAAAGGGTTAAAGTTCCACTTAAATGAATGTCACAGTATTGAATCTGTGTCTAGAAGCTGATACTATTGCTACAAAAGCATTTTCAAAGTTTCAAAGCAATAGCATTAGTAGAAACTGAGATATGAAACTTGTATGAATGTTTAACCAAAGAATTATGCCAATGCTGACACTATTCTTTAAATAGTCGAGCCAAGAAGTGTGTAATCTTTTACCCCAAGACAAATTTTTAGACTAGTCAAAATTGAAGAGTTGCAGACAATAATGTTAAATACAAAGAATTTCATTTTTATAGCTCACTTAACCCTTGTCATGCTGTATAAATCACCTTACTGAATTGCTGTCAAATCAAAGGGCTGAAAGCACTGATAGAACTTGTTGTTCAAAAACCAATATTTCTTTTAGAAATCAACTTCATAAACAACTATGGCAGAAAAAGTACAAGCAGGAGGTATAGACTAAGATCAGCCTGCACATAAGTGCAGTCTGATCTTAGTCTACACCTCCTGCCAAAACAGGAATATTCCAGTTTCAGCATGACAAGGGTTAAGAAATGCTTTTCTTTGATTTTATATTAATGTTCAAAGCTATAAGTCTACCTGTAAAGCACATTGTGCATGCTGTCGCCCTTTCTGCAAAAATCCTGATGCAAACATTAAAAATCAACAATTTTGTTGTAGACTTTAAAAAAGTAAGCCAGCTATTCAAGCAGAAACATTCTGGGTTTTCTTCTAAAGTAATTCTGAAAACAAGGCAGAAACATAAATTTGGGAAATTCATTTAGCAATTTGTCTACCCGTGTCCACATCTCTGGGTCTCCTTAAGTCAATTCAGGTTGACTGTGGTGCATTTGGATTGATATTTACAATGGACTGGGGATGAGATTTTGAAAGGTTAACCCATTCCCACTCAGTGACGCTTTTAGACGTCCCCAAGAAAAAAAGCTTTCGAAAACAGTGTGGAAATTGAAGAAATTGCTTATTACAAGCAATTTCTTCATTTTCCACAATGATTCATCTCACATAGTTGAAAAAATCCAAAATTTCATGAACTTTAAATTATTATCTGCAACTTCTTTGAATTTGGGCCAGTATAAAATTTTGCCATCTGGTAATGGTTTAAATATGCAAGGAGTGAATCAGTGATATTCTTATTTTGATGATGAGTGCTTTCATTGTTCAGTTTCACAGAGATACAGATAAAAGGAATGATTCAGGTTTCACAGTGTATGATTCATAATTAGTGCATCAAACTCTGTATATTGGGTACTCATTGGAATCGTCACATCAAGACAATGATTTGGATTTACGCAGGGATTTTTATAAATCTCTTAATACATTCCCCAAAAATCCTGTATTTCTAAACCCCTCAAGTAAAAGCGAAGGAAACATTATGGAAAATGAAGAAATTGCCTGTTACGCAAGCAATTTCTTCATCAACCACAATGTTTCCATCCGAAAACACGAAGCATTAAATTGTTGTCTGTATCATATTTGAATTTAGACCAGTCTGAATTTTGTCATTTTGAAATGGGTTAATGGCTTTACAAAATGAATGTCCACAATAAACATTTTACTTTTTTCAGGTATTTCCTAAACTTTTTAAAGCTTTACTTATTAGTTCCATTTGATTTATATTCATTGTGATACTATAACTAAACTGACTTTCATTACAATGAACCCTAATACCCAAATATGAAAAATAATTGCAAGGCAACAATATTATGTAATTGTAGTTCACGAATTACTAATAAACATTTTCTCCTATTATTTTCACTGTAACAATGTCATTAGACTAACCCTGTTCGTTCTCCTTTATTAGGATTTGAGTCACATACTGCAAGGCCTGCTAGAGAATATATTTGGATATGGACCAGAACCTGGTTGGGGTCTTGATGTTATAACGAAGGTACACCAGCCCAACGAGTTTGAAGCAATCATCCGACTCCTTGATCCAGATGGGCCACTGTTACAGCTAGTATATAATCTACAAACAGATCCATATGTCACATATGAGTTTCCATTTGCAAGTCTTCCAGTAAGTTAGACCTAAGTGACCCAGTTTTTGGTGTCAAAGTATTTCTTTTATTCCTTCTAGCAGGGCTCCTGCTGCTAATCGCCAATGGCGCCAAATGCGACAAAACAAAAACTCTGGCTCCAAAATCAGTGAAGTGGCATTTTACTGGTACAACTTTCAAAATACATGTAATGCAAAGGGATGTTGAGTCCATTGAAACGATTACTGAAGTGCGACTTAATCATTCACAAATTCGCTGATTAGTTTGTGAGACACATCAATTTCCGCTGCATATCCATGTCCGTCAAGACAGATTACTTACGCATCGCTGACCTTGTTGATTCTAACATCCCTCCAGTTAGTGGGGAAACATCATGTTAACCAAGATGGCGGAGAGTCACAACGCTTGGGCTAAAAATTTTTGCAATTCATTAGAGTGCCAAATAAAATGCAAAGACAACATTTTGCTTATCTATTGATGATTTATGTAACAAAGACAAGTGAATTTCCGAGAAATGAGAAATATCGGACATTACTTGTCAAAGTACTGCAGACATTAGTAATCAAAGTTACCAAAAGTCTGACCCGTCGTCCAGCAAAGAGGTGTTCTTGGCATTTTATTTTCAAATGACAATTTTCCCATTTTGCATCATTATGAAGTTGAAGGAAAACACCACTCTAGAGTTTGATCCAACCCTACATAACTCAAGATAGGTCCAAATTGAAAGAAATTGCTGATAACTCTTCAAAGTGTTAATTAAAGATTATTTATGGAAGAAATCATTGTGAAAAAATGTTTCTTTTCACACAATGTTTTGGAAAGCTTTATTGATCCAAATCATAAATCAAAGGATTTACCCTTGTCATGCTGAACCCAGATTATTCCGGTTTAGCAGAAGGTATAGACAAAGATTAGACTGCACATGAGTGCAGTCTGATTTTGGTCCACACCCCCTGCTTGTCCCCTTTCAGCCAGAGTTGTTAAGTAATCAATTTTCTAAATGAATATTGACCCTCATTAAGGCTTTCCAGTACTGTAAGCCTTTGATTTTAAAGCAGTAATGTACAGGATTTTAATTATGCATGACAAGGGTTAACATTTAAAAGGGTTAAACAGAGCATCTCTATGTTATAAAAGTAGCACACACAAAAGAGATATTGTAGGCAGTTTCTTTCTGCTTTCATTCAGTATTGTCACTTTCTAAACACTTTTCAATTCAAAATAGTCAAATAATAAATAATTTATTCAACATAATATATATTCATAACAGGTTATTTGTTTTCAATATAGTAGATTTCTTCATTCACTTACATGTACATGTATTTATACTGGCTCCACTTTAGTCTCCAATTGGCACAAAGTGGCTCCAAACTTTTGCCCTTGGCAAATTCAGTTGCGCAAGAATGAAATTTCCCAGGGGTGCCCTGCTTCTAGTACAATTTGATTACTATTTTCCTTGCTATATTTAATGTGATTATTTTTACCAATGCAAAAACTAAATGTTTCCTGAAATTATTCAATATGATTACTTTTTCCTGCAATTATTTTTTTCCTGCAATAACTCAGTGTATTAATTTTTTAATTATTCAATGTTATTGCCTCCCTGCAATTATTCAATATGATTACTTTTTCCCATGCAATTATTTTAATTTGGATAACCATTAGAATTTTCTCTATGGTCATTTCCTTAAGAGTAAATATTACTAGACAATGATTTTTATACTGGTCTAAGCTGAAAGAAGTTTAGACAGGAAAATGAATTTGGTGAAATTGAAAAATCTTACACTTGAAGGGTTGAAAAGCAAACATTTGCAAGGATTACATTGTTGATAAAGAAGAAAATTATTCTTTTTCCTTAATGCTTTCCTTTTGGTAAAGAAAAGCTATGGGAAAGAAGCTATTGTAGTATTTATATCTGCATGGTTTGAAAATATTAACCCATTCTCAAATTCATGCTTATCATCAAAAAAGCTTTTGAAAACATTGTGGTAAATGAAGAAATTCCATGTAACAAGCACTTTCTTCATTATCGACAATGTTTCCTACCCCTAAAGAAAAAAATAGACAAAATTTCATCTACTAAAACTTTTTGTCTGAAGCTTCTTTGAATTTGGACCAGTCTAAAATTTTGTCTTTTGGTAATGGGTTAAGTAGTCCAACGGCAATATAGGCCAGGAGGACCTACAATATAGGTTGAGAGCCCCCCAAAAAATTTGCAGGTCCCAGGTGAAAGACTCGCAAGGTTTGCACAGTTCTAGAAAAGTCATAGAAAACTTACATGTAGACGCTGTTCTAAAAAATCATGGAATTTTGATTATACTGGTTTTATCTTGAAAAATCGGGGGAACTTTGTCTAAAACAATGGAAAATATGAAAACCATCATTGAATACATCTAACAAAATAAAGAAATTAAAACAAGGAAACAAAAAGTGTTTTGAAAAGAAGCATTTTGCCTTTATTATTTGCAATAATCACTCTCAGAACATAAAGTCTTGGTACAAATATTCATAGGTTTACTAGTACACCATTTCCTGTTTGTGCTAAACAGTTTTAACCCTTGTCATGCTGAATCTGGAATATTCCAGTTTGGGCAGGAGGTAGAGACAAAGATCAGCCTGCACATAAGTGCAATCTGATCTTGCTCTACACCTCCTGCTTGTACTGTTCCTACCAGAGAAGTTATGAAATTGATTTTCAAACGAGATATTGATTATTGAACAACAAGTACTTTCAGTGCTCTCAGCTCTTTGATTTTAATGCAATTCCGTAAGGGATCTTATACAACATGACAAGGGTAAGGAGTTTTCTCTTGCTAAGATGAACAACAAAGGATCATCAACATCATGGAAAAATCATGGAATTTTTCAAAGAAGTTTTTTTAGTGTTGATCCCTGTAAGATTTATGACCATTCTCTTTTCAGACCCCAACAAGACATACAATAGAGGAAGGAAGTCTTCCCATGTTTTATGTGAACAAGATACAATACCAGAGTTACTCAAAACCAACAGTTGTCTTAAGTATCCTTTGGTTTTTAAATTTAAACTGGTATGAATAAAATTTAAAATGGTTGTAATTTGAGAAAAATAAGTATCATATAGGGTGTTAACATCTTTACAAACATTTTCCTCTGAGTTTTCTTAAGTGTAATATCATAGGTTCATAAAAAGCTCAAATTCATCAGAATGGGTAGGTAGTGATCTGCCAAAGTTTTGAAAGCAAGGGTAATAAGTCCTCATGGTCTTAAAAATGTGGGGACATTTGGTCAATGGATCATACTAACAATGTAACTACCAGGGATTTGCAACCAAAGAAACATGGTCTTCATGGTCTTATAATTTAATTTGTAGTTTCGTCTCTCAAAAACAAGCGTTCTGATTGGTCGAAAAAAATTATTCATAACTCGATGAACAAAATTTTGAGCACGCACCGATTTTGTATGCTTCCCTAAAAAATAGTCCCACACAAAAAGTATCAAAATTTGTAAAGCTTTTTTTTTTGCTCAATGCTATTTACCCTTTCCCGTTTTTTGAAATTTTAGACTGGTCCAAATTCAAAGAGGTTGCAGAAGACAATAAAGATGGGATTCAATTTGAAATGAAACCATCCTATGTGGTAGAAAATATTGTAGGAAAAGGATTGTGACAATACTTTTTGTGACAAGCAATTTCTTCTTTTTTCACAATATTTTCTCAAGTAAAAAATCACAGTGTCGTAAAATCCCGTGTTTAAACAGGAAAGGGTTAAATTATAAGAAATGTAGAGAATATATATGCTTCGCGTATTCATACAGTGTGATTAGTTTTTTCGTTTCATACCTCCATGAAAACAAAAAATATTCTCTTCATCTCTTAATAAAAAACTGGGGACATTGATGATTTATGGGGGGGATAATGGTGCAAAAACGCAGCCTTGAGAGAAGTTGCAGACAACATTTAAAAGTGGGTGCAATTCGAAAAATAAGCAACCCTAAGTTAGAAAATATTAAGGGAAAAGAGGAAACTGCATATAACTAGCAATTTCTTCTTTTCCCATAATATTTTCTCAAGTATAAAATCAAACAGATTTGAAAACAAGGGATCATGCAGGAAAAGGTTAAGTAGCAATTGCTTCATTTTCCACAATGTTTTCCAAAGCTTATGTCTTGAAGGGTTGGCACAAAAAATGAGATGGTGAGAGAATAAGGTGAACCATTAGCGGGCAACCAAAAGCTTTTAATCCTTTCCTTGAAATAGAGTCTATCCAAAAAGCTCATTATTTTATTCACTCATTTTTGAAAATATGATAATGTCTAAACATCGACGTGGTTTACTTTACACCTGTTTAATCTTGTCATGAATTAACTAAAATATGACAAAAAGAACCTTTTAACCTGTTCCCACTTAACCCATCCCCACACAGTGACGCTTTTGGATGGCCCTCAAGAAAAACAATTGGGAAAACATTGTGTAAAATCAAGAAATGGCTTGTAACAAGCCATTTCTTCATTTTACACAATGTTTTCTATCTAAAAATATGAAAAATTCTAAAATTTCATGTACTTTAAATTGCCGTCTGCAACCCTTTCAATTTGGACCAGTCTAAATTTTGCCGTCTGGTAATTGGTTAATCCCACTTCCCTCAAGAAAAGAAGTTTTGAATACATAGTGGAAAATGAAAAAATTGCTTGTGACAAGCTATTTCTTCATATATTTGAATTTGGACTATTCTAAATTTTGTCGCTTGATAATGGGTCAACTGAGCTTTCATTTAAAATTTGCATAAACAGTTTGCGCTAAATAAGTATTTCCTTAATATATACTAGATGCCTTTGAGCTGTACATGTTTTATTTCTGCCATGCACTTATCAGCTCTGAGTGGCAAAATAAGGCAACCAATTGGAACAACTTAACGGATGTTGCATACCCACGACTTCTGGATGAGTATCTGAAGTTTTTTCTTCCTCTAAACAAGAAAAGTTTACCCAGATTTCCTCAGTCTGCAAGTACTGGTGTGAGATCACCTTTAGTGCAACAAACTCCAGTAAGGTAGGCAGTAACAATTACCAGATGTCATGCCTAATTTCATGATGGTAAAATACTATACAACATTTTAAGCTGAAATCATTAAAAAAATCTGGTTGCCATGGTAACAAAAGCGAAAAATTGAAATCTTTGAAAATTCATCCTGAACCAGGCCTAGAATTTGATATTTGGTATTGAGCACTTGCTTCTCAAATTCTTAAAATTTCTAAAATCATGTCTCTTGAGTCCTAGGGGTAGAGCCATGATTTTTTTTTGAGAATTCTGATTGACATCGGAACAAAAGGTGAAAATTCAAAATGAATCTTTGAACATTTTCTTCTTATGACACAGAAGGCTTATAGCTTTGATATTCAAGAGTACATTCATTGTGAAGTCTGGCCTATATTTTTTTCATCTTTGTGACATAATCCTTAACCCTTTACATCACAATTCCAACTTTTATACGCTAAAGGAATTATGTTAAGGAAATAATTGAGAAAAAAGAGGAAATTGCTTGTTTGAAGCAATTTCCTATTTTTAGCTCCACTGGCTGAAAGCCAGAGAGCTATTGTCATGACGTTGTGTCGGTCATCCGTCCGTCCACTCAGTTGTCTGTCCGTAAACTTTTACTTTGAAAATCTTCTCCTCAGAAAGTATTGAACAGATTTCAACCAAATTTCACAGAAATTATCCTTGGGTGAACCTCTATCTGATTCCTTCAAAGAATTTTGATTGGATGAAAAACATGGCTTTAATGGGTGGGGCTAATTTCCATATATGGTAAAAGCTTTGAAAATCTTCTTCTCAGAAACTGATGTTTGGATTTCAATGAAATTTCACAGAAATGATCCTTGGGTGAACCTCTATCAGTTTCCTTCAAAGAATTTGGTCAGATGAAAATCATGGCTAATGGGCGGGGCTAATTTTCATATATGGTAAAGGCTTTGAAATTCTTCTTCTCAGAATCCAGTCGATGGATTTCAATCAAATTTCACAGAAATGAGCCTATGGTGAACCTGTTTCAGATTCCCTCAAAGAATTTTGATCAGATGAAAAACATGGCTTTAATGGGCAGGACTAATTTCCATGCATGGTAAAACCTTTGAAATACTTCTTGTCAGAAACCAGTCGATGGTTTTCAACCAAATTTGACCAGATTGATCCTTGGGAGACCTTTAATCAGATTATAAACAAGAATTTTGATTGGATGAAAATATGGCTTTAATGGGCAGGGCTAATTTCCATATATTGTATATACTGAAAAATTTGTAAATTTCTCAGAAACCTGTTGATTGATTTCAACCAAATTTCACAGGAATGATAACCAGATGACTGTTTGTCAGATTCCTTCATCTAATTTTGATTGGTTGAAAAACGTTGCTATTATGGTGGTGGGTTATGTCCATATATGGTATACAGTGAAAATTTTACGTAATGAATTTTACATAACTTGACTTGACTTTTGTAAAAACAATGAAAAGTTTGAAATGGTTCTCTAGAACTATTTTAAAGATTTCAATGATTTAAGATTTATTTTCATTATATTCAGTTTATTGTAGAATTTATGAAAAAATTTGCTTAATTAGTATATTCATTCCTGTGGAGCGATATAGGTGCTCAAGCGCCTCTAGTTTCACAATGTTTTCTAACCTATTTTTCACTTATTTTTTAATCATAAACTTTGAAATGTCTTCTACACATTCCTTCAATTTAGACCAGTCTAAACTTTGTCATCTGATAATTGGTTAATCAAACTAGACTAATCCTTTTTATCCAGTGATTGCACCTGGGCCAATAGCCCACTTGTTTGTTATATAGCGGAGAAATCATATTCCTTGAACTTTGTCTATAACTGGTTCATTTTCATAGCTGTTAACTGGAAAATCAAGGTTTTTGGCATTTGTACTAGGCATCCATTAAGTTTTTAGGATAAATATCAAGGGGTCAGAACAACTGATTGATTGCATGGGGTCAACCAGTATTCCAGTATTATTGTGGCACCTGGTGTACCTACTATTTGTCATACAAGTACAATGAGCACATCCTTTCCTAGCCACCAGCTGCTCATCCAACCTAGGGACTCTACTTATCATTTGCATGTCTTGAATTTGAATAGGAACTTTAAGTAAGTATATACATAAATATATGGTTAACGAATGAATACCAGTTTTTTATGTCCCTGTTCGATAAAACTTAAAAAAAAAATTTGGATATAGGAAGAATTTGCTTGCAACAAGAAATTTCTGCTTTTCCACAATATTTTCTTTCATACTGAATGATTATTTTTTGAATTAAATCGCCTTTAAATTGTAAAATATTCGAATTTGGACAGGTCTAAAATATTGCCTACAGTAAAGGCTTAATTCAAAATATAAAGTAATTTGTAGCAATGGTTCTGTTTTGTGAAGGGTCTTTAAGTTCTTTGAGGGTCAAAGGTTTTAAAATTCCATCAACTTGAAATGGTGGTCTGCAACTTCTTTTAATTCTAAAAGTCTAAAATTTTGTTGTTTGGAATGGGTTAAAGCAATTTCTCAATTTCTCATATTCTTTTTCTCCAGAGCATTGAAATGCATGATTGTGTGGTAAAGATGAAGTCTGAGCTTCTTTCTTCTTACAGTGGAATACATTCTCCAAGTAGTGGTGCACAAACCAGATCCAGATCTAGACTAGGACTGTTTAAAGCGAGTTTGTTATCACCACAAAAGCAACATGGACAGACGTCTCCTGGAACAGAAAAAGTGGAGGGCGATCTCTGGTGGTCAGAGACATTCCTTCAGGTTTGTTAGCCATTTGTGTTAATGGTAGTGTAACTAAAATAAATTGAAAAGTTATTTGTAATGGCTTATAATTCAATTTTTAGTTTCGTCTATAAAAAACGGGCGTTCTGAGTGGTCGAAAAAGTTATTCATAGCTCCATGAACAAAATTTTGAGCACGCCGTGATTTTGTATGCTTCCGCTCAAAATAGTCCCATACAAAAAGGTGTCAGAATTTGTAAAATATTTGCTTTTTTAACTCGATGCTATTAAATTATAAGAAATGAAAAGAATATTATTTGTTTTCATGGAGGTATGAACCGAAAAACCTAATCACACAATGTATGAATCCGCTTCGCCTCCAAACTTAACACTTGTAATGCTGAATAAAATGCTGTACAAAATTGCATGAAAATAAAGGGCTGAAAGCACTGAAAACATGGACTTAAAACATGGATTAATATTTCTTTTGAAAATTTATCTCATTAACAAATCTAGTTCAAAAGGGACAAGCAGGTGGTGTAGAAAAAGATCAGACTTTACATGTGTGCTGGCTGATCTATTTCTATACCTCCTGCGGAAATAGGAATATTCTGGGTTTAGCTTGATAAGTTTTAATACAAATATTTTCTGTGACCTTAGTAGATATCGTATTGGTTTACAATTAACCCTTGTCATGCTGAATAAAAATTCTCTTCAGAATTGCATTAAATTCAAAGGCTGAAAAGACTGGAAGTATTAATTTTTTATGTTGATAGCAGTTTTGAAATTTTATCTTGTAAATAACTGTGGCCGTAAGGGACAAGCAGGTGGTGAAGACTAAGATCAGACTGCACATATTGGCTTTATTCATTTGTGATGTCATTTATCATGTGGTATGACCAACTTGTAACTCGTTCACCTTTCAATTAATATCATTCTAATTGCTCTTTAAAATAGTTCAAAACTTTCCATGCTCAAAAGATTTTGTTGATTATCAATATCAGTTGTCTAGATCAAATCTCAAAGTTACATTTCTTAAAATGATATTTGATAGAAAAGGTATTTATTGCGGCCCTTTGTTTCATTAATAGGAATCTGTATAATTTTGTTTTCAGATTATAGCAGAATTTTGGCTGAACCAGAATTCTCTGGATTTTGAGAGAGGGATCACACCACAAAGTCTAGTGAGTAAATTGCTTTGTTGTTGTAGGTGAAATTAATAAGAACATTGGCCCACCCATTGACCCTGCTGGCCATGCCCACTGACTCTGATTAAAAAAAGAAAGCATTATTTACAATAATAATAGACAAAAAAGTGAAATGGTTTGTTGGCACCCTAAACATTGTAATTACAGCTTGAATAAGCTGTAGGTACGATGTTTCAATTGCAAAACCAACAACAATGCCCTACAGAAATGTTGGCCAATGTGGGAGTTCAAAGTTTACATCCATTCCAAATCCGGTCCAAATGAAGTATTTAATTAGTTTTTAGCTCACCTGAGCACGTAGTGCTCAAGTGAGCTATTGTGATCCCCTTTCGTCCGTCGTCCGTCCATCGTGCGTTGTGCGTCAACAATTTCTTTAAACGACATCTCCCAAACCAATGGGCCAATTTGAACCAAATTTGGCAGAAATGTTGCTTAGGTGGTCCACTTCAAAAAAGCCTAAAAGAATTGAAATCCGTTAAAAGCTCTGGTTGCCATGGCAACAAAAGTGAAATTTTAAAATAATCTTTAAAAATCTTCTCCTCCTGACCCAGATGGCTTGGAGCCTTGAAATTTTGCATGAAGCATCAGTATAATGACCTCTTTCAAAATAGCTAAAATCCTGATCCTGGGGTCCCCAGGTGCGGATCCCAAGCGGGGTGGGGTTTATATAGAAATAAAGAACGATTTTTTAAATGACATCTCCTCCCAAACCACCGGGCCGATTTAAACCAAATTTGGCAGAAATGTTGCTTAGGTGGTCCACTACAAAAAAAACTAAAAGAATTGAAATCCGTTTTAAAATCTTGTTGCCATGGCAACAAAAGTGAAATTTTAAAATAATCTTTAAAAATCTTCTCCTCCTGACCCAGAAGGTGTAGAGCCTTGATATTTTGCATGAAGCATCAGTATATTGACCTCTTACAGAATAGCTAAAATCATGATCCTCGGGTCCCCAGGGGCAGAGCCCCAGGGGGGTGGGGTTTATATAGAGATAAAGAACGATTTTTAAATGACATCTCCTCCCAAACCACTGGGCTAATTTGAACCAAATTTGGCAGAAATGTTCCTTAGGTGTTCCTCTTCAAAAAAAGCTAAATGAATTGAAATCTTTTTAAAACTCTGGTTGCCATGGCAACAAAAGTGAAATTTTAAAATAATCTTTAAAAATCTTCTCCTCCTGACCCAGAAGGCGTAGAGCCTTAATATTTTGCATGAAATATCAGTATATTGATCTCTTACAAAATAGCTAAAATCATGATCCTGGGGTCTCCAGGAGCGGAGCCGGGGGAGGGGGGGGGTATAGGCATGAAGCATCAGTTCAGGGACTTCTTTCTTATTTCTGAAATTATAACCCATGGATCCAGAGGGAGGAAAAAGTTTTTTTCGCTCTTTCAAATCAGCACTAAAGACTTGGAATTTGTAATTTAGACTTTTGGATCCCCAGGTTCATAGTCTTTATATGTAAGTGTGGCCCACTTGTTTCATAATCCTAACTTAACATGAAATTAGACTGTTTAAAGAAAAAGAGCCTTTATCTCAGGTGAGCACCCCAGGGCCAACGGCCCTCTTGTTTGATTCCTTAATTGACAGACATGATTGGCCAATTTACAAATCACTAGCCTTACTTACAGACCTCTGACAGGTAGTTTATTTTAGATATTGAACAGTTTGCATAATGTTTGGTATGGGTGATACAACAAACAGAAGCTTCCGGTACCCCACAACACAATTTTAGATTCGTCCAAGTGAAAGAAGCTGCAGACTATAGTTTAAAGTTGAAATTTAAAAATCTTTGAAAATTAGGATAGAAACTATGTTTGAGGTCAACATTTTGTCTCCTTTTCAAATGAATGATTTGATTGGTCAACTCACGTTTTAATTGATTGCAGCATACCATTGTTATGGAATACATGTATTCTTGCTTAACCCTTTCCCACACAGTGAAGCCTTTTGATGCCTCTCAAGAAAAACATTTTGGAAAACATTGTTTAGAGTGAAGAAATCGCTTTAACCAAGCAATTTCTTCATTTTCCACAATATTTTCTTCCCTAGAAACTTTAAAAGATTTAAAATTTCACAAACTTTAAATTGTTGTCTTTGACTCCTTTCAATTTTGAGTAGTCTAAAATTTTAATATCTGCCAGTGGGTTTATTGTTATTTTGTTTTATTATTATTTTGTATTTTTATAATTAGTTTGTAGTGGAGATATTTAGGATTAATAAAGGAGATACTTTGTAAATGCTGAAAAGTGTTTGAGAAATCCAGAGAAAGTAACCCATTACCACACAACAAAATATAGACTACTCCAAATTGAAAGGAGCTGCAGACAACATTTTAGATATGGCCCAAAATTTTGAATTCTGTAACAGAAAGTGTAGAAAGTATTATTGGAATAAAGATTAACATATGTAATATTTGTAGTCAAATCTCTGGCAACATGGTGCTCGATCTCCAGATGTATTTCACAGTTTATATGTGAGTATAGGAATCATGCCATACAAAATATTTAGCCTGTATATGTCATGCTTTTGGTAGCATGTAGTCCATATTTAGCCTTGTATTATTCTGCTATTTTGTTATTTTATGTATTTAAGTTTTGAAACATTTATTCATTTGTACTGTTCAATTGTTGGATGGTTTTTGTTATGTTATGGCTCCATCTGTCTGTCTGTCTGTCTGTCCAATAGTATTTTTGTTTGTGCCCTACTCCTTCAACAGTTTCAAATAGAATGAACTGAAACTTGCAACAATGAATCCTTTTGATGTCTTTTTCCCATGGGACAACTTTATTTGAATAAAGAAAATATTTCTCAAGTTGTTTTGGAATTATCTGGCCTTGACTTAGCAAAATACCTTAAAATTACAGCGTTTTTAAAAGACCTTTGTCATTCTTGGTATTGTGGTAAATGAAGAAATTAGTTCTAACCACTATTTTCCCCCCACAATGTATACCATAGCTGTTTCTTGAGGGGCATAAAAAGAGTGATTATATGGGAATAAGTTAAAGGATTTAATCACAGTACGCTCTTGCAATTTCACAGAAGGGATGGATAATGCATTGTCACAGATTTAAGTTAGGGATGTGATTCAACTAACAAACTGTTTTTAAATATATCATTTTTTTCTTTTTCTGCATGCTTCTTTGCCATGGAAATGGACTGAAATTTGCCTTAATAATAGTGTAAATGTGGAAATGCAGGAACTGACAAATTGCTGACCCAGCCCACTTACTTCTTTTACCATGCCCATCGACTCCAACAGGAAGTCCGGCTTCGATTTTTCTCAGAGTTATATTGCAAAATTTATGGCAAGTAGTATATAATTTAATGTTAGAATAGTTGGTTGGCGACCTAAAAGTAAAAAAAGCTGTAATATGTTGTTTAAGTCACCAAACGAAAAAAATGCTTAACAAAAGTGGTGGTCAAGGTCGGAGTTAAAATCTTAATTCTTGATTGGTCGATGTATTCCTTGATTGATAGCTTCAATTGGTCAATTCAAATTAGTATAGGAAATTTTTAGTAACAGTGTCAATATTCCTGTTGCTGGTTGATATATAATCTAATATCAGACAACAAAAGTTGAGAATGTCAAAATTCAAAGAAGTTGCATACGACAATTTTAAGGTAAGAGAATTTTGCGTATCTCATTCTATTTGGGTAGAAAACAAGGTTGAAAATGAGGAAACTGCCGGTAAAAAGCAATTTCTTCATTTTCAAACCTGCTTTCCCCATGTCTTTTCTTGAAAGGGTTAATCTAATACCAGAGAAATGTTTAGAATGGTCCAAATTCAAGGAATATACACACGACAATTTATTGTCGATGGAATTTTAATGTTTCAGCTTGCTTTTCAGTTCCAGCTTCATCATGTTTTGTTTTTATAATATTGCATGATATTTCTGAGGAAATATTGCTGCGTAATATGTAGGATATCTTTTGCTAAAAAAGTTTTTTCTGGATGGGTCTAAAATTTCATCTAAGGGAAACTCTCAATGTTTTATACATAAAGGTCTTTAAAAATTTGAATAGGTCTTTCATGAGGTAAGGTTTAATATAAATGTTGTTTGCAAAATCTAATTTCACTGTTTCAACTAATTTTGATTTCATCTTTTGTTGTATCACTCTTCAGTTTTGTTGCAATACCTTTTAGCTCACATTGTCAATTATTCCTTAGTTGAGTGTATGTAATTTTTATGCCTCCACGATTTAATGGTGATAGGCTCATAGAGGATATGGGATGATTGATGGAATACTGAATTTATTAACCCATTCCCACACAATGACGCTTTTGAATGCCCCCCCCCCCCCCAGCAAAAACAATGGGGAAAAAATTGTGTAAAATGAAGAAATTGCTTGTTACAAGCCATTTCTTCATTTTACACAATGTTTCTACACAGTTAGATGAAAAAAATCTGAAATTTTATTAATTTTATAAATTATGGTCTGCAACTCCTTTGAATTTGGACCAGTCTAAAATTTTGTTGTGTTGGAATGGGTTAAACAAGCCATCTATAAATAGATACAACAATTGTTTATCTGTTTTAGATGACAAGTTTGATTAATTCGAGATTTTATGAACATGAATTTGGTAGTCTTTTTATGATACGACCTTAACCCTTGTTATGCTGTATAAATTACCTTACTGGATTGCTGCCAAATCAAAGAGCTGAAAGCACTGATAGAACTTGTTGTTAAAAAATCAATATATCTTTTAGAAATCAATTTCATTAACAACTCTGGCAGGAAAAGTACAAGCAGGAGGTGTAGACTAAGATCAGCCTGCACATAAGTGCAGTCTGATCTTAGTCTACACCTCCTGCCAAAACCGGAATATTCCGGGTTCAGCATGACAAGGGTTAATTTTTGCAATAAATCACTTAAGATTTATAGAATTTACAGCATATGATATTCCGTGAAACAAATAGGGCCATTTGTATAAAGACGACATTATATATGTTATGACATCATTTTGGCAGTAACAAAAAGGTATTGTCATAGGCTTCGAATTCCTTTGCATAGTTATATCACCTGTGAAGTATCAACAATATTTAACAGTTTTATTTCACTCCCAGGCAGTAGGTCGTATTTTAAATAGAGTTGCCTCTATCCATGTGTGAAACTGCAACCGTAGAGAAATACCAGAACTCCATGGATAGATGCTCCAGCTGCTACAATATGACTGAAAACTATTAACCCATTCCCACTCAATGATGCTTTTTGAATCCTTTCAATAAAAACAATAGGGAAATCATTGTGGAAAATGAAGAAATGGCTTGCAGCAAGCAACATCTCCATTTTCCTAAATTTTTTCCAACCAGAAAATTGAAAAAATGTAAGATTTCATAAACTTTAAATTGTTGTCTGCAATTTTGGACAAGTCTAAGAATTTACTGTGTGGTAATTGGTTAAATGTGGTGTTAAAATTCATTCAAACAAACAATTAATTCCATGTGTAAGTGTGTGTATGAATTGATGGGTGTCTGTGCATGTTGGTGTATGTGTACGAGTCTTGTACATAGCATATATTCTACATTCATTGATGAATTTCAAAACCACTTAGTACATCATTCCTCTTGAAGGGTTCTACTGTTATGTGTAAGCTCTGCTGATAATTTTTTAGCTCCACTGGCTGAAAGTAAATTTTTACTTTAAAAGTCTTCTCAGAAAGTGCTGAACAGAAGTCAATCAAATTTCACAGAAATGATCCTTGGGTGATCCTTTATAAGATCCTTTCAGAGTATTGTGATCGGATGAAAAATATGGCTTTGAGGGTGGGGCTAATTTCCATATATGATGAAACCTTCAAAAATCTTCTTCTCAGAAACCAATCCACAGATTTCAACCAAATTTCTAAGGAATGATCATTGAGTGATCCATTTTAAGATTCCTTCAAAGAATTTTGATCAGATGAAAAACATGGCTTGAATGGGCGGGGCTAATTTCCAAATACGGTGAAACCTTCAAAAGTCTTCTCTTCAGAAAAAAAATTCACAGGAATGAGCATTGGGTGACCTTTTATCAGATTCCTTCAAAGATTTATGATTGAACAAAAAACATGGCTTTAATGGGTGGGGCTAATTTCCATATTTGGTGAAACCTTTAAAATTCTTCATCTCAGAAACCTTTAGATGGAGTTCAACCAAATTTTTCAGGAATGATCCATTGGTGACCCCTTTTAAGATTGCTAAAATAAGAAATGATTTGCTTAAATGGATAGGACTAATTTCCATATATGGTATACAGTGATAAGAAACGATTATATAAGTTTTCAACAAATATCCCAGAACAATCCTTTGGTGACTCTTTGTCAGATACCTGTATAGAATATGGCTCAGATGAAAATTATGGCTTTTATTGGGGGACTTGTCTCCATATATGGTATATACTGAAATTTTGAAAATCTTACTCTTGCAAACTGCATGATGGTTTCAACCAAATTTCTCATGTATGATAAGTAAATTCAGGCCGGTGGAGCGAATCATAATTTCATAAACCATAAATTGTTGTATGCTACTTTCAATTGTAGTCTGCAACTTCTTTGTATTTTGACCAGTCAAAAATTTTGTCCTCTGGTAGTGGGTTGTGATCACAATTACGATAATATACTATTCTTAGGGTTGAACCCTTTCTTTTTACATCCCTTTTCTATTTGTTCTTCTGATTCATAACTTGAGAAAACTTTGCCTGTATAAGCAGTTTCTTCTTTTACCACAATATTTTCTACCCTATAAGATGGTTACTTTTAAAATTAAACCCATTTTTTGTAGTGGACAGCAATTTCTTTCATATTGGACAATATTTAATACTTTCCTGTTTTTTTGAAAATTAAGACTAGTCAAAATCGAAAGAGGTTGCAGACGACCATGAAAATTGGATGCAATTCGAAATAAAACCATCCATTGTGGTAGAAAATATTTCGGGAAAAGAAGAAATTGCTTGTGTCAAGCAATTTCTTCTTTTTTCACAATGTTTTCTCAAGTATAAAATCACAGTAACGTAAAATCCCATTTTAAACAGGATAGGGTTAAATTTTCCATCAACCATGATGCAGTTGGTAGTGCATCGCACTCTGAATCATAAGGTCCAGAGTTCAATCCTTGGTCACGGCTAATATCCTAACATAAGTCTCCCACCAATAAAAAGATAATCGTAAACCTAAGCGGGATGAGTAGCTGGAGGCTTGGAAATGATGTAGTTTTGGTACTAGTGTGTGAAATACCAGGAACCCATGGTTAGGTACTTCAGCTTCTGCAATATGACTGCAATACTGTTAAAAGTGGTGATAAGCCTCATTCAATAAAAAGCCAAAATTGAAAATCTCAAATAAGAAAGAGTTAATGCATAACTATTTTAAGTGTGTTGATCAATATAATAACTTTCATTAGTTTTGCACTGATCCATTAAACACCTCACCTTTCTGGGTCTACAGGTACCAGGGCCTGTACTAGCATTTGGAACTGAGAAGTCATTGACTTTGTGACCATGATATTGTACAGGTCAAAACTGATTTTTGAAGGGATCAAAACAACAAAATGAGTGAATTGTAGGTAGAAATTTGAGGGTTTAACCTTTCCATTTTAAATTGCATCCAATTTTATTGTTGTCTCTATACTCTTTGCATTTGAACCAGTCTAAAATTTTGAAAAACAGAAAAAGGTTAAGTGCCAACTGACCATTACTCTATAGATATGAAGTAAGTACAGTTTTCATTAGTATATAAGATACATCAATGAAAATTTGACGGATAGAACCTTGTTTGGACACTTAGAAATTTCTCTCAAGGCGGTCAGAATAACCCCTTGGAGGAAAATTTTGAGGGTCAAAATAGAATATTTTCAGATTCTTAAGTGTGAAAACCCTGGTTGGCTCGTCAAACATGAACTCAATGTATATTTTCTTTTTGCAGGAGAACTTCTTACCCAGTAATAACCATGTACGGTTATGTAGACTGATAATAAAACATGTCCACTATTTTGTTAACGGAGCAGAGAAGGAAATACTGACCACACCTTATCAAAATGCAGATGTTTCACCATTGGATGAATTCAAAAGGTTGTTTTTTATTGCTTCAGTTGTAACATTGGATTTATCCCCTGTCAAACTCTTTCCAGAATCACATTAAGATGAATAGGCCAAAAGTTCTTGAATCATATTAGTTGTTAGTCAATATGTCTTGAAAATTAAATTCATATATAAAAAAAAAACTTTGCTAAAAAGAGACAAACAGGTGGTGTATACTATGATCAGACATCACATATGTGCAGGCTGATCTTTGTCTATGCCTTCTGCCAAAACGGAATTTCAAGGTTCAGCATGACAAGTCTTAATTTCCACTCAAAACAAAAGACAAAATCTAGAATTTTTCATATACAAAGTAATAAATAATGTGGATGCAGAGGATGAGTTAAATTACATTTAACCCGCTACCAGACAACAAAATTTTAGACTGGTCCAAATCGAAAGGGGATGCAGAAGCCATTTCAAAGTTTATGAATGTTAGATTTTTTCAACCTTCTAGATAGAAAACATTGTGTAAAATGGTGAAATTGCTTGTTACAAGCGCTTTCTTCATTTTCCATGTTTTCCCGAGCAATTTTTGAGTGCGTGGGAATGGATTTAACGTAAAATTGTTGTATTGTTTTGATAGATCTCTCATACCATCAATCCTACAGAAGAGAGTTTATAGATTTTTCAAAAACTGCTTCACCAGATGGCCGTTAGATTCTTCCTTTAAATGGGTAAGACAGTTTATGGATCTTTGAACAACTGCTTTATTAGGTGGCCATTGAAGTCTTTCTTTAACCCATTCCCACATAAGAAAATTTTAGACCGGTCCAAATTGAAAGATGTTGCAGACGACAATTTCAAGTTGGTGGAATTTTGAATTCTTTTGCTTTTTTTGGTAGAAAACATTGTGGATAATGAAGAAATTGCTTGATACAAGCAATTTCTTCATTTTCCACAATGTTTTCCAAAGCTCTTTAATTTGGGGACGTAAAAAGGAGGGCTTGAGTTGGAATGGGTTAAAGGTGTTGAGATTTTATGGATTTTCAAAGAACTGCTTCAAGAGCTGGCCATCAGATTCTTCCTTTAAATTGGTAAGTGAGTTTCTGGATTTTTCAAGAACTGCTTCAAGAGATGGCCATTAGATTCTTCCTATAAATTGGTAAGTGAGTTTCTGGATTTTTCAAGAACTGCTTTACAAGATGGCCATTACATTCTTTCTTCTTATAGGTGAGAGAGATTAAAGATTTTTCAAGAATTGTTTAAAATTTTCCAATACAATCCCTGATTTTAATGTCCCTGTGATGTTATAATTGAGACAATATTGTGGAAAAAGAAAAAATTGCTTGTTCAAAGCAATGCGTTCTTTTCCTCAATATTTTCTATCATTAAGGATGGCCACTTTCTGAATTATACTTACTTTTAACTGTCGTGTACCCCTTAGAATTCGGACAATTGTAAAATATTGATGAAAAGTAAAGGGTTAACCCATTACCAGCCAACAAGAATGGTCTAAATTGAAAAAAGTTGCAGTCGACAGTTTTAAGTTTATGAAATTTTAGATTTTTTCAACTTTCTGGGTAGAAAACATTGAAGAAAGTGAAGAAATTGCTTGTTACAAACAATTGTTTCATTTTACGCAATGATTTCCCAATTGTTTCTCTTGAGGGGTGTTTCTTCATATTGCACAATGGTTTCTGTCTGGAATGTTAAAAAAACATAATTTTTAGCTCCCCTGAGCACAAAGTGCTCTGGGGGAGCTATTGTGATTGGTCATCGTCCGTCGTCCGTCTGTCCGTCCGTTCACAATTACAAAAAATCTTCTCCTCCTAAACTAACCATAGAATTTCAACAAAACTTCACAGAAATGATCCTTAGGTCATGCTCTTTCAAAATACCTTAAAGAATTGAAATCCATGAAGAACTCTGGTTGCCATGGCAACAGAGTGAAAAAACTTAAAAAATCTTCTCCTCCCAAACCATAAGGCCTAGAGCTTAGATATTTAGTACAAATCATCATCTATTGACCCTCTACCAAAATACTTCAAAGAATTACCGTATTCTGCAAAATAAGCCCTTTTCTGGGCGATCCCTGATTTTACATAGAAATAAAAAAGGAAATCTTTAAAAATCTTCTTCTCCCAAACCATAAGGCCTAGAGCTTTGATATTTAGTACAAATCATCATCTATTGACCCTCTACCAAAATACTTCAAAGAATTACCCTCTACCAAAATACTTCAAAGAATTACCCTTTTCTGGGCGATCCCTGATTTTACATAGAAATAAAAAAGGAAATCTTTAAAAAATCTTCTTCTCCCAAACCATAAGGCCTAGAGCTTTGATATTTAGTACAAATCATCATCTATTGACCCTCTACCAAAATTCTTCAAAGAATTACCGTATTCTGAAAATTAGCCCTCTTCTGGGCAATCCCTGATTTTACATGAAATTAAAGAAGGAAAATTTTATAAATCTTCTTCTCCCAAACCATAAGGCCTAGAGCTTTGATATTTTGTACATATCATAATATATTGACCGTCTACCAAAATACTTCAAAGAATTATCATTCTCTGAAAATTAGCCCTTTTCTGTGCGATCCCTGATTTTACAAAGGAATAAAGAAGGAAATCTTTGAAAATCTTCTTCTCCCAAACCATAAAGCCTAGAGCTTTGATATTTGGTACATAACATCAACCATTGACCCTCTACCAAATTACTTAAAAGATTAGCCCTTTTCTGAGCAATCCCTAATTTTAGTTAGGAATAAATAATGATATCTTTGAAAACCTTCTTCTCCTAAACCATTAGGCTTACAGCTTTTATACTTGGTATGTATTGATGTCTATACTTCAAAGCATTACCATATTCAGAAATTAGTGCTATATGGTGGGATCATCAATATACCTAGGGTTAAAAGAGAAATCTGTAAACATCTTTTCCAAAATAATTGGACAGAGGGCTTTGCCATTTTGTTTATATCATAAAGCCATGAACCATCATACTCAGGGGAGCGATTTAGGACCATCATGGTCCTCTTGTTATAAACTTTTAATCATTATCTGCAACTGCTTTCAATTTGGATGAGTCTGATATTTTGTTGTCTGGTAATGAGTCAATAGCCATTAAATGTCTAAGTGTGAACTCGCTAAGCAAGTATTGGTTTAACCCATAAGCAGGTAAAAAAATTATCTGGTCTTAATTGAAAGAAGTTACAGATGACAATTCAAAGTGTGTTTGAATCGTCATTGTCCTTCTAAAACGTCATAACTACAGCTTGAAACAGGCTATAGTTATGTCGTTTTAGAATGACAACGACAATATGCTATTTATTGTGGGGGATAAAGGGATAAATACCCCACACTAAAGATTCATTCAAACTTAGGACAGTATACTTGCTAACTTTTAAAAAACACACCCACAGCTGTAGATATGAGGTTTTTAAGGCAAGCAGATGACTTGATGGCTAGGGTATTGCCAGAGACTAGCTGTAATAATACTTTTTTCTTTTGTCAAAAATGGTCCAAAAATGTTCATATAATTCGTCGAACATTTATTGTTCTTGATTTTACTCACGAAGATAAAAAGCATGGGGGAAAAAGTTGGTTGGGACCAGGACAAGGTCCGTACATAACAATATATCCTTTGCCGTGAACAGTAAAAGATTGCGCTTTAAGATGATGAATCACATCCTTAATTAAAGTTGATATACATATTATTGGTAATTCAAGATGATTGATTTTTATTTTGCCGATTAGTTAATTATAGGAACTATCAAACAATATGGGAGTCATATTACTGAAGAGACTATTATCTGTCTAGCAAGTAAGGGATTCATTCGATTAATGATGAACGACTCATTCTGATTGGTTATTGGTGTTGTTTTTGTTCTCCGCCTAAAAAAGTTGTCGTCTCAAATGACAGCAGTGTTGTTTCCAAGACCCTTGGTACATGTATAGTTATTCATTATCAAAAGAAGAATCACCATCACAAAATTAATTAAGAATGTCAATTCAAGCTGTTTATAGCTTGTACTGGCCCCCCTTCAATATACATTTTTTAGGCAATTAATTATGCCCTTTTGTTTCAACTGTCAAAGTGAAACTTAATCCCATTACTAACCGACTAATTGTTAGACTGGTCCAAATTGAAAGAAGTTGCAGAGGATAATTTTTTTAGTTGATGGAATTTAAGCAATCTTGGTTTTTTTTTCTTCATTTTCCACAATGTTTTCAAAGCTTTAATCTTGAGGGACGTCAAAGAGCAGATTGTTTGGGATTGCAATTGGTTTTACTGTTCAAATAAAACTTAACCCATTCCCACACAGTGATGCTTTTGGATGCCCCCCTACCCCAAGAAAAACAATTTACACAATGTTTTCTACCCAAAATGTTGAAAAATTTCATAAACTTTAAATTGTCGTCTGCAACTCCTTTCAATTTGGACCAGTCCAAAATTTTTTTGTGTGAAAATGAGTTAATGAGACATTTAGATATGACTATTATTGTCTGTTTTAGGTTCTTGAGACCTGGCTTACATACATACAACCTTGGAGATATATAGATGTCACTAAGATGGGGGGTATTGTTCATGATAAGGAATCTGATAGTGTATCAGAAGTATGGTTAGTATCAGTTTGAGGCAAAAGCCTTCATGTTACAACTGATGGATCAAAGCCAGACAAATCAAATAATTCATTTAGACCGGAAGTGAACTTTGAACTTCCACATTGGCCTACATTTATGTTAACCACTACCACACAACAATATTTTAGACTTGTCCAATTTCAAAGATGTTGCAGACAACAAATTTTAATTGATGAAATTTTGGGTTATTCTAACTTTTTGGGTAGAAAACATTTGTGGAAAATGAAGAAACTGCTTGTACAAGAATTTGCCTTCATTATCCACAATGTTTTCCAAAGCTTTTTTCTTAGGGGCATCAAAAAGCGTCACTGGGTGGGAATGGGTTAAGCTTATTTTCATGTTTATTCAATGTGGTATGACTTTCCTGTAAGAACCAAAGTCAATGCCTGTAACATGCAATTTGTTCTTTTTCCATGATATTTCTATCCTACTGAATGATTGTTTTCTTTGAAATTAACTTTTAACTGTCGTTAACCTTTGAATTCGGACAGGTTATATATGTTGCCATTCAGTAAAGTGTTATAGATAAATGAATCTTATACTTAAATAAACAATTATCTTTATTATTGTTTATGTTGCTAAGCTGTATGCAACTAGTTTAACCTGTAAAGAAATTTGTTGGGTCCTGTAGCCTTTAATGTCTATGAATTTGTGTTGCAGGTTTCCATTCATTCGAGACAATTTCCTGTTCTATTCTGTTCTGTTTCAAGAGTTCTTGCAGCGCACAAAGAGAATGCATTTGACTTCGGCTCATAATGCCCACATGGTATTTAGAGTGTCAAAGGTAATTGATTGTTAATCATGTAAACCATTACTACATCCTGGTTTTGATGCTATAAAGAAATATAAGTTTTGTAGTTGATTGAATATAATGATGTTTAACGGCATTTTTAACATTATGATGATCAGATCGCGGCTACTGGACCACCTAGACATAGGTTCCTCGTGTTATTTGCACAGGCATTTCCACAACATTTTATTTGAGCCTCCAGCTGCTCATCCCGCTTCATTGATTATTAATTAATTTGAGAGACAAATGACTATATACAACTATCATTAGCATCATACAAAATAAGAAAAAAGTTTGCATTATAACAAATATTTTCAGCTCACCTATGCATATCTTTGTTCTATATTTGGTCATAGGGATTAAAAACTAGGTGACCAGACCAAATCTTAGAAAAACATGTTGGCACTCTAAAGGCAACATTTTGAAATTAATCCAACTAAAGATAGGTCAAATTGTTTTTCTTGATGATATCTTGGACAGGTTTTAAATTCGGTCACTTGGGGTCAAAAACTAGGTTACCATGTGAAATCTTACAAAATCTTTGTTTGTGCTCTTCAGGCCACCTGAAAATTTGTAAGAATGATTGACTCTATCAATTTTAGATAAGTTTGAATTTTTTGTGGAGCTTGCTTGCTGTAAGCGAGACATAGTTGTCACTATGACAAGTCGGTGTATGTGCGTTAGAGCGATAGTTAGTCGGTCCGTCCATCCATCTGAATTTGTCCAAACAATTACTCCTTCATTTATTGATGGATTTCAAAATAACTTGGCACAATTATCCTCCTATGAGTAGATGTGTCATTTGAAAGAATTTTTGGGATAGTTCTAATGTCAAGGTCACAGCTCAAGGTCAAACACTGAAATTGTGTTTGTCCGGACAATTACTCCTACATTTATGGATGGATTTCAAAATAACTTGGCACAATTATTCTCCACCATGAGTAGATGAGCTATTTGAAAGAATGTTTGGGATAGTTCTTATGTAAAGGTCACAGCTCAATGTCAAACACTAAAATTGTGTTTGGCCAGACAATTACTACTACATTTATGGATGGATTTCAAAATAACTTGGCACAATTATTCTCCATCATGAGTAGATGTTCCATTTGAAAGAAAATTTTGGATAGCTTCAAGTTCAAGATCAAACACTAAAATTGTGCTTGTCCAGAGCATGATGCCTACAGTAGTTGTCCTGGGACAACCATCTAGTTTTCTCAATATTCTGAGAGCTAAAAAACTAATTTTTGAACAAATTTGAAAATGGAAAAGCTTAAGATGAAAGTAAGGCCACTATGTCAAATACAATAAAATAGCTGCCCAGCTGTAGTCAAAACTAGGTTAGATGTTAAAAGGTCAAATGTTAAAAAAAAACTATGGAAACTATAATAGGCTTATTTTCTATTACTGTTTCTAGACTGTTTGTCGAGACAATAAACTCAGTTAAGTAATTGAGGGGAAATAATGGCCCTCTTGTTTCCTTAATATTTTCTATCCATCTGCTACTGTTTTTTTTTTGGGGGGGGGGGGGGCTTGTTTTCAAATACATATTGATGGTACAGAAAAAAAGTATTTAAAAATGAATCGGCTATTTAACAGTTCATCAATCATTTTGTCATTTTAGATTAAGATAAGGTAAGCAATTGATTATAATTAATTCATGAAACTAAGTGGAATCTATACATTCTATGTACTGAGAGAAAATTGTTCGTTTATGTTTTTCAGGTTTTCAACTTACCAAATTTACCAAGACTGCTTCGGGAGAGTGAGTATAGTTATTCATACAAATTATATACAGTGCAGTATTTACTTTTGATTGTGTCTTGAAATCCATTATGGACCTTGCATGACATTTCCAACAATGTCACATATAGATAAAGCAGAGCACGATTACAAAATTTAAGACCCATCCAAGTTTGAAGAAATTACAAACCACTATTCAAAGTTGTTGAAATTCATAATATCTTGTCTTTTATCATATAAATCAATGTGGAAAATTCAGAAATTACTTGTCACGAATTATGTGCTATGTTTTTCTATATATTTAGCTCCGCTGTTTTCGGAGAAAACCCAAGGTATTGCTATAGCCTCCATGTCGTCATTGTCGTCTTGCGAAAACTTTGACATTTTGTGATATCTCTGGTTCTGCTAAAGGCATTAACTTGAAACTTGGCACACTTGTTTCACTATCAAAAGAGCAACCTATACTATCAAGGGGAATAACTCTAGATGCACTTTGTCCACTATCCAGCACTCAACAGCCGAGCGTAGGCACCCGTAGGCGATGCTCTTGTTTATCTTGACGGTCATGAAAAAGCTTGATTGTGTGGGAATGGGGTCATCTATGATGCTTTTTGACACCCATCAAGCAAAACAAATGAGAAAACATTGTGTAAAATGAAGAAATTGTTTGAAAATATTTGCTGATCTTCTAAAGAAGCTTTGTGTCAGTGCCTTATTACTGAGCATAGAGAAAAAGAATTAGACTGCAAATGATCTTGCTGAGCATAGTCTACATATTGCTTTATAGCTGGATTGGGATAAAAGTTATGTAAGAGCTATTGTCAAACCCTAAAATGTCAGCATCATTGTCGATGTTGGTGTCGGCAATTGGTTAAAGGTTTCTATTTCTATCAACATTTTCTCAAGGCTTACACTTTTGGCCATCATATTACATATCTACACTCATCAGGTGATAGGCTTTCACCTTTGACAAAGGCTAGGAAAGGATGTAGTAGTAGTACTGGTGTGAGAAATACCAGGAATCCATCGTTAAGTTCTCCAACCGCCACGATATGACTGAAATACTGTTAAAAGCAGCGTTAAACTCCATTCAATCAACCAATTCACCTGTGACAAAGATCCTTGGCCATGACCTGTGACCTACCTAAAAAACTTTTACTAAAGACTATAACCAAAAACTTTAACATTGCTTATATTTTCTGAATGTTTATACCTAGGGCATTGAAGGCATTCATACTTACTAGGTTTCAGCTGTGAAAACGGTTCTTGACCCTGTGCCTTTGACCTATAACCTGTTATTATAGACTTTAACCATCTGCATTGGACATAATGATTAGTTATAAATAATATTTTTATTAAATGTCATCTTGCTTTAATTTTGAGCTCCTGCATGTCTGCTTAGATTCCTGCATGATTTTATAAATGTTTGAATTTAATTCCATGTTATTTTATTTGATTCATTTACTAGCTGAGAAGATGATGTACAGTTCCCTGTTCAAACAGAATGATGATTTAGGTGGTAGTTATTTGGCACATGAACTCAGTATGGTTTTGCGTGTACAGCTGTCCGAGTTAGAGAGACCAGAGTTCACTTATACCAACTTGTTTGGGAAGGAAACAGAAAAACAGGTATTATTATCAGTCAATGTAATTTTCCATAGTAATTTCAAATTCTTTAATAAGTGCTTTGATTTGACAAGAAATTTAAATTTCTATAACAATTTAACAACAAAAGTGAAATTTTAAAGTAATCTTTTAAAATCTTCTCCTCCTGACCCAGAAGGCGTAGAGCCTTGATATTTTGCATGAAGCATCAATATATTGACCTCTTTCAAAATAGCTAAAATCATGATCCTTGAGTCCCCAGGGGCAGAGCCCAAGGGGGTGGGGTTTATATAGAAATAAAAAAGATTTTTAAATGACATCACCCAAACCACTGGACCAAATTGAACCAAATTTAGCAGAAATGTTCCTTAGGTTGTTCCCTTTTAGCTAAAAGAATTGAAAACATGAAATTTTAAAGTAATCTTTAAAACTCTTCTCCTCTAGACCCAGAAGGTGCAGAGCCTTTATATTTTGCAAGAAGCATCAGTATATTGATCTCTTACAAAATAGTTAAAATCATGATCCTCGGGTCCCCAGGGGCAGAGCCAGTTTGCAGACTTCTTTCTTATTTCTGAAATTAGAACCCATTGATCCAGAGGGAGGAAAAAGTTTTCTCCTTCTTTAAAAATTTGCCCTTAAGCCTTGGAATTTGTAATTTAGACTTTTGGATCCCCAGGTACAAAGTCTTTGTATGTAAGTGTGGCCCACTTGTATCATAATCCTAACAAGTGGGATCCTAACCTTAACATGAAATTAGACTGTTTATCTCAGGTGAGCGCCCCAAGGCCAACGACCCTCTTATTTTCATAGAAAATGTTATTTTGGCACACACTGCAATCTTAGTCAACATACAAGTTAGCAAGTCAAATGTTTAAAATCAACCAAATATAGCAACTTATGATAGTCAGCCAAACATTTGCTTGACTTTCCAAGAAAAGAGACAGAACCTTATGAATAATGATTGAGTTTTGGTAGGACTAAGATTCTTATTCTAATTTTCATTACTGTTTGAGAAGTCCCACATTTGTGTAAATGAAGTTTCAACTTTTTTTTTGGACTGTACAGAAAGTTAAAACATATGATATTTGATATCAGTTTAAGCTAAACTTCCCAGTGTTGTAAAAATTTGTTTTTTCCCACAAATTTTTCATACAAATACAATTGATTTTGTTTCGTTTCTGATTTAATATTTTTCCTTTTGAAGGTAATATTAAAAGTACATGTACATACAAAATTTCTGAACAAGAAAAACATAGAAATCTTAGTCCTTCAGTTTCAGACCTTTTCCTTCACAACCAGATAATCTGTATAAGAAGAAAGACACCAGTTGGTAGCCAGAACAACTGATACATTGAAAACATGTATACAAGATGTGATTAATTAGATTAACCATTTTATCAGGCAAAAAATCTAGACATGTCTAAACTGAAAATGAGTTAACCCATTCCCACACAGTGACGCCTTTGGACGCCACTCAAGATTAACAATTGGGAAAACATTGTACAAAATGAAGAAATTGCTTGTGACAAGCAATTTCTTCATTTTCCACCATGTTTTCTTCCCAGAAAGTTGGAAAAATCTAAAATTTCATGAACTTTAAATTGTCGCCTGCAACTACTTTCAATTTTGACCACTCTCGATTTTTGTTGAGTGGGAACGGGTTAAGGCAAAATTTTGTAGAAGAATTAATGTCTCAAAGGGCAGAAAAAACTTGTTACAAAAGATGAAATCGTTACAAGTATTTTCTTTTTTTTACCACAATGTTTTACGAAACTATATTTTATCAATATGTCAAAATGTTGGATTGTGTGGAAGTGTGTTACACGATTGTACAGCCAATCTTGCCCAAGCCACCAGTTTCATTAACCCTTTTCTGTTTATTAAAATTTCAGGCTTGTCCTAAGTCAAAGGGTAGCGAACTACATTTTAAAGTAAAAACAATTCCAAAAGTAACAGTCCTATGTGATAGAAAATATTGGAGGAAAAGAAGAAATAGATTGTTACAAGCGATTTCTTCATTTAAACAAAATGTTTTCAACCCAGAAAGTTGAAAAAATAAAAAATTCCATCAACTTCAAATTATCGTCTGCAAATCCTTTCAATTTGGACTAGTTTAAAATTTTGGAGTTTGGTAATGGGTTGAACAACAACATTTTTGCTGTCCATTGAGTGATCCATTTTGCTGTTCATTGGGTGATCGCTTAACCCATTACCACACAAGAAAAGTTTAGACTGTTCCAAATGGAAAGGAGTTGAGATGACAATTTAAAGTTTATGAAATTTTGGATTTTTCAACTTTCTGCCTAGAAAACATTGTGTTAAATAAAGAAATTGCTTGTGACAATTTCTTCATTTAACACAATGTTTTCTCAGTTGTTTTTCTTGAGATGCTCTCCAAAGCTTCACTATATAATACAAGTTTAACTGTATTCCAGGTGACAGCACTGATGGAAGGCCTACAAACAGCCAAATTACAAACAGATACTAGTCAACAGCCCCAGAAGAAACAAGACCAGTCAGGGTTAACGTCTTTCTTCAACTTGTCCTCACTGTTTGAGACCAGTTCTAGGTCTGGAGATCTTAGTGCTTTGGAAGTCAAAAATATAGCATCCTACCTGGAGAAAGGAGTTGTGAATTTGTGTCAGTTGTTTTCTGTAAGTGAACATTAACCTACAAAACATGTCAGACTGGTCCAAATTGAAAGTGGATGCAGGCGACATTTGAAACACTGATTAAATTTGAGAATAGATAAAATATATGATAGAAAACATTGTGTGAAATGGAGAAATTGCTTGCTTGCTTGCTTTTTCCATTGCACATCATATTTTCTTCGGTACCAAAAAGAAAGGGAATTATGCAGGAATTGGTTGATATAAGTAGTGAAGGAATATCCCCTCCCAAATACTTCAAATTACTCTTATGTAAATTAGTGCTATATTATGGGATCTTTGATTAAAGAAGGAAATCTTTAAAAATCTTCTTCTCAAAAATAATTAGGCTTAGAGCTTTGATATTTTGTATGTATCTTTAAGCCTTGAGCCATCATATTCAGGGGAGTGATATAGGACCATCATGGCCCTCATATTTCTTAATTAATTTCCTGAAACCTTGCAATTGCTTCTTTGGCAGTGTCCAAAATTTGCAGGTTAATTTTTAGTACTTACAGATACATTTGTACAGGAAGAATAGTTTTATGCCAGCCTCTCAATATAATAGATTTTATCCTTGAGCAGTTTCACAAAAATCTTGAAAGTCGGATTATCAATAACACTGCCATGAATACAGTTATAAGTTCACCAGAGGAGACTTTAAAATGATGTTTGATGATGGAATTTATTAATTTCCTAGCTGTGAAATCTTGGGATTTCCCAGTGTAATAAATTTTGATATCATCACTAGTGATGATATCAACTTTTACTCCGAAAATTTGGAACTACTTTTATTTCCAAAGGCCGGCTTGCTCGGTGACCTTACATTCAATTTCTTGGGCTAAAAATCAATTAAAAAACAGTAAAATAAGAAAAAATTAACAAACATAACTACAACATCAAAATAACTGTTTTGTTAACAACTGGTTTGAAACTATTACGAACCTTGATGACTCAAACAAATGCATAATTTTCCGTAACTTCCAAAATTATTCCCCGAATACTGATGATATTGCAGTTAAAGTGATAGACACTCAAACCTAACCCGCATGAGCTTGTTTTGTACGCCCAAGTCAGGAGACTAAGTGATCACAGACTGCCTATCCTATAACTCTGTCCAAGTCTAAGTCATGAAACATCGATCGATGTTCGAAATATCCCGGGGCCTTTAGATCCACGACCAGATTGTCGCCTTTAGATACAGTATATGTTTCGCCCTAATTATTTTTGTGCCTGACACTGCAAATCTCTAAGTGTCTTAAAATACAGACTTTCCCTCAAAAATTCCTTTGAAAAACTCGCCCACTTGGAAAGAAAATCCAAGATGGCAAACAGAAATTATTGAATTACAAAATCCTTTGATATTAAAGTGCATGGTTTCTAGGGCCGATGATGTCGAATATGTTTGAAATAAATCAGCAACTATTGAAAAATAAAACTGTTTCGAATATAATAAATAGAATAATCAACTGGTTATTTTTGATATGAAAAATCTCTCACACGAATACGTTGTTATGCGTTAGAAAAACTCGTTCTTCAGACTCGTTTTTCAATGCCTAACAACGCATTCTCGTGAGAGATTTTTCATATCAAAAATAACCAGTTGATTATCCTCTATATATCAATACATATATTTAGAATATGTATTAATTTGATAGCTTATGATATAAACACTGTGTTGTTTTTATAAATATCTTAAATCAATTCAATTGTAACTATTAGATCCACCAGTAATTACCTTCTACCCTAGACTGTTGGTGTTTGCATATAACCCATTACCACACAATCCGTCTTTGTTACAAACCTCAAGTAAAAAGACATTGTGGAAAATGAAGAAATTGCTTGTAACAAGAAAATTTTGAATGTCCAACTATGTAATTCAATTTTCCTCTGAAAAACATATTTTGTTTAAATATCACAAGCTTGAAATTTTTGTATGCAGCTTCAACCATTATTGATTAGTCTATTTATTTGTTATCTGGCAATGGGTTACAGAATAGATGTAACAACTGTGTTTGGATAATCCTGCATCAAATGCTAAGTGAGTGCAGTCATTAACACTGAATGATGACTTTTCAATTTCAGCTGAACCCTCCAAGTGAAAGTTCTTCACTACCACCTGTAACACCAGTCAGACCTAGTAGTGGACAGTCTAGTTATTACCAAGAACATTCTTCATATTTTAACCAGTCTGTGATATCCCAGGGACCATCAACACCAGACTGTCATATCACAAGTGAGGGACCACAGTTAACTGCCTTAGGCAGATATCAGGTAAGTTCATTCTCACACAATAACACTTTATGACGCCCCTCAAGAACACAGCTTGGGAATACATCGTAGGCAATGAAGAAATTGCTTGTTACAAGCAATTACTTCATTTGTCTACAATATTTTCTATCCTAAAATGCAAGAACTTCCTTAATTTGAAATAGTCAATGGCAACTTCTTTCATTTTGGACCAGTCTAAAAATTTTGTCATGTGGAAATAGGTTAAAATATCTAAATAATCCTATCATAGTTAACCAGTGAGAGATAATAGTTTACTGCTTTTGGTAGATATCAGGTATATGTAAGATATACTGTCATTTTTGTTAAACGAATATCCTTTTAAATTCACACAACGATTCACCAAAATTTCTGTATATTTAATGTTATCTGCTAACCTGGTCCCTCACTTGTGATAGAGTTAATGGTTTCTGTTAATTTAACCATTAATGCATGGTATACGTATCTGTTGTCAGCCAAATTTAGTAAATTTGAGAACCTCTGTGTGAATTCAGCATGGTGTTACTGGTTCCAAGTAATGATAAACTATTCAACCAAAATATTTCAAACATAATTGATAAATGATCAAGATAGTGAAATGTGGTCTATTTGAGATATGACATTTTGGAGTTGAAAGTCCCTTGGATATACTAGATTGGAATGCCAGGCCAGAGAATTTATGGAAAATTGGTCTTATTTACTTATAGGGTAAATCATATTCCACTTCTGATATTATAGTTATGCCTCTGTGTGTTTTATTCTAATTATCATGCACCAAGTAAAGACTCAGATCAGCTTGTGCATTCCCACAGCCTGATCAGAAGCTTCATTGTGCATTACACATACATTTATAAATGAATTCAAAGGAAATCTTCACATAATGTTCCTAGTCACCAGACTTATGGCATTTTCTTAGGGTTTTGCCATTTTTGGGTGCATCACAGAAAAAGGGGGGGTTAATGCCAAATTTCTTCTCATGACCAATTGGTTGTGTATATTATGACTATGGCACCCTTGTACAGCAATATTAAAGATATGCTTGGCAGCTCCAGCCAGAAGAAATCAAATGGTCACTCATTTGTTAAGTAAGTAGTGAATGTTTGTCAACTGCATTTCTTGCAACCTTTACTCTCAACTTTTTTTCCCAGTTAATGAATGGACTGAAGAAGTTTGAAATTGGCTACCAAGGTGACCCAGATTTACAGCCAATCAGAAGTTTTGAAAATGCTACCCTTGTTAGATTGCTATACAGAGTGGCATCATATATTAACAGACAGGTGTGGTATTTGTTTAAAAAGAAGTAATATAATTAGAATGACTATTTTTAGCTCCACTGGATGAATGCCAGTGAGCTATTGTCATGGTGTTTTGTCCATCGTGCGTCCGTCTGTCCTTAAACTTTTACTTAAAAAATCTTCTCCTCAGAAAGTACAGAACAGAGTTCAACCAAATTTCACAGAAATGATTCTTGGGTTTTGATCAGATGAAAAATTGGCTTTAATCGTCAGGGCTAATTTCCATATATGGTGAAACCTTTAAAAAAATTCTTCTAAAAAACCAGTGGATGGATTTAAGGAATCATCATTTGGTGACCCTTTACCAGATTCCTTCAAAGAATTTAGATCAGATGATAAACATGGCTTTAATGGACAAGGCTAATTTCAATATATGGTGAAAGCTTTAGAAAAAATATTCTCAGAAACCAGTGAATGGATTTCAACTAAACTTTATAGGGTTACCCTTTATCAGATTTTTTATTCAAAGACTTTTGATCAGCTTTAATGGACATGTCTAATTTCCATCTATGGTGAAACTTTTAAAGTCTTCTCAGAAAACAATGGATGGATTTCAACGAAATTTTACAAGAATGATCATTGGGTGGACCTTTATCAGATTTCTTTAAACAATTTTTATCAGATTATATATATGGCTTTAATGGACTAGGCTAATTTCTTTATATGGTGAAATGTTTAAAGACTTCTCGGAAACCACTCAATGGTTTCAACCAAATTTCACAGAAATGATCTGATTGTGTGACCCTTTATCAAAGAATTTTGATGGGATGAAAAACATGTCTTTAATGGATGGGGCTAATTTCCATATATGGTGAAACCTTTTTGAAAAATTCTCAGAAACCAGTGAATGGATTTCAACTAAATATCACATGAATGATCCTCAGTTGACCCTTTACCAGATTGCTTCAAAGACTTTTGATCTGGTGAAAAGCATAGCTAAAATGGGCAGGGTTAATTTCCAAATTTGGTGAAAGCTTGAAAAATCTTTTTCTCAGAAACCAGTAGATGGGTTTTAACCAAAAAATTTCTCTGGAATGATTCACTGGTGACTCTTTTAAAATTATTAATTAATTCTGATTGGTTGTAAACATGGACTTTTATGGCCTTGGCTTATGTCCATATATTGTATACAGTCAATTATTTAAAAAACTTGTCAATACCCTTTTCAATGGACTTAGTAAATGAATTGACTTTTGTGAAACAATGAAAATTTGAAATACTCAAAGATTTCATTGACAAGAGTTATTTGCCACACAATGATTATCATTCGATTTATTTTGAATTCCTGAAAACACCATTTGCTCAGTCAATACAATCAGGCCTGTGGAGCGTTACATGCGCTCAAGCGCCTCTAGTTTTAGAAAAACTTGAAGTATTGCTATAAATAGGTCTTCTCAATTCATGTTGACATTATCTGAAAACTTTGACAATTTGTAATATCTCTGGTATTGCAGACCACATTCACTTTAAGCTAGGAATATAGGATCCTTAACAAAAGAGCAATCTATACCTATATAATCTGATAACTCTAAATGAATCTTTAAAGAGTTATACCCCTTTTTGACGTAGAAATTTCACCCAATATCCAGCACTTGAACAGCTTTGTATTGGCTGAAGTGGTGTTCCACTTTGATATATTGAAATGTATTAACCCTTTCCTGGACAAACCCGGGATTTTATGTCACTGTGATTTTATAGTTGAGAAAACATTGTGGAAAAAGAAATTTTTTGCTTGTAACAGGCAATTTCTCCTTTTCCCACAATATTTTCTACCACATAGGATGGTCAGATTTCAAATTGCATGCATTTTTCATTGTCATCTGCAACCGCTTTCAAATTGGACCAGTCTAAAATTTCATAAAACATGAAAGGGTTAGTTGCAAAATTGATGTCTAGTAACATGTAACCAAAAAAGTAGAAAGGTTGGATGGCAACTTGAATGTCTGACTACAGCTTGATTTATATATAGTTATGATATTTAACCCTTGTCATGCTGGATAAAAAATTCTGTTTAGAATTGCACCAAAATCAGGGGACTGAAATCACTAGAAGCACTAGTTGCAGGTAAATATTTCATTTAAAAACTGATTCTATAAATAATTCTGGCTTGAAAGGGACAAGCAGGTGGTGTAGACTAGGATCAGACTGCACGTATGTGCAGGCTGATCTTTTTCTATACCTCCTGCCCAAACAGGAATATTCCGGGTTCAGCATCACAAGGGTTAAGTTTTCTAACAAAAACGTGCTTCACATAAATGTTGGCCAATATCAGCGTACAAAGATCAATTTCAGTCTAAATGAATGATTTGATTGGTCAATTGAATCTTTGATTGACAGCTGTGATCCTTTATATTTTATATATAAAGACAATTAAATAGGGACCTTGTAATTATCAAAATGCTTTCTCTGACTGATCTCTGCTAGATTCTATCTCGTTTTCAAGTATTTATTTAAGGCAGTCCCCTGCTATGCTCCCAGATCGAAAGATTTGGGCATATTCTTTTACAGTTGTCTGTCTATCTGTATGTCTGTCTGCAAAACTTAACATTTACAATAACTATAAGTCTATTCAATTTCAATGCTCATATTTGGCATGATGATATATCTTATCAATTTGCATCTCCAGATACCAAAGTCAAGGTCATGTGACAAGGTCAAGGTCACTTATCAAGGTAACATCTCCCAAAAGGCTGTAAAGGGGACATGGTGTTTCATATGCACATCTTGTATTATGATAGGACATATTCAGAAAATAAAATAAATAAGTCTTATATGTTGTTTCCTTTCCAGTTTGAAGCAGAAATATCAACCCTATACAACAGAGGAGATTTAATTGGCAAGATGTGTAAAGTTTATTTTGCACCACCTCTCCCACCTGGCAAACAACCGTCCTCACCCATCTCAAGACAATCATTGAAAACATTACAAACACCGAGACTGAGTCTCCGATTTCTAGCAAACTATCAGACATTACTGTATCTTGGACTGGTGTATTTATTGCTGTCATTTTTCATGGATTTTGGACCGATTGGTTATCTTTTGTTTCTCATAGGACTTGTGTTTGTGTACGGACTGTGTAGAGCCCTTGTAATGCGAGATGAAATTCATGCGAGATAAATACAAGGATTTAACACATTACCAGAAGACAAAACTTTGGACTAGTCTAAACTGAAAGAGGTTGTTAAAGACAATTCAAGTTGCATTTTTGTTGAAAAGTAAGAACCAAATTGGTTAGAAAATGTGAGAAAAGAACTTGCAATTTCTCCTGTTTTCTAAACATAATTCCTTGAGGTTGTAAAAATGCCAGGATTCTGGTGGTAACTGTTTAAGACCTTGTTCATGATTAATTCTTTACTCGAGGTCAAAAACCAAGGCTGATTCAATTTCAAAAGGTTGCAGAACACATACAGTGATATATTTACCCAAAGTAAAATATACATCAAAAAGTGTATAAAACATTGCAATAAAAGAAGAAATTTCTTGTTACAAGTAAAGCAGTTTATGATTCACCAATGCTGTTTCACATTATAATCATTTGTCTTTAAAGCTTTACCCTACAGCAAAATTTTAGACTGTTCGAAATTGAGAAGAGTTGCAGATGACAATTTGAAGTTTATGAATTTTTTTTTTTCAACTTTCTAGGTCAAAAACATTGTGCAAGCAATTACTTCATTTTCCACAATATTTTCCCAAATGCTTTTCTTTAGGGGCATCAAAAAGTGTCATTATGTGGGAATGGCTTAAAAACACATATTTTCAGATTACAGCCTTTTCCATTTGCAGTGTTGAATTATTTCAGTTGTAGTAGTCTAATGCAACATATAGTAGAATTGATAGTTGGTGACCTGAATGTCCTAACTACAGCTTGAATAAGATGTAGTTACCATGTTGAAGTCGCCAAACCAACAGCAATTCTTCACATAAAAGGCAGGTAATGTCAGAGCTTTAACTAAATTCCAGTCTAAATGAATGTTTTCATTGGTTGACTGATTATTTGATTGACAGCTGCATCGGTGAATTGTTAGACCTTGGCATTGTTGGTCATACCTCTGTTTTTACTTCAGCTGATTGTGGTATTTGTATTCAGTGCTCTTGTTATCAAAAATACTGGTGCACCAAACTTTTTGTGCTAGTTGAAGAAATAGTCAAATAGGCAAGAAAATGTGCAATTAAAGGTGCAGAATCTTAACTGAGTGCGATATATCATGTTCTTGTTCTGTACTCACCTGCTCACCTGCATTGATAAGATTGGGGCATATTTTTCTACCATTGTCCATCTGTCAGTCCATCCATCTGTTTATCTTTCAGAAACTCAAGATGAATTCCGTATTTCTTAAAGACTATTGAATATACATAGGAAATATTATGTAATGACAGTGATCTAACATCTGGTATTTTCCTTGAGCTGTAGTTGAAATTTTGGATATTTCACAAGACCTTAGGTCCTTAGTTTAGTGAAATATCTAATTTTCCTCCATAGCAAGGAGCTAAGTTAAGATGTATCACTATTGGAATATGATATTCCTTTCAACCCTTGTCATGCTGAACCCGGAATATTCCGGTTATGGCAGGAGGCATAGACCAAGATCAGCCTGCACATGAGTGCAGTCTGATCTTTATCTACACCTCCTGCTTGTACTTTTCTTGTCAGATTTTTTTATGAAATTGATTCCTAAAAAAAATTGATTTTTGAACAACAAGTTCTATCTGTGCTTTCAGGACTTTGATTTTGCAAATAATTCAGTAAGGTAATTTATACAGCATGACAAGGGTTAATATACACCTACATTTTTTATGCTTCCAAAGGGAGAGCATATAGCCGCTGCTTCGTCTGTCTGTTCGTCATTCTGTCTGTCCGTCTTGAGCGATTTCTCAATGACCAATCAAATGCAACTTACTATGTGAACTCTTATGATATAATGCTGAAGTGTTTTTGCTAGTTTTTGGGTTTGAGGCCTTATCAAGGAAAAAGGGACTTAGGGTAAAATATGGTTTTTCTCAAATTTCTCGTAGTCTAACGGTCAGAATTAATGAAATTTCATATTTGAGAAGCAAATCAGATTCCCTTGACTATAAACTATTTGAAATTTTCGGAAATAAGATGCGTCATGGAAAAAGGGGGCTTAATGTTTGATAGATTTACGTTAGCTCTCCGCAACAAACTTACATTGGCCATAACTTTTGATAAATAAGAGATATAGCCTTCAAATTTGATATGTGCATTGCTTATGACAAACCCTTTCTGTTGGTACTAAGATCAAGTCATCCTTTTAGGTCAAGGTCAATTCTAAAGGTCAAAATTTAAAAAAAGTTAGCAATTACTTTGGCCATAAGTTTACAAATGGTTAGTCATATAGCCTTCATATTTCACATGTGCATTGCTTATGACATGACCTATCTGTTGGTACTTAGTTCAAGGTCATTGGTCAAGGTCATTTCTCAAGGTCAAAATTTGAAAAAAATTAACATTTACTTTGGCCATAAGTTTACAATGGTTAGTCATATAGCCTTCATATTTCACATGTGCTTTGCTTATGACATGTCCTATCTGTTGGTACTAAGTTTAAGGTCATTGGTCAATGTCATTTCTCAAGGTCAAAATTTAAAAAAAAATAACTTTAACATTGCCCCTTAAGTTTACCATGGTTAGTGTTATAGCCTTCATATTTTACATGTGTATTGCTTATAACATGACCGTTGTTACTACGGTTTGCTAAGGTAAAGGTCATTTCTCAAGGTCAAAATTTCGAAAAATTTAATTTTAATATTGTCCATATTTTTAAAATGGTAAGTGATACAGACTTCATATTATAAATGAAAAGACTTTTCAGGAGGTACCAAAATCAAGGTCATTGGTCAAGGTCATTAATTCTCAAATATACCTCCTGTACCAATTGCCAAAATGTCTTGTTACTTTACATAAATGTTGTTATTAAGTGCCCTAGGTAATGTTTATTTCAATTTTTGTCTCAATGAACCTTACCATGCTAAAAGAGGGCTTAATGCCATGTAGCTTTACTTTTGTTTTTCCTACTCTAAAATGAATCAGTCTATTGTTTCTGTAAGACTACTCTAGTTAGAGTCTTTGTTTTTTGCATGTAGACATTTTTCATTGATAACTTTGATGGTCAAGTTAAATATTTAACCCTTTACCATATAATAATATTGAATTTTACTAGAATCAGGCATGTGAAGCCAAAACAGATTCCTTCAATGTATGTCAAACTTGCACATTTCTTGTGAACTGAACTCTCAAACTCTCAAAGTTGCATTCAATAAGAAGTTTTTTCTCCAATAATTGCATACAGTTTTGTGACAAAGTCTTATTCGTGGAGCATAATTCGTCTCCAACACCTCTTGTTATTAAATGAGTTCAGTAAAATGATAAAAATCCGTATTTCTATAGTATTTCTCATCTTCTTTACCATTCCTTTTACATTTATTCACATTGTGACATCACCTACACGATGAAAATCAGATACATACAGTAAAACCCCTCCTTACGACCACCCCGGAAATACGGGCACCCTTCTATTACGACCGAATTTTTACAGAACGGAATTTTTTGTTCTTCATTTCAATGGTCGCGAACCCCTCTAAAACGGGCACCCCGCTATTCTGAATTACGACAACTAAATTCAGTACCAACCATAGCTGATACACTATTTTGAACCCCACTAAAACGACCAGTTTTCACACATTGAGACCGATCACCCGAATTTCACACTTTATAAGTGCGACACTAATTCGGTACGAATACATTGTAAATACATTATCAGATTTTTGATTATGTGATATCGAACCCTTATTATAATAGGTGTTATGATTAAAGGGGCCAATCACTTTTAGAAATTATAGTTTGTATTATTTCTAATTGTTTTTTGAATGTTTCACAGGTTTTGACTTGAGAAATAAATTTGAAAGTGAAAACGTATCCGAGAAGTTACGATTAGTTTGTTTACGGCGTTCCAAACAGTTAATTAGCAATTAAATTTTGATTTCAACGTAATTGATGCTTGGTATTCGCATTATAGAAGATATGATATCGACAGTTTGACGCTATGAACCTGTACTTACAAATTAATAATCTGAGGTCGGAGATCTTATACAGATCCAAATGGAGAATAGAGAAAGTAGAATTTACTCAAGATCGTAAATTTGAAAATGACATAAGATTCCGCTGTAATACATGTTCTTGTATAGTGTTAATATATTCAAATAACGAAAATAAAATAAACATGCATTACTTGACAACAAACGACCAAACCTCAGAAATATGACCACCCCACTATTACGACCACTTTCTGAAAGTACCGCAAGTGGTCGTATTAGAGGGGTTTTACTGTATTTTTCTCTGACTTGTCTGATTTTGTCTGTGTGGAATGAATACAGTATACTAGAAATATCTAAAGGTATATAATAAAGTGTTCATATTTTATATAAAGGTAGCATTTGTTGATAATAATCTGTCATTGTCATTAGACAAGGTCAAAGGTAAATTTTTATAGAAATTTGCCTTTTGGGGGGCAGTTAGTGTTCTGCAAACAGCATATTAACATGTATGAAGTGCTATATGTATAAAAGCTTTTTTAAAAACCTGAACGAACATTTCATTCATATGATCTTGCCATCGACAGAATGTATTAAAGACATTTAAGCTTTCTTGCAGCAATTATGACATACCTTGAAGTGATACATTCTGTCAGACTTGTCATGGGTAAAGGTAATTCCAGGATGTTTCACACTGAACACCTTGTTCATGGACAAGAAACAATAACTTAACCCTTTCCCATTTAATCCTTATATTTTACGTCCCTGTGTTTTTATGCTTTGAGAAAACATTGTGGAAAAAGAATAAATTGCTTGTAATAAGCAATTTCTTCATTTTCTACAATGTTATCTTCCCTATTGAATAATTACTTGCAAATAGAGTTGATCTTATATTGTCATCTGCAAATCCTTTGAATTCGGACAGGTCTAGAATTTTGCAAAATGGGAAAGGGTCAAGTGAGTTGTAACCCTTCATAAATTGATAGTGCCTAAATCTTTATCAGTGTAAACTCATTACCAAATGGTTAAATTTTAGACATGCTAAAGTCAAGAAAGTTGAAGACCACATTTTAAGTTGATGAAATTCTAAAATTCTTTGACCTTCTGGATAGAAAACATTATGGAAAATGAAGAAATTGCTTATACTAAGTAATTTCTTGTTTTGCCACAATATTTCCAAAGCTTTTTTTGTGGGCTTTTTTCTTGTGGGACTTATACAAGTGGAATTATAGGTGAATGGGTTAATCCAATATTTTGGTAAATGCTTCTTGCAAAGTAAACAAATAAATGAATCCCTAAAAACTGATGTCTCTGTTTTAATCTAAGCGTTTCTGTATTGGGTTGATTGATTATATGGGGTTTATCACAATCATACGGGTCTTTGAGCCTCAAAGCATTTAGCTTTTAACCCTTGACATGCTGATAAATTATCTTACTGAATTGCTGTCGAATCGAAGGGCTGAAAGCACTGATAAAACTTGTTGTTAAAAAATCAACATTTCTTGTAGAAAACAACTTCATACACAACTATGGCAGGAAAAGTACAAGCAGGAGGTATAGACTAAGATCAGCCTGCACATAAGTGCAGTCTGATCTTAGTCTACACCTCCTACCAAAACCGGAATATCCCGGGTTCAGCATGACAAGGGTTAAAATGATTTGAAGGAAAGGAAGAAATAGTTTCTTCTGGGTTTGAAAGATGTGGGATTGTAAAGAGAAAATGACGACTTTTCTCTGAGCCAATAACATTGCATTCACTTGCTAATTGCTGAATGAGGCTATCCTAAATTCAGTGTTAGATCCCCAGGTGATGGCACAGCTCAAGAATGTGAGTCATGGGTTCACAGAGTTCAACGTCCCGGGGGCAGCAAATATTCTTTCATGTTGCTGACAAAGTCTGTTGACTCTCACCAAAGGTTGAATAATTGCCTTTTGGAGATGAGAAGCTAAAGACTGGGATAGGATGTTTAGGTAGCACTGCTGAGAAAATCCAAGGTTAGGTGCTTCAGTTGCCTTGACCCTTTCCCACACAGTGATGCTTTTTGACCCTCAAAGAAAACAATTTAGAAAACAATGTGGAAAATGAAGAAATTGCTTGTATTAAGCAATTTCTTCATCAAACACAATATTTTCTATCCAAAAAGGAAGAAAGAAATTAAGATTCAATAAACATGAATTTGTCATCTGCATCTTCTTTCAATTTCTAAATTTTGTTGTGTGGGAATGGTTAATATGACTAAAATAATATTGAAAGTGGTGTTAATTCCCACACAATCCCTGTTTTTTACACTCTTCACCAAAAAGCTTTGAAAAACATTGTGTAAAATGAAGAAATTGCATGAAACTAGCAATTTCTTCATTATCCACAATGTTTTCTACCCAAAATGACAAAGATTTTGTAAAATTTCATCAACTAAGAATTGTCATGTTTATTCTCTCAGTTTGGACCTATCTAAACTTTTGATGTGCAGGAATGGGTTAAATTCCACACAATCATGCTCATCAAAGGGAATATTGACAACTTCCTGGTGTCTTGTTGAATAACTCTGATTTTCCTGATCATAGAAAATTTTGATAATGGATACTTCTTTACCACATATCCATCCTAGTAATGTAATTTTCCATTTTACCACAATATTTCTTGTACTATACCACATATGCCAGTATTTGGTAAAAATACCAGATTCAAATCTCAATCTTATTTCAGTTGGAAATGTCTATGGTGAATAAATTCAAATACTCAAAATGAATATTAAGATACTGATTTTGGTATTTGCTCTCATGTCTGTATAAAACAAATATTCAAAAAGGATATCAAAAAAGTGGCAAAGTTCAATCATGCTTGGTTATCCAAAATGAATTCATTGTATACTAGAATGACCATTCTATATTCAGAAAATTGGCAATCAGCAAAAAGAAATTCGAGGCTGATCAGCCCAGGTCACAAATGAGGAATCATTTTTGTAAAACAACAAAATCTTATCGTCTCGCACAACCTTTATTGAGAAAATAGATCAGCAGTAACAAAAAGAACAAATAGGAGACTGAATGCATTTTATACAATGAGCCTGTATGTAACATTTCCAACAATGTCACATGCCTTCAGTAAAGACGTAGCATTCAATTTACATTTTAACCCATTCCCACACAATGACGCTTTTAAACACCCCTGATTATGAAAGCTTTGGAAAACATGGTTGAAAATGAAGAAATTGCTTGTTACATTCTCCACATTGTTTTCTACCACAATAGACAAAGATTTTAAAGATTTGATCAACTTTAAATTGTCATCTGCAACTTCTTTGAATTTGGACTGATCTTAAATTCTATCGTGTGGTAATGGATTAAACTATGAGGAAGATGAAATTAAATAGATTTGATCTACTAGTAATTGGTAAACATCTACATCAGAAAGTGTAAACATCATAAAAGGAAGGTTTTCTTAAAATTTGTGAGCTTACTGTTAACCCTTTCCTGCACAATCCCTTGTTTTTACGTCCTAGTGATTTTACACTTAAGAAAATATCATGGGAAAAGAAGAAATTGCTTGTGACAAGCAATTTCTTCTTTTCCCACAATATTTTCTACCCTATAGGCTGGTTACTTTTCAAATTACACTCACTTTTAATTGTTGTCTGCAACTTCTTTCAAATTGGGCGAGTCTAGAATTTTGAAAGTCAGGAAAGGTTAACAGAACAAATCAATAGATTGCTGGTAAGGCCCACTTGCTTTGCTCTCTGCACTCACTGACTCTGACAGGAAGTTCTAATTAGATGTTTAACAACATTATTTTGTAACATCTATGGCTGGTAACATGTTACAAACAAGAGGCCCATGAGGGCCTGAGACGCTCTACTGGTTATCAAGTTTTCCGTTAAAGAAATCTGATATTTAAGGAAGTTAATTGCTCAAAGAAGAATGCATAAAAAAAAAGGGGGCTTTATCCCCTTTATCATTTTAAGCAACAATCCTCAAGGCCCCTTTTCCCATGTTTCATGACGAATCCACTCCATTTCCAAAAGAAAGTTACCTTATGACCCTACAATCATTCTGTGAATATTTCATCAGAATCTGACAATAATTGTGGACTTATAATTAATCACATAAACAGGATTGTTTTGAATGAAAATCAATATGGCCCCTTTTCCTGTGTTTTCTAATGGATCAATTTCATTCCAAAAGGAAGTTTCCTTACAACCCTACAATTGTCCTGTGAAATTTAAAAGACAACTTGATAATGATTGTGATCTTCATCACATACACAAGAATGTTTTGAATGATAATCTGTGAGGCCCCTTTTCCTGTGTTTCAAATGCCACAATTATTCCATGCATCTTTGAAGAGAATCCAAAAAAACTGTTGACTTTATTGTGTTAACAAAGATATTAATTCAAGTTCTCATAGGGCCCCTTTTCCCGTGATATTTTATTGTTGGTTTTATCATTCTATGAAAGTTAAAAGTGAATCCGATGAAATATTGGAAATTCATTATGTTTACTAGAATATTAAAAAAAAAAATCATATGTCCCCTTTTTACATGATACTTGATGGATTGTACCCAGTTCTGAAAAGAACCATCTGAGCATTTGTACAATCATTCTGTGAAATTTTGAAGTGAATCTGGTGAAATCAAGGGACATCATTGTGTTAACCAGAATATTTAAGAGAATTTTTCATAAGGCCCCTTTTTATGTGACCCTTGCTATAGTCAGATCCAATGTCAAAATCAACAATTGGAATGATGGTACAATCAATCTGTTTAATCTGTGGAATTTATTGTGTTAATGAGTTTATAGTGAAATATTCATAGGGCCCCTTTTCTCATGATACTTTACAGAACAAACCAAATTTCAAAAGGAACAATTCTAATGAAGATAGAATCATTCTTTAAAAGTTAAAGAGAATCAATGAAAACAGTGGACTGAATTGTGTCAAGAATTTTTGTAACTAAATTTTCATAAGGCCCCTTTTTCTGTGAAACTTAACAAATCAGACCCAATGTACAAAGGAACAATCCATATGATAGTTTGAAGAAAATGATAAAGACTGAGGACTTTATTGTTATATTGATGTTTTGTAATAAAATTTTTATAAGATCCCTTTTCTTGTGTCACTTAACCAATCAGACCTAATTTACAAAGGAACAATCCAAATGATGGTACAATCATTCTATTAAAGTTTGAAGAGATTCTGATAAAGACTGAGGGCATTGTTGTGTTTATGAGGATTTGGTAATACTTTTTCATACAGCCCCTTTTCCTATGATACTAGACAGATCAGGCCCAATTTGGAAAGAAACAATCCTTATGATGGTACAAACATTCTGTGAAAGTTTGAACAGAATCTGATGAAAACTGCAGACTTTATCTTGGTGTCAAATTTTTAAAATAAAATTTTCTTAAGGCTCCTTTTCCTGTGATACTTGAAGGATCAGGTCTCATGTCAGCTTCAACAATCGTGATTATTGATCAATGATTCTGTGAAGGTTTGAATAAAATCCAATGAAAGCTCTGGACTTGGTTACAAGGATTATAGATAAAATTCTCTAAAGGCCCCTTTTCCCATGATACTAGACAGATCACGCCTAATTTGAAAAGAAAGAATCCTTATGATGGAATAATCATTCTGTGAAAGTTTTAACAGAATCTGATGAAAACTGTTGACTTTATTGTGGTACAATGATTTTAAAATTAAATTTCATAATGCTCCTTTTCCTGTGATACTTGACGGATCAGGTCTAATGCAAACATCAACAATCATTATTATTGTACAATTATTCTGTGAATGTTTGAAGAAAATCCGATGAAAGCTCTGGACTTGGTAACAAGGATTTATAAATGAAATTTTCATAAGGCCCCTTTTCCTGTGCTTCTTGACAGTTCAAACCCTATTATGAAAAGAATGATAGTTATGACCTTCCAATCATTCTGTGAAAGTTTCAACAAAATCTTATCAAAGCTGTGGGCTTTATTGTGTTAACAGGGTTTTATTAATTGAATTTTCATATAGCCCCTTTTCCCATTTTACTTGATTGATCTGAACCAATTCCAAAGGGAACTCTTCTTACAAAAGTATAATTATTCTGTTTGAGTATAAAGACAACCCCATCTCATCTGTGGACTTACAAGCATTAATTAAGATTTTTTTAATTGAATTTTCCTAAGGCCCCTTTTCCTATGTTTCTCAATGGATCAGACCCAATTTGAAAGGAACAATCCTTATGATGGTACAATCATTATGTGAAAGTTTGAAGTCAATCAGGTGAAATCTAGGGCCATTACATGTTAACTAAGATTTTTTTTATTAAATTTTCATAGGGCCCCTTTTCCCATGAAACTTGATTGATCAAACCTACTTCCGAAAGGAACAATCCATTTAATGTAATAATCATTCGGGAATGTTTGAAGAGAATGTGTTGAAAACTATGGACTCTATTGTGTTTTCGAGGACTTTTTCAATCCTGTTTTAATCGGGCCCCTTTTTCCCGTGGTCCTTGACTGATCATACCAAATTTTGAAAGGAACAATTCTTATGATGGTACAATCATTCTGTGAAAGTTTGAAGTCAATCAGATGAGAACTGTGGACTCAAGAGTGTTAACAAAGATCTTTGAATTAAATTTTAATAAGGCCCCTTTTCCTATGTTTCTTGAGGAATCATATCCGATTCCAAAAGGTACAATCCTTGTGATGGTACAATCATTCTGTGAAAGGTTGAAGAGAATCCGTTGTAAATTGTTGGCTCTAGATTATTAATGAGAATTTTTTATTAAACATTTCATAAGGCCCCTTTTTCCTGTGTTTCTTGAAGGATCAAACCAAATTTCAAAAGGAATAATCCTTATGATAGTACAATCATTCTGTGAAAGTTTGAAGGGAATCCGATGAAAACTATTGACTCCAGAGTGTTAACAAGAATTTTTTAATTAAATTTTCATAAGGCCCCTTTTCCCCTGTTTCATAACAGATCAGAACCATTTTCGAACGGAACAATCCTTATGATTGTACAATCATTCTGAGAAAGTTTGAAGAGAATCCGAAGAAAACTGTGGACTCTATCGTGTAAACAAGGATTTTTTAATTAAATTTCATAAGGCCCCTTTTCTCGTGTTTCTTGACGGATCATACCCATTTTCGAAAGGAACGATCCTTATGGTGGTACAATCATTCTGAGAAAGTTTGAAGATAATCCAATGAAAACTGTGGACTCTATCGCGTAAACGAGGATTTTTAATTGAATTTTTAATGAATTTTCATAAGGCCCCTTTTCTCATGTTTCTTGACGGATCATACCCATTTTCGAAAGGAACGATCCTTATGTTTGTACAATCATTCTGTGAAAGTTTGAAGAGAATCTGATGAGAACTGTGGACTCTATCGCGTAAACGAGGAGTTTTTAATTAAATTTTCATAAGGCCCCTTTTCCTGTGTTTCTTGACGGATCATACCCATTTTCGAAAGGAACGATCCTTATGATGGTACAATCATTCTGAGAAAGTTTGAAGAGAATCTGATGAGAACTGTGGACTTTATCGCGTAAACGAGGATTTTTAATTGAATTTTTAATTAAATTTTCATAAGGCCCCTTTTCCCGTGTTTCTTGACAAAGGCACGATCCTTATGATGGTACAATCATTCTGTGAAAGTTTGAAGAGAATCCGATGAAAACTGTTGACTTTATCGCGTAAACGAAGATTTTTTAATTAAGTTTTAATTAGGCCCCTTTTCCCGTGTTTCTTGACGGATCATACCCAATTTCGAAAGGAACGATCCTTATGATGGTACAATCATTCTGTGAAAGTTTGAAGAGAATCCGATGAAAACTGTGGATTTTATCGCGTAAACAAGGAAAAGTTTAACGGACAGACGATGGTCGGACGGACGCACGGATGCCGGACGGGAAAAAGCCATCGCTATAGCTCTAGTGGCCTTCGGCCAGTAGAGCTAAAAACTAAAATGGTTGGTTGGCAACCTAAATGTTGTAACTACAGCTTTTTCAAGCGGTAATTTTGACGTTTAACCTATTCCCACATGATAAAATTTTAGACCAGTCCAAATTCAAATCTTCAAAATCCTTGTCTACTAGAGTAAAAATGATTGTGGATATTGCTTAAATTGCTTGTAACAAAAATGTACTTACTGATTCCTTATTTCCCCAAATCTGATGAAACCATGCTAGAATTTTTCGATACGAAAAGGCTAAGGCCTCTTCAAAAATTTGAGAAAGAAAAAAGCCCAGAGACCTCCTTTACTCACAAGTTTGTAAAATATAATTACTTGAATGCATAAAAAAGAGGGACTGTGTGGTAAAACTCACCTGAAATCAGACAACAAGGGTTTATTGCATATCTTTACCCACAGTACTCATGGGAACGATTCTAAAAATACAACCCGTATACAAAATTTGTGACTTGATAATACCAGTAGGCAAAATATGATACTACTGTATGACTTGAAACTACATTGAAATAAGCACTGGTAATTCAATGTTTTTCCTATCATTTTTACTTAATGGGTGTCAAAAAGTGTCATTGTGTGGGAATGGGTCAAGTAGATTTTGAAGGGCTAGTGCAAAACTACTGAAAATGCAGTTTTGTCTTATCCCCTGGATTGGTCCAAATTATATGTACAGACATTTAACCCATTCCCACACAATGACACTTTTTGAGGGTCCTCAAGAAATCAATTGGGAAAACATTGTGAAATATGAAGACATTGCTTGTAACAAGCAATTTTTTTTCCCATAAAGTTGAAAAAATCTAAAATTTCATAAACTTATAACCCATTCCAACACAATTACTTTTTGAGAGCCCTAAAGAAAATCAATTTGGAAAACATTATGTTAAATGAAGCCATTGCTTGTAACAAGCAATTTCTTCGTTATACACAATGTTTTCTTCACAGAAAGTTGAAAAAATTAAAAATATCATAAATTTAAAGTTGTCGTCTGCAACCTTTCAATTTGGACCAGTCTAAAATGAGTTGTCTGGTAATGAGTTAACTCATAGAATGAATTGTTCCTTTTAATTGCAACTTTGCATCATTTGTAACCAAAATGCTGACAAATTGGTGTTGCCATTAAAAGAATTTCACTCTTACTCTTTTTCTCAAGTGGGGATAGATATCATGCTTGGATAACATACATTTACTTCTTAGGTGGGGGTAACAATTATATTATGCTTCTGTGTCCACACTCTGGCTCGCCCATAAAATGTCATGCTTAACAACAATCAAACAAGGTGCCAAACTGTCACAAGATACGCCAGTCACACTGCTTAATATTAACTGGGGGTTTGAATAGAACTGAGGTTATTTTGAATGAATTTTTTTTGTCAAACAAAGTACGCAAAAACAACAAAGGGCAATAACTCAAAAAATAGGCACGGTAGAGTTATGGTTCTTGTGCACTGCACTACCCCTTGGTGAGATCTATACACCCATGAAATTTCATGATTCTAGCTATTATACTTTTAGAGGTATACTCCGGACAAGATTCAAGTATGAAAAACAACAAAGGGCAAAACCTCAAAAAATAGGCTAGGTAGAGTTATGGTTCTTGTACACTGCACTCGAACTTGGTGAGCTCTATCCATCCATGAAAATTCATGATTCTAGCTATTATACTTTTAGAGATATACTCCGGACAAGATTCAAGTATGAAAAACAACAAAGGGCAATAATTAAAAAAATAGGCAAGGAAGAGTTATGGTTCTTGTGCTCTGCACTCCCCCTTGGTGAGATCTATACACCCATGAAGTTTCATGATCCTAGCTGTAATAATATACTCCGGACAAGATTCAAGTATGAAAAACAACAAAGGGCAATAACTAAAAAAATAGGCTAGGTAGAGTTATGTTTCTTGTACACTGCACTCCCACTTGGTGAGCTCTATCCATCATTGAAGTTTCATGATTCTAGCTATTATACTTTTAGAGATATACTCCGGACAAGATTCAAGTATGAAAAACAACAAAGGGCAATAACTCCAAAAATAGGCCAGGTAGAGTTATGGTTATTGTGCACTGCACTCCGTATTGATGAGAAGAATGTAACTGCCAAGTTTAAAGTCAATTGGACTTAAGGTGACAGAGTTATGCTCCGGACAAAGAAGTGGACACCGCCGGACAACCGGACGCCCGGACACCCGGACGACCGGACGCCCGGACACCACGGGTGATCCCATAATACGTCCCGTCTTCGACAGGCGTATAACAAAAATGAGAAACAAAAAATTGTGGTATTGATTATAAAGAATACAGAACATAATAAACACAAATATATTTGTGAACAAAAACCCTGATACAATATGTTATATGTTGTTTTAATCCATTCCCAGACAATCCCACGTTTTTACTCCCTCAAAGAAAAAGGCTTGGAAAACAGTACATACAGAGAAATTTGCTTAACCAAGAATGTTAAAAATCCCTCAATTTCAAGCTACCATTTGCAACTTCTTTTCAGACCACTCTCTAATTTTAAAGTCTGTTACAAATGTAATGGGTATAACATTACTGTTATAGAGATAGCATTCACTTTATCAATTGTCTTTCATTACCCTTTCCCCTTTTGACAAAATTTTTAACCTGTCCAAAATCAAAGGTTTTGCAGACGAAAATTGAAAGCAAATCAACTATTCAGTAGCGTATGAAATATTGTAAATGAAATATTGTAAAAAAGAAGAAATTGCTTGTAAGAAGCAATTTCTTATTTTTCTACAATGTTTTCTCAATCATAAAACCACAGGGACGTAAAAACCAGGGATTGACCACGATAAGGTTAAAGGACGAGCAAAATATTGTAGCAAGTAAGGTGTAAGATATGGTGTTTTGATTGCCAAACAATGACATTCATATTATTTCTTTAAGTATGATAACAAGAAACAAGAGTATTTTGACAAGTTCAAAGCAGACAGTCTGATAGTGGTACAAGAGGACCAGGATGGTCCTATATTTCACACCCCACTATTAAAAGCTTTAAGCTTAAATGAAAGTTTGCGGAGTTTTAGTAGAACACAAGACTTTACAGGTGTCTAACTGCAGTGGTCTGACAGGAAATTTAGAAAATGTGGAAGACTAACTACAAACAAAGAAAAGCTTATAGATCTCTGAACACAATTTATATAATCTGACTAATATAACAAAACAAAATTCATCAAGAGGAATCCTCCATCAAGCTACACAGATAAGAGAATTATTTCATGGTACACTCACAGACCTTTTAGCTACTAAAGATAGCTTTCAGTATAACAATATATTGAGTTATAGACCTGCTTCTGTTGATCAAACTCTTTGCCCAATTACCAGATGTCAACAAATTTTGACTAGACAAAATTGAAAAAAAGTTTGAAGACATTTCAAAGGTGTTTAATTGGAAAATAAGTGCCAAAATTTGTTTAAAAAAGTTTTGAGAAAAGGGGTAAATTTCTTGTTACAAAAAATTGCCCCCTTCCTCACAATGTTTTTATATGCCGAGTCTCTTTAATGTGTAAAAGAGGGTCTGTAATGGGTCATGCAAATCTTAATATGTTTGAATCAAGTTTAATGCCGCTTTTAATAATTTTTCAGTCATATTGCTGCAGCTGGAGCACCTTACAATGGATTCCTGGTATATCTCACACCAGTACCACCATTACATCCATTCCTTGCTCCAGCTGCTATCCCACTTGGGTTTACGATTATCCACAAATTGGTGAGAGACAAATGTCGGAGAGGATATGTGCCGCCGCCGGGGATAGAACCCATGACACCCCATGATTGTAGACTGGGAGTAGGGAATTCTAAAATTGTTTTTTACCTAGTGAAACACATTTCTTTCAAATGATTGAAATGCCATCTTCATTCCTTTTCAATTAAAAGTCTTTGTAGTTGGGTAATAGGTTAACAATAGGGACATAATGGCCCTAATTTGCTCACCTGAGAATGATTTGAACTACCTGCCACCCAGATGATTTTTAAAGAATAATTCCATGATAAGCCCTGTCCTGCCACACCCACATTTTTTTTCAAATCAAAATAACTTTTGAAAAGGGTCATCAAAGGGACATTCCTGCTAAGTTTGGTCCCAGTTAACCAAATAGTAAAAGAGGAGAAGATTTTTAAAGATTTCTTTCATGATTTCTCTAACTCTGTTTAGATCGACCCTGCAATGCCCAATTCTTTTCAAAATTCAAATACTATGAACAAGTTTTGAGAAGGTTCACCCAAAGAATATTCCTGCCACATTTAGTCCAAATTGGCCCTATGGTTTAGAAAGAAAATATTATTTTTGCAAAACAAAACAAAATTTCACTAACAAGTTTTGAAAATGGTCACATAAGGAACATTCCTGCCAAATTTGGTCCAAATTGACAAAAAGGTGTGGGAGAAGAATTATTACATTATTTTTCAAAGTCTGATAAGCGCAGCCCTGCAACGCCCAAACTTTTTGGGAAATCAAAATTTCACTAACAAGTTTTGAACAAGAGGACCATGATTGTCCTAAATTGCTCACCTGAGGCATCTGCAAAATATAGTTTTTTTTTTTTGTATAAAAAAGACACAGCCTATGCCAAATATATTAAAATATAAGATTTTTGGGTATGATTCAAAACTATAAAGTAATACTATGCAATAAATATCAATGCCTGTGGCTTTAAAGTTTAATCCATTACCAAACTATCCCACTAGCAATTGTTGACACCTGGAGCAGAGATGTTTTTTTTATCCTAAGGGAATATTTCCTGTAACATACTACAAAGTTATGTAGTAATACTACATACCAAATATGAGTGTCCTTTACCCTATATTTCAGAAGGAGAAGACTTTTGAAGTTGCTCTAATTGGGCATTTTCCCAAATTTTGGAACTCGGGGATATGGCCATGTTTTATCCCAGAGCTATGATTTAGCAAACATGGTAGAAAACCATCTGGTTATGCAATATACCAAACATGATTTGCAGATGGGGAGGAGAAACTGTTAAACATGGTCTAACTGAGCATTTTTACGAACTTTGGACACCAAGGGAAGTGTTGTTGTTTTTACCCTACAGGCATAATTCGATCAAAATTGACAGATAATAGCCAGGCTATGCTACATTCCAAATATAAATTGCCCTTGGCCCTTAAATGAAGAATTTTTTTTCTAACTTACTCAAATTTAGCTTTTTCCCTATTTTGGACCCTTAGTATAGGGCTGCTTTTGGCCCTAAGAAAACAATTTGAAGTGATTTAGTACAAAACCATCTAGTAATTATACATACCAAATATGAATGTCCAAGACCTTATAGTTTACAAGAAGTCTTTTGAGCTTGCTCTAATAAAGCACTTTTCTAAACTTTGGACCTCAGGGCGGGCCATTTTTTACCCAAAAGATTAATCTTTTGAAAACTTGGTAGAGAACCATGTGATTAAGCTACATGAAATATAAATGCCTTTGGCCTTGTAGTTTCTGAAAAAAAAATTCAAAGATTTATTTAAATTTCCCATATTCAAATGCCGCGGAAAACAGAGTTTTTCATTGAATGAAATCCTTTTAACAACTTTTGTAGAGCTTTACCCAAGAAACATCCCTGCAAAGTTTCAGCTTGATTGGCATACTGATTTAGGAGGAGAAGATTTTAAAGATTTACTAGAATTCCCCATTTTCAAATGCTGTGGTAACCGATTTGTCACTGAATTAAATGCTTTTAACAACTTTTGTAGAACTTCACCCATGGAACATCCCTGCAAAGTTTCAGCTTGATTGGCCTACTGGTTTAGGAGGAGAAGGTTTTTACAAAGAAATTGTGGACGGATAGACGGACAACAGACAATGACCGATTACAATAGCTCATCTCGCACTTCCATGAATTTTCTAAGTCTGATAAGCCCCACCCTGCCACACACATATTTTGGGGGAATCAAAATTTCACAAAAAGTTTTGAAAAGGGCCACCCAATATTCCTGCCAAGTTTGGTTGAAATTTGCCCAATGATTACAGAGGAGAAGATATTTTAAGAATTGTTGACTTCTGACACACAACGCTCAACGGACACAGGGTGATCATAAAAGCTCACCTTGAGCACGTTGTACTCAGGTGAGCTTATAAAAGGGGAAAAATAGAAAAATGAGGAATTTTAGGATAAGCCAAAATTTTCAAAATGTTTTCATAAAATGAACAGAGCAATGACACCAGAAATACAGTTACAATTGCCCTTATTTTCCATATTTAACCCTTTCCTGTTTTATGAAATTTTAGACTGGTCCAATTTGAAAGTTGTTGCAGATGACAATGAAAAATGCATGCAATTTGAAATCTGACCATCCTATGTGGTAGAAAGTATTGTGGGAAAGGGAGAAATTGCTTGTTACAAGCAATTTCTCCTTTTTCCACAACGTTTTCTCAAGTAAAAAATCACAGTGACATAAAATCCCGGGTTTGTCCAGGAAAGGGTTAATAGACCTATGACTTTATGATAGTTGTTGTTGTTCTTGCACGACCTTCCCGCTGACTAGTGGTTCATCTTTTTGTCCTATTTCCTGGTATATTTTACAGACTATAATAACATATTCACGTAAGGCTTCTTCATATACCTTCATTTCATCCACTAACTGAAAAGAAAAGACATGTAGGATCTGTCATAAGATTGTCTTTGAGAGAGGTTAAAGGTTTCAGTGTATTTCAAAATTTGACACCTGTCCGAATTCAAAGGTTTTGCAGACAAAAGTTGATTTTATTTGAAAAAATTATCATTCAGTAGGCTAGAAAATTTTGTTTGCAACTCTTTTCAATTTGAACCAGTCTAATCTTTTTCTCTCTGGTAATACCTGGTAGGTTAACTTGGGCACTAGAGCTCTAATTCTACTCCATTTCCACAAATGATGTTTTTGAGGTCCCTAAGAAAACAGCTCTAGGAAACATTGTGGAAAATGAAAAGGAATGCATTTTACAAGCGATTTCTTCATTATCAACTATGTTTTGTCACCTAAAAAGGAAAACAAAATATTAAAAAAATTCATCATCTAAAAATTGTAGTCTGAAACATCTTTGAATTTGGACTAGTCTAAAATTTTGAGCTTTCATTACATTTTGATACTGCTTATTCCTATAAACATATGACCCAAGCTCTTCTTGCTACATTTGGTTTCCATTACAACCAAAGTTCTTATCTCTTTACAAAACATTCTCACATTTTCACATACTCTATATAAATAGCTGTGGAAAACATTGTGGAAAAAGGAGAAATTTCTGCTATTGATAATGTTTTCTACCCTATATGGCACTAAATTTTCCACTAAATCCTACTTATGTTGTCATCTAGTAATTGTTAAACACATTCCTACACAAAAATGCCCCCAAGAAAACAAGAGCTGTCAGAGGACAGACACACTGGACTATTCTGAGTGCTGGATAGTAACAACAATTCAATGTTGGCATAAGGCATAATACTTAAGTAGTAACATTTTAAGTCAAACAAGAATTTCAAAAGTGCAAAGTTTCAAAGCAACAGCGTTAGTAGAAAAAGAGTTATCAAAGACATATGATAGTTGGGCGTAAGGCTTAACCAAGAATTTTTCAAGTCCAAAAAGGTTAAAATTTCTCTAAAACGAACGTAAGAGTATTGAATCTGTGTCTAGAGGCTAATATTATTGCCACATAAACATGTGCAAAGTTTCAGGGCAACAGCATTAGCCATTAGTAGAAACTGAGATATGACACTTGCATATAAGGTTTAACCAAACCATTAGCCGACGCTGACTCCAACTCGGACCAGTCTGGCAATGGGCTGGTAATGGGTTAATGGAGTTAAATTCTTTAAAAAATTTCAAAGGTGCCTTAGGACTGTGAGACTATGACATTTTGTTATATCTCTTTTGATACATTGTGTATTGACCTGAACTCCAAACATACATGCATGTTCACTTTCAACACAGCTATCTATACAACCAAGGGGTTAACTCCAATTATTGCACAAACTTTAGGCTTTTCCCTTCTTTAAAACGGCATGTACTAACAGATAAAATCAGGAAATTGTGTATTAAGCAGTAAATTCATGTGCTAATTACAAAAAAATTCTTCATCACCCACAATGTTTTCTTCCACAAAAGACTGAGGTTTTTAAAATTTCATCAACTGAAACATGTCATCTGCAACTTCTTTCAATTTGGAGAAGTCTAATAATTTGCCATTTGGTAATAGGTTAATAGACTCAAATCTTTACATACCTCATCTACAGTCATTTTTTCATTCCCTTCTCTAAGGCTGTTCATCAATGTGTCTTTATAAGGGGAAAGCTGTAAAGCTCCCTGTAAAAATATGAAGATTTATTAATAATTGATGCATCGCGGCTGTTAATAAACAATTCTAACCACTTATTAAATCTATTTGTTTCAACGGGCAGTGAACTTCAACATTTCGAGCATTTTATTAAAACTTATTCAAGCTGTAGTTACAACATTTAGGTTGCCAAAAAACGATTCTATTTTTTTGTTGCATGTTATTAGCCATACATTTTGCAAAATAATGCCATTTGATATCCAAGTCAAACTTCAACTTGGAGGTCAGTGGGCATTTACCCATTCCAACACAGTGATGCCTTTGGGCGCCCCTCGAGAAAAACAAGAGGGCCGTTGGCCCTAGGACGCTCACCTAAGATAAAGGCTCTTTTTCTTTCAACAGTCTAATTTCATGTTAAGGTTAGGATTATGAAACAAGTGGGCCACAATTACATATAAAGACTATGAACCTGGGGATCCAAAAGTCTAAAATTTACAAGGCTTTAGTGCTGATTTGAAAGAAGGAAAAAACTTTTTCCATGGGTTATAATTTCAGAAATAAGAAAGAAGTCTGTTAACTGATGCTTCATGGCTATAAACCCCCCCCCCCCCCTGGGTCTGCCCCTGGAAACCATAGGATCAAAATTTCAGCTATTTTGTAAGAGATCAATTTACTGATTTTTCATGGAAAATATCAAGGCTCTATGCCTTCTGGGTCAGGAGGGCAAGATTCTTAAAGATTATTTTGAAATTTCACTTTTGCTGCCATGGAAACAAGAGTTTTTAACGGATTTCAATTCTATTAGCTATTTTTGAAGAAGACCACCTAAGGAACATTTCTGCCAAATTTGGTTCAAATCGGCCCAGACGTTTGAGAGGAGATGTCATTTAAAAATCGTTCTTTATTTCTATATAAACCCCACCCCCTGGGGCTCCGCCCCTGGGGACTCGAGGATCATGACTTTAGCTATTTTGAAAGAGGTCAATATACTGATGCTTCATGCAAAATATCAAGGCTCTACGCCTTCTGGGTCAGGAGGAGAAGATTTTTAAAGATTATTTTAAAATTTCACTTTTGTTGCCATGGCAACCAGAGTTTTTGACAGATTTCAATTCTATTAGCTATTTTTGAAGGGGACCACCCAAGGAACATTTCTGCCAAATTTGGTTCAAATTTGCCCAGTGGTTTAGGAGGAGATGTCATTTAACCCATTCCAACACAGTGGAATTTTAGACCGGTCCAAATTGAAAGAAGCTGCAGACGACAATTTCACGTTGATGGAATTTTAAATTTTTTCGTCTTTTTGGATAGAAAACATTGTGGATAATGAAGAAATTGCTTGACCCAAGCAATTTCTTCATTTTTCCACAATATTTTCCAAAGCCTCTCGTTGAGGGGCGTAAAAAGGAGGGATTGAGTGGGAATGGGTTAAAAAATCGTTTTTTATTTCTATATAAACCCCACCCCCCTGGGGCTTCGCCCCTGGGGACCCAAGGATCATGATTTTAGCTATTTTGAAAGAGGTCAATATACTGATGCTTCATGCAAAATATAAAGGCTCTATGCCTTCTGGGTAAGGAGGAGAAGATTTTTAAAGATTATTTTAAAATTTCACTTTTGTTGCCATGGCAACCAGAGTTTTTAACGGATTTCAATTCTTTTAGCTATTTTTAAAGGGGACCACCTAAGCAACATTTGTGCCAAATTTGGATTAAATCGGCCCAGTGGTTTGAGAGGAGATGTCATTTTAAAAATCGTTTTTTTATTTCTATATAAACCCCACCCCCCTGGGGCTTCGCCCCTGGGGACCCGTGGATCATGATGTTAGCTATTTTGAAAGAGGTCAATATACTGATGCTTCATGCAAAATATCAAGGCTCTACGCCTTCTGGGTCAGGAGGAGAAGATTTTTAAAGATTATTTTAAAATTTCACTTTTGTTGCCATTGCAACCAGAGTTTTTAACAGATTTCAATTCTTTTAGCTTTTTTTGAAGGGGACCCCCTAAGGAACATTTCTGCCAATTTTGGTTCAAATTTGCCCAGTGGCTTAGGAGGAGATGTTGTTTAAAGAATTGGTGACGGACGACGCACGACGCAAGACTAACGACGCACGACGGACGGACGCCGGACAAAAGGGGATCACAATAGCTCACTTCAGCATTACGTGCTCAGGTGAGCTAATAATTGGGAAAACATAATGTAAAATGCAGAAATTGCTAGTAACAAGCAATTTCTGCATGTAACATGATGTTTTCTATATAGAAAATTGAAACAAGAGGACCATGATGGTCCTAAGTCGCTCCCCTGAGTATGATGGTTCATGGCTTTATGATATAAACAAAATAGCAATGCCCTCTGTCTTATTATTTTGGAGAAGATGTTTAAGGAAATCTCTTTTAATCCTATGTATCTTGATGATCCCACCATATAGCACTAATTTCCTGAATATGGTTATTCATTGAAGTATAGACATCAATACATACCAAGTATAAAAGCTCTAGGCCTAATGGTTTAGGAGAAGGTTTTCAAAGATATCATTATTTATTCCTTTGTAAAATCAGGGATCGCACAGAAAAGGGCTAATTTTCAGAATACAGTTATTCTTGGAAGTATTTTGGAAGAGGGTCAATGGCTGATGGTATGTACCAAATTTCAAAGCTCTAGGCCTTTTTGTTTTGGAGAAGAAGATTTTCAAAGATTTCCTTCTTTATTCCTTTGAAAATCAGGGATCGCCCAGAAAAGGGCTAATTCTATGAATACGGTAATTCTTTGAAGTATTTTGGTAGAGGGTCAATAGGTGATGATATGTACCAAATATCAAAGCTCCAGGCAATATAGTTTGAGAGAAGAAAACTTTCAAAGATTTCCTTCTTTATTCCTTTGTGAAATCAGGGATCGCACAGAAAAGGGATAATTTTCAGAATACAGTAATTCTTTAAAGAAGTTTGGTAGAGGGTCAATATATGATAATATGAACCAAATATCAAAGCTCTAGGCCTTATGGTTTGGGAGAAGAAGATTTTCAAAGATTTCCTTCTTTATTCCTTTGTAAAATCGGGGATCGCACAGAAAAGGGCTAATTTTCAGAGTACGATAATTCTTTGAAGAATTTTGGTAGAGAGTCAATAGGTGATAGGTACCAAATTTCAAAGCTCTCTCTAGGCCTTGTGGTTTTGGAGAAGAAGATTTTCAAAGATTTCCTTGTTTACTCCTTTGTGAAATCAGGGATCGCACAGAAAAGGGTTTATCTTAAGAGTACAGTAATTCTTTGAAAGTGTTTGGTAGAGAGTCAATAGGTGATGATATGTACCAAATATCAAAGCTCTTGGCCTTGTGGTTTAGGAGGAGAAGATTTTATAATAATTGTTTATGCACGGACAGCTGGACAGATGGACAGACGGACGGTCGGACAGATGGTCGCCAGACAATCACCGATCACAATAGCTTACCATGAGCAAGTTGGGCTCAGGTGAGCTAAAAATCTAGAATTTCATCAACCTCAAAATGTCGTCTGCAACTCCTTTCAAATTGGACCAGTCTAAAATTTCGTTGTCTGGTAATGGGTTTATTCAATGATAACTGCTGTTAATCAAAGAAATCAACTACAATATAAATCATTCATTTAGACCAGGAATGAATTTTGAACACTCACAGATCAAAGACTGCCATTTATGTGAAGCATTTGTGTTGGTTTAGCGACAGAAACATCATAACTACTGCTAATTCAAGCTGCAGTTACAAGGTTTAGGTCACCAACCAGCCATTTCATTTTTTTTATATATCTTTTACGGGCCATAAATTTTGCAAAGTAAATTGAAGTTGGACTTTCTATGAGAGCTAAGTTGGTAGGGCAAGGGATCTGTCAGTTTTCGGCTTGTCATTAATGTTTTTACCCCAGAAATTGTGTAGATATTCAATAAAAAATAAAAAGAGTCATCTTTGATCTACCTCATTTATGAAGCAGAATTTTTAGCTTGGCAGTTTTTTTGAGAAAACCAAAAGTATTGCTATAAATAGGTGGCCCTCTGTGTCATGCAAAAACTGACTTTTTAACTCATCATGTATGTTCACTATCAAATGAGCAATCTGCACCAACATTTAAACAAGGGAGATAACTTCAAAATGCATTTTTGAACAAATTACCCCTCTTTTTAACTTAGAAGTAATATCCACTATAGAGCACTTAACCCATTAACAGATGGCAAAATTTAGACCAGTCCAATTTGAAAGGTGTTGCAGACTAAAATTCAAAAGTTATGAAAGTTTGGATTATTTTCACTTGTTGGGTAGAAAAAATTGTGGATAATGAAGAAATTGCTTGTAACAAGCAATTTCTTTATTATCCACAATGTTTTCCAGAGCTTTATTTTAGGGGTGTTTAAAGGCGTCATTGAGTGGGAATGGATTAAACAGCCCAACATAAGCATCCACATTCAGAGCTCTTGTTCTCTAAATGAGTTATGAATCTCAAAATGATCTGTACTCACTTTTACAACCAATCGGGTGGCAAAGTTATGATGTTTAGTCAAGGTCTTTTCATATGCAGTTTGACAGGCTTTCTTCACAGCAGAGTTATCACTCTTGTTTCCAGGAAGCTTACTGTTATCATGTTCTCTAATGAGCTCAGCAAACACTTCACATAGGTATTCAAGCCCTCTGTAAAAAAAATAAAATCAACAAAACATTTTTATGCTTCCACACTCATTGATCAGGGAGGCAAATAGTTTTTTTCAATGTTTGTCAATTAACCCATTCCCAGACAGCAAAGTTTAGACTGGTCCAAATTGAAAGGAGTTGCAGTTGACAAAAGTTTATGAAATTTAAGCTTTTTTCAACTTTCTTGGAAAGAAAACATTGTGTAATATGAAGAAATTGCTTGTTACAAGCAATTTCTTCATATTACACAATGTTTTTCCAATTGTTTTACTTGGGAGGCATCCAAAAGTGTCCTTGTTTGGGAATGGGTTAAGACATTACCAGACAATAAGATTTTAGACAAGTCCAAATTGAAAAAAGTTAAGAACTTAGAATTGTCATCAGCAATTTCTTTTAATTTGGACTGGTCTAAAATTTTCTTGTTTGGGAATGGGTTAAAGGGTTAAAGTTGTATCTATTGCATATCTATATGTTTGTTTGAATGGGGTTTTATGCCACTTTCAACAATCTTTCAGTTATATCACAGTGGCTGGAGCACGTAACAATAGGTTCCTGGTATTTCTCATACCAGTACGGCCATCACATCCTTTCCTAGCCTCCAGCTGCTATCCCACATAGGTCTACGATTGTCAACCCATTGGTAGGAGACAAAAAGTCGGAAAGGATGAGTGCCCCAGTTGGGGATCGAACCTGGGACCTCTAGATCGACAGTCCGGCGCTCTACCAGCTGCACTATGACGGTGGCTCTATAACTTGTCTAAGCTGTAGTAATGATGTTTATATGTCAGTGTGCTTTGCCAGTAACTGGTCAGTCACAAGTCCAAGTAAGGACTCGGTTCAGATCAGCTTTGATTTATTGATACTGATTGTTCTTATTTCATGAAAAAAGTTGCTTGTAATAGCAGCAAATATTTCAACCTTATTGTTGGTCGGCCTTGGGTGCTCACTGTCTGTACTTCATGAAATTGTTGGAAATGATGACCACATGCTAGTATAATCCCTTGTGTGAATTTTCAACCAAATTATGTATGTGTAGTGTACACACTGAGCAGCCCAAACAGCCACTCAGGGCATTAAGAGTATTGTTTAACTCATCAAATTCAACTAAGTATAAAATTCAAAGAAAATGGAGACAACAATTTTTTCTTGATTAAAACTTAAAATTCTTAATTTTTTAGTAGAAAACACTGTGGATAATGAAGAAATCTCTTGTCACAAGCAATTTCTTCATTTTCAACAATGTTCTCCAGTGTTTTTCTTTAAGGGCTGTAAAAAAACAGGATTGTGTGGCAATGGGATAAAGAAATTTTGAAGCAGTCTCTAATTGTGGTAGTGAAGATTCAGATCAAACTTAAGATTGATAGCTTGATCTGAGTCTTTACTTGGCACATGTGTAATGGACGGAAATGCTACACTGATCAGGCTCAAACGAACATCAAACCATCTGAAGCTCCTACCTTTTCAGCCAGAGCCCTCCCACAGTAGCCGATTTATCGTCCTTGTCTTTCTTATTGGTTTTCTCGTCTATCAAAATATCTTTAAATTTCTTAAACTGTTCTTTATCTGTCTCATATTTGGCTGTGACTTTCTGAAAACAGAAATACTGGCAATAAGTTGTTGTAATTGATCTAAAACACCATCTACTATTTGAAATCAATGTTGGAGGTCACTATTGTACCTAAGGTCTAAATGAATGATTAGATTGGTTAACATTTGTTTTACTGACAGCAATACCTTGAATGACTGAAGCAAAAAAGAAAATATGTGTATGCCTAAACCTTTATCAATTAACAGATACAATATACCTTACAGAGAAGAAGATTTTAAAGTTTTCCCTCTCTTAATCTATGTAAAAATAGGATGCCCCTGACGGAGTCTAAATATCCAAGCTCTAGTCTTTACTGTTTGAGTGGAGAATTTTCATGGATTCCAATTACGATTCTGTGATGTATTTTGAAAGAGCATGACCTATGGATCATTTGAAATCCAATGGTTGGTTTGGAGGAGAACTTTTTGTTGTTGTAATTGGAGACAGAAGAGAGACATTGATCAATTATTATAGCTCATCCTGTGTACTTCATGCTCAGGTGAGCCAGAAACTTAGGTAAGCATTATGATATATGATGAAATAGCTTGTAACACTATCCACTATGTTTTCTATCCTAAAAGACAAATTGTTTTTGGGTTTCCATCAAATTAAGATGGTTGTCTGCAATTTCTTTGAACCTGGACCAGTCTAAATTTTTGTCATCTTGTAATGGCTTAACCCATTACCAGACAGCAAAATTTTAGACTGGTCCAAATTCAAAGGAGTTGCAGATGAGAATTTAAGATTTATGAAATTTTAGTTTTTCCAACTTTCTGATAGAAAACATTGTGTAAAATGAAGAAATTGCTTGTTACAAGCAATTTCTTCATTTTACATAATGTTTTCCCCAATTTCTTCTCTTGAGGGGCGTCAAACAGTATCACTGTCTGGGGATGGGTTAAAGTTAGAACATAAAGAGAAATCATGTACAGTAAAGAAAAAGTTTACTCTGAAAACAACAACAACAAGAAATGTGTCACAGATACTGATGCCCATATTTAATTGTTTTACATATGACTTTCAGTTGTGACCTTGAACTTGGGAGTACCCAAAACAACTTTACTCATGACACTCCCAGTACTTTTCAAGGGGAACAACTGTGCCAAGTTATTTTAAATGCTATCAAGTAATGTAGAAAGTATGCTTCCATCAAGAATTACAGACAAACACTCACCTACAAACACGCCCATCCACACATGCACCCACACAGACATTTTTACTACTCTAAAAAAAATGACTGTACAATGTTGTAGAACTTTAATGAGGAAATAACTTGCTCCAAGCAATTTCTTCATTTCCTATGATGTTTTCTTCCCGGAAAGATCAAGTATCAAGGGTACATTAATCCTTTACTATTTTTCAAAATTTTGGAATTGCCCGAATTCAAAGGGTTAGCAGACAACATTATAAAGTAAGTACCGTTCAAAAAGTGAAACCATTAAATATGATAGAAAGTATTGTGGAAAAAGAAGTAACTACTTTTTAAAATCAAATTCTTCTTTTTGAAGTTATTTTCCACAATCTTTTCTCATGATAAATACCACAGGTACTTAAAAATGAGAAATTGCATGGGAAAGGGTCAACATAAATAATTACCTTAATGTTTCCAATCATGTCATCTCTAGTCATGGAAAACTGTTTACCCATCATACCTAAACAAAACAATAAATATGATAAGAATTTAAACCATTCCCACACAGTCACACTTTTTGACTGCCCCCCCCCCCACAAAAAAAAGTTTTGGAAAACATTGCAGAAAACCAAGAAATTGCTTGTTACATGCAATTTCTTCATAATCCAAAGTGTTTTCTACCCAAAAAACACACAGATTTTAAATTTTCATTAACAAAAATTGTTTTCTGCAACTTCTTTGAATTTGGACCAGTCTAAAATGTTGTTGTCTTCTACTGGATTAGTCGTTCATTTACTACTTTTATAAAAACCTTCCACCATTTATATACTACAGCAAATAAGCTGTTTGAAGATATCATGTTTGTCATTATCACACAGTCCAGTAATTTTATTTTTACCTTTTCTTACAATGTTTTCTATTCTACTTGGCAATTATCATGCAATGAAAATCTAATTTGACTTGTAGTCTAAAATATCTTTCAATATGGACCACTATAAAATTCATTTCTCTGGGAATATGATAAAGGGTCTCTAAAGAACATTTCTGCAAAATTTGGTTGAAACCTGTGCAGTACTTTGTGAGGAATCAATGACGGATGCATGGTGCACATGGACTCACCATTGACAAAACATCATGAAATAACAGTGTTTACTCTAAGCAGATGGATTGGGGAATCCCCAACTTTTTTCAAAGATCCCCCGTATTTTAAACATCGGTGGGAGATATTTTTCTATAAACAAGGAGAATGAAATATCAAACATTTCTCAATTGTGTTGATTTTGCTCTGAAATCCCACACATTTTTGAAATCCTAGAATAAACACTGGAAATAAGCCCACTGGCCTTCAGCCAGTGGAGCTTAAAAAGCAAAAGGAAATAACTCAAAAATATGCATGCAAGATTGTGATAATTGTTTTCTACATTTCTCCTGAATGAGGTCCCATATGGGACGACCAAAAAGTGGTCGCTTAAGAAAATGGTCACTTAACCCTTTCCTGGTTAATCCCTGGTTTTTACGTCCCTGTGATTTTATAATGAAGAAAACATTGTGGAAAAAGAAGAAATTGCTTGTCACAAGCAATTTCTTCTTTTTCCACAATATTTTCTACTCTACTGAATGGTTATTTTTCAAATAAAATCAACTTGAAATTTTTGTCTGCAAATTCTTTGAATTTGGGAGGGTCTATAATTTTGCAAAACAGGAAAGGGTTAAACACATTTCTGTGAAATATATCAAGGACTAAATTGATTGTAAACACAAGCTGTAACAGAATTCTCGCTAAACCCTATGTTGTTATAAATCTTATGTTGTTGAGACTCTTTAGAATCATCTCACTGAGACAATTCTGATGGGTTCCAACAACATTGGATTTATTTATGATATGCTTTTAGGAAATAAGACCAGTTTTTATTTTTTGATTTGAAAGGGGTTTGATTGTCGTCACTTAATACAAGTGGTCACTTAAAAGAGGTGGTCACTAAAAAAAGATTGACTCGATACAAGCTCCAGATAAAGTTCTAGTCAGAAAGACAGCAACAGGAAATGAACCTAACTTAGGCAAGCCAAGATTATAACCCATTCTTAAAAACAGTGTAATTCTTAAATGTTATACTGGTCCAAATTGGAAGAAGTTGCAAACAACATTTTACGTTAATGGAAAAAGAAGAAATTTTTGTTAACCCTTTCCTGTACAAACCGGGATTTTGCTTCTTCTTTGTCCTCAATATTTTCTACCACATTAGATAATTTCATTTCAATTTGCATCCAATATATATGTATATTGTCGTCTACAACCTTTTTCAATTCCAACCGGTCTAAAATTAAAAAAAAAATAAAAAATAAAAAAAAAACGGAAAGGGTTTTCAGTCTAATTTGCATGGAGTTTTCAATCAATCTTCATCTTTCAATGGGCCCATTGCCATTGAAAATAGGGATCATTTCACCATTTTTGTTGACAAGTTCATTTTAACTTTTTTTATGCTGAACTCAGAATAGTCCTGTTTTGATAGGAGTTATAGAAAAAGAGAAGCCTGCACGTAATAACAGTCTGATATTTGTTTTCACTACATGCTTGTCCTTTTTCAGTCTGCCAGTTTTTTGTTAAATTTTAATTTCAAATAAATACAAAACCACATTTAGCACGTTCAGTGATTTTAGTCCTTTGAATTTTCATTAATTTATTTTACTTTTTTTAAAGGATCTTATTAAACATGACATTTTGGACAAGTAGAATATCGTGTCTTACTAGTCAAAGGCCTATATTATGATTTATTCTGAAAGGAAGTTAAGGGATGGGAGATTAAGATTTTGGGAATTTGGAGATCAAAATAATTTTCGAAACAAATCTAGAGGACCGACCGACAATATCTGCTGCAGATGCCGCTGCTTCCATCCATTCAGCAGTAATTACTTCGTCGACATCTAGAATTGCCGGGAAAGCTTTATGTTTGCCAAGAAATAGCGTCATTTTGCCTACAGGTGGTTGTATATTGGAAACGGAAGTGAGACGTGTTTACATTTGCTGGTCTCCTGAAGGGTAACCTCCTGAAGGGGTACCAGTCAGAAAATAGACAAGAAACTTAAACTCTTGCACAACCATAAAAATACTTTATTATATGTCTTATATTCTTCACTTTTTATGAATTTTCTTGAAAATGGTTTAGAATTGTGTATACCTGATTCTCTTATTAGGCTACATTCCTCATCAAAGGCCGCATAAATTACGAAAGCTTACAGTCTTTTATATTTTTATATGACGTCAAGCGGCCAACGTTTGAATGAAAAAGGTATTTCCAAGAACTCCTTTTCCTATGCTGTTCCGTCAGTTGTATTGCTAGATTTTGCTGTTTATGACAAGTCCGCCATGAAATTGATCGTAACTAATATCTTCCACCTTATCTGTATTTTGCAAGTAGACGAGAATTTTTTGTACGCTCATTCGGACCCATTCCATACCGTACATCCCAAAATAAACTTTACATATCAGGGCTTTTTTTCTAGAAATTGAGAAGAGGCCTTGACCTGTTCGTTTTGGAATTTTTTTACGCAGTTTTCAGAAGAATTTGGAAACATAGGTTTAATAAAAGAAAGTAAAAAAGTAAGATTCATGCATCACTTTCAAAATTCACTGATAAATAACTATATTTAAGGGTCTTACCAGTAATAAAATGAATAGAAATATTAAACAAAACAAATTTGAAGAAAATAAATCCATATGATGCTAAATTATTTTGTAATTCTGGGAAATTTCTCTGCCACAAGTTGGGGAAAAAGCCTTTTTTGAATTAGGAAATAGCCTTTTATAGGCCCTTGTTAAAGAACAAAAGAAAGCCCTGCACATTGTGGATCATCTATGATTGTTCCAACTTTTAATATTTCGACAGGTTAAGCCTGCATACGTTAAAATTATTGATACTGAAATGGACTAATCTGATTGATCAGGTCAGTTACCCTAATTATGTTGTTGTAACCTATGTAATTATCCACCTGGTTTTTGTACATATATTTATCATTGTTGATGTATCAATTTTTTGATACCATTGGGAACAAAGAGTATCAAGAAAGAGCTTGTCTTATTCATTTCTTTGCCATTCAGAGGTCATTCCGTGCTACCAACGATGTAGTGACTCATTTTTGGGGGCACAATCAGTTTTCCCGGCCATACTGCCAACCTTTTTGGTTACAACATTTGTAGCAACCAAGAATATTGGTCGCACATACTGTAGTAGTATAAAATGTCTGCATTTCTCAGGTCATAAGCTCAGTCCGGTCTTGAGGGTGAATGGACCCTAGGCGAAAAGACCAGGATGAAATACAGTCAAACCTGGTCATCCAGTCACCTCAATTCAGCGTGCACCTGTCTTAAACGGCCAGTTCAATATCATCCTGATCTTTTTTTATACTAAATTTTACCTGTATTCAACAAGCACCTCTAAAACATGGTCAACAGCCGGCAAAATAACCTGAGTTTACGTCCAATTTTTGGGCCCAATTGCAATTTTCACGGAGCAGTAATTATCACGGTGCATAATTGTTTTCGGATTATCTCTTCAAGTGTCTAAATCAGATAAACATTCACGTTGCCCATTAACAGGTGCTTTGTAGATAACTACAAAGTCAAAATGCCTAGATTTTAGCTCTACTGGCCGAAGGCCACTAGAGCTATAGCGATGGCTTTTTCCCGTCCGGCGTCCATGTGTCCGGCCGTCCTTCTGTCCGGCGTCCGGCCGTTAAACTTTTCCTTGTTTACGCGATAAAGTCCACAGTTTTCATCAGATTCCCTTCAAACTTTCACAGAATGATTGTACCATCATAAGGATCTTCCTTTCGAAATTGGGTATGGTCTGTCAAGAAACACAGGAAAAGGGGCCTAATTAAAACTCAATCAAAAAATCCTCGTTTACACGATAAAGTCCACAGTTTTCATCGGATTCTCTTCAAACTTTCACAGAATGATTGTACCATCATAAGGATCATTCCTTTTGAAAATGGGTATGATCCTACAAGAAACACGGGAAAAGGGGCCTTATGAAAATTTAATTTAAAATTCAATTAAAAATCCTCGTTTACGCAATAGAGTCCACTGTTTTCATCGGATTCTCTTCAAACTTTCTCAGAATGATTGTACCATCATAAGGACTGTTCCTTTCGAAAATGGGTAAGACCAGTCAAGAAACACGGAAAAAGGGGCCTTATGAAAATTTAATTAAAAAATTCTCGTTTACTCGATATGGTCCACAGTTCTCATCAGATTCTCTTCAAACTTTCACAGAATGATTGTACCAACATAAGGATCATTCCTTTCGAAAATGGGTGTGTTCCGTCAAGAAACACGGAAAAAGGGGCCTTATTGAAAAATTCATTAAAAATTCAATTAAAAATTCTCGTTTACTCGATATAGTCCACAGTTCTCATCAGATTCTCTTCAAACTTTCACAGAATGATTGTACCAACATAAGGATCATTCCTTTCGAAAATGGGTGTGATCCGTCAAGAAACACGGAAAAAGGGGCCTTATTGAAAAATTCATTAAAAATTCAATTAAAAATCCTCGTTTACGCGATAGAGTCCACTGTTTTCATTGGATTCTCTTCAAACCTTTGTTCCTTTCGAAATTGGGTATAATCCCTGAAGAAACATGGGAAAAGGGGCCTTATGAAAATTTAATTAAAAAATCCTGGTTTACGTGATAGAGTCCACAGTTCTCATCAGATTCTCTTCAAACTTTCACAGAATGATTGTACCAACATAAGGATCATTCCTTTCGAAAATGGGTATGATCTGTCAAGAAACATGGGAAAAGGGGCCTTATGAAAATTTAATTAAAATTCCATTAAAAATCCTTGTTTACGCGATAGAGTCCACAGTTTTCATCGGATCCTCTTCAAACTTTCTCAGAATGATTGTACAATCGTAAGGATAGTTCCTTTCGAAAATGGTTCTGATCTGTCATGAAACACAGGAAAAGGGGCCTTATGAAAATTTAATTAAAAAATCCTCGTTATCACTCTAGAGTCAACAGTTTTCATCAGATTGTATTTAAACATTCACAAAATGATTAAGGATTGTTCCTTTTGGAATTAGGTCAGATCCATCAGGAAACACGGCAAAAGGGGCTATATGAAAATTCAATCGAAAAGTCTTTTAAGAAATACACTCTGGAGTCAATAGTTTTCATCGGATTCCTTTCAAACTTTCACAGAATGATTGTACAATCATAAGGATTGTTCCTTTCGAAATTTGGTATGATCCTTCAAGAAACACAGGAAAAAGGGGCCTTATGAAAATTTTAATAAAAAATTCTCATTAATAATCTAGAGCCAACAATTTTCAACGGATTCTCTTCAAACTTTCACAGAATGATTGTACCATCATAAGGATTGTTCCTTTTGGAATAGGATATGATTCCTCAAGAAACATAGGAAAAGGGGCCTTATTAAAATTTAATTCAAAGATCTTTTTTAACACTCTAGAGTCTACAGTTTTCATCTGATTTACTCCAAACTTTCACAGAATGATTGTACCATCATAAGAATTGTTCCTTTTAAAATTTAAAATTTGGTATGATCAGTCAAGGACCACGGGAAAAGGGGCCAGATAAAAACGGGATTGAAAAAGTCCTCGTAATCACAATAGAGTCCATAGTTTTCAACAAATTCTCTTCAAACATTCCCAGAATGATTATTACATTAAATGGATTGTTCCCTCAGAAGTAGGTTTGATCCATCAAGTTTCATGGGAAAAGGGGCCCTATGAAAATTTAATAAAAAAATCTTAGTTAACACGTAATGGCCCTAGATTTCACCTGATTGACTTCAAACTTTCACATAATGATTGTACCATCATAAGGATTGTTCCTTTCAAATTGGGTCTGATCCATTGAGAAACATAGGCCTTAGGAAAATTCAATTAAAAAAATCTTAATTAATGCTTGTAAGTCCACAGATGAGATGGGGTTGTCTTTATACTCAAACAGAATAATTATACTTTTGTAAGAAGAGTTCCCTTTGGAATTGGTTCAAAGAGTCAACAGTTTTCATCAGATTGTATTTAAACTTTCACAGAATGATTGTACCATCATAAGGATTGTTCCTTTGGGAATTTGGTCAGATCCATCAAGTAACATGGGAAAAGGGGCTATATGAAAATTCAATTAATAAAACCCTGTTAACACAATGAAGCCCACAGCTTTGATCAGATTTTGTTGAAACTTTCACAGAATCATTGGAAGGTCATAACTATCATTCTTTTCATAACAGGGTTTGAACTGTCAAGAAACACAGGAAAAGGGGCCTTATGAAAATTTCATTTATAAATCCTTGTTACCATGTCCAGAGTTTTCATCGGATTTTCTTCAAACATTCACAGAATAATTGTACAATAATAATGATTGTTGATGTTTGCATTAGACCTGATCCGTCAAGTATCACAGGAAAAGGAGCATTATGAAATTTAATTTTAAAATCATTGTACCACAATAAAGTCAACAGTTTTCATCAGATTCTGTTAAAACTTTCACAGAATGATTATTCCATCATGAGGATTCTTTCTTTTCAAATTAGGCGTGATCTGTCTAGTATCATGGGAAAAGGGGCCTTTAGAGAATTTTATCTATAATCCTTGTAACCAAGTCCAGAGCTTTCATTGGATTTTATTTAAACCTTCACAGAATCATTGTACAATAATCACGATTGTTGATGCTGACATGAGACCTGATCCTTCAAGTATCACAGGAAAAGGAGCCTTATGAAAATTTAATTTTAAAAATTTTACACCAAGATAAAGTCTGCAGTTTTCATCAGATTCTGTTCAAACTTTCACAGAAAGTTTGTACCATCATAAGGATTGTTTCTTTTCAAATTGGGCTTGATCTGTCTAGAATCATAGGAAAAGGGGCTGTATGAAAAATTATTACCAAATCCTCATAAACACAACAATGCCATCAGTCTTTATCAGAATCTCTTCAAACTTTAATAGAATGATTGTACCATCATTTGGATTGTTCCTTTGTAAATTAGGTCTGATTGCTTAAGTGACACAAGAAAAGGGACCTTATAAAAATTTTATTACAAAACATCATTAATACAATAAAGTCCTCAGTCTTTATCATTTTCTTCAAACTATCATTAGGATTGTTCCTTTGTACATTGGGTCTGATTTGTTAAGTTTCACGGAAAAAGGGGCCTTATGAAAATTTTGTTACAAAAATTCTTGACACAATTCAGTCCACTGTTTTCATTGATTCTCTTTAACTTTTAAAGAAAGATTGTACCTTCATTAGAATTGTTCCTTTTGAAATTTGGTTTGTTCTGCAAAGTATCATGAGAAAAGGGGCCCTCTGAAGATTTCACTATAAACTCATTAACACAATAAATTCCACAGATTACACAGATTGAATGTACCATCATTCCAATTGTTGATTTTGACAGTGGATCTGACTATGGCAAGGGTCACATAAAAAGGGGCCTTATGAAGAACTCTCTGAAATATTCTGGTTAACACAATGATGTCCCTTGATTTCACCGGATTCACTTCAAAATTTCACAGAATGATTGTACAAATACTTAGATGGTTATTTTCAGAATTTGGTACAATCCATCAAGTATCATGTAAAAAGGGGACATATGATTTTCTTTTTTTAAATATTCTAGTAAACATAATGAATTCCCAATATTTCATCGGATTCACTTTTAACTTTCACAGAATGATAAAACCAACAGTAAAATATCACAGGAAAAGGGGCCTTATGAGAACTTGAATTTAATATCTTTTTGCTAACACAATAAAGTCAACAGTTTTATTGGATTCTCTTCAAAGATGCATGGAATAATTGTGGCATTCTAAACACAGGAAAATGGGCCTTACAGATTATCATTCAAAACATTCTTGTGTATGTGATGAAGATCACAATTATTATCAAGTTGTCTTTTAAATTTCACAGGACAATTGTCAGGTTGTAAGGAAAGTTCCTTTTGGAATGAAATTGATCCATCAGAAAACATAGGAAAAGGGGCCTTATTGATTTTCATTCAAAACAATCCTGTTTATGTGATAAAGCCCACAATTATTGTCAGATTCTGATGAAATATTAACAGAATGATTGTAGGGTCATAAGGTAACTTTCTTTTGGAAATGGAGTGGATCTGTCATGAAACATGGGAAAAGGGGCCTTGAGGATTGTTGCTTAAAATGATAAAGGGGATAAAGCCCCCTTTTTTTCTTTATGCATTCTTCTTTGAGCAATTAACTTCCTTAAATATCAGATTTCTTTAATGGAAAACTTGATAACCAGTAGAGCGTCTCAGGCCCTCATGGGCCTCTTGTGTTATATTGCTCTTATTCAGTGATTGAATTTTATGCATATGATATTAAAACGTTATCAATTAAGTTAAATGTGAATTTTATGCATATGATTTTCAAACGTTATCAATAAAGTTTAATGGAGTATGATGATAGAAATTATTGTTCTCGGAGAGTAATCTTTTTTTTGTTTTGGTACAGAGTTTGTTTGCAATTTAAGAGGTGAGAAATGAGTAAACAAACTCGCCCAAACACTAATTCTGACTAGATTCACAGATAAAGGGGGCTTAATGCAAATTTGTTTTTAACACAACCCCTCCACCATTTTTGGACAAATGCATAATTTTTTACAGTATATGCATATTATTACCATTCTAGATTACATCGCCAAAATTGGGACCTTAAATCTGACGGTGTATATTCTGACTTTGGCTCTCTTGTTATCCAGATTTTCCATTTTTTTTACAGAAAGAATAAGGCATGGAGAAAGATCAGAAACGAAGAAGACGATCTATCAGAAATATAAGAAGACGTTCTAGTGTGTTCTCAGAACCATTAGAATTAGAAAACAAAGAATCCGAAGAAGGTAAAATATACATGTAATATAATTGGGAAAAAAATTATTGCAATGCATGTATATTGTTAGCAATATTTCACTGGTGATGTTGATCTGCAAATTCTGAATGGGACTTTCGTTATATTTTCTAATGTAAAAAATGAATAAGATCTGAAAGGTCACTACTTTTTCCATAGAAAACATCTTGGTAAAAGGACTAACTGCTTTTTACAAACAATTTATCCTTTTAATATTTTTTGCGATATAATATCAAAGATGTATTAAGACATAAGATGTTTATTAGGGGTTTTCTGCAGAAAATGTTCTCGGTTTCCAAAGTCTGCTGCTTTGACATAGCATTTTTAGCTCACCTGAGCACGAAGTGTTCTGGGGGAGCTATTGTGATCGGTCATCGTCCGTCATCCAACCATCCGTCGGTTCACAATTACAAAAAATTCTTCTCCTCCTAAACTAACCATGGAATTTCAACAAAACTTCACATAAATGATCCTTAGGTCATGCTCTTTCAAAATACTTCAAAGAATTGAAATCCATGAAGAACTCTGGTTGCCATGGCAACAGAGTGAAAAAAACTTCAAAAAATCTTCTCCTCCCAAGCCATAAGGCCTAGAGCTTTGATATTTGGTATACATCATCATCTATTGACCCTCTACCAAAACACTTCAAAGATTTACCGTATTCTTAAAATTAGCCCTTTTCTGGGCGATCCCTGTTTTTACATAGAAATAAAGAAGGAAATGTTTAAAAATCTTCTTCTCCCAAACCATAAGGCCTAGAGCTTTGATATTTGGTATACATCATCATCTATTGACCCTCTACCAAAACACTTCAAAGATTTACCGTATTATGAAAATTAGCCCTTTTCTGGGCGATCCCTGATTTTACATAGAATAAAAGAAGGAAAACTTTAAAAAAATTTCTTCTCCAAAACCATAAGGCCTAGGGCTTTGCTATTTGGTACAAATCATCATCTATTGATCCTCTACCAAAATACTTCAAAGAATTATTATACTCTGAAAATTAGCCCTTTCTGTGCAATCTCTGATTTTACAAAGGATACATAGAATAAAAGAAGGAAATCTTTGAAAATCTTCTCCCAAACCATAAAGCCTGGAGGTTTGATATTTGGTATATATCATCAGCCATTGACCCTCTATCAAATTACTTAAAAAAATAGCCATTTTCTGTGCAATCCCTAATTTTAGTTAGGAATGAATAATGATATCTTTGAAATCCTTCTTCTCCTAAACCATTTGGCCTAGAGTTTTTATACTTGGTATGTGTTGATGTCTATACTTCAAAGCATTACCATATTCAGGAAATTAGTGCTATATGGTGGGATCATTAATATACCTAGGATTTAAAGAGAAATCCTTACACATCTTCTCCAAATAATTAGACAGAGAGCTTTGCTATTTTGTTTAAATCATAAAGCTATGAACCATATACTCAGGGGAGGGATTTAGGACCATCATGGTCCTCTTGTTTTAAAAAGATATATACATGTAAATCTAAAAGAGGTTGATTATGATTATGATCTAAATTCTTCATAACTCTTCCATACCTATTTGTGGGTACTTATTTGAATCGTTTTACAAAGCAATTCAAATGAGTATATTTGATATAGCATTTTGCCTGCTACATGCAAATTCAGCAATTACTCCCATTTCCACATTGTTTTCCATAGCCATGTTTCTTCAGCATGTGAATTTGTATGGTGATGGGTTAATTATACCCTCGCAAAACTAATGTTTTCGGGGGTATCCTGGAATCACTGTCCGTGTGTTCATCTGTCTGTGTACAAAATACTACCAATTTTGTGTCACAAACTCCTCCTTCATTTTTGTTCAATACAATTGAAACTTAATACAAAGATTAACCACATGTTGAAGTTTTGCTATACGCAATTTTGAAGTCTTAATTCCCCCTGGTTAAAGAATTATCTCCCCTTGAACTTAGACATTATTTATGCTTTTTAGACATATACAGCTAATTATACTTCCAATTATGTGTCGCGAACTCCTCCTTTCTAGAAAAGCAAACTCAGTAGCTATGTCCTTGTATTGTTACACTGAAAGCACTGGCATGGGTATTAAGTCAAATACTGTGACAAGTTCTATTTTTTACTGTGGCCGTCATAGCGCAGTCGGTAGCGTGTCATACTCCTAATCATCAATCATTGGATGTAATATGTTCGATCCCTTGCGGCGGCACATATTCTTTCCGACATTTGTTTCTCACCAATGGATGGATAATCGTAAACCTAAGTGGGATAGCAGCTGGAGGCTAGGAAAGGATGTAGTGGTAGTACTGGTGTGAGAAATACCAGGAATCAATTCTTAGGTGCTCCAGCCACCGCGATATGACTGAAATACTGTTAAAGTGATGTTAAACCCAATTTAATCAATCAATCAAAGTTCACTTTGGGGCTAAATGAATGATTTGATTATTCGATGGATTCTTTGATTGACAGCTGTGATCTTTCAATTACTTCTCTGTATATTTTCAGCTGTTACTAATCGGGAAAATGTATTTGGTAGTTTGTGGATGGAGACTGAGGAGCCAATCATCAAAAAGAAAAAGAGGCGATCTAGTATGTTTAATCCTAATTCTCATTATCTGATGGAATTGGAGAGTCAAAATAATGTGATGGATTATAGTTCAGCTTGTCAGGTAGATGGCATCGATGACACTACTAACAGCTACAATTTTAAACCAGATGAAACAGGCTGTTTAAAACCACCAGAAGATATACTTTCAAATCTTACAAAAAACTACTCTGTAACCAGTAGGGAAAAGGGCTTCTGTTCTCAAAGACAATCTGATAATGATAAAAAAGATTATGATTTGTTTGTCACAAATACTGTTTCTGAAACAACTGATGTAAACAGCTCACTAACACAACCAAACAACACACTGGGATTGTCAAATGAGACCAATTTAAAACAGACTGATGATGTCTTCACAGAATCTTGTCAACTGACAACAGAATCGGGATTTTTGTCAAGAGAAATTGATAACACATCACACGATAACCAAGATTCACAGAGCTTACGAAATAAAGTGACAAATGAGATAGGCTTAAATTCACCTCCTCCAGTCAATGAGTCAAGTGAAACAGGTTTTGACTCGCCTCCACCAATCAGTGTGAATTCCTCTCATCATTACAGGCAAACTCACATGTACCCAGGCAGTAATGACATTGTTACCCCACCAAATGTATCCGACAAGAAAATGACACCACCGTCTATGTCGCCCGAGTACCCGGAATCACCTAGAGAGAATGGATTCACTAACAGTCATGATGAAAGTTATTTAGCCCTTGATGAGACTTACTCAAACAGATTCCAAATGAATAAGGAAAATAGTCTGAATGTTGAAAATACAAATGTTGTAGTGAACCTCTCGCAGGAAGTACCATTTGCAGGAAAGAATGCTATAGACAAAACCAGTAATGCAGAAAGCACTTCACCAAGTTATTTCTCAATTACAAAGGCAATAGGTAAAGTGGTAGAGTTTGTTAAGACAAGCCCATCATATATTTTTGGATATGATAGTGCAGATAAAAATTGTGAAAATTTGTCTGCCTCTCCAGTCCTAAAGTGCATCCAAACAAACAATGTAGCAACTAGTCCGAAAAAATCATCAAATTTGGTGGGTGTTGCTCTTAATGATCCTACAAACTCAAAGAAAAATACAGAAGAGAAAGTTTCTGGGTCACCAGCAAAGGACTTTTTTACAGATACATTTAATGCAGTCTTGAAAGCATTTGAAACTCCAAAAGAAAAAACAAACAAAAAGGTAGATGATTCTAGTTCCAGAGGGAATAAAACTAAAGCAGTGATGTCAATGAATCCTGCAGACAAATCAAAAAGTGTTGCAACACCTTCAGAGAGAATTGAATGTAAACAAATTTATAATTCAGTGGACGATTTTATCAGTTCTCATCAAGATATTGAAAAGTCAAGCTGTGTTTTAGGACACAATAACACTAATGTTTCTGCTGATCCTGTTGTTGCTACGAAACTTGTCAATGGGTCAGAAAACATGGTAAGCTCAAAAGTTTGCTCTGGTATGACTAGTGAACTTTTCCATGGGTTTGACACAATTGAAAATTCAAATGTATCCCCTAATGAAAAAGGTACACTTGTTCAAGGATCTGAAACAATGGTAAATGCAAATATGCTTAATGATTCAAAAGATAAACTTGTCCAAGGTTCAGAAGCAATGGTAGATTCAAAAGTGTGCTCTGAAAGAAAAGATGAACTTGTCCATGAGTCGAAAACATTTCTAAACTCCAAAGTGTGCTCTGAAACAAAAGGTAAACCTATCCATGGATCAAAAACAGTTCTGAACTCAAAAGTGTGCTCTGATACAATTGGTGAACTTGTCAATAGTTCAGAAACAATTCCAAACTCAAACATGTGCTCTCAAACAATTGATGAATTTGTCCATGGGTCAGAAACAAAAGTGTGCTCTAAGACAATTGGTGGATGTGTCAATGGTTATAATGCAAAAGACCAGTATTTAGATTCTAATGTTAAAGAGATTAATGTTAATGAAGTTGCTGTATATGAACAAATGAATGATAATACTGATGTTGAATGTTCTAAAAACTTGCAGGCTAACTCTTTTAACACTAAGGATTATAAGGATGCATCTGATAGTAAAGGTATCAAATTGCCTGAGAAAAAACCTAAAAACACTAAACCTAAAAAGATTGGACAACCAAGAAAAAGAGGAAGAAGGTCTGTAGACAAAAGCACATTGGAAGAACTGCCTGAATTTGATGAAAACCTGACGGGTACAATTAGCAATTTAGTCTCAGCATTTACAGACACTACAGACCAAACAGATAAACTAGCTTGTCCCAAAAAGTCCAAGGGTGATAGAAGAAAAGGAAGGAGATCAGGAAACATAGATACATTTAGGACTGAATTAGAAATTTTCAGAGAGTCAAATCTAAAAGACTCTGAAATGTCAGATGATTCTTGTACCCAAAGTAATGAGAGTCAAAGTGATGGGAACACGTCTGATAGTCAACTTGAATTAAAGACTTCCAGACGATCACGCAGACGTTCAGCTGAGGCTGCCATATTGAAAATACAAGAAGTTACTGAACTGAGTGATAAGGATGCTACAGGAAAAGTTGACAAACAATCAAGAAAGAGAAAATATGAAATCGACAACAGTGAAATTGAAAATATTTATCGAAATAAGAATTATGTTAAACCTGAGGAACGCAAACCATGGCATACTATTTACGAGAATCCTAATAGAGCTGGAGAGGCGTTAAGCAAAAAAAGAATGACAAGGTTTATCGACTTTGAAAAACCTACACAGGCAAAGCTACGAAAACGTGCACAGAAAGCCTTGAAATGTGGTTGGAATATCGGGTCTAAGAAAAGAACTGCTCTCAATGATGATGTAGTTAAGGAAAGGTTGGATAGACTCTGGTCAGAACTTGATAAATCTAGTCCTGAGTCCCCTTCACTTGAAAAAGCATTAAGATCAATTGTGGAAACTGAATAATTTATTCTAGTTAACCCTTTCCTGTTTTATGAAATTTTAGACTGGTCCAAATTCAAAGGTTTTGCAGACGACAATATAAAATTGATTTTATTTGAAAAAAACCCATTCAGTAGGGTAGAAAATATTGTAAAAAAAGAAGAAATTGCTTGTTACAAGCAATTTCTTCTTTTTATACGCCCGTCGAAGACGGGACGTATTATGGGATCACCCGTGGTGTCCGGGCGTCCGGGCGTCCGGTCGTCCGGGCGTCCGGTTGTCCGGGCGGTGTCCACTTCTTTGTCCGGAGCATAACTCTGTCACCGTAAGTCCGATTGACTTTAAACTTGGCAGTTATATTCTTCTCATCAATACGGAGTGCAGTGCGCAATAACCATAACTCTACCTGGCTTATTTTATGAGTTATTGCCCTTTGTTGTTTTTCATACTTGAATCTTGTCCGGAGTATATCTCTGAAAGTATTATAGCTAGGATCATGAAACTTTATGGGTGTATAGATCTCACCAAGGGGGAGTGCAGTGCACAAGAACCATAACTCTACCTGGCCTATTTTTTGAGTTATTGCCCTTTGTTGTTTTTCATACTGGAATCTTGTCCGGAGTATATCTCTAAAAGTATTATAGCTAGGATCATGAAACTTCATCGGTGTATAGATCTGACCAAGGGGGAGTGCAGTGCACAAGAACCATAAATCTACCTGGCCTATTTTTTGAGTTATTGCCCTTTGTTGTTTTTCATACTTGAATCTTGTCCGGAATATATTTCTAAAAGTATAATAGCTATAATCATGAAATTTCAGGGATATATAGAGCTCAACAAGTAGGAGTGCAGTGTACAAGAACCATAACTCTACCCAGCCTATTTTTTGAGTTATTGCCCTTTGTTGTTTTTCATACTTGAATCTTGTCCGGAGTATATCTCTAAAAGTATAATAGCTATAATCATGAAATTTCAGAGATATAAAGAGCTCAACAAGTAGGAATGCAGTATACAAGAACCATAACTCTACCCAGCCTATTTTTTGAGTTATTGCCCTTTGTTGTTTTTCATACTTGAATCTTGTCCGGAGTATATCTCTAAAAGTATACTAGCTAGAACCATGAAATTTCATGGATGAATAGAGCTCACCAATTGGAAGTGCAGTGTACAAGAACCATAACTCTACCAAGCCTATTTTTTGAGTTATTGCCCTTTGTTGTTTTTCATACTTGAATCTTGTCCAGAGTATATCTCTAAAAGTATAATAGCTAGAATCATGAAATTCCATGGATGGATAGAGCTCACCAAGTGGGAGTGCAGTGCACAAGAACCATAACTCTACCTAGCCTATTTTTTGAGTTATTGCCCTTTGTTGTTTTTCATACTTGAATCTTGTCCTGAGTATATCTCTTAAAAGTATTATAGCTAGAATCATGAAACTTAATGGATGGATAGAGCTCACCATATGGGAGTGCAGTGTACAAGAAACATAACTCTACCTAGTGTTTTTTTGAGTTATTGCCCTTTGTTGTTTTTCATACTTTGTTTGACAAAAAAAAATCATTCAAAATAACCTCAGTTCTATTCAAACCCCAAGTTAATATTAAGCAGTGTGACGGGCGTATCTTGTGACAATTTGGCACCTTGTTTCACAATGTTTTCTCAATAATGAAATCACAGGGACGTAAAAAACAGGGATTAAACAGGAAAGGGTTAAAGTCTTGATGGTTTACTTTTCTCTCATTCCCTCGATTGAGTAAAATTAGAACATAAAGAGTTATTTTCACTTTATCAGTATCTGTCGATGTTGAGAACTGCATTATACATTACAATGATAGGTGTTTGAGAACTGAAGGGTCGCTGATCAGGCTCACAGAGCTCCGACAGGAAGGTTGATGAAGATATTAAATCGTGTTATTTTGCTAAATTTATGGTCAGTGGCTTGTAACAAAAAGAGTAGGTTGATTGGCAATCTAAATTTCATAACTATAGCTTGAATAAGTTACAGCATTTATGTCGCTAAACTGTCAAAAATGCTTTGCATTAAAGTCATTAAGTGCGATGTTCAACGTTTATTGCCGTTCTAGATGTATAAATTGATTGGTTAATAGATTTATTTTGATTGGCGGGCGCTATCTGTCAACTGCATCGGACAAAAAAATGATATTAAAATCAAAGTGAATTTTTTCATTTATTTGCTTTTTAGCTCATCCAAACACGAAGTGCTCAAGTGAGCTATTGTGATCATCTTTTGTCAGGCGTTGTGTCAACAATTTATTTAAATAATATCTCCTCCCAAACAAATTGGCCAATTTCAACCAAATTTGGCATAATGTTCTGTAAGAAATAGCTGATTGAAATTAAATCTATTGAAAAATTGCTAAAATTAGGACCTTTGGGTCCCTAAGTGGGAGGCCCCAGGGAGATGGGGTAAATATAGAAATAAAAAAAGATTTTTAAATACATGTAATATCTCCTGCCAAACCATTGGGCCAATTTGAACCAAATTTTTCAGAAATGTTCCTTAGGTGGACTTGTATAAAAATAGGGGTGGTGTCTGTGTTCGAGAGGTAGAGCATGGGCTTCCCAATCAAGAGGACCTGATACCCCTTAGCAGCTACCAATCTTGGTTCTGTCATTGGCCCACACTTTCAGCGCGAGTATTGGTGCATTTTCCTGGAAACAGAATCGAGAGGGATTAATCTTAGTTGGAAGAACTTGTCTCCTAATTGATGTAAAATAAATAGGTTTAACCTAAACCTATGAAAATAGCTTAACCCCTTTCCTGTTCAAACCTGGGACTTTATGTTACTGTGATTTTATACAAGAGAAATATTGTGGAAAAGGGAGAAATTGCTTGTAAAAAGCAATTTCTCATTTTCCCAAACTGTTTTCTACCACATAGGATTATTTCATTTCAAAATGCACCCAATTTTATTTCTGCAACCTCTTTAAAGTCTAAAACTAAAAGAAAAAATTGGAAAGGGTTAAAGAATTGAAATTCATTTAAAACTCTCGTTTGTATGGCAATAAAGTGAAATGTTAAGATAATCTTTAAAATTCTTCTCCTCCAGACCCAGAAGCCGTAGAGCCTTGAAGTTTTACATGGAACATTAGTATATTGACCTCTTTCAAAACTCGGGTCCCCAGAAGTGGAGCTTCAGGGGGATCAGGTTCATAAAGAAATAAAGAAGGAATTTTAAACAACATCTCCTTACAAGCCATTGGGTCAATTTGAAACAAATTTGGCAGAAATTTTCCTTAGTTGATCCTCCATCATAATAGCTTGAATTATACAAATCCATCAAAAGAACTCTGGTGGTCATAGCAACAAAAGTTCAATCTTTAAAAATCTTCTCCTTACCCAGATGGTCTTCAGCCTTGATATTTAGCATGAAGCATCAGTTCATTTACTTCTTTCTTATTTTTAAAGTTTTTACCACATTTCATATATGTCCTAAAGCCTAGAAAATTGTCATTAAGACTTTTGGATCCCCAGGTATAGAGCCTATAGATGTATAAAGTATGGTCAGGCCCACTTGTATCATAATCCTAACCTTTGCATTTAATTAGATTGTTGAAAGAAAAAGAGCCTTTATCTCAGGTGAGTGCACCAGTGCCAATGGCCCTCTTGTTTTGTTTTCGAGCCCAATTGCATTGAACTAAACATGGTTGTCACTATGTCCATTCGGTGCGAGTGTGCTAGTGCATTAGTGTGTCAGTCCATCCGATTTTCATTTTCTTAACCCATTCCCACTCAATGTTGCTTTTAGACGCCCCAAAGAAAAAGGCTTTGGAAAACATTTTGGAGAATGAAGAAATTGCTTATTACAAGCAATTTCTTCATTATCCACAATGTTTTCTACCCTAAAAGTAAAGAAATTCCAAAATTTCATAACTTTTGAATTGTTATCTGCAATTGCTTTCAATTTGGACTGGTCTAAAATTTTGTCGTTTTGTAATGGGTTAAAGAAAACTTAGGTTAGGCACATGATATTTATTACTATGACTCTCTTCTCCTTCTTAACCCATTGCCAGAAGACAAAATATTAAAATACTCAAAATTCAAAGAAGATGCAGACAACATTTCTAAATTGGTTATACATGTATTTGTAAAGTGAATGTGATATAGGATAGAAAATATTGTAAGCAATCTCTTCTATTCTGATATTGCTTTCCAAAGCTTTAGGTCTTCAAGGCGTCAACATGTGGGTTTGCAAGGCAATTGGCTTACCATTGGTGCAAGAGATATGTTTCCTTAAAATCCATTTCTAGTTATTTCTTAATTACCCAAAGTAAATTAAAAATTTATAGTAGATATAAGATAATAGATTTTGTAGAGCAAAAGTAATTGTTTTGCTTTAGCCTTAAGGGGCTCCAACATGTCACAGTTTTGGCTTCTCACAAATTTATAACTTACAAGGGTTTGCGAGAAATTCAGTGAAAATCTTTGTCTTGGCAATGTCATGCCTGGTTAGCTCAGACAACACCAATGCTCTTGATCCTGGTGTTATGGGTTTGAAGCTCGCTCAGCAAGTATTCATTACAACAGGTGACAAAAGTAATTCAAACGTGTCATTTAACCTTGTCATGCTTAATAAAATCTTTATTGAGAATTACACAAAAATCAAAGGACTGAGAGCACTGTAAGGTTTTAACCCATTCCAACTCAATCCCTCATTTTTACGCCCCCCAAGAAAAAAGCTTTGGAAAACATTGTGGAAATGAAGAAATTGCTTGTATCAAGCAATTTCTTCATTATCCACAATGTTTTCTATCCAAAAAGATGAACAAATTCAAAATTCCATCAACTTGAAATTGTCGTCTGCAGCTTCTTTCAATTTGGTCCAGTCTAAAATTTTGCTGTGTTGGAATGGGTTAATTGTTGGTAGATATTTTTTTTAGAAAAACAAGAAGGTGGTGTACACATATGTGCAGTCTGATCTTAGTATATACCCCCTGCAAGAAAAGGAATATTCCAGGTTCAGCATGATAAGGGTTAAAACTTGTCTGTCACAAATGATGAATGATAAGTAGTGCCACTGAGTGGAATGAACAGCTAATGGCTAGGATAGAAAGTTTGGGTTGTACTTGTGTGAGAAACAATAGGTCATGTGTTTAGGTGAACCAGTGGCCTGTGATATAACTTAAACTATGTTGAAAGTTATTTTCATAAACTTGTAAATTCATTAAATTAATCAACTAATCTTGATAAATCATATTTATCCCCACTGGCAATTTAGAGAGTGTCTATTTATGCAAGTGGCTGTAAACATTTTCTTTACAATCAAGTACGATAACAAGAGCTTATGCAATTGGGAGATTTAACCTTTATCATGCTGAACCCGGAATATTATGGATTTGGTGGAAGGTGTAGACCAAGATGAGCCTGCACATAAGTGCATTCTGATCTTGGTGTACACCTCCTGCTTGTAATTTTACTGCCAGAGTTGTTTATGAAATTGATTTCTAAAAGAATTATTGATTTTTGAACAATAAGTTCTATCAGTGTTTTCAGCCCTTTGATTTTTTAAAAAAAAAGTGAATTTTGAAGGAGTGTAGCAAAATTCTTTACATCTTAAACCTTATCATGCTGAAGCGGGAATATTTCTGCTTTGGCAGGAGGCTTAGACAAAATCAGCCTTTGCATATGCAGTCTGATCTTATTCTACACCACTTTTTTGTCCTTTTTAAGCCAGACTTGTTCACAAGATTTACCCTTAAATTAAATATTGACCCTGAAAAAAAGATCTGAAGTACTTTCAGCCCTTTGATTTATGTGATTTTAGAAGAGCATGACGATGGTTAAGATTGCCTTGATTGACAGCAAGAATTTTGAATAAGTATCAGCCAAATATGCAGATAAAACCTGTGTCAAAGCCTACAATTACGTTGGTCAGACTCAAGACTATTGATATCCAACAGGAATTTCCACTCCCAATATTAACCCATTACCACAGAATCCTGCAGCGCTTTTGGTCACCCCTCGAGAAAAAAGGATCATTAAAAAACAATGTGGAAAATTTAGCTTATTACAAGCCATTTCTGCATTTTCCACATTGCAGAGATATTTCTTTGATTTGGGCCAGTCTATGTTTTTATACACCTGTCAAAGACAGACTATATTTCAGGATCACATATGGCGCCTGGGCAGACGGCATCCAGATCTTTGTTCAATACATTACTTTGACACCTTATGTCCAATTGACTTGAAACTTGGCAGTTATATTTTTCCAATTCCCATACAATGACGCTATGACGCCCCCGAAATATAAAAGGTTTCGAAAACATTGTGGACAATGAAGAAATTGCTTGTTACAAGCAATTTCATCATTATCCACAGTGTTTTCTACCACAAATGACGAAGATTTTAAAAATTTCATCAACTTAAAATTGTTATCAATGTTTTCTACCACAAATGACGAAGATTTTAAAAATTTATCCACTTAAAATTCTTATCTGCAACTTTTTGGCTCACCTGAGCACAAAGTGCGAGGTGAGCTATTGTGATCGGTCGTCGTCCGTCTGTCCGTCCACAATTTCTTTAAAAATCTTCTCCCCCTAAACCACCAGGCCAATCACTTTAAAACTTTGCAGGGATGTTCCTTGGGTGAAGTTCTACAAAAGTTGTTAAAAAGAATTTAATTCCATCAAAAACTCTGGTTGCCGCAGCATTTAAAATGGGAATCTTAAGTAAATCTTTAAAAATCGTCTCCTCCTAAACCAGTAGGCCAATCAAGCTGAAACTTTGCAAGGATATTCCTTTGGTGAAGTTTTACAAAAGTTGTTAAAAGAATTTAATTCCGTCAAAAACTCTGGTTGCCGCGGCATTTAAAAATGGGAATCTTTAGTAAATCTTTAAAAATCTTCTCCTCCTAAACCAGTAGGCCAATCAAGCTGAAACTTTGCAGGGATGTTCCTTTGGTGAAGCTCTTCAAAAGTTGTTAAATGAATTTCATTCCGTGAAAAAACTCTTGTAACCGGGGCATATGAAAACGGGAAATTTTAGAAAATCTTTGTTGTCTTTTTTTCCAAAGACTACAAGGCCAAAGGCATTTATATTTTACATAGAACTTAATCATACGTTTCTTTACCAAATTTTTAAATATTTTATCTCTGGGGTCAAAAATGGCCCTGCTCCTGAGGTCCGAAGTTTGGAAAAATGCTTAATTAGAGCAATTTCAAAAGACTTCTCCTCTTAAACAATAAGGTCTAGGATATTCATATTTGGTATGTAGCATAACTAGATAGTTTTGTACTGTATCACCAAAAGTTGGCTTCCTCTGGTCAAAAATGGCCCTGCACTAGGGGTCCAAAATTGGGAAAAACGCAAAACTTGAGAATGCTTAAAAAAAAAAATCTTCATTTTAAGGAGGAGGGCATTTATATTTTGAGTGTAGCATAGCCTGGCTATTATCTATCAGTTTTGATTAAATTATGCCTGTAGGTTAATAAACACCCCCTCCCTGGGTGTCCAAAGTTTGTAAAAATGCTCAATTAGACCATGTTCAATAGTCTTTTCCTCACAATCTACAAAGTCTAAGGCATTCATATTTTGTATATAGCATATCTAGATGGTTCTCTACCATGTTAGCTAAAATCTTAGCCCTGGGATAAAATATGGCACTGCCCCAGAGGTCAAAAATTTTGGAAAACATCCAATTAAAGCAACATCAAAAGTCTTCTCCTTCTGAAATATAAGGTGATGAGCATACATATTTGGTATGTAGCATGACTAAATAATTTTGTATTATGTAACAGGAAAATATGCTCTTACAATAAAAAATGTCTCTGTTCCTGGGGTCGAAAATTGCGTAGATTGCATTAAAAGAATTCTTCTTAATATAGGTTCTAGAGTATTTACATTAAAAACATAGGATAACATTATTGTTATCTACCATGTTTACATCCTTTGGACAAACATGGCCCTTCCCAAGGCATCCAAAGATATGAAAAATGCTCAATAAGAGCATGTTCAAATATCTTCCACTCCTCATGTATAAGTTGTAATGCATTCATATTTTGATTTATAGTACATCCAGATTGTGCTCTACCAAGGTTGCTAAAATTACACACTTTGAAGTTGAAGACAGTAATTAGAGTTTGATTGAAATCTAAATACAAAGAATTTCAGGTAGAAAACACTGAGGAATGGATAAATTGCTTGTCACTCCCTTTCTCACTTTTTTTCAAACCTGAGGGTGACAAATTGTTTGGTAATGGATTAAACTATAAAGCCAAAGGAATTCATTCTTAATGTAAAGCATTACTGGATTGTTCCGTACAAAGCCCAAAACTTTATATTTGTTTTATTTATTTTTCCTCAAATTGTGTCTTTTTTATTCTAAAAAGTACTGTAATTTGCAGATGTCTCAGGTGAGCAATTTAGGACCATCATGGTCCATCATGGTCCTCTTGTTTCAATTTGGACTGGTCTAAAATTTTGCTGTGTGGGAATGGGTTATTGCATGAATACAGAGTTGGTACACAAGAACTAAAACTTTACCTTGCTTACTTTTTGAGATTGCCCTTTCTTGCTTATCTGACTTGAATTTTGTACGGAGATTATCTCTGAAAATATAATGGCTATGATTGTGAAAAATCACGGGTTGATAGATCTTGCTAAGGGAGAGTGCAGTGCCAAAGAACCATAACTGTGCCATGGATAATATTTGAGTTATTCAGACTTAGATTTTGTTCTGAGCATATAACTGAAAGTATAATACATATGATTATTGAATTTCATGTTTATGTAGATGATTGGCCCTCTCTCACAAGTTGTAGTATGACAGGTGCATTTTGTGATAATTTACCTCTCTTGTCATTTTGAAATGGCTTCAATAGAAATTTTTAGCACAATAACAGTAACTTGTAACAAAAAAGTAAAATGGTTGGTTGGCGACCTAAACAACATAACTTCAACCAAATTTAACAGGATACCTCAGGTTACCTTTTATCAGATTATAAAAAAGAATTTTGATTTGATGAAAAATATAGCTTTAACCCTTTCCCGTTTTTTGGAAATTTTAGACTGGTCCAAATTGAAAGAGGTTGCATTCAACAATGGAAATTGGGTGCAATTTCAAATTAAACCATCGTAAGTGGTAGAAAATATTATGGAAAATGCAGAAATTGCTTGTTACAAGCAATTTCTTCTTTTCCAAAATGTTTTCTCATGTATAAAATCACAGGGTCGTAAAATCCCGGGTTTGTACAGGAAAGGGTTAATGGGCAGGGCTATTTTCCATGTATGATATATACTGAAAACTTTGTAAATTTCTCAGAAACATGTTAATTGATTTTAACCAAATTTCATGAAAATGATAACCAGATGACTCTGTGTCAGATTCCTTCATATAATTTTGATTGGTTGAAAAACATGGCTATTTGGGTGGTGGGTTATGTCAATATATGGTATACAGTGAAAATTTTACATAATTAATTTTTCATAACTTGACTTGACATTTGTAAAAACAATGAAAAGTTTGAAATGGTTTTAGAACTATTTCAACAATTTAGATTTATTTTCATTATATACATTTTATTTTAAATTCATGAAAAAATTTGCTTAATCAGTACATTCATGCCTGTGGAGCGATACAGGCGTTCCAGCGCCTCTAGTTTAAACAAGATTTGATAACTGGTCTCTTTTGGGCTAAATTAGTCACTTGAGCTTTTTAGCTCACCGGAGAACAACATACTCAGTTTTTGTCGAGCCTGCTTGCGGGGAGCCGGACATAGTTGTCACTATGACAAGTCAGTGTATGTGCGTTAGTCCAATAGTCCGTAAGTCCGTCCATCCGAATTTGTCCGGACAATTACTCCTATATTTATGGATGGATTTCAAAATAACATGGCACAATTACTCTCCATCATGAGTAGATATGCCATTTGAAAGAATTTTTTGGATAGCTTCAAGGTCAAACACTAAAATTGTGCTTATCTGGAGCATGATGCCAACAAAACTTTGCGGGCTCGACAGCAGTTGCCCTGGGACAACCATCTAGTTTAGAGATTTGAATGTCTGTTGTGGACAATTCATTTTTACCACTCTATATGTCACAACTTAGTATTTCTCAAACTTGCTGAAAAGGTTTGTATAGTCGTAGGGAAGAACCTGATTGAATTTGAACATTGTGACCTGAAGATCAAGAACAAGGGAAAAGGGCCTTATCAACAAAATCCTTGTCAAGGCTGTATAGGTCACAATTTTGGCTCAATCTTTCTCAAACTTGCAGGAAACATTTTGTAAGGTCTTGTGGGAGATTCCTATTGAATATAGACATCCTGTCTTACATCAAGGCAATTGGGGCCTTATTGACAATTGCCTTGTTTCCACTCTTGAGGTCACAAATTTAGATCGTTGCTGAAAATATTTGTTAGGTCATTAGGAAGGTCCCTATTGAATATAAAGACATTATGAACTAGAGCTGTCGCCCTCAAGGGCTGACGAGAATACCCCCCACACTGCTAAAAAGGCTTTTCTATGAAGGATTGGAATTTGAAGCTGTTTAATCACATGCATGTCATGGTGGATGAACATTGCCAACCCTCCACCTCTTTCTGATTTTGTGTTTGTTGCTAGAGTTGACTGATGAGGAAAGGTTACTCCCCCCCCCCCATTAAAAAGTTCAAAATGGCATAACTCTGAAACTAACGACTGGATCAAGATGAAAAATGCAGGTGCACAACTTCATATGATAGGAAACAACCTGATAAAATTTCAGCAAAATTGGTCAAAAAATGTGGGAGGAGAAGAGGACACAAAATTATGTCCACGGACGGACGGACAGACGGACGGACGGACAACCTGATTCCAGTATACCCCCCCATAACTTCGTTGTGGAGGGTATAAATATATCGGGGGAAGTAGGGCCTTATTGACAATTTCTTTATTACTGCTTTTGAGATCATAATTTGAATCAATCTTTCTCAAGCTTAACCATAAATGCTCTTATTTTAAAAAAAAAAGGCACCCACCCATTACATAGTGATATTCACTGTTGTAGTAAAATCGTTTTTCTGCTCATCCAATCACAGCATTTGCCTTTATATCCATTTGACTATATCAAATATCTCATTGTTATCAAATTTGAGTTGATTCATTAGCTTGAGAAAGTAAATTCAGGGGTGTGACCTAGGGCTGTCTTGGCCCTTTTGTTTAGTTCTGTTGACTCAAGTATGCACTTTAGGGCCAACTGCCATCTTGTTTCCAAATGTTTTCTACCCCACATTGCAGTTATTTTCAATTTAATTATCCCCCACTGTTTCGGCGAAGGGGATATAGTAATGGTCTCCATCCGTCCTTCCGTCACTAAACTTGTTCGGAGCGTATCTCTGAAAGTATAATTGCTATCAACTTGAAACTTCATAGGTGGATAGATCTCGTTGAGGAGAAGTGCAGTGCACAAGAACCACGACTCTTGCTTGGATATAATTGGAGTTATTGCCCTTTGTTGTTTTAATGACTTAGATTTTGTCCTGAGCATATCTCTGAAAGTATAATAGCTATCAACTTGAAACTTCATAGGTGGATAGATCTCGTTGAGGAGAAGTGCAGTGCACAAGAACCACAACTCTTGCTTGCATAATTTTGGAGTTATTGCCCTTCGTTGTTTTAAAAATTAGATTTTGTCCTGAGCATGTCTCTGAAAGTATTATAGCTATTATCAAACTCATTGAGAAGAAATGCAGTGCACAAGAAGCCTAAATCTAACTGGCTTCAGTTTACTATCAAGATTTTACGGCGAGGGATGGCCATGTCCGACATGGCTCTTGTTGTACTTCATTTCTTCCTTTCTTTCAATTTGGGAAAGTCCAAATTGTTTAACCTAGTAATTTTTAATTGTTTTTGTTAACTGAAACAAACTGTTTTATGAAATTCAGTGAAATCAAGAAGTGTGGTTTCTTCAAAATTAATCTGAGAGAAAAATCAGTAATTTTACTGAAAAGGCCAAATTTAAATTTGAATAGGGGCGTTAACCCATTCCCACACATTCCCAGTATTTTTTTGGGCCAATCCAGAAAAAAAGCTTTGAAAACATTGTGGAAATGAAGACATTGCTATTATACAAACTTAAACCCTTTTCTGTTTTCAAATTTTAGACTTGTCCGATTTAAAAAAAGTTGCAGATGATAACTTAAAGTGAGTGCAATTTGAAAAGTAACCGACCTTCAGGCTAGAAAATAATGTTGGAAAGAAGAAATTGCTTGTTATAAGCAATTTCTTTTTTTACTGTTATATTTTCTCAAGTATAAAATCACAGGGACGTAAAAACCAGGAATTGTACAGGAAAGGGTTAAACTATTTCAATTTATTTCAGTTTGATAGCAACGAAAGCTTTAAGCTTATAATCGCTTTTGCACACTCACAATCCAGACGTTTTCTTGTCTCGAAGTGGCTTAAACCTACTGCTACCCAATTTTAAAGCTTGGTAGACTTGAACTGGCTATCAAGTGTCTTTCTTATGAACACACTAGGTGATGGTGGGTCTGGCTATTAAGTGTCTTTCCTAAGAACACACCAGGTGATGGTGGGGCTTGAACCATGACCTTCAGATCATGAGTCAAGTACCAATATCACTCCGCCAAAGAAACATTTTCTTCATTGTCCATAACTTTTTCTCCCCTTAACCCTCTCCCGTTCAAATACGGGATTTTACGTTCCTGTGATTTTATACTGAGAAAACATTGTGGAAAAAGAAGAAATTGCTTGTAACAAGCAATTTCTCCTTTTTCCACAATATTTTCTACAATATAGGATGGTTTCATTTTAAATTGCATCCAATTTTCCTTCTCGTCTGTAACCTCTTTCAATTTGGACCAGTCTAAAATTACAATAAACAGGAAAGGGTTAAAGACAAAGAATATTTAAATACCATCAACTCCAAAGTGTCATCTGTAACTTCTATGAACTTGAACCTGAAAAGTTTGACGATTGCTATTGGGTTGGTGAATAAAACTAACTTTCTTTGGTTTTGCAGTAAAATATACTTTAATGAATAGTTTTGATTATAACTTAACAATATGGCCATCCCTTTTAATCTTATCTACACTTTTACATTTTCATCTTCTTAAACATTATCTTAATTGTCTGATTGCCAATGTCAAACAAAGAATCGATTGACCAATCAAATTATTCATTTAAACTGGAAGTGAATTTTGAACTACCAACATTTATTTTAAGGATTTTTGTTGGTTTGGCAACCTTAGACATTACATCTACAGCTTAAGCTGCAGTTTGGACATTTAAGTTGCAAACCAACCATTCTACTTTTGTTACAATGTTACCAACCATAAAATTTGCAAAATAATTCCAGTTAGTATCTATGTCAAACTTCCTGTCAGAGTTTAGTGGGCAGGGCCAGCGCCCTTCAATTATGCAACTATGCATATATGGTTTATGCAGTCCAAATCATTTAAAAAAAATCGGAGTTTTGATGCACTTGAAGTGTACAATGTAGTTATAGAAAATATTGATGGAAAAGAAGAAAACACTGATGACCATCACTCTCTCTTAACCCATTACCAGATGGCAAATTTTAGACTGGTCCAAATTGAAAGGAGTTGCAGACAACAATTTAAAGTGTTTGAAATTTAAGATTTTTTCAACTTTCCGGGTAGAAAGCATTGTATAAAATGAAGAAATTGCTTGTTACAACCAATTTCTTCATTTTGCACAACATTTTTCAATTGTTTTACTTGAGGGACGTCCAAAAGTGTCACTGTGTGGGAATGGGTTAATTTAGCAATATATTTGACACTATAATACATTGGTCAGAATGAGCCACATCAAAAGTCTTCTTTTACATTTTCCTCCATAATCCATAATTTATATGTCCCTGTGATTTTATACTTCAGACAATATCATGGGAAAAGAAGAAACTGCTTGTAAAAAGGAATTTCTTCTTTTCCCACAATATTTTTTACTCTGTAGGTTGATTACTTTTCAAATTGCATCCGTTTTTAACTTTGTAACTTCTTCCAAATTGGACCAGTCTAAAATTTTGAAAAACAGGAAAGGGTTAATAATTTTTGGTGGATCGTTGTTATTTATAGGTGGATTATCTCTTGATAATCTAACCAAAAGACCAGCGCAATTATCAAAAAACTGTTTTGGTAGTTTTAGTCCTGCTATGTATATTTAGACCTGCTTTCAGTCTTTTGACACTCATTAACATCATTTAACCCATTCCCACACAATGATGCTTTTGGACGCCTCTCAAGATAAATGATTAGGAAAACAAGCAATTTCTTAATTTTCCGCAATGTTTTGTACACAGAAAGTTGAAAATGTCTTAACTTCCATAAATATTAAATTGTCTTCTGCAATTCCTTTGAATTTAGACTAGCCTAAGAACTTCCCATCTGGTAATGGGTTAAGTGGGGCCATAGTTGTGAAAATGCTATGAGGTAGCCATGCAAATCACATACAAAATGACACATTTTGTCTGAAAAACTAGCGTTTAAGTCCACTATATCTTTCATTTCATGAAAAACAAAAGCTATATTCTCACTTGTGGCTCTGCAACTCATGAAAATATAGCTTTTGTTATACACTAAATGAAAGTTAAATTGATCTTACACTCAAACAAACAAGAAATTGTCGCAAAGCAGACAAATACCCCCCAGCAGTGCTTGTCAATATACAAGTGCTATCTGCAAAAGAGCCGTAACAGTCTTTGTCAATACACAAGTGCTATCTGCCAAAGGGCTGTAACAAAAATTGGACTTCTTAATTAAAGGGCCATAAATCAGTCAAAAATAAATGGACCATAACCAAAGTAGGATATGCACATGTCTGACCTATACAGAGTCTTTCTGTGAAATTTGAATCAAATCCGTCCAATGGTTGCTGAGAAATTGATTTTTCACCAAAGGGCCATAACTCCATCAAAAATCAATGGACCATAACCAAAATTAAATATGCACATCACTGCTTGATACTGATTATATCAGTAAAGTTTTAATCAAATCCACCCTATGCCTGCCGAGAAATTGAGTGGACACGAAAAAGCTACAGATGGACAGACCAGCCGACTGACAGACCGACAAGCTGTCTCCTATATACCCCCCAAACATAGTTTTGGGGGGTATAATAATTATCGTTTTTATCTTGAAGCTCTTTTATTCTTTACCACATGACAAAATCTAAAATTAGCCGGTCTAAATTGATAAAAGTTGCTGCTAACAATTCAAAACACACTAAAATTGAACATGAGTGCCGTTGTCACATTATACCTTGCCACTTAGGTGCTTTTTTAAAATATCAATCCATAAATGTTAGATGAACTCTTCCATTAACCCTTTCAAGTTTTTTTTTACACAGATCCACATTGAAAGAGGATGTAGAAGACAATGAACATTGGATGTAATTTGAAATGAAACCATCCTATGTAGTAGAAAATTGTGGGAAAAGGAGAAATTATTTGTAACAAGCAATTTCTTCTTTTTCCACAATGTTTTCTCGAGTATAAAATCATAGGAATGTAAAATATCAGGTTTGATCAGGAAAAGGTTAAAGTCCCTTTTACTGAAACACAGCCTAGATTAGTAAAAATCTGCTAATATGCACAAAGTTACTAGGAAAACCCTTTAAGGTCATGAAAATCTGTCAAGAAATACAGAAGTTGTGTTGACAAGAAATTTTGCATTAAGGCCCCTTTCACTGTGATGCAGACATAAATGGCAAACACAGACAATATGGGCAAGGGCAGATGAAATGAAACATTCTGTAAAATTTTCATTCAAATTTGTAGATGTAGGTGGAGATCTGTTAAAAAGATGTGGACAGATGGTTGGATGGTGCCATAAAAAATTTAGTGCAATATATGGTAGAATATAACAAGCAATTTCTCCTTTTCTAACAATATTCTAACATTATTTTCTTCAATTTGTCAATGGGAGGTTTCAAAAAAGTTGATTAAATGAATTCAGACAAGTGTACAAATTGAATTTCTAATGGTGTTTAACCCATTCCCTGACAACATTTTAGACTGGTAGTATTCAAACACGCTGATGACAAAAATATAAGAGTATGTAAATGGGAAAATAGGTAACCTAAAGGAAATACTAAAAATGTGTCACAGACATAGATGCCTCCGCATAATTGCTGGTCAGTTGAGAGTATCCAAGAGAACTTAACTCATAACACTAGTACTCATTAATGGAGATATCTGAGCAAAGTTAATTTTAAATACATTTACCCATTACTAGACAGTAAAAATTTTAGACTGTCTAAATTGAGAGAGGCTGCAGACGACAAAGGTTTATAAAATTTTTAGTTTTTTTTAACTTTCTTGGTAGAAAGCATTCTGGAAAGTGAAGAAAATGCTTGTTACAAGTAATTCCTTCCTTTTACACAATGTTTTCCTAATTGTTCTTCTTGAGGGTTGTCAAAAAGCATCATTGTGTGGAAATGGGTTAATCAATGTTCGGGATATGCTCTGGACAGGAATTGGACACTTTTCTTATACACTCACGCACGGACAGAGATAGCTATGAACAAGAAACAAATAGATAAGAATGAATAAACAGCTGAGTTTTCAATTATCGGTCATTTAATGGTGGTTTTTGCGAAGGAATCTCCTGGAATCTGCAATGATAAATATTTCAAGTTTTACCGACTTAATCAAATATAAACCCAAAAACTATGAATTATTAACCCTTGTCATGTTGAATTATATATTTGTTCAGAATCACATTGGAATCAAAGAGTTGAAAGTGGAATCACCAGTTGTTGGTCAGCATTTCTTTTACAAATTGATTTCATAAACAATTCTGGTTTGAACTGGTCAACAAGAGATGTAGACAAAGATTAGACAGCACATATGTGCAGATTGATCTTTGTCTACATCTCCTGCCAAAAAAAAAAATATTCCAGGTTCAGCATGACAAGGGTTAATAGATATCAAAGAAAATTTCTCAACTTTTTTAATTTCACTGAGTTTTTATGTAACAAACAGATGAGAAATTTTAACCGCCCTGTAGGTGTAAGCAGTATGAAAAAATTGATCCTTTCTCTTATCTCTTGAAACCATAATCAGATTTTCATATTTCACATATTTGTACATCTTGATGAAATTGCAGATGTCATTTTGCACTTATGAAGGTCATTTCAGAGGGCCCAAAGTTGTGATATACCATCAGGTTACCATGTAAATCATATACAGATTGATTTTGTCTGAATAATCAGATGCTTTTCGTTTATAATCAAATCGATATATATCTTTCATTTCATGTAAAACAAAAGCTATATTTTCACTTGTGGCCCTGCACCTCATTAAAATATAACTTTTGTTATACACTAAGTGAAAGTTATATTGATCTCACACTGAAACAAATAATGATCCTTTTTGTCTGGAAGCTCTTTTACTCTTTACCACATGACAAAATTTAAAGTTGGTTAAAATTGATAAAAGTTGCAGCCAACATTTCAGAACACATTGCATTTATATTGCTATTTAAAAACTCACATATCACAGAAAGTATAAAGGAAGGAAGACTTAAGATTATCAACCATCTCCGTCAGTCAGAACAGGGTTTTTTATTGCACTGATTGCCTGTGTCACTGACGTCACATCTTGAAGAATCTTCTCAGCAACTTTTCTCGCCATTTCTTCCTGTTCCTAAAATAAACATAGGAATCCTTTTGATAAATGTATTCCTATGATTTCATGAATGAATATCCCTGTCATGCTAAGCAAGGAAAATTCCCATTATGTGCAGTCTGATCTTTGTCTAGACTGCCTGCTTGTCTCTTTTAACCCTTTCGTGTTTTGCAATATTTTATACCTGTCCAAATTCAAAGGTTTTGTTGACGAAAATTTAAAGTGAATTTGATTTGAAAAATAACCATTCCGTAGGGTAGAAAGCATTGAAGAAAAAGAAGAAATTGCATGTAACAAGCAATTTCTTCTATTTCCACAATATTTTCTAGCCCAAGGTAAAACAAGCTTCGCAGAGAATGCATATACACCTGAAGGGGCTTGTCAGTGGAATATAATACTTAACCTTTGACAGATAAGATTAAACTTGATATCAACAAAATGGCAGTACCCAAAAGAATACAATTATGACTGGTCTGTCTTACAAGAGAAAAAATCTTAAAAGTACAAAAAGTTTCAACCTAGTGAGACTGCACAAATTGTGCAGGCTGGGCAGGGTTAGATCTTTCACTATTGGTATATCTTTTCTATCTAGAATAATCATCCTACCTTACAATATAACATTTTTTGTAATGAGAGTTGTGGTTGCATTTTTTCAACATTAAGAATCTTCACTGTGAAACACAGTTTGTATTAACAGCACTATGGGTCACATTGTACACAAAAAACATAATATTTAGCATTTCCCTAAACAAAGGGGAAACAATTCATTAATCACTGAAAAGACAAAATGTTAGGACAAGTACACATTATGAAGAATCATTGTAGTAAATTTCAATAATTTTCAATCAACACTAGGCACAAGTTGTAACCATTTCAAAACTTGTTTACATAAGAAATTAGGCAATTTTTCAATTCTAGGGCAGATAATTGATGAAGAAATGGAGTTATCTGAATTTCAAAGGTCTAATGCACCACTAGAGACAATGCAGATTCATTATGCAAAGTTACAACTTCTTTTATTGAGACTGTAGGAGGAGTTGGGCACACAAGAAATATGGTTATTTTTTTCCATTCAAGGGGCAGATAATTCAAGAATGACTAGAGTGATTTAAATTTCAAAGGTCTCATGCACAACTAGACATCATAGAGATACAATGTGGCAAGTTTAAGTTTGTTCTCATTGATACTTTTGGAGGCGTTAGGCAGACATGAAATATAGTGATTTTTTTCTTTCAATTTAAGGGCAGATAATTCAAAAACGACTTGGGTGATTTGAATTTCAAAGGTGTTATGCACAACTAGACATCATAGAGAATCATTGTGGAATGTACAGTTCATTCCTATTGATAGTGTAAGAGGAGTTGCGCACATAAAAATTGCTCAAAGACAGACAGATGGACAGACAGAAAGACAGACCACTGGGGCCATAACATAATACAGCCCTTAATAATTTCATAGACTTTAAATTGTCGTCTGCAACTACTTTCAATTGGGACCAGTCTAAAATTTTGCCGCTTGGTTATAGGTTAACCCTTTCATGTACAAACCTATGATTTAACATCCCTGTAAATGTTATTCTTTAGAAAAAATTGTGGAAAAAGAAATGGCTTTTAACAAGCAATTTATCCTTTTCCCACAGTATTTTCTACCACATATGATGGTTTCATTTCGAATTGTATCCAATTTTTACTGTCATCTGCAACCTCTTTCAATTTGGAGAAGTCTAAATTTCCAAAAATCAGAAAGGGTTAACACAATCCCACACAATGACACCAATTTGACGCCCCTAAAGGAAAACAATTCGGAAAAAATGTATAAAATAAAAAGAATTGCTTGAACCGAAGCAAATTCTTCATTTGATAATTATTTTGATAGTATCATTGGTCTACCAGTGAAAAAATTAACCCTTGTCATGCTGAACCGGGAATATTCCCGTTTTTGCAGGAGATGTAGACCAAGTTTAGCCTGCACATAAGTGCAGTCTGATCTTGGTCTACACCCATGCTTGTACTTTTCCTGACAGAGTTTATGAAATTGATTTCTAAAAGAAATATTGATTTTTGAACAACGACTTCTATCAGTGCTTTCAGCCCTTTGATTTTACAACAATTCAGACAGATAATGTATACAACATGACAAGGGTTAAGAGCTAATTCAATGAGAAATCCCAATAGTCTACAAGCATTAAGGAAGAAGCAATGTATGTGTATAACAAACAAATTATTGTAAAACATATTTGAAGCACAATTAGCTAAACCATCTAAACTACCTTCTCTCTGTCTTTTCTACTCCTGAAGAATTTACTTCCTTGCTTCTTTTCAACTTTCTTTTTCTCTGGTTGAGCACTTTCTGGGTCTGGTACAAAGTTGGACACAAATTGGCCTAGAGAATCGATTCTACCTAGGCTCATGTTCCTACAATGAATGATGATGAAATCTTTGTTCACTACTTTTGAGGGCTGTGTATTTTTATAAACCATTTATCAAAATACAAAATTTCAGACTGACCCAAAATGAAAGAATTTGCAGACAACAAATTTAATTGACATAAAATAATGTAGAAAACAATAAGAAAATGATAAATTGCATGTTACAAACAATTTATCTTTACTCTACTAAGTTATCCATGATCAGATTTCTTCAGGATGTAACAAGAGCTTTGTCCACAGGACACAGATGCCCCCACCGGTAGCTTTGATAATAACTACCAGTGTAGTAATAACTACTATCAACTGTGACCTTGACCTATGTAACCCCAAAAAGATAGGGTACTTCCTTGGAATATTGGCAATACTTGTAAGAAGTTTGATGGTTGTAGGTCAATAGATTCTAGAGTCAGAGCATGGAAAAGAACATTTCTACAGATGGACAAATGCATGGATGGAAAAACAAACAAGGTGAAACCAATACACCCCTATACTTAGTAGTTGAGGTGTAAATAATCAATCAACCTATGAAACTATGACATTTGCAGCCATTTTATTAATTTTTTCTGTTAGTTGGCCACTTAAATATCGTAACTACAGCTCATTTAACCTGTAGTATAAGCTGTAGTTATGACATTTAGGTCGTCAACCAACCATTCTAGTTTTTTGTGCAACTGCCCATAAACTTGGCAAAAAAACACACTCTTAAATATCTTAGCGGAACTTCCTTTAGGAGTCAATGGGCTGAAAAATTTATCTTACCCTGAAGATGGTCGTTCCCATAGTGAGTCTGGGTTCAGCAGTATAGGATCTAGTGCCATGTTTTTCATATTCTCCTCCAGTTTATGAAGCTGTACAGGCCGTGTGTACCCTGTGGCCAATAAGGTGTTCTTGGAACTAATACTTTCACTGCCCACACTCTGACCCCCAACACTATGTTCTGATGAAGACTCGCTGCCTATCATGATGAAAAACATTTACATTTCAAAACTACTGATAACATTTTGTTCAACTTTTACTTTCTTTTTTCTTTTGTTTTCTTCAAAGATACTGTTTTTTGACATTTTATGAATTCTGAAAATGTTTCATAAATGCCCATTTCCAAGTTTTACAAATAGAATTTCTGATTTAAATAAAAACAACTCAAGCTGGTGCAAAACTTTGGCTGAAGACGCTGGATAATGAAAACGAGAATTGGACCATAAAGAAACCAGAAATTCAGAATTTGACCTTTGAACTTCCTTTATAACCTTGAACTTTGGCAGAGAAGCCTGGATCAAGCACATCACACTTGCTCTGAGATGTGGCCCATAGGATCCCGAAATACAGCCAAGTTAAGCCTCTCCTGTACAAACCCAGTCTAAGGTTTCAATAAATGGGAAAGGATTAAACCTTGATCTTTGGAGTAAGAGGCATATTTCAATCAATGAACACCAATTCTCACACATTCAAAATCTACTAGAGAGTAAAATATTATGTGAATCAGACCAAAGATCAAGAGATAAAGGCAAGGTCAAAATATGACCTTTGACCCTTTTTTGTGACCCTAGCCCTTAAATCAGTAGCCTGAATCAAGGGTAGCCAATTTGCTCTCATTAACATTAAAATGTACAAGTTTGTGAAATAATATGAGAATCAGACCAAAGGTTAACCCATTCCAATACAGTGGAATTTTAGACCGGTCCAAATTGAAAGGAGCTGCAGACGACAATTTCAAGCTGATTAAATTTTAAATTTTTTCGTCTTTGTGGATAGAAAACATTGTGGATAATGAAGAAATTGCTTGATCCGAGCAATTTCTTCATTTTCCACAATGTTTTCCAAAGCGTTTTCATTGAGGGGCGTAAAAAGGAGGGATTGAGTGGGAATGGGTTAAGATGACATAGGCAAGGTCACGACAATGTGCCTACATTATAACCAATGGTCATGAACCCCTTGCCAGACAACAGAAATTTAGACTAGTCAAAATTCAAAGGAGATGCAGACAGCAATTTAATTTTAGTTCATGAAATTTGAAAAATCCTTTTGGGGTAGAAAAAAATTCACACAATCTTTTCTACCCAGAAAGACAAAGACTTTAAACATTTAATCAGTTGGACACATGTTGCCATGTAATTCACACATTCACAGATTTTGGATTGTGTTTGTTTTTTGTCTCTTTTTTGAGTTAAAAGAGATAGAATAATTTGTTTTTCATGCAAAGTCAATAAATCTTTCATTGAGAGAACAACAGAAGTTATATTTTCCCTTGAGTTATACACTCAATAAAAGATAAATCAATCTTAAATGGAAACAAATAATTGCCCTCTATTTTTTCACTTTATCTTAGGAAAAGGTTCATCAAAATCAGATTATTATGGACAATAAACATCACAAAAATGCCTACCTCTTCTTTTTCTCTGTCCAAGAGGAAATTCCTGAGCTGTCTGTACCAATGAAACTAACTCTGAGAGATATTTATAATACACGTCACTTGCCAGGAACCGAGCAAAATGCAACTGAAATAATAAACATAAATGTCACCTGCCATGCAAAGAAGGGACCAGCTGAAATATGCAAAAAGTTTTGACCCTGGTCAGACAATCAGACAGGCTGACCAGGTTTGAATTTTTTCACCTTTTGTAGCTATTCTTCAAATATGGTACATTAATTTTAACAAAAGTACCTCTGAATGACCTCTGCTGGATGTCATCTCTTTCTCAAGCATTTGTTTTACAGAACATCTGAGAGGCCCTTTTTTCTTAATGGTTATTAATTGTCTACAGAACCATTCTCATGCTGAATAAAATCCTTCTTCAGAGTTACATTTAAATCAAAGGGCCAAAAGCACTGGAAATCCTTGATTTTGAGGGTCAATATTTTTGTTAGTTAAAGCTTTGTAGATATCAAACTTGAGGTTCGACTAACATCAGACTGAGCACACATGTAGGCTGATCTTAGTCTATACCTACCAAAGCATTTATATTGTGTATATTCATCATATTTATTAACAGATGGTCCTTTATCCCATTTCTGGTCTCCCTTACCTTTTCTAGGGTGTAAAGCACTATATATCTTGGTTTGGCAAAACACTCAGGTAATGGACCCTCCTCTCTACAGATGTTACCTTCTACTTCAAATCTAATGTCATCTGGAAATCCAATTGGTATCTGGGCTTGAAGGGAAAAATACCTGAAAAACACACACAATAATACATTGATATAGGCTCATAGACAAGAGCATCACCTATGGGTACCTAACTCTTAGTTGTTGCATGCTTGATAGTATATTTTGCATTTTCCACAAGATTTTCCAAAGCTTTTCTCTTGAGGAGCATAAAAAGGAGGTTTGGGTGGGAATGAGTTTAACATTCATCAGAAAAATATGAATAACCCAAAATAGTAATTTCATAATTTTACTATTTCACTGGTCTATCAGTTATAAATTGATAATAAACAAATTATTTTCCATAATTAACCCTTGTCATGCTGAACCTGGAATATTCCGGTTTTAGCAGGAGGTATAGACAAAGATCAGACTGCACATGAGTGCATTCTGATCTTAGTCTACACCCCCGTCAGTCCTTTTGAAGCCAGAGTTGTTTATGAAATAAATTTTTAAAAGATGTATTGACAACAGAACAACAAGTACCACCAGTGCTTTCAGCCCTTTGATTTTAATACAATTCTGAAAAGGATTTTATTCAGCATGACTAGGGTTAACACTAAAAATCATTTAAACTTTCCTGTTAAACTCTGGTTGTTACAACCCTGTAAATTTATAAATGAGTAAACATTGTAGAAAAAAAAAAGAAATTGCTTGTAACAAGCAATTTCTTCTTTTTCGACAATATCTTTTATCCTTCTGATTGATTATTTTCCAAATAAAATTCACTTTAAATTTTCTTCTGCAAAACCTGAATTTGGACAGGTCTAAAATTTACAAAAAACAGGAAAGAGTTGAAAACAATTACACAAATCTTACTTTTCATAAAGCACCATAGCATCTTGTTGAGCTTGAAGACCATCATAATTATGTTGGGAAGACAATAATTCTTGAAAGTTATCCGTGGCTATCACAAAATGGAGGAGATGACTGAAACCTTCTTGTTCAGCATACTGTTATAGAAGAAAGTTTACAATATCACAATAAGGATACACAGGGAACTGTTTAACCCATTACCAGAGGGCAAAATTTTAGACTGGCCCAAATTGAAAGAAATTGCAGAAGACAATTTAAAGTTAATAAAATTTTTGATATTTTCAACTTTCTGGGTAGAAAACGTTGCGTAAAATGAAGAAATTGCTTATTACGAGCAATTTCTTCATTTTCCACAATGTTTTCCAAAGATTTTTTTCCTTGGGGGCGTCTAAAGGTGTCACTGAGTGGGAAATGTTTAAACACTACACTTAATTTTCAATATTTGGGCAAAAATTGAATTTATCAAGAAAAAGAAAACAAATCTTATATCAGAACATAACTTTATATAAACATATTTGCAAATATAAACTGGCTGTATTGAGTGATCATAATTTTCAAGATATAAGATTTGTTTTCTTTTGTTGATAAAGGTAATTTTTGCGGAAATATTGAAGATTAGAGTGTTTATATATAGTGAAGAAAGTTTAGTTATACAAGGTATGTCCTTTCGAGTTTAATGATTGTCACAGCTATGATGGGGAGGCAATAATTCCTGAAAGTTTACCGTAGCTATCAAAAATGGAGGGAATGACTGAGACTTTCTTGGTCAACATAGCCTAAACAGATAAAACAATGGATATTTAAGCTATATCATGTTGAGTTTGATGACTAACATAACTATGACTGGAATACAATAATTCCTGAAAGTTGGCTGTAGCTATCATAAAACAGAGGAGATGGCTGAAACCTTGTTGTTCAGAATACTGTAACAGAATAAAGCTTAGTTAAACAAGGTATGCCCTGTTGAATATGATCATCATAGTAATGATGGGAAGACAAGAATTCTTGCAAGTTAGCCTTAGCTACAAAAAAATAACAATAAAATGGTTAGCTTATAACCTAAACTACAGCTTGAATATGCTGTTGTTACAATGTTTTTAGTTGCCTAACCAACAGAAGTGCATTACATAAATGTCAGATTTCATGGGTTCACTTTCATTCTTAGCGAATGTTTTCATTGTTAAATCTTTCTTCCATTGACAGCAACATTCTGTCAATTGAGGGACCTCAGTTGTCAATCAAATAATCAATCTACCAATCAAATAATTCATTTAGAAGTGAACTTTAAACTTTGACATTGGCCAACATTTATGAGAACCATTTTGTTTGGACACTTAAACATTATAACTACAGCTTATTCAAAGTCACCAGCCACCCATTTTACTTCTTAAGCTGTTTAACCCATGTCATGCTAAATAGAATTCTATTTGGAATTGCACTTCAATCAAAGGACTAAAATCTCTGGAAGAACTCACTGCAGGTCAATATTTCATTTGAAAACTGATTGTGTATTCTGGCTTGAATGGGGTGTCAGGTGGTGTAGACTAAGATCAGACTGCACATATGTGCGGGCTGAGCTCTGTATAGAACTAGTGCCAAAACCTAATTATTTCTGGTTCAGTATGACAAGGTTTATATCGAAGTGAAAGTTCCTGTTGGGTCAGTGGGCTTTGCTAGAGTTGTCAGTGGGCTGAACCCACAATCTCTCAATTAAGGATCAATTATCAGTCTAGCAGTAGAAAATGATTCAGAACTTACCTCCATGAAATAGAATAAGGCGGTTTCATTATAAATGACATCTTGTAGCTTTATATTGCCACTGGTCAGTACTTCTACTTGGTATTTACAATGATAAACACTGGATTTAAAACCATCAAAATATCTGAAAATACAACCCAAATTGGTATTTACAATGTTAAACACTCCATTTAAAACCATCAAAATATCTAGAAATGCAAACCAAATTAGTATTACAATGACAACACTGGACTTAAAACCATCAAAATATCTGGAAATACAAACGGAAACCAAAATGGAATTTTAAACACTGGATTTAGAACCTTCAAAATATTTGGAAAAGGAACCAATTTTTCTATTTTTACATTTTTTCTCTTATTGGTTAACCCAGTACCTAATGGAAAAATTTCAGACTGGTCCAAATTCAAAGGGTTGCAGACGACAATTAAAACTTCTTGAAATTTTATATTTTCTTTCCCTATTCTTAGTAAACATTTTTCATATTCCAAGTTCCAAGTCAATGTTTCCATAAGCAATAGAAATACATGTCATATAAAATTTAAAAGTTTTTTAAATGCGGATGCTAACAAGGACACACGATGACAACATCAAAGCTAAAGCAATACCTCATATTATCTATAAAAACAGCCAAGCTATAAAGGAACAGTGCATTTCATACTTACTCTCTATCTATTTTATCTACAGCAAATTTTTGGCACTCAAGAAAGCACTCTGGGTCAACTTGTCCGTCTTCTCTACAGATTTTGCCTGAATTAAAAGAAACAACCAAGACACACTTCATCCATTCCCATATAATAATGCCTTTTGACGCCCTCTAATAAAAAAGCTTTGGTGAATATTGTCGAAAATGAAGAAATTGCTTGTTACAAGCAATTTCTTTGTTATCCATAATATTTTTTCACCTCAAAAGACACAAAAATAAAGAAAAAATTTCATCAACTAAAATCTATTGTCTGCAACATCTTTCAACTAGTCTCAAATTTTACAGTCTATTAATTGGTTAAGAGTTGAAGAAAATATTTTTTGCTTTCAATGAAACTGTATGAATCTACGGGAGTGTGATAATACTTTTATTTTTATACCTCAAGGCATTTGTATCAAGCAGTGATTTTACCAATTAAACCCTTTCCAATTTTTCAAAATTTTAGACTGGTCCAATTTGACAGAAGTTGCAGACGACAATTAAAAGTAGGTGCAATTTGGAAGTAACCAACCTATAGGTTAGAAAATATTGTCACAAGCAATTTCTTCTTTTTCCACAATGTTTTCTCAATCTAAAATCACAGGAACGTAAAAACCAGGGATCAAACAGGAAAAGGTTAAGACAGTTTTTGATGGGACTAATTAATACTAATTGATACAAAAGTATACAAAATAGCTCTGTACTCTATTTTCATTCAGATGGGCTATGCAGTGATCAAAATTCGCACTGGTTCTAAGGTAAAAAATTTGTTCAAGGCTTATAAAAAATCTGTTTTAACTAGGCTACCATGCTTATAAAATTCTGGCCTTTAGATTTAATCGTTTTAGTTTTTTCTGATTATTTTACACTTCAACAAATCATTTTAACCTCACATATTTTAACCTAATTTTGTATGGGTTTGTGAATCTTCTTTTGGTCTAGTGAAAATTGTTAAATTACTAGCCCGACTTGCTTATGTTTTTCAACCTGAATTCCTATGACTGGGTACGAGACAAATATGAATTACTTAACCCATTCCCACACAATGACCCTTTTGGACCTCTTCAAGAAAATCAATTGGAAAACATTGTGTAAACAAGAGGACCCTGATGGTCTTAAATCGCTCCCCTGAGTATTATGGTTCATGGCTTTATGATATAAAAAAAATAGCAAAGCCCTCTGTCTAATTATTTTGGAGAAGATGTTTAAGGATTTCTCTTTAAACCTAGGTATATTGATGATCCCACCATATAGCACTAATTTCCTGAATATTGTAATGTTTTGAAGTATAGACATCAATACATACCAAGTATAAAAGCTCTAGGCCTAATGCTTTAGGAGAAGAAAGTTTTCAAAGATATCAATATTTATTCCTAACTAAAATTAAGGATTGCACAGAAGAGGGCTAATTTTTTTTTTAGGGATTTGGTAGAGGGTCAATGGCTGACGATATGTACCAAATTTCAAAGCTGTATGCTTTATGGTTTGGGAGAAGAAGATTTTTAAAGAATTCCTTCTTTATTTCTTTGTAAAAACAGGGATCGCCCAGAAAAGGGCCAATTTTCAGTATACAGTAATTCTAGAAGTATTTTGGTAGAGGGTCAATAGATGATGATTTGTACCAAATAACAAAGCTCTAGGACTTATGGTTTGGGAGAAGAAGATTTTTTAAGATTTCCTTCTTTATTTCTATGTCAAATCAGGGATCACAAAGAAAAAGGGCTAATTTTGAGAATACAGTAATTCTTTGAAGTATTTAGGTTGAGGGTCAAAAGATGATGATGTATACCAAATATCAACGCTCTAGGCCTTATGGTTTGGGTCAAGAAGACTTATTAAAGATTTCCTTCTTTATTTCTATGTAAAAACAGGGATCGCCAAGAAAAGGGCTAATTTTCAGAATACGTCAATTCTTCGAAGTATTTTGGTAGAGGGTCAAAAGATGATGATGTATACCAAATATCAAAGCTATTGGCCTTATGGTTTGGAACAAGAAGATTTTTTAAAGATTTCCTTCTTTATTTCTATGTCAAATCAGGGATCTCAAAGAAAAGGGCTAATTTTCAGAATACGGTAATTCTTTGAAGTAATTTGGTAGAGGGTCAATAGATGATGATATATACCAAATATCAAAGCACTAGGCCTTACGGTTTGGGAGAAGAAGATTTTTAAAGATTTCCTTCTTTATTTCTATGTAAAATCAGGGATCACCCAGAAAAGGGCTAATTTTCAGAATACGTCAATTCTTCGAAGTATTTTGGTAGAGGGTCAAAAGATGATGATGTATACCAAATATCAATGCTATTGGCCTTATGGTTTGGAACAAGAAGATTTTTTAAAGATTTCCTTCTTTATTTCTATGTCAAATCAGGGATCTCAAAGAAAAGGGCTAATTTTCAGAATACGGTAATTCTTTGAAGTAATTTGGTAGAGTGTCAATAGATGATGATATATACCAAAAATCAAAGCACTAGGCCTTACGGTTTGGGAGAAGAAGATTTTTAAAGATTTCCTTCTTTATTTCTATGTAAAATCAGGGATCACCCAGAAAAGGGCTAATTTTCACAATACATTAATGCTTTGAAATATTTTGGTATAGGGTCAATAGATGATGATTTGTACCAAATATCAAAGCTCTAAGCCTTACTGCTTAGGAGGAGAAGATATTTTAAGTTTTTGCACTATTTTGTCATGGCAACCAGAGTTCTTCATGGATTTCAATTCTTTGAAGTATTTTGAAAGAGCATGACCTAAGGATCATTTCTGTAAATTTTTGTTGCAATTCCATGGTTAGTTTAGGAGGAGAAGATTTTTTTGTAATTGTGAACAGACAGACAGACAGACGGACGGACGACGACCGATCACAATAGCTCCCCCGTGCTCAGGTGAGCTAAAAAGAAGAAATTGCTTGTGACAATTCTTTTTACCCAGAAAGGTGAAAAAAAAAATGTCAAAAACTTTAAATTGTCATCTGCAAGTTCTTTCAATTTGGACCAGTCGAAAATTTTGCTGTGTGGTATTGGCGTAGGCATATAAACCAACAATACATGTCTTCAAAAGGCAGACAGAGCTTTCAAAAGTTTTATAATTACCACATGATATTGAAACAAGCCCACACTGAGTCTGATGATGTTCATGAAGATTGTTCATTTAACTCATTATCACACATAAAATTTTAGACTAGTCCAAATTGAAAGATGTTGCAGACAACAATTTCACATTGATGGAATTCTAAAAAAAAATTCTCTTTTGTGGTAGAAAATATTGTATAAAATGAAGAAATTGCTTGTAACAAAGCTTTTTTCTATGAGGTGCATAAAAAAGCGGAATTGTGTGGGAATGGGTTAAAAATAACTTTATGCATGCACACACAATTAAGTACAACAATAAAACCCAGCTAGCCTTTAACCTCCTGAGATAAAAAAAGTCTCAACATTTTAGGGATTTGCACAACCCTGATAACATCTGATAATATCTTAAAATCTACGTACGTATTGTATCATTCCTGAGATCGTCTGTGATACCTATAGGGTGGGTAGCTTCCTGGGCTAAGTATTTAGTAAAGATTCTCACAGCATCTTGCTCTACACCTACAGACATTAATGAAATTCCAGACAACAAATTTTAGACTTGTTCAAATTCAAAGAGGTTGCAGATGACAATTCCAATTTGGAAGAATATAATATCTTTGATTTTGAGAGTAGAAAACAATTTGAAAAATGAAGAAATTGTTTGTAACAAGCAATTTCTTCATTTTTCCACACTGTTTTCCATAATTGTTTTCTTGAGGGGCATAAAAGGAAGGATGGTGTATTAATGGATCAAAACAAGGAAATGCCCTTATGGCAGAAGAAAGGACTCTAAAATCTTTATAGATTGAGAAAGGAATGAAGGTCCAAGTCAAGGAAGCATATGCAATATCATTCTCACAAAACCTAAAGAAAAGGGCATTTTAAAGCAGATAATGCAACAATATTCTGATGTTTTGTTTCCCTGATTTTATTTTAGCGTGCAAGATGATGTTCTAGGATAAAATTCAGAAACTAGACGACCATGGTTTTGGGATATCATTTAGACAAATTGGTAACCCTGGCTCAACAAGACTTGTTTGTGAAACACCATGTGCCCAAAACAGACTTTTTTTCAGAAAAATGAACTTCATACTTGTCACATGACCCTACCTTGGAATCTGTAGTTGAGTATCTATGAAGTCTGTCATCATATCAAACATGAGCATTGTATCTTGAAAAGGGTTGAAAAAGTTGTAAATGTTAAGATTTCTTCAGAAGTTTGACCTTTAAAAATGACCCTGATCTTATCAAATGACCTTAACCTTGGTATCTGCAGATGCATATTGATGACATCTAGCATCATGCCAAAATGAGCATGACAGACAGACAGTAGGACAATGGTAAAACAATATGCCCCCCATCTGACAAAATAAAGAAACATATCATTTTTTATCCAAATTCATAAAGTACTGTCTGTTTGAGGATAATCCATGTACTAGTTGTCTTACTTTTTTTCAATTTGTCTGCCAAAGTTTCTTTAGAAGGTGCAGTGTACCCTGGTGATATGGCTGGTTTTGAACTTCCTGTTCCAGAATCGGGTGTTCCAGGCCCCGATGATGTTATGTCTCTGTAGGATATTGCACTATCTGTTAAACTGTCACTCATACTTAGAGCCGACACATCAGAATTATCACAGTTATTTAAAGGTAGACTTAACTTAGACTTATCCATGTCAACCTCATCTTTACACTTTTCTCTCATTCTATTGTCACTATCCGATATTGCATTTTGTCTCCGCTCTGTCTCTTGCTTGTCAGCAGATTTTGAATCGTTGGTATTTTGCAATAATTCTGTAGTTTGACTAGAATTCCTCAAGGGCACAACCTGGTCTGTGTTCGACTCACAAGAATTTGTTAAAATATCATTCCCATTCAGTTTTGAACCCTGTGACATATTTCCGAGTGGTGAGTGAAGTGGAATGCCATGGCTGTACGATTTTGATTTTGTCATGTTGTGTTTGATAAGTGAACTCTTACTAACAGAATGCATGGAATGACTCCTGATTCGTGTCCATGTTGAGGCCTGAAAACTGTCAGCGTCTGACCAAAACTTTATCAAAGGGCTTGCTTTGCAAGACTCCATGTATTGAACCAAATGTGGAATAGCTTCATGGTCCTTTAAAATCTCCCACAAGCTTTTGGATAGTCTTGAATTCTTCTTTGTCAATGAAGATTCTGAAACTTGACTTATTCCTGTAAAGGAACCAGTCACAAAATGTATTTTACAGTTACCAATATTTTCTAACTCTTTACATGAACTTTCAACAAATTATACAATTTAAAAGAACATATGCACATTACAATTTAATTGATGAACTGGTATCCTGTACGACAGACATGTTACAGGAAACGAAGATGTTATTTATTCCTTTCCTGTACTTAGTGTTGCAACCTTACCATTAAGAATTCTTTTTTCCCCCTCAAGATAATAAATCAGATACAGAGTAAATTCACATGTTTTGAAAAGATCTGTAAAAGCTACTCAGCAAAACTATATGAATTGTCTCATCTAACACTATTGAACAATATAATTATGTTTAAACAAACCAATCTGACTCCGGTACCTTGTTAATTTCAAGACTATTATTCATATCATTAATGACAATTGTATTGTCAAATAATTTCTTTTTTCTCATGAAACAAGAAATTGGCTCTGTGAAATCAGTTCTTGTTGCTAAGGGATGTCATCTATTTTTGGTCAACCTACAATCTCGGCAATTATAAAATCTTTATTTAGAATTCAGATATGAGGTACATGTACTTCATCTTTTCATAAACAACTGGATGTACATGATGAAGCAATTGACAGATCATTGCTGTTAACCCTTTCCTGTTTTTCCAAATTTTAGACTAGTCCAAATTGAAAGAGGTTGCAGACGACAATGAAAATTGGATGCAATTTAAAAAGAAACCATCCTATGTGATAGAAAATATTGTGGGAAAAGGAGAAATTGCTTGTAACAAGCAATTTCTCCTTTTCCCAAAATATTTTCTCAAGTATAAAATCACAGCAACGTTAAATCCTGGGTTTGAACAGGAAAGGGTTAATCAAACAAGAGCACCGCAAGCAGATACCAACACTCCGCTGTTCAAGTGCTTCACAGTGGGTAAAACTTGAAAAAAGTTGAAAAAGGGGCATAAATCATCAAACTAGAGGTGTTTGAATGCCTGTTTCACTCCACAGACCTGATTGTCTGATTAAGAAAATAGTGTTTTCAGGAATCATATTCACCATGTGTGGCAAATAAATCTTGTCAAAGAAATCTTTTAATATTTCAACCTTTTCATTGATTTACAAAAGTCAAATCATTTACCAAGTCAGATGAAGAAGGTATTCACAATTTTTTTAAGACAAGAGCACCTCCTACGGGTGCCTACACTAGGCTATTGGGTGCTGGATAGTGGATAAAAGCACAAAATGCATCCAGAGTTATCCCCCTTGATAGTTTAGTTTGCTCTTTTGATAGTGAACAAGTGTGCCAAGTTTCAAGTGAATGTCTTTAGTAGAACCAGATATCACAAAATGTCAAAGTTTTAGCACGACGACATCGACATCAAGGCTGTAGCAATACCTCAGGTTTTCTCCAAAACGGCCAAGCTAAAGATAAGCCACAACTTAAAAACCATATTTTCAACCAATCAAAATCAACTAGACTAGTCCAACTTGAAAGAGGTTGCAGACGACAACATAAAGTTTGTTTAAATGAAGAAATATATGTGGTAGAAAATATTGTGCAAAAAGAACAAATTACTGGTAACAAGTAATTTCCTCTTTTCTCACAATGTTTACCATAGCACCATTTCTTTGGTGCATAAAAATGCGGAATTGTGTGGTAATGGGTTAAACAGGTATAATCACAGGATAGTTTGATGTTGAGTTAAACCACCCCTACTCACCAAGGTCCCCTGGGTGATAGTCATCTTGTGGTAAAAGAAGGCCTCTGTCATGCTGCCTGGACTTTGTGGTTGAATGTGATGAACTGCTTTCTATAACAGAGGAAAAGTAAAGTCAGTCTTGCTCAAGTAACCATCTCTATTAAGTGACCATTTTCATTAACCCATTCCCACAAGCTTTTTAAGGCCCTTAAGACAAACAAATGGAAAACTATTGTGTAAAATGAAGAAATTACCTGCAACATGCAATTTCTTCATTTTACACAATGTTTTCTTACCAGGAAAGATGAAAAAATCTACAATTTTAATCAATTTTAATTGTCGTCTGCAACTCCTATCAATTTGGACCAGTCTAGAATTTTGCTATCTGGCAATGGGTTCAGCTACCATTTTTTCAAAAACAATGGATTTTAATAATTGGATGTTTTTGCTAATTAAATTATCAAAACTAAATCATATGTTGGTTCAATCTCATTAGAATTGCCTCAATGTTGCTAATGGATAAATGGACAGACGACCAGGGCCATAACATGATGAAACCCTTTGAACATATAAAAATGTGAAGAACTTAGTGCACGATATTTTTCGAAGTATTACTGGAACTTTGAAATTATCACTTGATTTACATAAGATGCCCATAAAATAGCATATGAATCAATATTCATCTACTGCTGATATCGTCATTTCTAAATTGGTACATAAGTAAGGATTTTATTCAGCATGACAAGAGTTAACCCATTCCATCACAAATTTTTTTTAGACTGGTCCAAATTGAAAGAAGCTGCAGACGACAATTTCAAGTTAATGGAATTTTATTTTTTTTCGTCTTTTGGGATAGAAAACATTGTGGATAATGAAGAAATTGCTTGTTACAAGCAATTTCTTCATTGTCCACAATGTTTTCTGAAGCTTTTTTCTTGTGGGGCGTAAAAAGGAGGGCTTGAGTTGGAATGGGTTAATATTTAACCTGTTCCCACACAATGACTCTTTTTGGACACCCCTTTAGAAAAACAACTGTGAAAACATGGTGTAAAATGAAGAAATTGCTTATACAAAATTATTAACCAACCAGAGAGTTGAAAAAATCTAAAATTCATTAACTTTAAATTGTCGTCTGCAAATCCTTTCAATTTGGACCAGTCTAAAATTTTGCAGCCTGGTAATGGATTAAGTCAAACTTCCTGTTTGAGATAAGTGGGCATGGTCAGAAATCTGTCAGTCCATTTACCCTGAATACTGTCTGTAGCTCCGCTGTGTATCAGCCCATGTTTGGAATTGTTGGGGAGCTTGCTTCTGGATGTACTCTGTTTTGATCCTTGATCTTTACCCCTCTTTTCTGCAAAAATAGGATGAAATAATAATCATATCTATGAATAAACAAGTTAAATAAATAGAACCACAATAAGAAGCAGAAGGCATAATTTGAATCAACCTTAAATCCAATCCTACACAGTCCTGCTTTTTTATGCCCCTCAATAAAACAGCTAAGGAAAACATTGTGGAAGATTAAGAAATTGCTCACAACAAGCAATTCCTTCATTACCTACAACATTTTCTAACCATCACAATACAGATTTTCTAAACTTCACCAATTTGAAATTGCCCTCTATTACTTCTTTCAATTGAGACCAGTCTAAAAGTTTATCATCTGATAATGGGTAAAGTCTCCAGGCACGCATCCAAAAACCTGAAATAACTAAAAGATATCTACCAAATGAAGAAATGAATAAACCAGGATGCCTTGCCAGGGGTTGACACTAACTTTACTTCATTTGAATCCTACAGGAATCCCTACTCATTGCTTCAGGGTTTTCTCCAGATAACCGGGATCCCTCCTTGATAGACATTAACTCATTCACACGCAATCCTGTCCTTCTAAGTCCAACTTGAAAGAAACAGCTTTGGAAAAAATTGTGGAAAATTTCTTCATTATCCACAATGTTTTGTAAAAAACAAGCAAACAAAAAATCAGGAGCAATAGTTCATACATTGAGATCTATTGTACTGGAGAAATATTGAAGGATCCTGTCGGAATCCCTAGCCTGAGATTGCTGGAGTCCCTTCCAATATTCAGGGATCCTCGGGATCCCGGGACACTGTTAGTGTCTACCCCTGCTTGCTATTCAAAGACTTGTGATATGACCTTTGAAACTCCGCAGATAATTTTATCCCATAACATGTTACTAGACAACCAAATATTAGACTGGTCCAATACCATTAATGTAGTAGACCAAAATTCAAAATTGATGGAATTTCGAAAATATTTTTCTTCTGTGATAGATAACATCATGGATAATGAAGAAATTGTTTGTTACAAGCAATTTCTTTATTTACCACAATGTTTTCCAAACTTCTCATCTTGTGAGGATTCAAAAAGCGTAATTGTGTGGGAATGGTAATAAGAATCCGGGTCCGTTCGCCCTAAATCTCGTTCGCCCTAATTACTTTTCGCCCTAATTCCCGTTCGCCCTGGGTCCGTTCGCCCTAATTCTTGTTCGCCCCGGGTCCGTTCGCCCTATTTTTTATTTATACTATAGATGCCAAGGAAATATTCTGGTAAACATTTATTTTTCTTTTAAGAGATGTTTAGGTTTTGTAATTGAGTAAATTTCTTCCACTAATACTCATATCTAGACTAAATTTCAAACTGATCTAAATTTGTAGTGAGCGAAAAATGATTCAAAGTACATAATAAGGTTAAAGAGAACCATGTTTGCTACCAGTATGGGAGTACTTTATAATGTATAGTGGTATTCCCAGTTGGGATTTCTTCTAGGAGGGGGGGAGGGGGATCGTCGTTCAATGAACTAAAGAAATTTGAAACAAGGTGCCAAATTGTCACAAGATACGCCCGTCACACTGCTTAATATGAACTGGGAGTTTGAAAAGAACTGAGGTTATTTTGAATTAATATTTTTTGTCAAACAAAGTATGAAAAACAACAAAGGGCAATAACTATAAAAAATAGGCTAGGTAGAGTTATGGTTCTTGTACACTGCACTCCCATTGGTGAGCTCTATCCATCCATGAAAGTTCATGATTCTAGCTATTATACTTTTAGAGATATACTCCGGACAAGATTCAAGTATGAAAAACAACAAAGGGCAATAACTAAAAAAAAATAGGCTAGGTAGAATAATGGTTCTTGTATTCTACTCTCCCACTTGGTGAGCTCTATCCATCCATGAAGTTTCATGATTCTAGCTATTATACTTTTAGAGATATACTCCGGAAAAGATTCAAGTATGAAAAACTACAAAGGGCAATAACTAAAAAAATAGGCCAGGTAGAATTATGGTTCTTGTGCACTGCACTCCCCTTTGGTGAGATCTATACACCCATGAAGTTTCATGATCCTAGCTATAATACTTTCAGAGATATACTCCAGACAAGATTCAAGTATAAAAAACAACAAAGGGCAATAACTTAATTAATAGGCTAGGTAGAGTTATGGTTCTTGTGCACTGCACTCCCACTTGGTGAGCTCTATCCATCCATGAAATTTCATGATTCTAGCTATTATACTTTTAGAGATATACTCCGGACAAGATTCAAGTATGAAAAACAACAAAGGGCAATAACTCAAAAAATAGGCCAGGTAAGGTTATGGCTCTTGTGCACTGCACTCCCCCTTGGTGAGATCTATACACCCATGAAGTTTCATGATCCTAGCTATAATACTTCTAGAGATATACTCCGGACAAGATTCAAGTATGAAAAACAACAAAGGGCAATAACTCAAAAAATAGGCCAGGTAGAGTTATAGTTATTGTGCACTGCACTCCCCCTTGGTGAGATCTATACACCCATGAAGTTTCATGATCCTAGCTATAATACTTTTAGAGATATACTCCGGACAAGATTCAAGTATGAAAAAAAAAAACAAAGGGCAATAACTCAAAAAATAGGCCAGGTAGAGTTATAGTTATTGCGCACTGCACTCCTTATTGATGAGAAGAATATAATTGCCAAGTTTAAAGTCAATCGGACTTACGGTGACAGAGTTATGCTCCGGACAAAGAAGTCGACACCACCCGGACGCCCTGACGCCCTGACAACCGGACGCCCGGACACCACGGGTGATCCCATTATACGTCCCGTCTTCGACGGGCATATAAAAATAAGAAAAAATACAAATACTCTGATTGCAATAGATTGCAACTTTTGGAAATATCTTGTTAATTCCTCGTTTATGGGCAAAACATCATATTTACAGCTAATTCTTAATTGTAGTTACAAGCTTCTGCTTTACAAGATATTATCATGTTAATTTATCGTTGTTGGGCAAAACAACGTATTTACAGCTAAACCATAATTGTAGTTACTTGATTTTGATTCAGAACTGATTACCTTGTTAATACATTTTTGGTGGGCAAAACATCTCATTTACAGCTAAAAAAAGTTTCATCTCTTTGACAGAATATACCTAATATTAAACTCATGACAAATTACAACTAAAATTCGCGTTTTACGGGCTAAAATAACACAGTGAGAAAAGAAGAGATTGCAAATAATATGAAGTTCCTCCTTTTCTAACTATATTCTTTAACTTTCTCGGTCCATTGTTCGAATTCAAAATCACTTTATGTTATTTCATCTTCTGCAACGTCTTTGGATTTGGCCAAGTCCACAGTTTTTTTCGTTGATAACCGAAAGAAATCAAGTTTCTTATATCATAATGACCGTGTTTGACTTCAAACAACTAAATTTATAATTACCTGCTTTAACGTTAATTAATCTAGCTCTGATTGATATTGAAGCGTGTTCGATGTAATTGAATAATACAAAATTCGGACGAGTTGCAACTTTCAATAACATCGGGATTATGCAATTTCGAACAACGTTCGAGTCATTTATCTATATGAAAAAGTATTTTTTTAAAAAAAAGTTTACATTAAAGTGAATTGACAGATATACACTAAAATTATACTTATTCTAACTCATTTTAAAAAGGGGGCGAACATAGAAAAATAGGGCGAACGGACCCACTTTTGGGGTGAACAGTCCCAGGGCGAACGGACCCGGGGCGAAAGTATATTTAGGGCGAACGGACCCGATACCTGGTCATAACAACAAAAAAAAGCACATCATAAGCATATGTATGAAAGTTTAGGTGTCAACAGAAGTTTTCCTGATTAAATTAATTCACTAAGTTATGATATAAATCAAACATGGATGTAGAGTTTTTATTTTGGACTCATTGTGTGGCCTGCTTTGGGCCATTTCAATTTGATTGCTATTTTCACTTGTAAAGGACAACACACAGGTGATGCATATATTTGTTTAGTTCTTACAAATGTCTTGTAAGCCAACTCCATAAGACAGATTTATTGTTTGAATGTTCCTTTTTATAAATGCTCAGTGTGAGTTTAGCCTTATTAACGATCGATCTAAAATGTGTGTTCCAGGACAGGTCCTTGGAGATTTTACCCCTATATATGTACATATAGCACAGTGAACAGATTCCAGAATCTCTACATGCATTAAATATCGACGAATAATTGGATTTCAGGATCAACGATTAGCATGACAGTTACAAACATGGTAAAATGATACTAATTCTCGAACCAAATGAGTTTATGATTAAATTCTTATGGGTTAATTAGGTTTTGTATTTACTGTGTAAAAAGACACGCCTACCTAAGCGGGTAGATTTACACAGATCGTACCTGAAAGTCGGCGGAAAAACGACATTTTTGGAGTCCTTAAACCGAAAAGAATATTTGGGCCTTAATAACACACATGGTTGCTTGTTATTCGAGTCCGTCTTAATAACAAAATCTTCAAATTTCGTCTTTAAAAAAGTAAGGAAACAAAACGGAAGTAGATATCCTAGGCGGTGAAGGTGTAGAATCGCACGTATTGTTTTAACTTACACTACACCGGTTCATAATTCACGAAAGTTGCGCGGAAGTTGAACTTACGAAAAAAGTGAAAAACAATGGTAAAATTGTTAAAATTTCCGTATGAATATATTTTTTTCATTTTATTTATTTTCGATTTTACATTTGGAAATAATGTTTTCCAAGACATTTGTTTCGTACCCTTTCGTTGTCGTACCCATAAACCGTAATGTCCTACCAGGCATTATTGCAACAGCAAACTAATATGTTCCCGAAAGGAAAGTATTTTGGTTAGTGTAAGATTGATATATCTATCATTTTGGTTACCAACAAAAGGCATATTTTCATAAGCGGTTGATCACCACTAAAAAACAAACAAAAAAAAAATCATTTTTTCTTTTATGCAAAAAGGAGACAAAATAATAGTTGAGACAACATCTACCTGATTGTGTTTTTTGCATGTGAATTACATAATAACATGAGGATGTGAGACAAAGAAAAGCTTAGGCAAAATCTACCTAAAACAGTATTCTTTATTACCGCTTGCCTATTTTATGAAAATTTAGACTTGTTCAATTTGATAGATGTTGCAGATGACAACTAAAAGTGAACTTAATTCAAACTATTACTTTTCTATAGTGTTAGAAAATACAGACAAGCAATTTCTTTTTTTTTCCAACAATATTTTCTTAAGTAAAAAATCACATGGATGTAAAAATCAGGGATTGTAAAGGGTTTATGACCATTTAAAAATCAGCATGCTTTGCATGTAATACTTATTTCAATCAGGACTTCATTTGGGCTCTTGTTTAACCCTTTCCCTTTAATGTGTGACATGCAATTTCATCTTTATTCACCATGTTTGCTCTACAAAAGGTTAAGAATTTTAAAATTTTAACAACTAGAAATATTGGTCTGCAACTTTTTTAATTGTAGCCAGTCTAAAAGCCTGTCATCTTGTGATTGGTTGACCTATTCCCACACAATTCCACTTTTTTAAGCCACTCAAGAAACAAGTTTTGGAAAACATTGTGGGAAATGAATCAAGCAATTTCTTCGTTATCCACAATGTTTTCTATCCAGAAAAACATAAGAGGAAAATTCCATCAATTTGCAGCTTCTTTGAATTTGGACCAGTCTAAGATTTTGTTGTATGGGAATGGGTTTACTGTCACTTTATTCCTTGGTTTACTTCGTTTCACAAGGAGGACTACGAGAGGCCTGACATGACATTAAAAGAAGCCATCAACATAGGAGAACTGAGAAACCCAGACAATAAAGGGATTGTGTTTGAGGTGAAAGAGGACTTTGATACAGAAGGTATAATGATGTTTTTCTGTATTGCAGAATTTTAGAAATTTGTTCACATCTCAGGGGCCAAAGAATTCCAACAATGGCAGGGCAAGTAACATGAAAAAGTTTCTCGTCCTGCATTGACTATCACTCCTCCTACAATAAGCCTAGGGGTCTTTAAAAAAAAGAGCACATGTTTGCAAAATATATTTTTGTAGTCAGTACTTGAAAAATTGACGATGACATTTTTTAGCGCAAACGAAACAAAAACACAAAATTTTGGACGTCAGACTACCTTTTTATTCCCAGCCCTGAATACCTGTAAAAAGAGCAGGACAAGCCATCACAGCCTTTTTCCTGTATAATTCGAATAACACGATTTTATTGGACAAAACTCATAAAAGAAATATAAACAAAATGCGTGAAATTAGTTATTATACATCCATGATTTCTGATTGATTAATTTTACGGTGTTTTGGTGCTAGGTCATATCATTCCAAAACCACAAACAGTCGCAAAATCAAAGTACATGATTGTTTATATATTGTCGCTAACTTTTATCTCTGAATTTACACAAATGCAGCTTTGGGATAGTTCTATCTGTATTCACCCTAAAATAAATTTTCAATACGTTATTTTCACTCCTCTGACAGACGAATGCCTCCAAATTTTCACTTGTCCTCCAGGATTTCCTACTTGTAAATATGAGCGGAAGAGTAGATTCTTTGGATCCTTTATCTCAAGTAAAAAAAACTACCATATAAATTCTATTAAATGCCTATGCCCAAATAAGTGCCCACCCCCTACTTCAGACTTCAAAGTTAACCAATTCTGTGATTTTCTGAAATCTTGAAGCCTCTAATAAATGCCCTGTCACCAAAATGTGTGTTTGAAATCCAAGACACATTTTTGAAGAGTTGATATATTGTACAAAGATTGCCATTCACTTTTTGTCAAGCGCCGCTGAAGCTTAGGTACGGTTTACAAAGATAATAGAATGTGAGCTGATCACGAAAAAAAATAAATGTTTTTTAGTACAAAGATTTATGGAAATATTTGTTTATTGCCCTAAAAAAAACTTGAAAAATTATGACCGAAAAAGATCCAAAAATTATTGGTCATGATGTTTCAAACAGTTTGGTAAAAATTTTAGTCCGAAGTCCTACTTCCGGAAACATCACATTCATCACATGTCCGTACAGGATAATTGTTATATCATAATTAAGACTTCAGGGTATTTAAACCCCCAAAAATTTGCAAGAAATGTGGCATTAAAATAAAAATATTTTATAATTAATTAGTTACTCTGTCAGATTTTCGACAAGTGAAAAGATAAGTCTAGATTGTATCGTACCTCAAAAGACAATTGATGAATTACCAGGTACTAAAGTAGCGAAGTATTATTTAGTAATTCAAACATATAGGAGAAAATTATTGAAAATATTATGAGTATGTCCACTTAAATTCTTATCCAGAATGACAAGGGTCTAACTTCTCATGAGACATGCTTGTCAACTCCGGAAATTTGACCCAAAATAGCTGAACACCTAGCGTCGCTCATTTGAATACCAGCTCGACCCCTCGCAGTAAATTAAGAATACCAAATTGTCTAATTTATATGTTTGCCACAAAGTGTTAATTTATCGCTCGTGTTTAGACTTAAGATTGGATTTAATTTTTGAATAAAGCGAGAAAAGGTAAATTTGCAGTAATCTTTTCATATTTTCTCTGCTATTTGGCTTGTTCCGAAGATTTATTCATCACAAAATAATTTCGATTGAAAATAGGTTAGTTTGGTAGAATAACATCTCTTCTTTTAGATGTTTTACCGTAAAAGAACTCTTCAGGGCCAGTCATCTTGTGTAAATCTAGAAGGCTCGTTAGTATTGATGCTTAATTTGTTCAGACAGGTCTAAAATTTTCAAGTTGGTCATCTTAATCTATAATGAGGCGACATTTCGGGACTTGCCTTATTTGCCTGTATTCCGATCTAGTACAATAGATCTTAATGTATCAACTAATGCTCCTGATTTTTCGTTTGCTTGTTCTGTAGAAAACATTGTGGATAATGAAAAAATTGATTGTAACAAGCAATTTTTTTATTTTCCACAATGTTTTGCATGTTTTTTCAAGTTGAGCATAGAAGGGCAGGATTGCGTGGGAATGAGTTTATTTATGTCAAGGAGGGATCCATGATTATCTGGAGGAAACCCTGAAGTGATAGGTAGGGATTCCTATGGGATCCCACTGAAGCAAAGTTAATGTAGACCCCTGTCATTCTTTCAATTTGTACCATTTTTTCATGTGCGAAGGTGTTAGGTTTTCCATAGCTATAATGGGCCAAGCCCACTGGCCTCCAACATTTCAGTTTGACTGAGGTAACAATCAGTATCATTTTATAAGAAATGCAATCAGGGACAGAAAATGAAAGGGGACTTGTTGGTTTGCGACCTTAACATTGTAACTCCAGCTTCAATAAATTGTAGTTACAATGCTTAGATTGTCAAGCCAACAAAGATACCTAATATAAGTTTTGGAGTGCAAAGTTAACTTCAAGTCGAAATTCATCATTTGATTGACAGCGTCACTCAATCAATTAACCCATTTTCACTTGCTGACAAAATACAGCATCAGAGAACATTATGACAAAAGGACAAATTGCTTGTAACTAGCAATTTCTCCCTTTCTCACAATATTTTCTAGTCAATATGGCACCTGTTTTTACGTGTAAATTTACTTTGACTTATTGTCTGCAACTTCTTTTAACTTAAACAAGTCTATAATTTTGTTGGCTGGTATAAGGTTGAACGAGTTACACAAAGAAAAAGAAGAAAAAAAAACTAGACAAAAGATGTTTATATATATACATGTACTAGTATATACATGGTGACACAGTCATCAATCACAATTAAACCCATATATTTGATGGTATAATTCATTAGAGTTTTGTCAAACAATGAAACAATTCTTCTAAGTATATGTATAGTTGTTGATGGATACTGTAATTATTCATTGTTTAACCCATTTCTAGATAACAAAATTTAGGACCTTTCATACCAGATGGCAAAATTTGAGACTTCTCTAAATTCATAGAAGTCATAGATGACAATTTTTATACGGCCGTCGAAGACGGGACGTATTATGGGATCACCCGTGATGTCCGGGCGTCCGGTCGTCCGGGCGTCCGGTCGTCCGGTTGTCCGGGCGGTGTCCACTTCTTTGTCCGGGGCATAACTCTGTCACCGTAAGTCCGATTGACTTTAAACTTGGCAGTTATATTCTTCTCATCAATACGGAGTGCAGTGCGCAATAACCATAACTCTACCTGGCTTATTTTTTGAGTTATTGCCCTTTGTTGTTTTTCATACTTGAATCTTGTCCGGAGAATATCTCTGAAAGTATTATAGCTAGGATCATGAAACTTCATGGGTGTATAGATCTCACCAAGGGGGAGTGCAGTGCACAAGAACCATAACTCTACCTGGTCTATTTTTTGAGTTATTGCCCTTTGTTGTTTTTCATACTTGAATCTTGTCCGGAGTATATCTCTAAAAGTATAATAGCTAGAATCATGAAATTTCATGGATGGATAGAGCTCACCAAGTGGGAGTGCAGTGTACAAGAACCACAACTCTACCTGGCATATTTTTTGAGTTATTGCCCTTTGTTGTTTTTCATACTTGAATCTTGTCCAAAGTATATCTCTAAAAGTATTATAGCTAGGATCATGAAACACCATGGGTGTATAGATCTCACCAAGGGGGGGGGGTGCAGTGCACAAGAACCATAACTCTACCTGGCCTATTTTTTGAGTTATTGCCCTTTGTTGTTTTTCATTCTTGAATCTTGTCCGGAGTATATCTCTAAAAGTATAATAGCTAGGATCATGAAACTTCATGGATGGATAGAGCTCACCAAGTGGGAGTGCAGTGTACAAGAACCATAACTCTACCTTGCCTATTTTTTTTAGTTACTGCCCTTTGTTGTTTTTCATACTTGAATCTTGTCCGGAGTATATCTCTAAAAGTATAATAGCTAGAATCATGAAATTTCATGGATGGATAGAGCTCACCAAGGGGGAGTGCAGTGTACAAGAACCACAACTCTACCTGGCATATTTTTTTAGTTATTGCCCTTTGTTGTTTTTCATACTTGAATCTTGTCCGGAGTATATCTCTAAAAGTATAATAGCTAGAATCATGAAATTTTATGGATGGAAAGAGCTCACCAAGTGGAAGTGCAGTGTACAAAATCCATAACTCTACCTGGCCTATTTTTTGAGTTATTGCCCTTTGTTGTTTTTCATACTTGAATCTTGTCTGGAGTTTATCTCTAAAAGTATTATAGCTAGGATCATGAAACTTCATGGGTTTATAGATCTCACCAAGTGGGGTTGCAGTGCACAAGAACCATAACTCTACCTAGCCTATATTTTTGAGTTATTGCCCTTTGTTGTTTTTCAGACTTGAATCTTGTCCAGAGTATATCTCTAAAAGTATAATAACTAGAATCATGAAATTTCATGGATGGATATAGCTCACCAAGTAGGAATGCAGGGCACAAGAACCATTACTCTTCCTGGCCTATTTTTTTAGTTATTGCCCTTTGTTGTTTTTCATACTTGAATCTTGTCCGGAATATATCTCTAAAAGTATAATAGCTAGAATCATGAAATTTCATGGATGGATAGAGCTCACCAAGTGGGAGTGCAGTGTGAAGAACCTTAACTCTACCTAGCCTATTTTTTGAGTTATTTCCTTTTGTTGTTTTTCATACTTTGTTTGACAAAAAATATTTATTCAAAATAGCCTGTTCTATTCAAATCCCCAGTTAATATTAAACAGTGTGACGGGCGTATCTTGTGACAGTTTGGCACCTTGTTTGTTGATGAGATTTTTTAAGAATCTCTGTCTTTTAGGAAAGAAACCATTGTGGATAATAAAGAAATTGCTTCAGCCTTATAAAAGTAATATGTTCATTTTCCACAATGTTTCTACAATGTTTAACTTTTGCAAAATGTTTAGCTTCAGCAAAATTTTAGATTTGTCCAAATTCTAAGGTTTTGCAGACAAAAATTTAAAAATAATCATTATGTAGGGTAGAAAATTTGTGAAAAAGAAGAAACTGCTTGTAACAAGCAATTTATTCTTATTCTACAATCTTTTCTCAATGATAAAATTGCCTGGATTTAAAACCCAGGGATTAAATAGATAATGGCTATTTCTCTCTTCTTGAATTACTCATTTGATTAAAGTATCAATCATTGAACATTCAGAAGTTTCAGGACTGGTCCAATTAGAGGAAGCTGCAGTTGACTGTCTCAGTTTCCTTGTCTATCTGGGAAGAAAACAATGTGTAAAATGAAAGATTATGTGTAATTAGCAATTTCCTCATTTTCCACATTGATTTTTTTTTTTTTTTGGGGGGGGGGTTAAAAAGTGGGGATTGTGTGTGATAGGATGATTTATATCATGTATAATATACTGGTTTGTAGAACCAAAAGAAGAAGAAAAGGGTTATTACAACAACCCCGAGTTATGCAACAATTTATTCACCCCAGAGGAAGAGGAAGTTGACGAAGACTTGCCACCATTTGAGCAGCTTAAAACTAAAATGGTGGACATTTGTCCATTTAAAGACGGCAAGATAATGAAGCAGATTCTACGGCAAGGGACTGGATACGTAGTACCGGAAGGATCTGTGGTCAGAGTACATTTTAATGTGTACTTGGAGTACTCTGATGAACCTTTTGATTCAAGCAGGTACTATCAGCTCTACCAAAGAGTATTTTAGTATACATGTGATAGTAGTTGAATGCTTAATTATAAATAATATGCACTTATATTACCCATTACCACATAATTTAACATTTTTAAATGCTGATGAAGATTAACTATGGAAAATGTTGGAAAAAGCAGAAAATGCTGATATCAATAGAATTTTCTACCCTATCTGATACAAAATTCAGAGATTTGGCTTTCAAAATGCTATCTACAACTTTTCAATTGACCTTAGCACAATGGCTTAAGGGGATCTTATGGGATCACAAGGTCTTGGTCTGTCATTAATATTTCTTTTAACATCTTCTCTTCCAAAACCACTTGGCCAATTTGGAAATCCTCCCCTTGTGAACAACAGGGCCAAATTGGAGGAAATTTTGCAGGAATATTACTTGGATGATCCTTTTCAAATCTTGTTTGTGAAATTTTGCTTTGCAAAAAGACGTGGGTGTTTCAGGGCTTGGCTTATCAGACTTTGGGAATCATGGAATAATTCTTTAAAATCTTCCCTTCCTAAACCATTGGCCATTTTTGACAGAACATGGCAAAAATGTTCCTAAGGTGACTCTATTTAAAACTTGTTCCTGGAATTTTGATTTTAAAAAAATCAGGGACATATCAGGGTGGGCTTATCAGAGTAATTGTGAAATAATCTTTAAAAAAAAATCTTCTAAATGCTTGGACAATTTGGACCAAATTTTGAGCCCCTTGGGAGAATGTTTTCAGGGTCAAAATAGAAATTTTTTTTAAGAATAAAACCCTGATTTACAAGTCAAACATGAGCCTTGATAATGATCAGTTAGTAGGGGATCTCTGATCAATGAAGTTACTTGTTTGCAATTAACCATTAATGAATGGTTCTATCATTCATAATATTTATTATACAATATATCTATGTTAGACTAAGAAACAAGGAAATGACATTCAGAGTTGGAGAAGGACAGGCCCTGGAAGGATTTGACTTTGCTGTATCTACGATGAAAAAAGATGAATTGTCACGTTTCATCATTGATCCGGAATATGCCTATCTTAATGCTGGTTCCCCACCTAGAGTACCTGCTAATACAGAAGGTAGGTATTTTGTCCAATCACAAACGAAAGTTTGGTGCAAATTGAAAGGCATGGCAGATATGATTTCAACTTGTGTTTAAATTGAAACAGACTTTTATTTGAGGGAACAAGATGGGAAAAGAAAATTGTGCTTTTTCAAATGAGTTAAAATTAAAAAAAATTCTATGACGATTCCAACAAAGAAATTTAAGAAAGACTAACTGAATGAAATTGATGGATTACTGACCGCATCCAATGAAATCTGACATGACAGTTTTATAGGTATATAAAATGATATTAGTTTACAAAACTTATGGCTGAGAAGATTAAACAAAAAGGATTGTTTTCACCTAAATAACATACTATGGCTGTCTAAGCTGCCAAACTAACTTAAATGCTTCACAAATGTTGAGGTAAACATTTACTTCTGGTCTAAATGAATATTTTGATAGGTCAACCATTTTTAAGCTCACCTGAGCAGGCAGTGCTCTTGGTGAGCTATTCTGATCAATTATCATCTAGTGTCTATCTGTCTGCCCGTCCATCTGTCTGCCCATTCAAAATTACAAAAAAAAATTCTTCTCTTAAACTGACAATGTAATTTCAACCAAACTTCACAGAAACGATCATTCAGCTCATTCTCTTTCAATATACTTAAAAGAACTGAAATCCATAAAGAAATTTGGTTGCCATTGCAAAAAAACTTTAAAAAACTTCTCCTCCAAAACCATAAGGCCTAGAGCTTTGATATTTTGTATATATCATAATCAAATGAACCTCTACCAAGTACTGTACACTTAAAATTAGTTCTTTTCTGTGCAATCCCTGATTTTAGATAGGAATGAAGAAGGAAATCTTTGAAAATCTTCTTATCCTAAACCTTAAGGCCTAGAGCTTTAAGATTTGGTACACATCAATGTCTAATGACCCTCTACCAAGATACTTCAAAGAATAATCAAATTCAGAAAATTAGCCCTGTGTTGTGGGATCTTCGATATACCTTGGATTAAAGGAGAAAATCCTTAAAGTTTCTTCATCTCCAAAACAGTTAGGCAAAGATTTTTTAAATTTTGTATATATCAAAGCCTTGAGCCATTATACTCAGATGAGCAATATAGGACCATCATGGTCCTCTTGTTTATTGTAAGTGGCAATTGGTCAATTATGCTTTATGAATTGGAATACTTCACATTTTTTACAGCAATTCTGAAGGCTGTAGAATCTTTGCTATTTCACAACTCTCTTATCTTGGACCATCTTTTTCTACCAAGGGCAGCAAATGTTCTACTTATCTAGCCCTTTCCAAATTAAATAGAGTATGTGTGAAGTTATAGAACAGAAAAATACAAGAAAGTCTTGGAATTACTGCACAAAAAAAGGACACCCTTTTCTCTCATCAACCCTTATCTGTTTTGTTTGTATTTTTCAGCCTTATTTGAAATTCAGCTAATTAGCTTTACAGAAAAGGCAGGGCTTGAGCATTTCTTTTATTTGACAGAGGTAAGACAGTTTTTATTATTAAGCAATTATAAGATGATAAAATTTTAGACAGGTCAAATTCAAAGAGGTTGCAGAGGACAATTTATAGTTAATAGAATTTTAATAGAATTTGTCTTTTTGGGTAGAAATCATTAAGGATAATGGAGATAATCAAGATATTGTTTATGAAAATGTTTATATTGATGACCTTCTGAACCTATTGAAAATGGATGTATTCAGATCAAAAACTAGGTCACTAGGTCAGATCTTAGAAAAATCTTGTTAACTAAATGGGTGCAACATATTTGGGCCAGCATTTCAGTAAAGTTTGTCAGCACATTTATATTCATGATCTTGTGGACCCTATATATAGATCTGTGTGGTTAGGTTTTCTTTAATTATTACCAATTTTGTCATTGTTTATATATTGATTTTCATCTTAAGAAATAAGAGAAATTGTTCAATTACTCCGTCTTACTCAGGTTTTCACAAAAAAAAAATTCACAGAAAGTCTTTGTATAAGTCAGACATGTGCATATCCTCTTTTAGTCATGGCTCATTGATTTTTGACATAGTTATGGCCCTTTGATTAAAAAGTCAATTTTTTTATTACATTTCTAGCTTTTTCAAAATTCACTGATATAAACAGTATCAAGCAGAGATGTGCATATTTTATTTTGGTTATAGTCTATTGATTTTTGACAGAGTTATGGCCCTTTGGTGAAAATTCCTATCCGCTTAATTTCTCAGCAATTTGATAGAATTGATTCAAATTTCACAGAAAGACTTGGTATAAGTCAGACATGTTAATGGTCCATTGTTTTTTGACGGAGTTATGGTCCTTTAATTTAAAGTGGATTTTTAGTTACATTTATATAGCTTTTTGTGTCTGCTCAATTTCTCGCCAACAATTGGACAAATTTTATTCAAACTTCTCTGATATAATCAGTAAGAAGCAGAGATGAGCACATTTTATTTTGGTTATAATCCATTGATTTTTGACAGAGTAATGGCCCTTTTGTGAAAAACGTGTAAGCTCAATTTCACAGCAACCATTGGAAGGGATTTGATTCAAATTTCACAGTAAGACTTGGTATTAGTCAGTCATATGCATATCCCATTTTGGTCATGGTCCATTGTTTTTTGACAGAGTTATGGCCCTTTAAATTAAAAGTCCATTTTTTGGGCAGATAGCACTTGTATAACACTTGTATATAGACAAGTGCTTTCTGGGGGTATTAGTTCGCTTTGCGACAATTTCTAGTTTTGATTGCATTCCATTAACTTTTCTTGGAGGTATAGTCCTTTGTTAGAATTTTTTATTCAAGTAACAAAATGATATTTTTGACATGGAGCTGTTTGTGGTGAGGTATTATTCACATTTAGCGATTGTTTAGTTCTTCCACCCTTCCCTGCCCCCCCCCCAAAAAAAACCACACACTTTGTTTTAGGGGTAAATAGGAGTCAGCTTGTCAAGGTTGGTTGGTTGGTCTGTAGCTTTTTCCTTGTCTGGTAAATTTCTCAGCAACTACTGCGTGGATTTAATTCAAATTTAACTTGGTATCAAGTATGAATTTGCATATTGTAATTTTGAAATGGCCCATTTACTTTTTATAGACAGATGGCCCTCTCTGATGAAAAATCTTGTCCACTCATTTACTCATCAACTACTGTATGGATTTGACTAGTATTTCACATGTGAACTCAGTATCAACCAAGAAGTGAATATTATATTTTGAATATGATCCTTTGACTTTTCCTGGAGTTGTGTCCCCTTGTTTAGAATAGGCTCTTTTTCCGTGACCTAATGTTTTTCTGTAATATAGAGCCCTTTGGATGTGTTAACCCAATTTAGCCATGTGATGATCTAGTGTATATCAAACAATGCTGTAATTTCTCATCTGTCTTTTTTTCAGGAAGAGAAAAGAGAGGTGTCCTTGCATGATCTTAAAAAGGTGTATGAAGCATTCACAAAGGAAGCTAAGGAACTCTTCAGATCCAAGTACTTCTTCAGGGCCTATCAAAAATATAAGAAGGTGAGCTCTTTATGTATTGACTTTTATATATCTATAGTACAGTGTTGCATCAAGTCCGTGTTATTGCCGGAATTAGTAATTCACTCACTTTAATAAACTGGTGAGGGACAAATAGAGGAACAATGTTCTAACTCAAGCAGAATCTATAGAGCAGTGGGGGATTATAAAAAAGTTTAAGAAAAACAAGAGCACCGCCTATGGGTGCCTATGCTCGGCTATTGGGTGCTGGATAGTGGATAAAAGCACAAAATGCATCTAGAGTTATCCCCCTTGATAGTATAGATTGCTCTTTTGATAGTGAACTAGTGTGCCAAGTTTCAAGTGAATGCCTTTAGTAGAACCAGAGATATCACAAAATGTCAAGGTTCTCACTAAACGACAACAACAGCAATAACTCGGGTTTTCTCCGAACACAGCCGAGCTAAAAACAAAATAAAAATCTGTGGATGGTATCATACTCGATAAAAATAGATTTTATCATCACTTTTTGTAGTCATTACCACATACAATGGCTTAAACTGGTCCTTGATTTTGAATCAAATTGTATTTAACCTATTCCCATAAAATGATGCTTTTGATGCCCCACAAGAAAACCATTTAGGAAAACATTGTGAAAAATGAAGAAATTGCTTGCAACAAGCAATTTCTTTATTTAGCACAATGTGTTCTACCTGGAAAGTTGGAAAAATCTAAAATTTCATACACCTTATGATGTCGTCTGCAACTCTTTCAATTTGGATCAGTCAAAAACTTTGTTGTGAGGTAATGGGTTAACAGACAGAGAACCATAGTGCAGAGCAAACACAGCAAATTCTTTCTGTTTTCGGTTGAAGACAACCACATCCAATTTGATAAGAAGAAATAATTCAAATCAGTTGTCATGCCTCTATTAAAAGTGACGTTAAGCCCCCATTCAATTTAAGAGTCTCAATATCAGCAGAAAAAGGCAACACTGGTATTGGTTACGGACAAGATGAAAGACAAAGAAAGCCAGTTAGCTTATCCGGGCAAAAAACTGAACAGTCTCTTGATTCATTGGAACCTCGTCCTAAAAGGAGTCGCTCTGATGCTAAATTTCAGAAATCATGGTTGAAAGATTATCAGTGATTAAAACACAAGAAAAAATCTGGGATGTTATGTGTCTTGTTACAAACCTTGGGGTAAATGTAATCCATTTATTGACACAAAATACTGTACTTGTATACATTAAGAATCGAAATACCACATTCAGTCTACTAAAGCAGTATGCTTCAAAGTGAGTTTGTCAGAGTTATGATAAACTTCAATCAAAACAAATTTTACTTATTTGTGCAATGAGAACTGCTCATTATTTGGCTAATATAAATATTTCCATTAGAAATCTTTGAAGTTTATTGGCCCTAGAAAGAAGAGAACAGGTTAGAATGGGTAAGATATGCAGAATTTAAAAGTAGGTTAGGGTGTAATTCATCAAGAGCTCATTTTGTGACCGCAAATTTTAAGGGATGCATCTAATGTACTAATGAAAACTAAATGAATTTGTTGTTTACATCATATATTTACATGAGATTTATGATTGAATCAACATTTGGGTTTTTGCAGCCCCCTTAAGCATTTGTCACTCCCCCCCCCCCATTTCAGTAATTCGATGGGGGAACTTCCCCTGTTAGAAGAAATCCTTGATGCAACACTGTAGAGAATATTACAACAGTGTTTATCCAATAAAAATATACCTACACATGATACTCAAACTCAATAACATCAAATAGAAAAATACTCAGTTGTAATGCATGTACTCCTTTTATTATAAACCTTTTTGACATAATATTAAGAAAATCTGCTGAAATTAATTAAGAAAAAGCAAAAAGAAAATACAAACATCATCGTCACTTTAACGGAAAACCCCCAGTGCCAGTACACAAAAAACGATTTGTGTTTAAAGGTACATGACAAATAATTTTTGGTACACACCAAATACAGGTTTGGTAGAGTTATATCGGATAGCCAGAATTTTATTCAAGCATTTATTGCTATGTAATAAAAACTGTTCGTTAGACCCTACCCAAAGTGTATACTTGGTAAGTTCTTCATGGTATTCTCTTTTCAAATAAAGATGTACTTTGTGACTGTCCAAAAAATAAGAAGGTGAGTACTTCATGTATTCTCATTCAGATCTTATATGCTCTTCTTAGTCTTCAAAAACAATTTCGAGTGACGTTGACAGCTGAATAAGGATGACTGCCAAAACCTTTCCCTTTTTTTAAAATTTTAGACCAGTCCAAATTCAAAGGTTTCACGTATGACAATTTAAATTTATTTGAAAAATAACCATTCAGTAGGGTAGAAAATATTGTGGAAAAAGCAGCAGTTTCTTCTTTAAATATTAAATCAAAGGGACGTAAAAAACAGGAATTCAACATGAAAGGGTTAAACAGTCTTTACTGTAATTCATATGGACTTCAAAAAATGTGTAAAACCTTAATTCTCTGAGATATTCTCAAGGCTTGGCAGTTTTGAAAAGGAGAAAGTGAAACAGAAATGGCAAAACTTAAAACTCCTTTGAAACAGATTTTGCAACATTTATAGCTTTCGGAGAAAACCCAAGGTATTGCTATAGCCTTGGTGTAGTCATCGCCGTTGTCGCCGTGTGAAAACTTTAACATTTTGTGATATCTCTGGTTCTACTAAAGGCATTCACTTGAAACTTAGCATACTTGTTCACTATCAAAAGAGTAACCTATACTATCAAGGGGGATAACTCTAGATGCATTTTGTCCACTATCCAGCATCCAACAGCTGAGCGTAGGCACCTGTAGGCGGTGCTCTTGTTTTTTTGTTTTTTTTTTTTCATTTGATAAAAGTGTTTTTGAGAAGAAAAATTAATCCAAAGAATGCCATAAACAACTTTTTCTATCTGTATCTATATTTTGTGTAGAGGCTGGAGTGCATGAAAATGGATTAAAGTGATATTATCTGAAACTGAATGTACTGTATATTTTTCTTCACTGGCTCTCAATGTGTTGGAGTCACAGCCTTACAAAAATGCTGCAAAAGAACAGGAGATAGAGAAAATAATTAACAGCTTGTGAAAACACTTGTTTGGACCAGTCTAAATTTTGATATTTGGTAATGATTTAATGTTCTTTTCTTATAATCTGAGTTTATTGTTTGTTTGGGTTTTTGTCTGCAGGCTCTTAATGTGTTGGAGTCAAGGCCTTACAAAGACGTGGAAGAAGAAAGGGAGATAGAAAAATATTTACAGACAGTACAGACAAACCTTGCTCTATGCTGCGACAGACAAAACCATTCAAGCCGTGTGATCACATATTGTAATGCTGTCTTGGATAGAAATCCACAATGTGCTAAAGCTCTATATTTGAAGGGAAAAGTAAGAGTTTGTCTTAGTGAGCTTTACCTGACACCAAATTTCTAACTGATCCAGCTTTTGTAAAAGTCAATTTAGGGTTAATCAAGTCCAAAAGCCAGTTATGTGTAATCTCTATCATCCTTAGCTTAGATTCAATTACACAATATATGTATTCCCTACAGAAAAAGGAGTTTTGAAGCCCCATTTGAAATATTTAAATGGAAGATTTTATCATTTTTAGCTTGGATGTTTTTGGAGAAATATCAAGGTATTGTTATAGCCTTGGTGTTGTTGTTGTTGTCGTTGTCTTCATGCTAAAACTTTGACATTTTGTCATATCTCTGGTTCTACTAAAGGCATTCACTTGAAACTTGAGCAGCCTATATTATCAAGGGGGATAACTCTAGCTACATTTTGTCTACTAGCGGAGCATAGGCACCTGTAGGTGGACTGACAAGCTGTCTCTTATATACCCCCAAAATATAATTTTGGGGGTATTTTAAGAGTCAGCTTGTCAATCCGTCTGTCGGTCGGTCTGTCTGTCTAGCTTTTTCATGTCTGCTCAATTACTCAACAACCATTGGACGGATTTTATTCAAACTTTACTGATATAATCAGTATCAAGCAGAGAGGTGCATATTCCATTTTGTCTACCGTCTATTGATTTTTGACAGAGTTATGGCCCTTTGGTGAAAAATCTTGTTCGCTCAATTTCTCAGCAACCAGGGGACAGATTTGATTCAAATCACAGAAGGACTCGGTATAAGTCAGATATGTGCATATTCTATTTTGGGTGTGGTCCATAGATTTTTGACTGATTTATGGCCCTTTAATCAAACTGTCCATTTTAACTTCGGCCCTTTGGCCGATAGCACTTGTTTATGGACAAGTGCTGTTTGGGGGTATTAGTCCGCTTTGTGACAATGTCTAGTTTTCAATCTGTTTTCATTCACAGTACAGAGGATTTATGATTCTGCTAACTTGATGTGACATCTTTTTATCCCATTCCCACACAGTGACACTTTTGGACCCCCCTAAAAAAACCAAAACAAACTGAGAAACCATTGTGTGAAGAAATTGCTTGTCAAAAGCAATTCCTTCTGTTTACACATTCTAATCTACTCAAAAAGTTGAAAAATCTAAAACTTCATAAGCTTTAAAATATTGTCTGCAACTCCTTTCAATTTGGACCAGTCTAAGTTTTTCTTGTGTGAAAATGGGTTAAGGGCCATATCTAAGAGGCAAGGTTCATCTTAGAAATATCCAAATTCTGAAAACACAATGGGGGCTTCCGTATTCAGACCGACTTGACTTTACTAAGTATGATCATGTGTTGATCTTCAGTGTGCCAAAGGATGCTGTAATTTATTAAGTACATGTGTCTATAGCCTCTTAATCTGAAATTAATAAGAGTTCCTTTGCGTAAAAAATATTGTAATAAATGATTTGTCATCTGCATCTTCTTTTATTTAGGACCAGTCTATAAAATTTAGTTGTCAGGTATTGTGTTGAAATTAACTTACTACATTCTCACACATTGACACATTTTGACTCCCCTTAAGAAAAACAATTTAAAAAAAAGCAATTTCTCCATTTTCCACTATGTTTTTGTACCAAGTAAGTTGAAAAAGTCTAAAAATTTCATACACTTTGAAATTTCTTCTAACATTCCTTTCAATTAGGATCAGTCTAAAAAATTGTCATCTGGTAATGGGCTTAATGATGTAAAATTTTAATTCTTTCAGGCTTTTCATAACAAAGCGTTTTTTGAGCAGTCCAAAGCCTGCCTCAAGAAAGCTCTGAGGTTAAAGCCATCGGACAGGGACATCAATCAGGAGTTAGAAAAGTTAGAGAAGTGAGTTATTGGCTGTTTTCAGAGAAGTATACCTGAGGTATTGCTACGGCTAGGTCATTGTCTGCATTTACCTATGCATCAGCATTAATGTCTGAAAAGGACAATATTACATTTTGTTATATCTCTATTATTACTAAGCGCATTCACTTTAAATCCGGAATATATGTTCACAATCAAAAAGCAGTCTATACTATTAAGAAGGATAACTCTAAATTTAATTTTTAGTGAATTATGACCCTTCTTTACCTAAAAGTTTTACCCAGTATCATCAGGCACTTGAATAGCCAATCGATGGCAGTTGATACAGTCCTCTTGATCAGTAAACTTGTTTCCAGTGAACATGACTTTTGGCTGGCCAAAATTGTAAGAAGTTTCAGACTTAAAAAATATTTGTATTTTTGGTAAGAAAAATTGTTGGAAATGAAGAAATTGTTTATTCAAAGCAATTTTTTCATTTTCTACAATATGTTTCTAATGCTTCTTTTTAAGAGAGCAATAGAGTCCACAGTTTTCATCAGATTCTCTTCAAACTTTCTCAGAATGATTGTACCATCATAAGAATCGCTCCTTTCCAAAATGGGTATGATCTGACAAGAAACACGGGAAAAAGGGCCTTATGAAAATTCAATTAAAAAATCCTCGTTATCACTCTAGAGTCCACAGTTTTCATCAGATTGTATTTAAACTTACACAGAATGATTGTACCATCTTAAGGATTGTTCCTTTGGGAATAAGGTCAGATCCATCAGGAAACACGGGAAAAGGGGCCTTATGAAAATTTATTTAAAAAATCTTTTTAAGAAATCCTCTTTAACACTCTTGAGCTAACAGTTTTCATCCGATTCCCTTCAAACTTTCACAGAATGAATGTACTATCATAAGCATTGTTCCTTTCGAAATTAGGTATGATCCGTCAAGAAACACAGGAAAAAGGGGCCTTAAGAAAATTATAATAAAAAATTCTCATTAGAGATTCGGATTCTCTTCAAACTTTCACAGAATGATTGTACCATCATAAGGATTGTTTCATTCGGAATCAGATATGATTCCTCAAGAAACTTAGGAAAAGGGGCCTAATTAAAATTTAATTCAAAGATCTTTGTTAACACTCTTGAGTCCACAGTTTTCATATGATTGACTTCAAACTTTCACAGAATAATTGTATATGAAAATTCAATTAATAAAACCCTGTTAAAACAATGAAACCCACCGCTTTTGATCAGATTTTGTTGAAACTTTCACAGAATAATTTGAAGGTCATAACTATCATTCTTTTCATAACAGGGTTTGAACTGTCAAGAAACACAGGAAAAGGGGCCTTATGAAAATTTCATTTATAAATCCTTGTTACCAAGCAGCATGCCCACTGGGTTTTCATTTTGGGGGTACATGTACCCCTTAGGTTTTGAAATGGGGGTACAAAGAAAAATCTGAGGGTACAGTGTACCCTTTACTTTCAGAGTTAAGGGTACACCATACGCATACGAATCTGAACCCTTTACCAAATGACAATGTTATAGTTATATCTACTTTTTAATAATCAGTAAATTAGTGCCACACGTCATCTGCCAGTTTCAGATAAATTTAGAGCGAAGGATAGCAAAGCCGATTTTTGACAACTCACTTTTCTTAGTTATTGGGTTTGGGAAGGGCTGAATGGGATATGAGAGTGATGGCTAAACAACTCTAACAGGTGAATTACGAGGGCGGGGAAGGAATTTTGGAGCAGACCATACCAGGCATGTCAGCTCATTGTTAGCTCAAACTCTGGTATTGAAACAATTCTCGTACAAAAAATATCAACTTGCCTTATCACTGTCCAAAAGTCACTATTTGTGGAGAAATAGAGTAGGTTTTTTTGTGACGTTTTGCAGACAGCATATTACGTAGCTTAAACAAAACTACAACATTTAATAAGCGGCTCCATTTTGTCACACCCGACTTATATTTACATCGGAACTCGCGAGAGAAACTCGTTTCAAAATCAAATCCTATAGTGCGAATTATTGGCAGTTTCTCGCCCAAAACACCTAAATATCTTGCGTTTTGATTGCAAAAAACTCTAGACTTATTTCAAAACAAACTGGTCAGGCCATCAAGATCCGCATTATACGAAATTTTCAAACTGCTGGTTCCCCTAATCTCTTATGTAGAAAACAGGCCAGAAAGAAGCAATAGTTTCCGTCGAATGAAAGGGAAATCACTTGCTCCCGATGCGATTTTGTCTTCTTTGCTTGCAATCTTTTGGGGTTTTCGGGAAAAATACGCACAGAGTTTCTCGTTTTGTACGCTAATAATTTTAAATGCACACATGTAATGGCATTTTTGTTTCTACGTTCATTTATTTTGGTGAAAGATTTGTACGTGAACCAATGTAATTGTACGTGAATTACGTACTGCAGTGAATGGGCACCCTGTACCAAGTCCAGAGCTTTTATTTGATTTTCTTCAAAGATTCACAGAATAATTGTACAATAATAATGATTGTTGATGTTTGCATTAGACCTGATCCCTCAAGTATCACAGGAAAAGGAGCATTATGAAATTTAATTTGAAAATCATTGTACCTCAATAAAGTCAACAGTTTTCATCAGATTCTGTTAAAACTTGCACAGAATGATTATTCCATCATGAGGATTCTTTCTTTTCAAATTAGGCGTGATCTGTCTAGTATCATGGGAAAAGGGGCCTTTTGAGAATCTTATCTATAATCCTTGTAACCAAGTCCAGAGCTTTCATTGGATTTTCTTCAAACCTTCACAGAATCATTGTACAATAATCACGATTGTTGATGCTGACATGAGACCTGATCCTTCAAGTATCACAGGAAAAGGAGCCTTACGAAAATTTTATTTCAAAAATTTTACACCAAGATAAAGTCTGCAGTTTTCATCAGATTCTGTTCAAACTTTCTCAGAATGTTTGTACCATCACTAGGATTGTTTCTTTCCAAATTGGGCCTGATCTGTCTAGTATCATAGGAAAAGGGGCTGTATGAAAAATTATTACCAAATCCTCATAAACACAACAATGTCCTCAGTCTTTATCAGAATCTCTTCAAACTTTAATAGAATGATTGTACCATCATTTGGATTGTTCCTTTGTAAATTAGGCCTGATTGCTTAAGTGACACAAGAAAAGGGACCTTATAAAAATTTTATTACAAAACATCATTATTACAATAAAGTCCTCAGTCTATATCATTTTCTTCAAACTATCATTAGGATTGTTCCTTTGTACATTGGGTCTGATTTGTTAAGTTTCACGGAAAAAGGGGCCTTATGAAAATTTTGTTACAAAAATTCTTGACACAATTCAGTCCACTGTTTTCATTGATTCTCTTTAACTCTTAAAGAATGATTGTACCTTCATTAGAATTGTTCCTTTTGAAATTTGGTTTGTTCTGTAAAGTATCATGAGAATAGGGGCCCTATGAAGATTTCGCCATAAACTCATTAACACAATAAATTCCACAGATGACACAGATTGATTGTACCCTCATTCAAATTGTTGATTTTGACAGTGAATCTGATTATGGCAAGTGTCACATAAAAAGGGGCCTTTTGAAAATCTTTCTTAAATATTCTGGTTAACACAATGATGTCCCTTGATTTCACTCTAAAATTTCACAGAATGATGGTACAATCACTTAAATGGTTCTTTTCAGAACTGGGTACAATCCATCAAGTATCATGTAAAAAGGGGCCATATGATTTTTTTTTTTAAATATTCTAGTAAAAATAATGAATTCCCAATATTTCATCGGATTCACTTTAACCTTTCACAGAATGATAAAACCAACAGTAAAATATCACAGGAAAAGGGGCCTTATGAGAACTTGATTTGTTTGTTTGTTTGAATGGGGTTTTACGCCGCTTTCAACAATCTTTCAGTTATATTGCAGCGGCTGGAGCACCTAACAATGGATTACTGGTATTTCTCACACCACTACTACCACTACATCCTCTCCTAGCCTCCAGCTGCTATTCCACATAGGTCTACGATTAGCGACCCATTAGTGAGAGACAAATAGTCGGAAAGGATGAGTGCGGCCGTCGGGGATCGAACCCGGGATGAGAACTTGAATTTAATATCTTCGTTAACACAACAAAGTCAACAGTTTTATTGGATTCTCTTCAAAGATGCATGGAATAATTGTGGCATTCGAAACACAGGAAAAGGGGCCTTACAGATTATCATTCTAAACATTCTTGTGTATGTGATGAAGATCACAATCATTATCAAATTGTCTTTTAAATTTCACATGACAATTATAGGGTTGTAAGGAAAGTTCCTTTTGGAATGAAATTGATCCATCAGAAAACACAGGAAAAGGGGCCTTATTGATTCTCATTCAAACCAATCCTGTTTATGTGATAAAGACCACAATTATTGTCAGATCCTGATGAAATATTCACAGAATGATTGTAGGGTCATAAGGTAACTTTCTTTTGGAAAAGGAGTGGATCCGTCATGAAACCTGGGAAAAGGGGCCTTGAGGATTGTTGCTTAAAATGATAAAGGGGATAAAGCCCTTTTTTTTTTCTTTATGCATTCTTCTTTGAGCAATTAACTTCCTTAAATATCAGATTTCTTTAACAGAAAACTTGATAACCAGTAGAGCGTCTCGGGCCTCTTGTGTTAATGGTTAAACCCCCATTACCAGCAAACAGAATTTTAGATTGGTCCAAACAAAAGAAGTTGCTAAAAGACAATATCAAGTTTATACAATATTTAATATCTCTGTTTTCTTGAACTCCTTTCTTTACGGTTATAAAAAAGCCGGACTGTAAAAAAGCCGGACTGAGGGAATGGGTTAAGAGGTTATTAAAAAATACATTCATTGAGGTATGAAACCAAAAAGTTATGACCCTCAGATGGCTAAACAAAAAAAAGAAAAACGTACACCTGCTATTCTTTGATATTTAGATCGAAATTGTAAGAGCCTGTTGTAAACCTTAACCCTTAGTATGCTCATTAAAATCCTTTTGTCAATACAGGATTCAAAGTACTCAAAGGACTAAAAGCCTTGAAATGCTTGATTGTGGATCAAGATTTCTTTTAAAGATAATATTCGGGAACAACTAGTATTTAAAAGGTGGTTTAAACAAAGACCAGATGGCAAATATGTGCAGGCTGATCTTTGTCTATACCTCCTGCCTTTGGGTTCAGCATGACAAGGATTGATATTCCCTCCCATCATTTAGCTATAAATCAGGTTGTTGTAATAGCAACTGAAGAAAAAGACATGGAATGATAGTAGTTTACAAATATTTTGTGGGTTTTCACTCTTCACTTGGTGTACATTCTATATATGTAAAAGAAGCTTTAGTCAGTGTTGATGTATGACTCCTAGTCATGGGGTTCTGGGTTAGATCCCCAGCCATGGCAAATATCCTTTCAAGTGTTTGTCTCACACCAATGAGTGGATAGTCGTAAACCTTAGTGGTATGAGCAGCTGGAGGCCAGGAAAGGATATAGTGGTAGTACTGGTGTGAGAAAATATCAGGAATCATAAGTTAAGTGCTCCTGCCACCGTGATACGACTGAAATACTGTTATAAGTGGTGTTAAACCTGATTTAAACAAACAAATAATTTCTTTTTAGGAGTATGAGAGACTATAAACTTTTGGAAGGAGAGCGGTGTAGAAAGATGTTATCAGGGACAGCTGGTCCTACAAATGACGGTAAAAATACTCTGTATTTCCCTTCACTCCCTAATAGTACCACTCCCTGTGATATTTAAAAAAAAATCTCTAAATTGATGATCATTTCTTCTAAGCAAATATTTACATAATTGATATGAGATAAAAAATATGGAAAAAATAAAGGTTGGCATAAGAGCTCTTGTATTGGGAATGTCTGATATTGCCATAGTCAAACATCAGTACCAGGTCTTCTTGTGTGAAATGATGGTGTATCAAAAAAACATTATTTTGACACAATGAGAGATGTTTAAGCAACGAGTGCTCAATTTCATTTCAAAAAGGTAGAAATAGCTTTCAAAATGTGGTAATTTGATGAAACAGTATCTGTATTTTGATCCTAAAAAGATTTCAAAGCACAAATTCATAATTCAAGAAACCTCCAAATTTGTACCAAAATCTACAGCTACAAAAGGAAATAGACTGAAATATTTTGTCCCAGCGTCTGAATTGTTATTGCCAGACTCACAATTCATTTTTTAATATTCTCAGGTTTTAACAATTTTCTGGAAATTTCCAAGTCATGCTTGGTGTTCAGACTGTAACCCCAGCTGCAGATAAAGGGAGGTTTCGAATTACAAAATTTGAATTAAATACATACCCGAATCTTCTTGGGCGAATTTGGATGGAAAGCTTACAAATCATTTGACCCATTATTTATCTAGGTCCCTCAGAACAATCCATTTGCATTTGAGCACCATGGCAATGAGACACACCCATGCATGAATTTATGGACAGTAATCATGACAATAAAAAGCTCTAAAGCTCATCTACTAATCTCTAGGGTAACGTTACGGTCATATTTTTTCTCTCACAAAACACAGCAGAGAGCATGATTCTAAAAATTCAATACATCTAAAGCCCTAATTAGATGCTATGAAACAATTGTTATTTCAGAAAACACTCTGATCCAGGCTGTATTTGAGCTAGTACAGTTCTGAGAACCATTACTCTGATATGCCCATTTTTTGAGTTATTGCCCTTTGTTATGCCCCCATTTTGAAAGATTAGGGCATATTGTTTAACCATTGTCCGTCTGTCCTTCTGTCTGTCCATCATTGAGTCTGTTGGTCTGTCTGCAAAACTAAACCAAAAAACGTAACATTGCCAATTACTACCAACTTATTCAAGATACAATGCTGATATTTGGCATGATGATACCTCTCCATAATACGCATCTTTCATGTCAAGGTCATGTGAAAGGTCAAGGTCACATACCAAGGTCAAACGCCAAAAAAACCCCTCATGTTCGAGGGGGGCATTGTGTTATACAAACACATCTTGTTTTTTTACCTTTAAATTTTTTATCGCAACATGTTTCCTTTACCATAAGTGCTAGCAACTTCAAACCTCATTCACTTATAGAGCACAATGTTAAGAAGTGTCATGTTCAAGAACTATTACTCTGCTCACACTTTTTTTTTAGTTATTGCCCTTTGTTATTTTCACCTTCGTTGTCTTCTCAATCTAGTCCACCTTTATATGTCTAAATTTGGTTAACCCTTTCCCAAATGGTAATAATTTAGACAAGCCCAATTTAATAGCTGCTGCAAACAAGTGTTAATAAATACAGAAACAATGACCATTAAAGTACAGAAAATATTGAATAAAAAGAAGAAAATGTAATTTATCAGCATTTTCTTGTTTTCTCTTAATGTTGTCCTAAGCTTACTCTTAGAGATTTCAAAACCAGGTTTTGATTGGGAAAAGATTAACTATTAAAACGACTTTTTTTAATCTGCTGGGGGACTCCTGTTTTGCATCCATTTATTTTATAACAATCATTTTGCCTTTCTTCATACTTGCTAGAACAAGCCCGTGGAGAACAGATTAGGAATGAAGCTGAGAAGAAATGTTTAGCTGTCTCTGAGGAATTCAAGGCAATTATGAAAACAAAGTTACAGTAAGTACAAGACAACAAAATTTTAGACTGACTCTATTTGAAAGAAGTTGCAGACAACTTTATTTTGTTTGGGGATTTAAAAATCCTCGTCCTTTTAGGCTGATATCAGCCCGATTAGCTCAGTTGGTAGAGCACTTGAATTCAAACCTCAAGATCATGGGTTCGAGCCCTGGGCTGACCATATCAACTAACAAACTAATTGTTTTTCGGATGAGACGTTAAACTGAGACTCCCTGTGACGGTGCTGTCCACGGAGCACGTTAAAGAACCAAGCGGAGCTCTCAGCAGTTTCGTCCTGTATCCTTGCACTATCCCCGGTAACAACTAGCTGTCTTCTGGGGGCGTCGCTTATATTGGCATGAGCTACAGTAGTGACGATGAATAAACGGAAATACACAGGTTGATATTTTACACAATGGTTTTCAAAGCTTGTTTGCGCTTGTTATGAAAATAGCTTTGGAAAACATTGTAGAAAAGGAAGAAACTACTTTTTACAAACAATTTCTTATCAAAAAATACTGAACCTTTCATAAAACAGAAATTGTTATTTGTAACTATTTTCAACTTTGACAAGTTTAAGATTTTTTTTCTTCTTGTATTTGGTTAGAATTACATTTACTAAAATTGTTGTCTGTAGACTCTTTGAATTTTGACCAGTCTAAATTTTTGTCATCTAGCGAAGGTTAAAGATCTCCAATAGTTAGGAATTTAATTCTGCAATTCCCACAGAAGGATTAATCTTAATTTAGAAATATAAGATATAATTATTTTACTATCAAATCTGATGTTTTTGGCTCTAAAGCATCCACTCAAGTGTACATTTAGATTGTCATTATTCTCTCTGACTGATTGCTGGCCCTCCACAATAAGTACCAACAGGAAGTTCAATTTAGATATTAAACAGGTCTATATTGCCAAATTTATATTCAGTAACTTATAACAAAAAAAGGTTTGTTGGATGGCAACATGCATGTTGTAAATAGAGCTTGAATAAGCTGTAGATACGAGGTTTAAATCAGTTTACCAACAAAATGCTTTTCATAAATGCTGATGAATGTTGCAGTTCAAAGGTCACTTTTGGTATAAATGTATGATATGAGCGCATGCGTGACATTTCCAACCATTACACATGTGTGCAAAGTAAAGACTCAGATCAGCCTGTGCATCCGCACAGTCTGATCAGAGTCTTCACTCTGCGCTCTGTAGATAGATACTGACCCAAAGATTCTTTAAACAATCAGTGAATGTTCTAATTGCCCCGCATGGCTGTCCAGGGTGCTCAATGTGTGCGAGTCACGCACATGTGAAATGGTTGGAAACGTCACACATAGGCTCATATGATAGGTCTATCTATCTTTTGATTGACAGCAGTGATCCATCAATTCTGTTTTGTTTTTTTTATCTAATTTGACAATTTATATTTGTTTTTCAGAGACTTTAAGGATGACAAGGATCAGACAGAATTACCTATGCCAGGTTATAACTGGTCTGTTGGGGAAATAGAATGTATTTTGGATACTGCTGATCAGCTGGGACTGAATTGTAAATGCATTGGAGCTGTAAGTTACTTTTGTAGGAGTAGAATATGATATAGATACTTTTGAAGAGAGTGGACTTATTTACAATCCCCACATACCAATTAGAGTGGCTATATTGGTTTCACCATGTCTATTTGTCTGTTTGTTTATGTCTGTCTGTAGACTGTTTTGTTTCCGTGCTCTTAGTCTAAAACTAATTGACCTACATTTGTGAAACTTCATACAAATTTTGGCCAATGATCCAAGGAAGTGCTCTATTGATTGGGGGGTCACATAGGTCAAATTAAAAGGTTACAATCAGAGTTTGATTGAAAATTGTTTCTGTGCTCTGGCTTCCAAGCTGTTTTACATAGGATTCTTGTATGTATTAACCCATTCCCACATAATGACACTTTCAAACGCCCCTTAATACAACTGCTTTGGAAAACATTGTAGAAACTGAAGAAATTGCTTGTTACAAGCAATTTCTGAATTCTCCACATTGTTTTCTGCCACAAAAGACAATGATTTTAAAGATTTCATCAACTGAAAATTGTCATCTGCAGCTTCTATCAATTTTGACCAGTCTAAAATTTTGTCATCTGGTAAAGGGATTAGCAATTTCGTCTTGTCTCACAATCTTATACACGTAATTTGGGACTTATTTCCAATTCTAGCACTTTTTGAAATGTTGTCTGCAACTTCTTTCAATTTGACCAGTCTAAAATCATTGTCATCTGGTAATAAGTTAACTCTAGGTGGGGGAAAAAGCTTGAGTACTATGAGCTGGATAGTGAACTCACTTATTTTTTATTTTGTTACAGGGTCATGGTCAGAACACTCAATTTAGATTAACAAAGAAGAAAAAGGGAGAAGAATGAAGTCACAAGTCAAAAAGAGATGTCACCTGTCCAAAATGCAAATGTCTTCTGTAGTAGAATGGTGTTGGAAGATAAAGACTGCATAAGCTCTTATTTAACTCGATACCAGGCCAAATCATTTTTGATGAGTCAAGATGGACAGTGATTGATGAAAAGTGCTATCAAGGAGAATTGTTTGATATTTGATAGTGTCAGTTCTTGATTGGTTCTTCATCAGTTCTTGATTAGAATGGTTCTAGTAGACATCATTGGCAGATTAAAACTGCAAAGCTTCATGTTGTTGAGGAAACTCATGTATAGGGCTTTTAAAAAACTATATGTTCATTGATAATTAATGAAAAGTGATTTCAAGGAATGGTAACACAGTTAAATGGAATCAGTTCTTGTTTAGAATGGTTTTGGAAGTTATCATTTGTACATTGAAACTACATAAGGTCATAGTAAATAGTGTACTCATGTAAAGAAGTTAGTAAAATTCTATGCAGGATAGATCATTTATGAATTTATGAACTGGTATTACCGTAATTTGTCCATATATTCGGACACTCCAAGAATTCGGACACCATTAATTATTTCATGAAATAATTAATTTTGTGCCTCTAATTTCGGACAAATGGTGTCTGGAATTTATCTATAAATTCGGACACCGAATTTACGAACATTACATAACAAATATCGCATCCATTATCGGCAATTTGGAATCCTGGCGATCAGTATCTCCAAACTGTCTGGGTTAAGTGTCAACAGGTGTATATTGTTTATAACAGTGACCGAGAATAGGCACGCACCTCGATATGCTTAAGCTACGAACCGTGAAGGTGATGCAATTAAAATATCACGCTTGGTTTCTCTCTCTGATTTTTAATTTTCTATCCCCGACAGGACATGCTCTAAAAGGATGGCTACGACCCTATGAAATTAGTCAAATTGACCTGAACCTACTTTCGATTTTACTACACTTTCCTCGTATCCGGAGCTCATCGAGGGTATTGTCATCGGCCGTATCAAATCAAGAAAAAAAAATGCATTGAAATGCTTTGAGAAGAATCAGTCGTAGCTACGACGTTTTCCCTAAATACGGAAAATGCGAGAATTTTACTTGTCAATTTGTCCCAAAATTAATAAATTCTCATCCGATATATAATATTTGTAGATTAAAATAAATTACCTTTTTTTATCCCCGCTTCTTTTAATAATCCGAAAATTTAATCTCATACTGTTCAATAAAACACACGTAACAAGTCTCGTTCGACAATTATAAAGTAAAGGTTTTCGGGTACAGTTTATTTTACTACGAGGGAGGAAAGGTGATCAAAGGCGCCGCCGCCAGATGTTCAGCTATATTTGGGAGAGTTTCCGGAGTTGGCACGTGCCAGACGCGTACCCCATGAGAATTCTTTGTGACCGAATTTTTACTCTTGTCATTAAGCCGAAAGTTTACATGGTTTAATCGACTGTCTGAATACTCTTCAAAAATTACGGATATAATTAAAAAAAAAAAAAAAGGATTTTTTTCTCACAGGTAGGCCACCGCATTTACGTTAAATTTTCGGGGAATATTACGCGATGATTTATGTGAAGCAGATCAGAGAAAAACTGTCGTAATTGACCGATGCCGTGATTTTATTCTGACAAATTACTTTTTATCTCTTGGTGACTTTAATACACGAACAATTAAAATGCGAAGATTTTGTTTAGCTTTCCATATTAATATCCCTTTTTTCAATTCAACCGACGATGATTGTATATAAATGACAGAAAAAGAATTTACCATCCTCTCAAAATTGGACTTTGACTACAGAAACGTCGTAACAATTTTGACTGAACACGATGCAGTTACGATCTTGTCGTATTCTTACAGTGATATGTGGGATTCTATCAATCGTTAAAACTAAGAAAAACAACAGTTTAAAAAAGTGAATCGTTTATTAAGGTTTTTAATCAGTGAATGATCATTAAATTCACGTCGTCTTCGCCAGTATCTTGAAACAATCTGAAAAAATAAAATAATAATGAATAAATTTACGAACGCAATGCGTAACACATATCAAGTTTATTTACTGGTGAAATGAATTCAGTGTCTGATCAAAACAGTTAGTGACTCATGAAAATCGGCAATGGTTGTTCCTGGCCGCACGACGATTTATCTATAAATTCGGACACTGACTTGAGTAATTATCTATGTATTCGGACATGAAAAAAAATAATTATTTAATTGTGTCCGAATATATGGACAAATTACGGTAGTTAACAATTGGAAACCTCATATTAAGAAAGTTGATTCCGAGGGAGTGATCAATCAATTGATTTCTTTATTATGGAGATTTCTGATCTAAAACAAACTTACAGATTGACAAGCATGTATGCAGACTAAATATCCATACAAATGCGTTAAAAATATTTGTAACCACACCTTGGTATGGTTGGCCTTGTATCATGATGTAAATACACACCACTTTCAAATAGCCTTGGCTTGTTTGTTTGAATTTATGAATGAAGAATTTTGAAAGGGTTTCATTTTTTCTTATTATGCTTTCTTTTCTAAGCAAAATTATAGGCTGATGCAAATTTAAGGAAGTTACAGGAATCATTTCAGGAAAGGTTAAGTCACGTTGTGAGAAAAGGATTTTTACTAGAAGTTTTTCAATGTTTGCAAAGTTCCCTTAGAAAATTCCCAAAAGTACTCGTTCATATCCATGTCCTTTTAGAATTCGGACAATCTTGAAACAATTTTGTATGGTAATTGCTTTTTATGGCAATTTCATGCAGGGCGATGAAATAATAAAACACCTTTATACAGCGAAACTATGTCCAATGTTAAGATATTCACAATCAAATTCCAAAGTATGTGACCATATAATCACAAGGAGAACATGCCTGTGTATAGTGATCTTTCCCATACAAAATCAATAAAATGCTATGGTTCCCACCTATTTTGAGATCTACACATTTGGAAGCATTTCAATAGCTGTTTTACAGTATTTTTTCACGGCTTGTATGATTGTGTGGGCAGTTAACTTTTATGAAAATAAGTGCCAATTTCACGCTAAATTGTTAACATATCCGATTATTGAAACAGTATGTGATTATAACATCAAGGTCAGGGCCCAAGGTCAAATCTTTAATTGAGCTTGTCCAGAGTAAATCTCTTAGATCTGTGGATGGATTTCAAATGTACCATTGGAAACAAATTATCGGATTGCTCCAACGTCAATGTCCGCAAGTCCGATTTAATGAGGGAGTTTGTCATAGATATCAAACATTAAATTGCAAAATTTATGGCCAATTTCATGTAACAAAAATATTGCCAATATCATGTAACAAAAAGGAAATTGAGTAAGCTGTAGTCATAACATTTAATTCGCCAACCAACAAAAGTGCAGAATGTAAATGTCTAAGTTCAAAGTTCATTGCAGTAAAATAATAAATTTGTCATCTGACAAATCATTCCTCAATGTCACTGTTAACCAATTCCAACTTAATCCCTCCTTTTTACGTCCCTCAAGAAAAAAGCTTTGGAAAAACTTGTGGAAAATGAAGAAATTGCTTGTATCAAGTAATTTCTTCATTATCCACTATGTTTTCTATACGAAAAGATAAAAAGATTAAAATTCCATCTACTTGAAATTGTCGTCTGCGGCTTCTTTCAATTTGAACCAGTCTAAAATTTTGTTGTGTAGGAACGGGTTAAGGTTGAATGTCAAAGTTTGCTTGGCTACTTGTGTCTGCAACATTTCCTATTGTTAAACACCATTTGTGTTCAATTTGTATTGTTAAAATCTGTTTTCCTGACAAGCTGCGGATTCATACGGAAGTGTGATTAGACTTTTTTGTTTCAAACCTTAATGAACACAAAAAAAATATCTTCATTTCTTGTAATTTGATAGTAAAAACAGCAAAACAATTACCAGTTTGCGGCAGGTTTTCATGGATCTACTTTTTGCAGGGGCTCCTAAAATAGTCTGTATTAACCCTTGTCATGCTGAATAAAAACCTTATTCAGAATTGTATTAAAATCAAAGGGCTAAAAGTGCCAGAATACCCAGATATTGTGGGTCATTATTTTTTGTTAATTGATTCTATATACAACTCTGAAACTAAAATGCCAAACAGGTGGTTTAGACTAATATCAGACTGCACATATTTCCAGGCTGATCTTCGTCTATACCTCCTTCCAAAGCAGGAATATTCTGGGTTAAGTATGACAGGGGTTAAAAGATTTTTTTCACAGAGGTATTGAACATATTTTTCAGCAATTCATGATGCAGGAATTTTGATAGACAAAACTAAATTAACCCATTACTTGATGACAAAATTTTATACTGATCCAATTTGAAAGAAGTTGCAGATGACAATTTTCAGTTCATGAAATTTTTGAAAATATGTTTTTTGGGACAGAAAAAAATGTGGGAAATGAATATTTTGCATGTAACAAGCAATTTCTTCATTTTCTTGAGGGGCAAATAAAAGTGGGATAGGGTTGGAATGGCTTAAATTCTTATAAATCTTTTGTCAGGTATTTTTGAACTTAACTTTGAGATATTGTTGTTACCTAGGTGCTGTTTGCATTGTTGTTGTCATTTGTGTTGCTGTTGATGTGACAAACTTTAACCCATTCCCACAGTGACGCTTTTTGACACCCCTCAAGGAAAACCATTGGAAAAACATTGTGTAAAATGAAGAAATTGCTTGTAATAAGCAATTTCTTCATTTAACACAATGTTTTCTACACAGAAAGATGTAATACTCTAAAATTTCATGAACTTTAAATTGTCATCTGCAACTCCTTTCAATTTGGATCAGTCTAAAATTCTGTGGTTAGGGATGGGTTAACCTTTTTCATTATTGCAAATGTTCCTTTTGAAGATATTTACCTTGAACTTGGGATATGTGTTAACTATCAAACAAGTAGCTTATACAACAAAGGGAAGAACTTTTTCCATTTTTTTCATCCACTATTAACTTAATACTAGATGACAAAATTTTAGACTTGTCCAATTTGAAAGGAGTAGCAGACGATAATTTAAGTTAAATTTTTTTTCAAACGTTCTTGGTAGAAGACATTGCGGAAATTGAAGAAATTGCTTGTTTTAACATTTCCCACAATGTTCCCCAATTGCTTGTCTTGAGGGGCGTCAAAAAGTGTCATTTTTATGGGAATGGGTTATGCACCCTTTAGATCTTTTCATCTGTTACTAATCCATTACCAGACAACAAAATTTTAGACTGCAAATACATGTAGAAAGAAGTTGCAGGCAACAATTTTAAGTTGATGAAATTTCAAAAAATCTTTGTCTTTTTTGGTTGAGAAAATTGTGGGTAATGAAGGAAGTGCTTGAAACAAGAAATTTCTTCATTCCCGAAAATATTTTCTACAGATTTTATCCTGAGGGTTATCAGCTACCTTTTCATCCACGTATGACCCATTACCACACAAAGCACCTTTTATGCTCTTCAAAACAAATGTTGTAAAACATCATAAAAAAGAAGCAATTGCTTGTTACAAGTGATTTTTTCATTATCCACAATGTTTTCTACCCCTAAGTACAAGCACTTTTGAAATTTCATCAATTGATTTCTGCAGCTTCTTTCAATTTCCACGACTTTAAAATTTTGTTAATAAGTAATGGGTTAAGCACCAAACAGAGAAGCATCAGGCACCCATAGGCAGTTTTTTGAGTCCCATTTTTATGTGACGGGTTATATGTGTATGAAAGATCTTTTGTTTTACCTTTTTTTATGTTGGTTATTCCTCTCAAGTTATGCTTCCAATGGAGGCAGTCCGAGGCACCCATAAAAATTGTCAGATATTGTACTGCAGTTAAATGTACTTGTACATTACATTTTCACTTCATAAATAGTTATTTCTTTTAATACATATATATTTTCAGAAGATATTGTTGATTTCATTTATAACCAGATTGTACAAAACCGAAATGAGTCATTTGCAAGGCCTTGAGTGGTTAAGCATTGGCGTAATCTTGTAAGGGGTATCAGGTTGTATCCAATCCTGTGCTGAGTACAGTATGTGATATGATGCAACCTGATACCCCTTACAAGATTATCTCGGAGGTAAACAAGCTTCACTCAATCTAGGTGTCCTGAGCAAGGGACATCTCCTGGTCAATATTTTTTCCAACACTTGACACAAGTTATTGCATTATGTGTCCTTTGTCACTCATGGCAAATGATTAGTAACATGCCTAATTGGGATGAACGGCTGGTAGCTCAGATAAAATAGTGTGATCATACGGTTGTGAGAAATTAAACCATGGTCAGGTGCAACAGCTGCCATATAGCTGAACTAATATACAAAGCCAGGTTACACCCCATGCTAACAGAATCTAATCCTGTCAAAAATATACACTTCTGTATAACCTATATTCTATTAAACCTTTGAAATTCGTAGGGACAATGTAGTATCATCAGGGAAGCATGCCCCATGTAATAGCATGTTGAAGAAATTGGCTGCTGAATTAAAACCTTTCCTGTTCCATCCCTGGTTTTTACATCTCTGTGAATTTATGATTGAGAAAATATTGTTGAAAAAGAAGAAATTGCTTGTGACAAGAAATTTCTTCTTTTTCCAAAATATTTTATATCTTACTGCATGGTTGTATTAAATTAAATCCAAATTAAATTTTCATCAGCAGAACCTTTGAGTTACGACAGGTCTAAAATTTTGCAAAACAGGAAAGGGTTATGCAGGGTAGAGAGAGTCTTGAAGATGACCCCTGTCCTCTCAGGCCTCCAACTGTAATCCCAAAGGACACCATCAATATAATCCATAATATATTATTGCTTATTGGCAATTAACACAGCAGTTTACACAGATAAGTATCTATCAGGGACAAGTCCATGCAATTATCTATGATGATTCTGCCAGAATGACTTCCAAAATTTTTGAATGATGACAAAAAAATTGAGTTTGGAGAATAACCTTGTCATGTTTCAGCAGGATTTGGATTTCTCGTTATATAAATGCTGATGAAACATGGGTTCACCACCACTTCCAATCTGGTACAAAACGGCTGATGAAACATGGTGTCACCACTTCCAACCAGATACAAAACAGTTGATGAAACATGGTGTCACCACTTCCAACCAGATACAAAACAGTTGATGAAACATGGTGTCACCACTTCCAACCAGATACAAAACAGTTGATGAAACATGGTGTCACCACTTCCAACCAGATACAAAAAAGTTGATGAAACATGGATTCACCACTTCCAGCCTGGTACAAAACAGTTGAAGCACCTAGGATTACCGCCCCTCAAAAAGGCCAAGTGAACAACATCATAATATCATGACCACAGTATCTGGGATGCAAAAGTGATGTACTATTGGGTTATGTGAGAAAGGTCCCACTATAACTGGAGGTATTATGCTAACCACTGAAGTTCGAATTAAGCAACACTAGCGCCAGACAGAAGATGATCACAATACATCACCTTCAGCACTTCATGCTCAGGTGAGCGAATGAAAAAATAGCCAGAAAAGGTTTAGGCAGGTCCAATTCAAAAATGTTGCAGACAACAATTTCAAGTTGATTAAACAGGGTTTAACCCCACTTTTAACAATATATATTGTGGCAGCTGGAGCATCTAACCATAGATTTCTGGTATGTCTCACACTAATACTACCACATCCTTTCCAAGACTCCTGCTGTTCATCCCACTTGTGTTTACAAAACCCATTGGTTTGAGACAAATGTCGGAAAGGCCTGCTGGAGATCTAGCCCAGAACCCCATGACTAGGAGTCCAAAGCGCTACCACTGAGCTATGGCTATGGATTCAAATTGATAGAATTCCAAGTTTCCCAGTCTTTCTGGGTAGAAAACAATGTAGAACATGCAGAAATTGCTTGTAACAAGCAATTTCTGCATTATCCACAGTTATCCTGAACTTTTTTCTTGAGGGGCGGAAAAATGGGGGATTGTGTGGGAATGGGTTAAGGAGAAAAGCAGTGAAAACTGTCATTAGGTGTCCTCTCCCATCAGGACAGTGCTCTAGCATACAAGTCCACATTTGTAAGGAATGTGGCTTCAATCTGGTTGAGCATCAACCTTATTCTACCAAATTAAATAACCTCTGTCTAGTACCTATTCCCAAAGATGAACATGTGACACAATATCACTATTGCATATTTGAAGTTTTGTTGTTTTTTTCATTTGGTTGCCTTGGCAACAAAACTTTAAAGATTCCAATTCTGTGAAGAATTTTGAAATAGCATGATGTAAGGATAATTTCTGTGGACTTTGGCTTCAATCCACTGACTGGTTACTGAGAAGATTTTTTGTTATTTAGAATGAACGGACCAACAGTGAACATTTACCAATCATAATATCTATTACCTTGACCTTGCAAATGTCCTTGACCTAAGTAACGATTAACTCAACATGTTTATTACAAAGATTTCAATCATAAAGAACTAATTGTACCATCAGTAATGAAATTTTCAGTCCTTTATTTATTCAATAAATAAGTTGATCATTTTTGTAAGACATTTAATCCATTACCAGATGACAAGATTTAAAGTTTATACATTGAAAGTGTTAGCAAGTGCCAGCTAGAAATGACTGTAATTTGATAATTAACCTATATAGGGTACAAAACATCAATGGAAAAGAATAAATTGCATGTAACAAAAAAATCCTTCTTATCCCACAATGTTTTATTGAATATCATATATGAAGGTCATAAAAAGTGTGATAGAGGAGAAATGGGTTAATTACTACACTTTCCCAACTTTTCACCCTCTTGAGGAATCATAGAGTAGAAGAAACTGTGAAAATTTGTTTCAATTTCTCCTAATTTCTACCCAATAAGGCATGTATTTTTCAAAATGCATGTACATGCAGTTGAGCTGTTGACTTCAACTCCTTTTGAGATAAATTTTGTTGTCTCGTTATGGATTAATGGTATATGGCTGAAGAAAATCAACAATAACCCTTTCCTAGAACAAGGGTAAAAATATTATTTATTTCATTTTACACTCAATCTGAAATAAGCAATTTCCTCATTTTCCTGTAATACTTCTTGCTTAAGAGGTAATAAAACAGGATTGAATGGAATGGATTAAAGTCATAAACAAAGACATAAACAAATTCAGATCATTGCAAAACAATGTCTTAAATTACTGTAATACTTGTTCCAGTGCATCCATATCCTTGTTTATATGACACCATTAATACAAGTTCAGATCATTGTGAGACAATGCCATAGGCAACTGTAACACTTATTCCAGATCATCCATATCTTTGTTCAAGTTTCCAGTCTATATGACACTCGTGCTGAATACAAGTTCAAATCATTGTGAATCAATGCCGTAGATGACTCTCTCCTGCTACAGTGCATCTGTTTCTATATTCACGTTTTCCTGTCTATAAGACAATCATGATGAATACAAGTTCAAATCATTGTAAGACAATGCCATAGGCGATTGTAACTCTTGTTCCAGAGCGTCCATATCTATATTCATGTTTCCTGTCACTTCCATCCAATCTGCCAATATTGAAGATGACAAAGGAGAAGGCTCCACTTGACTGAAACAAATAGCACAATGTATGTAATTAGAAATAAAATTAGAATGTTGTCCGGGGACAAGACATAGAGCCCCCTGAATATTTGGTTCTCATGTGAGCTAAAATATAGACTCTTTCAAACTTGAGTATGGATATTTTGATGATGTAGTTAAGTTTTGAAATGAAATATCCATACCCAACACTTTTGTGAATAGATACATATTTTGAAAGATTCAACTTCTTATATTCTTTGCCTTGTGATGCTGAGCCTGGATTATTCAAATTTTGGCAGGGGGTAAATGCAGTCTGATCTTAGTCCACACTACCTGCATGTCCTTTTAAAATCATGGATAATTTCAAATGAAACAATTAGTGAATCCAGTGCTATTGGCCCTTTAATTTTATTGGAATTCTGAAAGATTTTTTTTTAGCAGGACGATGATTAACCATTATCACACAATCCCGCAATTTTACCTGCCAAATTAATATAGCTATGAAAAACTTTGTGAGAAAAGAAGAAATTGTTTGTAACTAGCAATTTCTTCCTTTCTCACAATGTTTTCATTTTAAATAGACTTTGTTTTGCTATCTGCAACCTCTTTCAATTTGGACCATTCTAAAATTTTGTTGTGTAGGAATGTTTCAGGTGTAAACAGATAGAATGCAATAATTCAATGTTAGCACAAATTACTTACCCCTCAGCTTCAGTTGACCCCATCAGGGCATCCAAGTCCATCCCTAAACCGTATCCTCCCCCAGTACCCCTAGGGGTCAAGGCAAGGGGTGGGCAGGCATCTCCTACATTACTCTTTGATAATTGTTTGGACAGTAAGGCAATCAAATCAACCTGGGTCTCCTGTAATCAAAATAAAACTTTAGCTACATACAGTAAAACCCCTCTAATGAGACCACTTGAGGCACTTTTTGAAAGTGGTTTTTTTATTGAGGTTTCGTCGTGGGTTCAGATGTCGTCATGTCAATTGTCCATGCTTTGGCTAATTCAGAAGGTGTGGATATTAATTTTATATTTGTTATTCATCTGGTGTAAATATTCTGTAAAAACAAACAATAAACAATTTTCATAAATGTATTACAATGAATCTAAAGTCATTTTCAAAAATACCGCAAATTCTACGCCCTCTTTTAAAGTTTGCCCTTTCTCTATTGTTCCACCATTTTGATCTGATTCAGTAGTACGCCCTTGGATTATTTATACATAAATACAGGCTCACACTGTCAAATTATTGATATTATATCTTCTTTAATGCCAACACCAATTGAGTTGAAATCAAATTTTAATCAAATTTCTGTCAAAATTCGGTCTTAATAGCAGGGTGCCCGTATTTACGGGTGGTTGTAAGGAGGGGTTTTACATGTTCAGTAATGCAAGGGATAAACTAAGTTTAGTTCATCTATTTGTCATGTTTCTTTAAAATTGAAAAAATATCTAATCAGAAAGAAAAAAAATGTGAAAAAGCGCATTTGCTTGTTACAAATAATTTCTTCTTTTCTAACAATGTTCTTCCCCCCAAAAAAAATCTTCAGTGCATCAAAAAGCTGGATTGTATGGTAATAGAATTATTTAGTAAACAATTCCTTATGATTTAACCCATTACCACACAATACAATATAAGACCAGTACGAATTCAAAGAAGTTGCAGCCGACAATTTTAAAATGATGAATTTTTAAAATCTTTGTCTTTTGGGGTTGAAAACATTGTGGAAAATAAAGAAATTGCTTGTAACAAGCAATTTATTCATTTTCCACAGTGTTTTCCAAAGCTTTTATATTGAGGGGTGTTTAAAAAGTGTCACTGTGTGGGAATGGGTTAAAGCCATCCCTCATGATTCTGTCGTTCATTTTAGAGTGGTTTTTCTTCTTCTTTCTCAAAACATCAGATTTTTGTTTGTATATGGGTTGTGTTTTTTTCCTGTCTCTTAATCCTAAATCAACTCTTTCCTGTACAATCCCTGATTTCTACATTCCTGTGATATCTTACTTGAGAAAATATAGGGGAAAAGAAGAAATTGCTTGTCACAAGCAATTTCTGTTTTCCAACAATATTTTCTATCATATAGGGAGGTTAATTTTTTAATTGTACTGATTTTATAATGTAGTCTACTACCCTGTTGAATTTGGACAAGTAAAAATTTTGAAAAACAGTAAAGGGTATAAATAACTAAATGCTTGTCTGCAATACAAATATCTAATATCAAGTGAAAAAGTAGGTGTATGTCAAAACTCACTGTCTATACCGACACATGCACTACAAAATTATACTACAGTAAAATGAAATATCCCCTTCATACAACAAATTCAGTTAGCGCCATGAAGGATTCTAAATGACTGATCAATGCCACGCCCACCATCCTCTGATATGGCAGTTCAACTAGGGTAATAAAGACATTATTTTGTAGTTTATGTGTTTAACCCTTTCCTGGACAAATCCGGGATTTTAAGTCACTGTGATTTTATACTTGAGAAAACATTGTGGAAAAAGGAGAAATTGCTTGTAACAAGCAATTTCTGCCTTTCCCACAATATTTTCTACCACATAGGATGTTGAGATTTCAAATTGCATGCATTTCTCATTGTCATCTGCAACCTCTTTGAAATTGGACCAGTCTAAAATTTCATAAAACAGGAAAGGGTTAAACCAACGAAAATGCTTAACATTAACATTTGATTTCAATGTTACTTCCGATTAGATTGAATGATTTGACTAGCCATTCAAATTTTTGATTGACAGCTGCAATCCATCAATTATGCCCTTGTTGAGAATCAAAGTACTGAAAAGTACTGTAAGTTAGCAAAGCATTGTTTTGTTCGGTAATCTTCTTTGTCTAATGTTATTGTGATAAAGAAGCAAGGTTAAAGTAACCAAGGAGTTAACCCATTCCTACACAATCCCTCCTTTTTACACTATCAAGAAAAAAGTTGTGGAAAACAATGTGGAAAATGAAGAAATTGCTTATTTCAAGCAATTTTGTCATTTTCCACAGTGTTTTCTACATAAAGAGGTAAATATTTTAGAATTTTCAACAATTTGAAATTATCATCTGCAAATTCTTAAAAGACTCTGATCAGAGTCATTTTGAACACGATATGCTCAAGTGGGCTAAAAACACCTAAGAGATAAACTTGCAATATTCCTGAAATACATAAAAACTACTTTCTATGGGGTAGGCATTAACAGATTTAGTGGTTAAGCCTCCATTGGCAGTTTGCACTCGTTGAACTTTAAGACAATCTCATAATTTTGTCTGTTAAAATTCAAGAAAATCATAGTGCATTGTTGGAAGAGTTCTTTTCACTTCATTTTTTTATCTATCTTTCTTGTTCTTTCTATGCCTTGAGTTGTTTTCAAACATTTTTCTTTATTTTAGACCTTTTGCAGATTTTCTTGTACAAAGTATTAACCCTTTCTCACACAATGATAGTTTTTGACCCCCCTCAAGAAAAGTTATTGGAAAAACATTGTGTAAAATCAAGAAATTGCTCGTAACCAGTAATTTCCATATTTCACAGAATATTTTCTGAACAGTTTTTTTTTTAAAGTCTTACATTTCATAAACTTTAACCTGCAACTTCTTTCAATTTTGACCAGTCTAAAATTTTGTTGTGTGGTAATGGGTTAAAATCTAATAAGATCTCAAGAAAAACAATGAGTGAAAAGTGTAAAATGAAGAAATCGCTTGCAATAAGCACTTCATTTTAAACAATGTTTTCTACACAGAAATTTTGAGAAAAAAAATCTAAAATTCCATGAACTCTAGACTGGTATCTGCAACTTCTTTTAATTTGGACCAGTCTAAATCTTTGTTGTATGGAAATGGGGGTTAAAATCTGACAAGATCTTACATCTATTTGCGGCTGTGAAGGTCCAGGAACTGGCTGAAACAAGTGTTGGAAGGACATCTGAGCTTGCTGGGTGTTTATAGATAAAGATGGCGGAGAATTGGAGTTTGAGTTGGAGTGAGGTCCTTGAGTATCTTGTAGCAATGGCTGTGATCGGTACATAAAGTTTTGTGAAGTCTGTGGACCATTTTGTGTCTGGTTCCTTAAAGATTGCATCAGATATTCACTCGCTGGATCCCTGTTGTCCTGTAATGTATGGTGCTGGAAAGATACTGTGTTTTGCTGGCTCCCTGTTTCTTGTAGATTCTGACTCTGGTATGGATTATTATGACTATGTTCTAATCTATTTGTGTCAATATTATTGTTCTGGTACAGCACATCTGGTGACTGTGTGTTTAGCTGGTGTCCGTACATTTGAGCAGATGGTTGAGGGAGGAAGTCTGCATTTGGCTGGTACTGTAAGTTTGGAGATACTCGATGATCTGGTGAGGCACTAGGCTGGGAACCAGGAGAATGACCTTGAAGGTACTGTGGTGGGGAAGTGTGATCTGGGTAGTTAGGAGATACACTTAGGTGATGAGGGGAACCGTGCTGTAGATTGTTTGGGTTAAATCCATCAGACTGGCGCCTTGTCTCTATGGGTAATGGTTCATGGTAGTTTTCATGTGTTGACGTCACTGTTGTATTTTGGGGTGGTTGAATTAATGTATCACTTGCCAAGGTAGTAAGGTCAGGACTAGTTACTAATGACAAGAAGTCGATATCTCCCAAAGGTACCGTAGAAAAGTCAACATTAAACTCTCGTCTAGGGTTTGAAACATTCACATTTCCTAGCTTTGTAGCAGACTGATTGTTTGTTATATTAATACTATTACCAACTTGTGTATTATTAGCCATCGCATTCTTATTATTATACAATTCTTGACTAGACGATTGCTGCACACTGTTATTCATATTAAGATTATTACATGAATTATTACTATTATTAGAACTATTATATAGAATCTTTTGTTGAAGTAAATCCAGAGTTCCCTTTTGAACATTTCGCTGGGTAGATGAGTGGGTATGTGAGTTACTTGACTTATTCTTTCCAGTATCATTTGTGTCGTTTTGATTACTTTGTGACGCAGATACACCTTGATCGGTGGTTGGTAGAGCAGTTAAAATGACAGGTGTCATTTGAGCAGAACTTGTAGCCGTTGCTGGTTTGGGAGCTATAGGAACATTAACTTTCTGCATTTTTGTCCATCTCTGTAATAACTCTTTATCTTCTGAGGTCAGAATCTCCTCTACACCTATTAAAATAGAATTTAATCTATTACCACACAAAAACGGATTTTGATGCCCTGAAGAAATACAATCATGGAAAACTTTGAGAAAAAAGGAGAAATTGCTTGTAGCAAGCAATTTCTCCTTTTTTTCACAATTGTTCTACCCTATATAGCACTTATTTTCCAATTTCAGTGCGATTTGAAATTTAATCTGTGGCTTCTTTAAATTTGGACCAGTCTAAAGATTTTCAAGCAGCGTTAAAAGTTCTGCAGAGTACAATATAGTTAACCCTTATCATGCTGATCCCGGAATATTCCTGCTTTGGAAGCAGACATAGACAAAGATCAGCCTGCACATATGTGCAGTCTGACCTTAGTCTACAAATTTGTCCATAACATCTATTTCTAGACTAAATATTGACAAACAGTCCATTGATTTTAATGCAATTCTGAACAAGGATTATATTCAGCATCACAAGGGTTAACCCTTGTAATACTGAAACAAAAATCCTATACAAAATTGCTTTAGAATCAAAGGACTGACAACACTAGAAGGTCTTTATGAGGGCCAATATTTCTTTTGAAATTTGATTATTTAAACAATTCTGGCTGAAAGGGGACAATCAGAAGATGAAGACCAAGATCAGACTGCACTTATATGTGTCTATACCTCCTGCCAAAAACAGGAATATTCTGTGTTCAAAATGACAAGGGTTGATATCATAGATAGAATAACAAATACATGTTCATAAATGCAGAATTAGTTATACTTGTCATAAGCTTCTAAACCTACTATTTTTCTTCTTTTCTTTCATTTTCTTTTGCATTGTTCGCTCTTTCTTTTTCTTCCGTTTATCTTCTCTCTCTCTCTGTCTCATAGCTGCTGTAATAGGCTTCGGTTTCTCATCATCTCCTACCGAGTCTGAAACAGAAAGGTCATCATGATACCTACACAGCTTATACAGAATATATACTTGAGTTCTTATCTAGCTTTTAACCCTTGTCATGCTGAAAATAATCCTATTTAGCATTGTACTAAAACCAAAGCTCTGAAATCTCTGGAAGCACTTACTGAAGTCAATAATTCTATTGAAGACTGATTTTATAAATAATTCTGGCTTGAAAGGAGCAAGCAGGTGTTGTAGACTAAAATCAGACTGCCCATATGTGTAAGCTGATTTTCGTCTACACCACCAGCCCAAACAGGAATATTCCAGGTTAAACATAAGGGTTAATGTGTTTTCTGTTTTGCATATACCCTATATAGCACTTATTTTTCATCCAAAATACTTTTTGAAATGTCATCTCAGGGAAAAAGACTATTAAAGACTATTTTTCAATTTGGAAAAGTCTGTCATCTTGTGAAAAGTCATATAATCAGATGAAGTCTATCTGTATTTCCAATTTCATATCTTAAAGCAACAAAATTCTATTACTCAAACATTCTGTCTTTACCAATTACCACACAACAAACTTTTGGACTAGTTTAAATTGGAAGAAGTTGCAGACAATAATTCAGATAGATTTGAAATTGAAGGGCTTAATTGTATAGGAAATATTGCGACATATGAAAAATTGCTTGTGACAAGGAATTTCTCCTCTTCTCACAATGTTTTCTTTAATATAATTCCTAATTGGCACAAAAAAGCAGTAATGTCTCAGAATGGCTTTTTCTTATTACCACATTTTCTGCATTTTGTTAAACTGAAGACATATAGTTGCAGAAAATTGTTGGTAAAAAAGAAATTGCTTTTTTCCATAACTTGCTCAAACTTCATTTTAAACATCGTCTTCAACTTCTTTATATTCTAATCTAAATTTTTGCTATTTGATAATGAGTTAACCCTTGTCATGCTGAGCCTGGAATATCCCTGTTTTTGGTAGGAGGTGCAGAAAAAGATCAGACTGCACTTACAAACTTTCAGCCCTTTGATTTCAATATGTTTCTTTAAAAAAAGATTTAATTCAGCATGACAAAGGTTACGATACCTGAAGAGATTGCATTCATCAAAAAATAAGAGCACCTCAAGCAGATCCCCGACATTCAGTTGTTGAGTGCTATATTGTGAACAAAAAATCTCAGTCAAAAAGGGAAATGATTCATAGGAAAATTAATTCAGAGTTATCCCCCATGGTGGAATACATTACTCTTTTGACAGTGAACAAATATTCCTAATAAAAGATCTACATCTTTGACTATAACGGATTGCTAGCAGTGCCCAGTGAGCTTCAATAGGAAGTTATATGGTGATTTTTTTAGATAAAAATTATGGCAATAAGAGCTGGTCACAGTCATGTGACAAATGCCCCAAAAGGACAGGGTCAAGCATGTGGCACTTTGATTTGTTTAGTAAACACAACCACATGCATTTGTGATCTATACATCTGGGTTTTTAATAAATGCAATTTTAATACCTATAATAATTTCTACAAATACAGAATGAAATCGAGAAATGAATTATGGACAGACTTTTCTGAGGTCAAAAGTAGGTCAAAAGTCAAGGTCACTGGGTCAAGGTCACGTAAAGTGGTCCACCTAATTAAGCATCTGTCCAAATATGGAAGCAATCCATTAAAGAATAAGAGAGTAAATACAATTTAACCATTCCGGACGCAATTTAACCATTCTGGGCGCCCCTTTGACCCTAGATTGGGACCTTGACCTTTGAGATAGGAACCTGGGTCTTTTTCGATACACGTCGTCTGAAGGTGGTGAACAATTGTATGAAAGAAATTTGTACCTGCCTACATGATTATAGAAGTTACAGAGCGGACACGGCAAAAAGTCCCAATTTGTGACCTTTGACCCAAGATTGCAACCTTGATCTTTGAGATAGGAACCTGGGTCTTTTTCGCCACATGTCGTCTGAAGGTGGTGAACATTTGTATGAAAGAAATTTGTACCTGCCTGCATGATTATAGAAGTTACAAAGTGGACACGGCAGAAAGTCCCCATTTTTTACCTTTGACCCAAGATTGTAACCTTGATCTTTGAGATAGGAACCCGGGTCTTTTTAGCGACATGTTGTCGTATAGCAGTGAAGATTTATGAAAAGTTATATTGAAATCCACTTTTGCATGTAGAAGTTACAGAGTGGACACAAAAGAGGGAAGGACAGATGGGCAGTTCGATAACTATATGCCTCCCTTTGGAGGCATAAAAAAAATTTACCAACAAGTAAAAATGTTTGGTTGGGGACCTAAATTTCGTAAATACACCTTGAATACCAGTGATCTGTTCATTCATAAGAGGCAACACAAAATGTCCTTTTTTTTGCATGTTGGCACTGATGCCAACACTCAGGCTATAGCCATACTTTGTGGAAACAGCTAAGGTAAAAACTTAGTGAGAAAATTGGAATAACAAAATGATGCATCTTACCAGTCCTTTTCTTAAAGCTTGCATTCTTTATAGCTGCTTTAATTAAACTTTTAGTGTTGTCTGAAATTGTTTTATTTTTGTCATCTTTCATGGGTTCCTTGTTTTCTTTAGTTTTCTCATCAGACATAATCACAGACATTGGTTGTTTCCCATCTTCAGACTTAGCACTCAGCATTTCAATATCTGACATTTCCACTTTAAGCCCTGTCTCTATTCCAGGGTCATTATTTTTAGCGCTAAGAGGTTTCTTAAAAACTTCATCATCTTTATCATCTGTCTTCGTTATAATTATTTGTTGTGGTTTATCTTTAACAGGTGACACAATTACAGGTTTTGATTCTGTTCCTGTCTGTGAACTATCCACATCCTTTTTCACTTCTTGAGCCTTTGACGTATCAGTTACTTTAAAGAAGAATGGTGAGCTTGTATCTGAAGAATCCGATGTTTTTGGAACGGGTCTTAACATGGCATTGAAACTGAAAGTTGGTGTTCTTGGTTGATGGTACTCCATAACTTCTTTACCAATGGCTTCCCTGATTTGATCAACTGACAATTCCTGAAACAACCATAAGTAATGAAATTTTAACTTATTGACGGATCACCACCTTCAATCAAACAATAAATCCACCAATCAAATCATTCATTTAGACCAGATGCGATCTTTGAGCTCTGACATAGGCTGACATTTATGTGCAGTATTTGATTTGTTTTGTTGACTTTAAAATCATGCACAACTTATTCAAGCTATAGTTACGATGTATTGGTCTCCAACCAGCTACTTTACTATTGTGTGACATGCTACTCACCATAAATTTTGCAAAATATGGCTGTTTAACATTTTCCTGTCCAATCCCTAGTTTTTAAGTCCCTGTGCTTATACAATTTGGAAAACACTGTAAATAGAGAAGAAATTGCTTGTAACAAGCAATTTCTTCCTTTTCCATAATATTTTCTACCAAACTGAATGCTTATCTTTTAAATTCAATCCACATAAAATTTTTATCTGAAAAACCTTTAAATTTTGGCAGGTCTAAAATTTTGAAAAACAGGAAAGAGTTAACCCTTGTCATGCTGTATAAATAACCTTACAGAATTGCTGTAAAATGAAAGGGCACTATTAGCTCTTGTTGTTCAATATTTCTTTTAGAAATCAATTTCATAAACAACAACAACAGGAAAAGTACAAACAGGAGGTGTAGACCAAGATCAAACTTCACTTATGTGCAGGCTGATCTTTGTCTATACTTCCTACAAAACCGGAATACTCCGGGTTCAGCATGACAAGGGTTAAAATTGTAGAGGAACTTCCTGTCTGAGCTCAGTGGCTGTGGCTAGTTATTTTGACATGCATGAAATCAACAAGATGTGTTTGTGAAACACCATGCCCCCGAAACAGGAATTCTTTAGAAACAGGAGATTTTTATTGATTTTTTCTTTGTTTTTTGGGAAAGGGTTAAAATTTTGACCTTGACCTTGATGATATGACCTTCCCCAGTTGCACCTTGTTGAGACCTATCTACATACCAAATATTAGCATTGTAACTTAGTTAGGGATGAAGTTATAGGAAAATGTTTAGTCGGCAGGTTAAGTTTTTGAGTAACGTTTTAGGGAAAAGGGTTAAATTTTTTACCTTGACCTTGATGAAATGACCTTCACCACTTGCGCCCTGTTGAGACCTATCTACATACTAAATATTAGCATTGTAACTTAATCAGGTATAGGAAAATGTTTAGGTGGCAGGTTAAGTTTTGCAGACAGACAGACGGACAGACATGCAGACAGATGGACACCGGTAAAATAATATGCCCCCGATGTATCCATGCGGGGGCATAAAAATACAGTTCATTTCATAAAAATTTTTTAAGAAACTTCTATCACTCCAACATTCTGTTTTTACTAATTACCACACAACAAACTTTTGGATTGGTCTAAATTGGAAGAATGTAATGGTGGTACTGGTGCGGGATAAACCAGGGCCCGTATTCACCAGACTTTTCTAAATTTTAGAATTGGGTCTAGGCTAAATAGTAAGGTTCATACTATTCTGAGAATAGACTAAAGTTCGTATTCACAAATACAATTTAGAACAGATTCATTTAGAACGGTTTGTATATTGCATAAGTGACCGCGCACCTGCACTAGTTTCCTGACTTCTTAAAAGCGCATTTCAAAATAGTAGCCAGCTTTTAACCCTTTTAGCCAAATTACAAAATATATATTGCAAAATCTTTAGTCTTTAGCACAAAGATGGATCGAAATCGATTAATTAGGACAGATTATTATCCTAGATCGAAATCCTATTTGGATTGCTGTGGCGGGGGTGGGGGGGAGGGGTTAGTCAATGATTAATTACAGTGATTAAAAATAAATTGAAAAAATGAAATAGAATCTCTAAGTTTCTTGATTATTTGTATTTGTCTATGACTACGTAGAAACATTTGGGTGGCTTTTTATTACTTTTATTATCATCATCAATCATAAACCTGCCGCGGCCCTTGGTTCGGATTGAAGACGGCAATGGAAAAACAAACAGCATTAATTCCGATAATAGTTTTATTTTGAGTCGAAAAAAGGACCAAAAAACAATAAAACGAACAAAACTTTAACTCAAAATTCAACATGGCCCACCTAAATCTTCTGTCGAGCTCTTTCCAAATATTCCACACAACATACATATTCTTGAGGATATTGATTGTAACTTTACTAAAATCCGTGTTGCATTGCAGAAAGTATCAGCACCCAAGCATAAGAATCTTGATTGAAAATGCACCAAGCTTTCCACTGCTTGAGATGAAATGACAATCTGCCTTTTCTTCGAACTCCCATCCTGTCATTTTCAGTTCTGAGTTTATTGAAAAACACCTGTAAATCTGAAAATGCGGCGAAGACTTTCCTCGTTTAGCATCCTTTTCACTTAGATTTTAGATCCATTTTGAAATCATCGGTAAATATTAAGTCAGAATAGCTGCTAGAGTGAACTTTCTGTCACAAATGTAAACACTATCTTATATTACGTCAGAAATATCAGTGACGTCATACGTGTCAGATGCGAGCGACAACCTTTATTTTACCCAAAGGGAAATAATTCCCCTCTTTTCGTGTTATTTTACATTATTCTGTCCACAAAAATGTTTTAGGACTTTAATGCAGCTAACGGGGGCCATTTTTTACATTAAAAATGCGTATTTAGTACGGTAGGTATTAGACTTGGAATAATGAAGAATTTTCGCTAAATTTAGTTCATTCTAAAGTTAAGAATAGGTTGGTGAATACATACTAAATTAAATTTAGCCTATTCTTTGGATTTAGTCGGCTAAATCAATTTAGAATGCGTTGGTGAATACAGGCCCAGGAATCCATTATTGGGTGCTCCAGCTGCCGCCATATGACTGAAAAATTGTTAAAAGGGGGGTAAAATCAATCAAATAAACAAAATAACACAATCACACTTATGGACAACCCTCACAATAAAGGCTTTAGAAATTATTGTGGAAATTGAAGAAAATACAAGTAATTTCTTCACTTTCCACAATGTTATCTTTCACAAAAGACAAGATTTTTTTGAAATTCATCAACTAGAAATAATCGTTTGCAACTTCTTTGAATTTAGACCAGCCTATTATTTTGTCGTCTGGTAAAAGGTTCAAACAAAACTGTACATCACCTCTTTCTCAAAATCGAAGTTAAAGGCTGGAACACATATTGGCTCATCATCCGGATCATGGTATTTATTTAAGTACGGATGGACTAAGGCTTGTTCTACTGTTATTCTCTCTTTTGGATGTAGAACTAACATCTTATTTAGCAAATAGATAGCCTTCTTACTGGCTTTAGGAAATAATTTCTGAAGAGGTATTGGTTCTTTACGACCCATTTCTGAAACAAATATGACAAAAGTCGACACTATCGATCAATATTGATTAAACAATCAAATTACATATTCAGTTATACTTAACCCATTCCAACACAGCAAAATTTTAGACTGGTCCAAATTGAAAGGAGCTGCAGACGACAATTTCAAGTTTGATGGAATTTTATTTTTTTTCGTCTTTTGGGGTAGAAAACATTGTGGATAATGAAGAATTTGCTTGATACAAGCAATTTCTCCATTTTCCACAATGTTTTCCAAAGCTCTTTAATTGCGGGTGTAAAAAGGAGGGCTTGAGTTGGAATGGGTTGAAGTACAAGGTTGATCTTCCACATATAAATTTTTTCGTTGGTTGGCAACCTCAACTTCTTCATCTTAACCAAAACAACTTTCGAAATTCTCTAATATCAAAGATTCTTTAACACATTCCCACTCAATCCCATCTTTTGAAACCCTAATAAACAGCTTCGGAAAACATTGTGGAAATGAAGAAATTGCGCAGCAAGAGTTTTTTTAAAGCCTAACAATGCATCCAAGTGAAATATTTTTTCACATCTGGAATAACCAGTTGATTATTCTACTTATTATATACCAATACTTTATTTTTTCATTAAAATATCAAAACCAATAGTTTTGATAGAGAAGTTCTATTGAAAAAAGTGCGGATGAATACATGATTAAAGATTTATTACAGAGAGTGAAATTAAAATGTGTTATCGTCACTCCAGTGACAATATCAAAATTTATTACACTGAGAAATCCCAGGATTTCACAGCAAGGTAGATAATAAAAGGAGTTATCCTATCCTTTAGCTCATTTACACAATTGTAACACTAGTGCAGGGGTTGACAGTAACAGAGTCCCGGTATCCCAAAGATCCCTCAAAATTGGAAGGGACCCCAGCAATCTCAGGATTCCATCAGGATCCTTCAATATTTGTCTAGTACAATAGATCTCAATGTATAAACTAATGCTCCAGATTTTTTTGTTTACTTGTTTTGGTAGAAAACATTGTGGATAATGTAACAAGTAATTTCTTCATTTTCCACAATATTTTCCAAAACTTGTTTTTCAATTTGGGCTTAGAAGGGCAGGATTATGTGTGATTAATTTAATGTATATTAAGGATGGATCCCTGTTTATCTTGAGGAAACCCTGAAGTTGTAGGTAGGGATTCCTGTGGGATTCCATTGAAGCACAGTTAGTGTTTACCCCTGTAGTGCGGTATCATCCATGTAATATCAAAAATATTCAACAGATCTATTTCATTTTTAACCCTTGTCATGATGAACCCAGGTGAAGACCAATATCAGCCTGCATATAAGAGCAGTCTGATCTTGGTCTACACCCCCTGCTTGTACTTTTCCTGCCAGAGTTAATCATGAAATTGATTTCTAAAAGAAATGTTGATTTCTGAACAAAAAGTACTATCAGTGCTTTCAGCCCTTTGATTTTACAGCAATTCAGAATGGTAGTTTATACAACATGACAAGGGTTAAGTTGTAGGTCGTGGTATGAATTGTCACCCTAATATTATACTGAGATACAACAAAATGTAACCCCTCATCAGAAGATGTTGGTGATGATCCTGATATCATTTGCTTACCTTGAAAAAAGTTCTTGATGATAGGTGAATGGCATAAACTTAGTAAACTTTCATTTGGAGATCCCACAGTCCCAACTATGAGTTTAATCTGTGAAATAGCATCTTTCCCTGAAAAATGAAGACTTCATTAAACCATTAACATACAATTTCACATCTTCATGCCCTGAAGAGAATAAGCTCACAATGATTGACAGTTTTCTGAATCTGGAAAGGTCATTCTACCTCAGTAAAGGTTTACTTTAGATATGCTATATCTGACTAACCTCTCCTAGATCATATATCCCTTTTACATATTTATTTTTCCCACATCTTTTGCATTGCTAGGGTCAGATTATAAAAATTTCTTTAACTCATGCCCACACAAGCCCTTCTTTTCATGGCCTTAAAGATTTTTTTCTGAAAAGCATTGTGGAAAATGAAGAAGTTGCTTGTATCAAACAATTTCTTAAAATTCAATGAATTTGAAATCACATCTGCAGCTTCTTTCAATTTGGATCAGTCTAAAATTTTGCCGTCTGGTAATGGATAAACATAGATGTATCAAAATTCTTGAAAACACACCTGGAAAAAGATGTTTTCTCCCCAACATTTCAGCAAAAATACATCCAACAGACCACATGTCTACAGCTGCTCCATATTCTATGAGTGACAACATAATCTCTGGGGCTCTATACCATCTTGTGGCTACATATTGTGTCATGAAATAGTTTGGTTCTACAGGACAGGAGGAAATACCTCGCGCCATACCTGGAATGTAAAATAATATAATAATCAGTCATTGACAATGTGATATATGGCAATCTATATCATGGTGTGGCCACATACTGTGTCATGGCCACTAACTGTGTCGTGGCCACTTACTGTATCATACAAAATGTTCTATAAGGCTGGTGGATATACCCTGGAAATTAAAGACCAATCACTGACAATGTTAATATGGCACTCTTTATCACCTAGTACACAGCCTGGTCTTGGTCTACACTACCAAATCAGATAGTGTTCTGCAACACAATGATTTAAAGAGATCTTAGCAAGTGGTTAAATTCATAAAAACGACTTAAAACATTCCCTTTAATGATAAATCCATAGATAATATTGGGGTATGTTACTAACACACAAACAGTAAGATTTATCTGGCTTTACTGGTCTGGGTTTGCTACTTTTTCAGTGAGCTTAATGACCAAAGATTTGAGATATCATATTAAGCGCATGTACATGTATTAACAAGAACATGTAAATAAAATTGGAGTGTTTCTCAAAGATATTTTAACACCAAGATTTGGACACCAGATAAAACTGTGAAACTCGACAGAACTTGAAAAAATCAAAGCGAGTGCTTTTGACTTCAAAATGCAAAAAAGATTAATCATTCTTGTCCATCAACAAAACCATTAACATACAATTTCACAACTATATGCTATGAAGAACACTGGGTTTTCAAGCAAGCAAAGGATTCAAAATATCACCTCCCACATTTTTAAAGAGATTTAACCCATTACCACACAATTCCACTTGTAATTTACCATTAGATATCATATTCAGGAAAACATGGTTGGATAAGAAGAAAATGTTTGAAAAAGCAATTCTTTCTTTTCCCACCATGTTTTTCTACCCTATATGATTTTTTTTCTAAATTACTGTCTTTTTTTTAAAATGTCATCTGTAACCTCTTCAAATTACGGTCAGTCCAAATTTTTGTTGTCTGGTAATGGGTTAAATACATACCAAAGTCTCCAATTCTTAACTGACAGTCTTCATTCACCAGCAAGTTACTGGGTTTAAGGTCTCTATGTATCACATGTGCAGAGTGAATGTATTTCAGACCTCGCAGAATTTGATACAGGAAGTACCGAACATGTTCCTCTGTTAGCTCTTGTTTCGAATAAATAATCTTATGCAAATCACTTTCCATCAAGTCAAAAACAACATATACATCTCTAAAGTCACTTAAAGTTTCTTTTGGTTTAAGAATCTCCCGAATGTGTATTATATTATCATGTTTAAAATGTTTCAAAATCTTTATTTCTCTATAAGTTCTCTTGGCAATATCTTTTACATCAAAAACATTAGGTATCTTTTTGATAGCTACTCGATCATTTGTCTTCTTATGGATAGCTGAGCACACAACTCCATATGCTCCTATGCCAATATTTTCTATAGGTTGGTATTCCTCTAGATTCAGGTCAAATTTTACATCAAGGGCTCTTTTCCTCAGATGTGCCAAGTTCATCAATAAGTTCTCATCCCTTTTCTTGTTTTCAGCCATGACTCAAAGTTAATCTGAAAAGATCACATAGACAGGTGAGCACAAGATAGTTCTTAGTGTACATACAATATACAAACACTGACTACAGTTTGCAATCACTTATTGACCAATTACCAGAAGACAAAATTTTAGACTGGTCCAAATTGGATATTTTTTACAAACTAAATAATACAGTCAACTCTCATTACATTATGATCATATTGTCATCTGTACCCAGCAGAAATGTTGTTATAGCAAATATATTAGTGTATTCATGGCTCATGTATGACCCTTGATCAGGGGTTTGAAACCCTTAGAACTTTATCCCAAGGGGTCAAAATATGTTGTTTTTTATCCATGAATTTTTCAATGATGTACACTGAAACTCCATTATAGCACAATCTGCTACAGCACCAAATCCATTTTTAACCCTGGGTCCACTTGGCTCACGAAATTCGTAGGATTGACTATTTTTGCTTGCTGCCATGATGGTTTCAGGTTTGATGTTTACACTGATTTAACCGAGAATTTTACTATCTGATAGAAAAAGATTGAAGTCATATAACAAGAGGCCAATGAGGGCCTGAGACGCTCTACTGGTTATCAAGTTTTCTGTTAAAGAAATCTGATAATTAAGAAAGATTATTGCTTAAAGAAGAATGCATAAAAAAATATCAAATTGGACTTTATCCCCTTTATCATTTTGAGCAACAATCCTTAAGGCTCCTTTTCCTGTGTTTCATGACAGATCAACTTCCTGTCCAAAAGGAAGTTTGCTCATGACCCTACAATCATAATTTTCATCAGAATCCGATAATAATTGTGGACTTTATCACGTAACCAGGATTGTTCTGAGTAAAACTCCATTATGCCCCTTTTCCTGTGTTTTCTTATGGACCCATTTCATTTCCGAAAGGAACTTTCCTTATGACCATGCAATAGTCCTCTGTGAAGTTTTAAAGACAATCTGATAATAATTGTGAATATCATCACATAAACAAGAATGTTTAAATGATAATCTGTAAGGCCCCTATTCCTGTGTTTCCAATGCCACAATTATTCCTTGCATTTTTGAAACAAATTCGATGAGAACTGTGGACTGTATTGTGTTAACGAAGATAATTCAATCATGTTCTCACAAAGCCCCTTATACTTTATTGTTTGTTAAATCATTCTGTGATTAAAAGTTAAAAGTGAATCAGATGAAATATGGGACTGGGACTCCATTATGTCATAATGCCAGTTGACACATGCATTCCTGGGATTAATTTTCAGTTGTCAGGTAACGAGCTATTATTTCCAAAGAAAAAGCAGTTTTATTCAACAGATAAACTTTCAAATTTAGGTTTTGACATGTTGGTGACAAATTAGAAGAAACTTTTCAGTGCGGTCCTAGGAAGTGCTGGTTTTATTTTCCGAGAAAAAAAATTAAAGGATAATCTAAATGAACATGCATGTCAGGTGGTGAATGTCTGCTATAAACTTTGACCAGATGATCACTTTGTTTATTCATGTGTCAATAGTCCAATCAAAATAATACGTCCGGATGGGTTTAATCCAGATATTTGAATCACATTCTTTCCGATTTTTAACATTTGTTCACGATCATTACTGTCTGGTTCCAGAATGCCAATTTCCAGTTATTCAGGTACAATTTAGGAACAAAAATCTGTTCCCATTTGAAAATTTCTTGATTGCGAATAATCCAGAATAATCCAGTTTAACGAAGTCCGTATAAACGTGTCCATAGTGAAGTCAGTCATGAAATAACTGTTTAATCATTCAAAATGATATTAAACCCAATTCAATAATTCAATTACTTAGCATTCATAGAAGTAAAATCAGAATGAAATCTTAATTGTCTAATCTCACACATTCAAGCACAATATTCTTTGATTGTGCAGGATAAATAGAAACGACTCTACAGGTGAAAGAACGAAATAACTATGGAACGAATCCCTACGAAATCTGTAAGGCGAAAACCTAAATCAGACGATTCTCGCTCGGTTAGTAGAATGAGTCCAAAGAGACATTTGGAAGAGATACATGATCAATCAAGTGATTGATTCAATATTTACCAAACTAAAGATCACCAGAATAGTTCTGAGTCAGGAATAGTCAACAAAATTTAACCGGAAGTTTACATTTCTCAGGGCTGGTTCCATTCGTCAGCATTAAAAGTTCAGTTGCCGCAGATTACACAATTTTGTAAGCGGGAAAGTTTGACAGCTCAACCTTGTCACCTGTCATGGTAATTTTGAGTTTCTTCCAACAAGCCGACTAATTTACAAACGTCTACTGATTTTAAACTGATAATCGTTTTTTTTCTTTTCAAAATAGTACAGATCACTGCATAGCTGCTATCGTGCTTCTTTCTCGCTCCGCCAATATAGATTATAAGAAAGAGGGCTAGAAATTTGATGAGATGTTCACTGAAAAAGATTTCTCACGGATAGTAAAAATGTGGGGGAAAGAGAAAATACTTTCAGAGGAGTTTTCTATCATTTCCACCTTTTTCCATCGGACATGAATCCCCCCTGATTTATATAAAAATAACTTACAGAAAAAAGATTGAACATGTGTGCTAGTGTTTTCAAGGGGTGCATAGAAAAACCGAATTACGCCTGAAAACCGAATTACATCAAATTACACCGAATTGCACCAAATTTCATAGAAATACAGAAGAAAAATGAGATTAAGGTCTGTCGTATGCTATCAAATCAAAAGTATTGTGTCTCATGAATGATAGATATTGATTCGACGGGGATATTAGAGTGCATAATATTTCAGTCCTATTATTATTTGAAATCACAAAATTTCACTTCTTCACAATATCGTGTGATTTTTTAAAAGTGGACTATAGATGATTACATGTGTATAATAGTCCTACATAGATATGATTTATTTAAATGATTTTGAGAGACAAAGATAATCATTAATTATTACTATTTAAAAAATGGAAATCATAATCAGGCCAACTATAATATGGATGGTCCAATCTTCCCATATAATGTGAAGAGTTCAGAATGTGTAATTCGGTTTTTACCTTACTCAAACAGGTGTTGACTATATATTGTTCAAAGTATGTCATTGTAATTCGGTTAACTGAGAACATCATGACATTTAAGACTTATCAAAATTAATTTTCAGGGTTAATAATTTGATATATGATAAATACATCATAGCTCTATAGTCTAATTTAAAGGTAAAATTTTGTGAAATTTGGTACAATTTTGTGTAATTTGATGTAATTCGGTTTTCAGGCGTAATTCGGTTTTTCTATTGACCGGTTTTCAAGTACTCTCATAGGCCCAGCAAAAGATTTTACTTCCACACCTATTTCAACCAGTATGATTTATTGTTCCTGGACTAAATCCCCTTCCATGTTTTTTGACCAGACAGACATTATTCCCTTCCTCAATTTTATAGGGCAGACATTAGCCCCTTCATCATTCTGATAAGGCAGACAAAATCCCCTTCCAAATATTACATTATCCCCTAAATAGTCGGACATCATCCCATCACTCAGTCAAATTGGTACTGCAAACTGAATTCCCTCTCACTCAAGTAATGAAAGAGACAACTCTGAGACAGCTCTGAAAGTTAAATTCATAATACCAGCCATTCAAATTCTTTGAACATTTATGAAACCAAGCTGTCAATCAGCATGGAAAAAAAAATCAAAAGATCTATACTGGCTGAATATTGAGCCGCCGTCATAGCGCAGTTGGTAGCGCGTCGGACTGTCAATCTAGAGGTCCCGGGCTCGATACCCGACGGCGGCACTCATCCTTTCCGACTATTTGTCTCCCACCAGTGGGTCGATAATTGTAGACCTATGTGGGATAGCAGCTGGAGGCTAGGAAAGGATGTGATGGCGGTACTGGTGTGAGAAATACCAGGAATCCATTGTTAGGTGCTCCAGCCGCCGCGATATAACTGAAAGATTGTTGAAAGCGGCGTAAAACCCCAATCAAACAAACAAACAAACTGGCTGAATATTGACTTAAGGTGTAGTTTCTTGATTTTGTATTACTAGATACCTTTAATTTTTGCATGTGTAAATATTCTTTAACTAATTACCAGACGGCAAAATCTTAGACTGGTCCGAATTGAAAGGAGTCGCAGAGGACAATTTGAAAGTGATGAAATTGTAAAAAAAAACAATTGTGAAAACTTTGTGGAAAATAAAGAAATTGCTTGTAACGAGCAATTTCTTCATTTTCCACAATATTTTCAAGATTGTTTTTCTTGAGGGGCATCAGAAGGCGTCATTGTTAGGGAATGGGTTTATAACCTTATATTAAAATTTGCTACCCCTTATAATTTGGACTAGTCTGAAATTTTGAAATACAAAATTTCAATCACAATATATAAAGCTTCTACGGACTACTGATAGCAGAATCTTTGCGTATCAATTTTATAATTTTTTTGTTCTTTTTATTTTTTTTTTAACAATATTTCTATTGAAGTAGACCATTTCCAACTTTCATTGCCCATTTTTTTCTAGACAAGGAAAGAGTTAACATGACAGTCAAAGGTCAACATGGGATCGTCTGGCCTGGTTGTCTGTAGTGTGATTCGAGGTATATGAAATCCGACTGCATAAACTGTTATCTAAAATGTGTTGAGATCGCATTTACAATTTTACTGCGTCACAGTTCCTAGACATCTATACAAAATAATAATGGGATAATCTCACCATTTTTAATAATCTGCAATAATTGAAAGCAATGGACGAGGCAGTCGGTACGTTTTAAGTAGGTTTTATGTTGATTGTTGGGATTTACATTATGGATAAATGAAAGAAAAGCCCTGATTTTCAAGTGAAATGGGTCTTGATATATTTTAGAAAGGGGCTTTTGTCCTCTCCATTAAAATGTTGAAGGGGATGAATGGGCTAATGTCCCCCTGTATAAATGGGAAGGGATTTGGGAATGTCTGCCTAATTGTAAAAAAATACAGAAGGGGATTTTGTCCGGAGGGGCTATTGTCCTAGATTCGTTTTATCTAAATGACACTTTCTGATGCCCCTGAAGAGAGACAATAGTGGAAAATTTGTGAGAAAAGTGAAAAATTACTTGTAACATGCAAATTCTCCTTTTCTCACAATGCTTTCTACCCAATTTGGCCTTTGGCACCCTTTTCCCAATTCTAGCCCTAACTGGAATGTTTGCTGCAGCTTTTGGACCAATTTTAAATTTTGTCATCTGATCCTGGATTAAAGATTAACTTAAGGTTAACTTTTTCCCTCATGTTATGATTTTCAGTCTAAACGAAAAGGTTTGAGCGTCGAGGAAAAGAGGACCAGAATGATGGAGTTTTTCTTCGAAAAGGTAAGCAGGACTTAAATTGTTGCTAGATGATCTCCCTTTTGACAACCTGAAGTTTTTGGAAGCTTTGTGGAAAAAAGCGGAAATTGCTTGTAACAACAAATTTTTCCCTTTCTCGTAATGTTTGTACCTTATATTGAATTTATTTTTTCACTTTAGCACACTTTGAAATCTTGTCTGCAACTTCTTTCAATTTGGCCAAGTATAGATTTTTGTTGTTTGGTGATGTATTGAGGTAGGGGGGTTTTAATGACACCATCAACTGAGTTATATTTCAGTGGTTGGTGCACCTAATCATGGCTTCTCCTGTCATTTTCCACACCAGTACGAATTAAGAAATTCCCTCCGAGCTACCATCTACTCATCCCACTTAGGTGCACTACCACACAATAGCCCATTGGTGAACGAAAATCACACGTGACGTCAATATGAATTTTGGCAAATGTTGGAAAGAGTTTTGGCTGATCAAGGACCCAAAGAATTGCCTAACCATTTATTCATATTATTTTTGAGATAAAAAAAAAGAAAAGAAAGAGAGCAGCAGATATTGAAACAAAGTCAACATGCTAATTGAATTTGAGTTAAAGAACATGTTTAGCCAATACCAGCAAAGTTGGCACAAACTTGCACTTTGACATGATGAAATAGATGGGTTCAAAGCAAATTACCTTCTTCTCACAATCTTTTCTACCCTATTTGGCACTTGTTTCTCAATAAAAATCCAATTTTAATTGTAGTCTGCAACCTCTGTATATTTTGTTGTCTTGCAATGGGTTAATCAGTATGACAGTCGTTCATGTGTTTACTGTTGGTGTTGCTTTGTAGAAAGATTTTTTCCAACTGAAAGAACTAGAAAGACTGTGCCAAAAGGAGAAAGGTATTACATCGATGTCTGTAAAAGAAATCCTCACAAGTTTAGTTGATGATGGAATGGTAGATACAGACAAAATTGGGACATCAGTCTACTTCTGGGCTTTCCCAAGTAAAGCCAGTCAAAATGTTAGTAAGCAAAATGACTTCTTTTTTTTTAGCTCACCTTAGCACGAAGTGCTTATGTGAGCTACTGTGATCACCTTTTGTCCAGTGTCTGCGTGATCAGTCATCCGTCAACAATTTCTTTAAACAACATCTCCCAAACCACAGGGCCAATTTCAACCAAATTCAGCAGAAATGTTCCTTGTGTGGTCCCTTTAGAAATAGCTAAAATTTAAAACTCTGGTTGCAATGGCAACAAAAATGAAATTTTAAAATAATATCCTCCTGACCCAGAAAGCATAGAGCCTTGATATTTTGCATGAAACATCAGTATATTGACCTCTTTCACAATAGCTAAAATCATGATCTTCAGGTTCCCAGTGGCAGAGCCCCCAGGAAGTAGGGTTTACATAGAAATAAAGAACAATTTTTAAATGACATCTCCTCCAAAATCATTGGGCCAATATCAACCAAATTTGGCGGAAATGTTCCTTAGGTGGCCCCCTTTAAAACAGCTAAAAACTCTAGTTTCCATAGCAACAAAAGTGAATTTAAAAAATAGTCTTCAACAATCTTCTTCTACTGACCCATAAGGTGTGGAGCCTTGAAATTTTGCATGAAACATCAGTATATTGACCTCTTTCAAATAGCTAAACTCATGACCCTTGGGTCCCAAGGGGGTGGGGTTTATATAAAAATAAGGAAGGATTTTTAAATGAAATCTCCCAAACAATTGAGCCAAACTGAACTAAATTTAGCAGAAATATTCCAAAGGTTGTCCTCTTTCACATTAGCTTAAATAATACAAATGAGTGGTGGACTCTGAGTGCCATGGAAGTACAAAAGTTTAGTCTTTAAAAATCTTACCCTCCTGACCCAGTTTATCTTCAGCCTTGATATCTACCATGTAGCATCAGTTCATCGACTTCTTTCTTCTTTATAGAATTCTAACCTATGGATCCAGAGGGGAGGAAAAAGAGTTCTCCACATATAAGTACCTAAGCCTTGAAATTTGTCATTTAGACTTAATGATCCCCAGGTACATAGCCTATAGATGTATAAAGTATTGTAATTCCCACTTGTATCATAATCCTAACATTGACATTAAACTAGATGATTGAAAGGAAAAGAGCCTGTATCTCAGGTGAGTGCGCCAGGGCCAACAACCTTCTTGTTTTGTATTCAGATTACAATTTGATGTCAAAAATCTAGAGGAATGAAATAAGGAATGGCTAAGAAAAATACATAGTATAAAATGAATGATAAGCTTTGGAAAAAGTGAATCAGTTGTAGTCACACTTTATTCTTATTTCAAGGTACATGTTAACCCATTCCTACACAATGACGCTTTTAAACACCCTACAATTGAAAGCTTTGGAAAACATAGTTGATAATGAAGAAATTGCTTCATTGTCTACAATGTTTTCTACCACAAAAGACAAAGATTTTTAAGATTTCATCAGCTTTAAATTGTTGTCTGCAACTTTTTTAAAAAATTATATCATGTGGGAATGGGTTAATGGATTTTGTAGCAGTTAACCCATTTCAAGATGGCAAAATTTTAGACTGGCCCAAATAGTAAGATGTTGCAGACAAAAGTTAAAAGTTTATGAAATTATGGATTTTTTTCAATTTTCTTGGTAGAAAACATAGTGAAAAATGAAGAAATGAAATTGCTTGTGACAAACAATTTCTTCATTTTCCACAATGTTTTCCAACGATTTTTTTTCCTTGGGGCGTTTAAAAGCGTCACTGAGTGGGAATGGCTTAAGAAGCCTTTACTGTTCATACAACATGACAAGTATGTTTTCCAGGTGTAAAGGACAAATACTTCTCAATAAGTTGAATAACTGAATTTGTAGATTTTTTTATACTAACATATAGAAGAGTGGCTGTAATGGCACCAAAGTTACTTTGCATCATTAGCACCAGGGTTGTTTAACCTAGTCATGCTGAATAAAATATTTTCCACTAATGTATTAAAATCAAAGGGCTGAAAGTGCTCTTTTGTTCACCAATTTTTTAACAACTCCGTCTTAAACTTTCAAGCAGGTGGAAATGTGCTACCTGTTTTTGTCTATAATCTCCTTCCAAATCAGATATATTCCGGGTTTAGTGTGGAAAGATTTATTTCAAAAATTGTTGCTGTCAATCAAAAAAATATTTAACCAACCAAAGTAATTCTCTTCAAAGTTCCCATTTTTTCTGTAGAATCATTTGTTGATTGGGGAACAAAGCATTGAAGGTACAGCTGTAGTTAAGATATTTTGGTCATCCACCAAGAAATTTACTTCTAGTGTTTTGATCTGAGTGACCAAAAAGCTTATGTCATCTGTTACCTCTTACAAACTGCCCTGTCTGAGACCTGTTTGAGGATTATTCAAAGCAGCTTTAAACCCTATCCAAACTTCTCTCTTTTTCAGAGAAAGAGAAAAATAGACGAATTGACATCAGCCCTATCTGACAGTAAAAGTAAAAAGTCCATGTTGACAGATGCTGTGGCCAAGGCTAAAGTAGGGAAGGAAGACTCGGTATGTTCTTTTGTTTATTTCTTTATTAAATATATTTCAATATTTACAAAATTTGCATTCAATTATATTAGATTTAATATTTGCTCAGTTACCATTTCAAGGTCTGGTGAATTTGAACTAGGCCTGGGAGCTAATTAACTTGCCCAAAGGTCTATTAGAGCCAAAATCTTTTGGTTAATGAGATCTTTATGCCCTCAAATCAATAAGTCAGTAGTATCTTATGCAACCGGTATCCGTCTGTCTTAATACATGGGCTGTGAACTTAACATTTTCCTATAACTTCAACATTTTTCAAGTCACAGTGCTCATCTGTGAGATGATAGTTCGCATTAACCCTTTCCTGTATAATCCCTGGTATTTATGTCCCTGTGATTTTATACTTGAGAAAACATTGTGTAGTCATAAAATTCTTCTCCAATATCTGTTTAAAGCTTATCTGCATCTAGTGGCAGAATTATTCAATCCGTTACTACACAACAAATTGGTACAAATTTCAAAGTTGCAGACAATACTTTAGAAGTGGTTATTCCCTTAAATTTTGTATAAGATAGTGTAGGAAATATTTTGGAAAAAGAATAAAATGCTGATAATCAACATTTTCTTCTTTTTCCATAAAATTTCCTTAGGGTTTTCTAATTAGCTTAGAAATGAGGGAACATGTGCAAGTAATTTAACCAACTGAAATCTGTAGTAATGTACCACACAAACCTGCTTTTTATTGTTTAGTAATGGGTTGATATAATTTATGGTAAATGGTATTTTTGGAGGTCAATTTTAAAAGAGGAGAAAAATGTATGTTCCAGGAAGGGAGAACAGGGCCAATATTCTCTGTTTATTTTGGACAGAAAAAACACAAATATATGTGTGTTAAGTAGTTAATTCTTAAACAACCTGTTAATCGTGTGTTTGGTGTTTATCAAATATTAAATCCTGAAATTTTTTTATTCATCAAAATCAATAGAAATCGCAAACGATTTTTTCAAGTCTGATTTGAATGATAAATAAAGACAGCCTCAGGTATGATAAACAAGAAAAGAGGATATTGCTTTTTTTTTCTTTTTCCAGCTATGTATTCTAAAGCTATTTTTCTTCAGTGCTAAATGAAAGACTGAGTGATAATAAATAACTTATTACTAGCACAAAATTTTTAATGCAACAAAGAACAATAATTTGCAAGGGAATTTTACTTTTGAGATGTCATAAATGGCTAGAAATCATTGTAGGAATCGAAGAAAATGCTTGGAACAAGCAATTTCTTCGATTTCCACATTGTTTTCCTCAACTCTTCTTTGGGATGGTTAAAGCAGGATTGTAATGAAATGGGTTAATTTGTGTATCATATTGTTTTCAGGACGACAGATCAGGTATCTTATCTAAACTAAATGCTGCCCAAACAGAGAAAAAAGAACTTGAAACGGAGCTTGAGCGATACAAGGAATGTGATCCAGAAGTGATAGAAGAGATGAAAAAAGAGACAAAAACTGCCAAAGAAGCTGCAAATAGGTGGACAGGTATTCATACAGTGATTTTCACTTAATTGCAACCCTTATAATAGCAATTTAATTGCAACTAGCTTAACTCATTCCCACACAATGAAGCTTTTTGACACCCCTCAAGAAAAACAATTTGTAAAAATTTGTGTAATATGAAGAAATTGCTTGTTACAATCAATTTCTTTGCTTTCAACAATATTTTCAACCCAGAAAGTTGAAAAAACTAAAATTTCATATTGGTTTAATTGATGTCTGCAACTCCTTTGAATTTGGACCAGTCTAAAATTTTGCTGTGTTGCAATGGGTTAATCCACAAAAAGATTTAAAAAACAAACAGCTCCATTTATTTTCAACTATCTGTTATTTAACACAATTGACGGATTGCTGCTGTCAAGCAATTAAGGTTTTTATGATTGTATTTCTCTTAGAGCCTCAAAAAGCATCATTGTATGATAATGGGTTAAGCCTTTTCAAGAAACAATGATGATAGCTGTAATAGATATGCACCTGCAGATACCAATGTCAAAGTCATTTGACAGGCTCAAGGTCATCTATCAAGGTCAAACACTTTTGCTGTTTCAAGGGCATAAATGTTTCACAAACACATCTTGTTTTGATTTATTGCTTATGCATGATATTGTTTATTCATTGCAGATAACATCTTTTCAACAAAATCTTGGATCAAGAACAAGTTCTGTTTTGAAGAATCAGTGATAGACAAACAATTTGAAATCCCAGAAGATTTAGACTATCTAGAGTGACAGAACCCATCTAATGGAACATGTTTTGTTGTTTTGTAAAATAAATTGTTCATTGTTGACTTAAACACCTGAGATTTGCTTTGATTTAATCCTTACTCAAATAATTGATCTTTAAGCAGTCTGTTATGATATAGATACCACTTAAAAACAATGTTGGAAAACACAAATTTAGACAATTACCACTCAATCCTAGTTTTTACACACTGTAAAAAGTAACTGTGAAAAACCTTGTGGGGATAGGGGAAATAGCTTGTTAAGAGGAATTTCACCTTTACGAAAATGTTTCTATAGTATGTGAAACATATTTTCCTTATTTTCCAAAGTCCCATTTTTATATGCCATGGAAGGTGGTCGTATATTGGTATCTTCATGTACGTCTGTACGTCCTGATATACCTCTGAATCTTGTACACACATGGCATCACCTGCTGGTCTTTTACAAACGTTGTTAAAAGAATATTGCGGTGGTCTCATTTTAGCTTCACTAGGGCACCTAATATTTTACATAGAAACAAAAAAAATAATTATTTGTAATGTTTTCTATTATACACAAATCATTAAGATTTAAAAAAAATATATATATATATATATTTTAGTAATAGTCCAGAGGCTCCATCCAAAAATAGCTGTTATCATTCAGTTCACTATGTTAACCCTTTCCCGTTTTTGGAAATTTTGGACTGGTCCAAATTAAGAAAGGTTGCAGACGACAATAAAAACTGGACGCTTGTTACAAGCAATTTCTTCTTTTTCCACAATGTTTTCTCAAGTATAAAATCATAGGAACGTGAAATCCTGTGTTTGAACAGGAAATGGTTAATTTTTGAAATTGTTACTAGTGTTAGCAATGTAGAACCATCACAGTCCTCCTGTTGGATACAGAACATTGATTTATTTCATACACTTTCCAGTTCCGTTAGTGACAAGACATTTCAATGGGTGATATGAATTTGAAATTCATAAAATCAGCAATAACAGTAGACATTGTCAACAGCTGAGCATCCAAGTCAATACGGCAGGGGTATTTGAGTAACAATTAACCAATGGCAGGCCACGCCCACTTACTGTTATTACTCCAACCATTGACTCCAACTGGAGGTTCCTTTTTATACGGCATTATTTTGCAAAATATATGGCCAGTAGCATGTAGTTATTATATTAAAGACGCCAAATCACCAAAAATGCTTTATATAAATGGCAGCCAATGTCGGAGTTCAAAGTTAACTTCAAGTCTAAATGAATGATTTCATTGGTTGACTGATTATTTGATTGACAGCTGCAATTGGTCAATTGACAGCTGGCCTCACCCAGCAACCCTGATAGGAAGTAAGACTTGACCCTTTCCTGTTTTTAAAATTTTAGACCCGTCCAAATTGAAAGAGGTTGCAGACGACAGTGAAAATTGGATGCAATTAAAATGAAACCATCCTATGTGGTAGAAAATATTGTGGGAAAAGAAGAAATTGCTTGTTACATGCAATTTCTTCTTTTTCCACAATGTTTTCTCAAGTATAAAATCCTGTGTTTGAACAGGAAAGGGTTAAATAGAAAATAGTGTTATTTTTCAAAATTTATGGTCAGTAACATGTAACAAAAATACTTGAAGAGGGTTAAACAGCTTGAAGTAACAACTTTGAAGTTGTCAAATCTGCTTGAGACAAATGTAAGAGTTCAAAGTTCACTTCCATTCAACTTTAATGATTTGATTGGTTGATTGCCTCTGGATGAGAGTAATAGCTTACTAGCACTCAAGAAAGTATGGAAGTGCAACACAAGGCAAATGCTGACTTAATGAATAGGAAATCATTTTGACAATTACCAAAATACAATCATTGACAATTACCAAAATGCAATTGTTTAATTTTGACAACCATGAGGAATAATACAGAATGAGCATCATTTTCTTTTGGAAATTATTTCTGCTTTATCTCCAGTTAGGATTAGACAACAAAATAAATGTATCTAAAGATTTGACTAGGCGCTAGCCATCATGAGAAGAAATGTCACACAAAAGTTCCAGTAGTCTAATATGTTTTATATTTTCAAATAAGATAGGATATAAGACAGCTAAGTTAGACATTCAGTACAGTTTGGATAAGTGCTATTAACCCTTTACAGTACAAACCTGGGGTTTTAATATCGCTCTAATTTTATACTTGAGAGAACATTGTGGAAAAACAATAAATCGCTTGTAACAAGCAGTATCTCCTTTTCCCACAGTTTTTTCTACCACATAGGATGATTTCATTTCAATTTGCACCTATTTTTCATTGTTTGCAACCTCTTTCAAATTGGATCAGTCTAAAATTTCAACAGTTTGATGTGTATTAAACCATTCTGACACAGTCCCTAGCTCCTTTATACGCCCCTCAAGAGAAAAGCTTTGAAAAACATTGTGAAAAATTTCTCCAATTTCTTCATTATCATAATATTTTCTATCCAAAAGACAAAAAAAATTAAAATGTCATCAATTTGAAATTGTCACCTGCAACTTCTTTCAATTTGGACCAGTCTAAAAGTTTGTTGAGTGGGAATGGTTTAAAACTTTTGACACCTTCAGCCTCCAGACCTCAGGTTGGAGCTGACCTAACTAACAAACCAATGAGTCATTAAACCAAGTCCCTGTGTGAAGGTGCGATACTGAACCAAACCGAGCTTCCAGTTTGTTTCTTTCTGTATCCTTGCAATATTCCCCATAACAACTAACCCTTTCCTGGGGACATAGCTCATATGGCAAAATGCCTCTGTAACAACAATAGACAAACGAAAAAACTTCAAATTTCATTTGTAGTATTGTTATGCTCCACAAAGGGCAAGCATATAGCTGCTGCTTTGTCTGGCCGTCCTTCAGTCATTCTGTCTGCTCAGGTACCTCCAAAACCCTTGGGCAAAATTGGTTTAACTTCACATGAATTCCTTATGATATTTGCCATCACTCTTTTCCTGGTTATTAGAAAGCTCCAAGGTCAAAGTTCAAGGTTAAACATTAAAATTGACCTTGTCCAGAGCATCTTCAATTATGGATGGATTTCTAAATAACTTTGCACAATTGTTCATGAATATATGTACCATTTGCAAAAAAAAATGGATACTGTCAAGGTCGTAGCTCAGGGTCATATATTAAAATCAGACATGTCCAGAGACTCTATAATGAGTAGATGTGCCATATGGGGAGAAAAAATCATATAGCGTCAAGGTCACAGATAAAGTTGAATGTTAAAATTGAGCTTGTCAAGAGTATAGCTCTGTCATTTATGGATGGATTTTAATATAACTTTGCAAAATTGTTCTCCTTCATGATTAGATGTGACAAAAAATAATAAATCAGATAGCTCCAAGGTCAAGGTCACAGCTCAAGGTCAAACATGAAAATTAAACATGTCAAGAACACTTCCAAAATTATGAATAGATTTCGAAATAACTTTGCACAATTGTTCTCTATCATGTGTAGATGTGCCATTTGAAGCAAATATTCAGATAGTTCCAAGGTCAAAGTTACAGCTCAAATTAACATGTTAAAGAGGTGACCTTGACTCTATGACCATGTGCCTTTGACCTATAAGCTTTTTGTGAAAAGCACCCTATGCTCACCTGTATTATCCGCATACAACTTAATTTTTTTTTAACTGAACATGTCACCAGAATAACTTATTCTTATAGTCTTAGTAAAAATTTGATTGTGCAGAAATAAAGTTATGCAAAGAATTCAATCTTTTTTCTTCCATAATAACCAACGTATAATGGAGCGAGACATCAGTTGTAAATGGTAGTGTACTAACAAAGTTATTCCCCTTGTATCAATCCCCGCCATTGTTTGGTGTTGGCTGTCTTTGGTGAATCTATTCTTTGAGATTGGTATCTTTGGAAGTGATAACAAGAGTAGGAGAGTAGGTAAAAAGAAGGTATGACGAAGTTTTTTTACGCCAGTGATGTCATGTATGATTCCATGACGCTAAAGTTATATCCTCTTCACCTCAATTATCGTGCACGTAAGGAAGCTGGGTAGCTGAAGTTCAGTACAAATCAAACATTTTTTTTTATCTGACAAAGTTGTTTTTATGTATCTGATGGTCATTTGATTTATCTTTGATATAATTCTATCCAGTACTATTCTTAATTTCTAGAAAAAAATTCATCTTGAAAGCTGACTTGCGGCCCACGAGAAATTTTGGATTGCTTCTACAGTTATTGTGCTAAAAGAGTGTCCATGACTGCAAAAGGAAGCAAAATTGTTCGATTCCACCTACGATCATCTATCTTAGCTCTTCTGATGTGAAGTCCAGTGCTTAGTTTTGGAATTTTAAGCTTAGTCTATATCATGGCTCCCAAATTTATGAAATGTTTTCTCTCAATTTTTCATCTCATTGGGTTTCAGTTAAATGTGCCATATGGTATAGGTGGTTCTCACAGCACGGCAAAGGGGTCACTGAAAGCAAACATCATTTGAAAAAAATAGGTCACAAATGCTCACAGAGGCTCCTTCGGGTTCATACACAATATCATATGTAGGCATGTTATCTGAGTTTTGGCAATACATGTTACTGAGAGCTACATATGAAGGTGGTTATTTGTATTTAGATTGGAATATTTCAACGTTACTCCCCTAAATCTGAAATTGGAATAACTCTCTTTGAGACAATTCAGTGGGGAACCCACATAATAGGGTTGTCAAGAAACAATGATTTTCGACTGGTAGCCTGGGTTATCTTAAAATCGTGGCGTTAGTAAAACCTAGCTGTAATTTTTCATCATCATGCAAATGAAACAAAAAGAATTAGTACTGTATAATTGTATTCCAATTTTTAGTGTCTTAGACAAAGCCTAGTAAAACAATCATGTGGAATCTTCTTAATGGAATTGACAAGACATAATGATCGATGTCAGTCAAACTAGACTATTAACCCTTTCCTGTTTTTTTTAAAGTTAATACCTGTCCAAATTCAAAGGTTTTGCAGACAAAAATTTAAAGTGGATTGAATTTGAAAAATATCCATTCAGTAGGGTAGGGTAGAAAATGTGGAAAAAGAAGAAATTGCTTGTTACAAGCAATTTCTTCTTTTCCCACAATGTTTTCTCAAATAAAAAATCACAAGGACGTAAAAACCAGGGATTGAACAGAAAAGGGTTAAAGTATCTTGGTAAATTAGAGTGGGTCTTCTAAGGGATACAAATATTATTGCTTCTGCTGTAACAAAATTACTAAGTTTGAGCATTGTATTATATGATTATTTGAAACTTACTGTAATTAGACGAATTAAACTTCTCAGATGTAAATAAATGATACTTGAAACTCTTAAATAAGAAAGTTCACTTTAATCACAAGTGTAAGTCTTTATTCTAAATTATCTACCTTGAATTTGTTTTTACTCAAAATTCCTAACACATTCATTTTATCATCTGTAAATAAAAATACATTCTGCTGCTGCAATGGATTTACACATCTAAACAAAAAATGTATCGAAAATATGAAAAGCAATCAAAATTAACATGGCTATTTTTGCCAGGTAAACACAGCAACAAACTTTAGATTATGACCTAATTTTGACAGTGTTTACAGGGTTTTCCATGACGCAAAATTCGCATGTCATTGTCGCAATTTCTAAACAAATGACCCGTATAAATTTCAACCTTGCGTCATAAATGACGCAAGTTTTAAAACCCAATTCTTTGTGAATAGAATCGTTGGTTAAGTCAAAAATGTTGAAATAATTCCTTTAGAAGTAGCGACTGTTGGTAATTTGGGTTTCCAACATTTATTTATAGCAATATCCTGTTCTATATTTAGTTGACAGATGAAATATGTAGACAGGTTATAGTGATTTTTATCAAATTCAGACTCGATTTCCGGTGATAAAACATATCGTTTACCCGACTACTAGAAAATGTAACAATGTCGCGTCAAACAAAGATGTCGAAATTCCTCTCGTCTGCATCGGGCAGTCATAGCAATCAGACTACCAAAGAGAGCTCTGGTAGCGAGTCTGATGGTGAAACCCTGGGGACGTCTTCGAAAAAGACCCGGAGGTCTTTCAGTCAGAAATGGTTAAAAACCTTCAGTTGGCTTAAATTCGCCAATGGTGAAATGCTGTGTGACCCGTGTATTAAAACGAAAAAAACTTATCGTTTCACTACTGGCTGTACGAACTTTCGTCTTTCATGTCTCCTTTGTTATTTTTAAGTTCTTGTAGTTTCTAGCAGTCTTTTAGATTTGACCCCCTAAATTGGAGAAAAGACCCCAAGTTCTGAAGGCATAGGGGTCACAATGACCCCCAAATTCTTATGCCAATGGAAAACCCTGTATGAGGTTTGTATTAATGCTGTGTCTTTGTATGCAATAAAGTACTGTTATAACAGATGCCAGAGGTGAGCAATTTAGAACCATCATGGTCCTCTTGTGATACATTATTTTGCCACAATGTCTTCCCATACTCTTTCCTTGAATTGTTCCAAAACACAAAAAAGTAACCTATAAAATGGATTTGTTTAATTGGGGTTTGATGTCACTTTTAACAATTTGTCAGGCATATCGCCGCAGCTGAAACACCTAACAATGGATTCGTTTTCCTAGCCTCCAGCTGCTATCCCACTTAGGTTTATGATTATCCAACCATTAGTGAGAGACAAATGTCAGAAAGGATATGTGCCGCCGGGGATCAAATCCATGATACCCGATGATTGAAGATTGGGAGACTGATGCACCACCAATTGTGCTACGATGGCAGAATAAATGGTTTTATGGATAATCAAGGAATTGTAGCCTTGCTAATAGCAAGTCATTTTAAAAGAATTTGGAATATATGAAACCTGATACCATTGTCTGCTCGGTCATCACAACAAAATATCAAATATGGGTTTCAGCTTTGAATTATCCCATTACCGGATGGCAAAACTTTAGACTGGTCCAAATTATAAGGAGTTGCAGACAACAATTTAAAGTTTATAAAATTTTATATTTTTTTCTTTGTATTTATTTTTTTCATATTTCTTGATAGGAGGCATTGTGTAAAATGAAGAAATTGCTTGTTACAAGCAATTTCTTCATTTTACACAATGTTTTCAAGATTGTTTTTCTTAAGTGGCGTTCAAAAGCGTCACTGTTTTGGAATGGGTTAAGATATGATAAATTTATTGTATTTTTTACTTTTGAACAGGATCCCATGTCTAGAATTTTCATTAGAAAATTATCAAGTGGTACAACCATGGAGTTAAAGACAGTTGTCAACAGGTAATGACATATATGAAACTTGCAAAGGAGCCCCAGAAAAAAATCAAAGAGTCAATCATTGAAAAAAAATGAATCCCATCATAAACAAATATAATCAAGCGCAAACAAACTGTTTCTGTAGCTAATATTAATTAGGCCTACTTTCAAAGGGAAGATTAATCGCCTAAAAATAATGACCAACAATTATAAAAAGACAAATAAAAATCATTTCCGAGTTTATATCCTGTATTATCCTCCATCAAATCAAAAATAAAAGTCTTAAAACTCAAAGCTAGAAGAGTCATTCAGCAACAGTGGTCAGTTCTATAAATATGACATAAGATCTTTTGCCTATGTACCAAATGTCAAATAAAAATGTGTTACAAACTGGTTATTAAATTGGGATTTTTTTAACGTAATCAGAAGCCCAAACCAACTGATTTTCGATTAAAATCGATCATCAGCCCATCACTAGATTTGACTAATTGAATTTCATGGTCAAGGTGTCAAGTATTCTTCAATTTTATATGTTAGCAAGAGCCATGCATGAAATTGTCATCTCCAACTTCCTTCAATTTTGGACCAGCCAAAAATTTTGTTGTCTAGTTATGAATTAAACCCTTTTCTGTGTGCGCTCATAAGAATAATTTTGTTTTGAAAATTCAGAAGTACCAAGTTGATGGTTCAGCGTGAAACAGTTGTAACTGCCTATATGTTTATACGCAGTTACAACTGTTTCGCGCTGAACTATTGAAGTGTTTACTGAGGAATGAAAAATTTATAATTGAATTTGCCCTGTATTTTTCAGCAATCTGGTAAGTTTTTTTGGGTTGTTCTTTTTTTTTGTACTAAAAAAACATTGATTATAAAATGATACAATACAATACATATTGACCCACAATTTTAGGCCACCACTGCTTTGATTTTCATGCAGTTATGTATATGTATTTTATTCAGCATGACAAGGGTAAACAACCCAGTGCTAATGTTGTCAGGCAAAAATTTTTTAAACTGGTCCAAATAGAAATGAGTTGCAGGCAACAATTCTATGTTACTGGAATTAGATCTTGTTTGTCCTTCAGAGAATAATCTTTTTAAATCTTCTTACCCCATGTATTCTCAATCATTAGTTTTCAGGGGCATCAAAAAAGAAATTTTAGGGTAATGGACATTTTAAATTGCACATATAGGATTTTAATTTTCCATCTGTATTTATAATGAACAAATTTCAATATTTCACAATTATAGGTGAAATTATGTTTGACTCTCTTTAAAGATTGCAAGCCATGGCACCTACATCATTAGCAGAGTCCTGGGACAATGTTGGTCTTTTAGTTGAACCATCTCCTCCTCACCAAGTCAACAGAATTCTTCTCACCAATGATCTTACCCCACCTGTTCTGCAGGAAGCATTACTGAAAAAATCTGACATGATCATCTCATATCACCCGCCAATATTTTCTGCCCTGAAGAGACTAACACAGAAGAAATGGAAAGAGGAATTGATAGTGAAATGTATAGAGAATAGAATAGCTGTGTACTCTCCCCATACAACGTATGATTGTGTTCTGGGTGGAGTAAATGATTGGCTTATTAGCTGTTTTGGTAAGTATACTGTATTTAATCCTTTTTTGCCCCTTGTTGTGGCTGCTCATTTGAATTTTCTGAGGGAGACAATTCCACAACTAAAATTTTCATGGCAAAACAATAACAGTAACAGAATGATAGCAGTTATTCAATCTATTTTAGCTCACCTGAGCACAACGTGCTCAAGGTGAGCTATTGTGATCGATAATTGTCCGGCGGCCGTTTGTCCATCCGTAAACAATTATCAAAAAATCTTCTCCTCCTAAACCATATGGCCTAGAGCTTTGATATTTGGTACATATCATCACCTATTGACCCTCTACCATAATACTTCAAAGAATTTCCGAATTCTGAGAGCTTTGATATTTTGTATGTATCATCACCTATTGACCCTCTACTAAAATACTTCAAAGAATTACCGTATCCTGAAAATTAGCCCTTTTCTGTGCGATCCCTGATTTTACAACGGAATAAAGAAGGAAATCTTTGAAAATCTTCTTCTCCCAAAGTATTATGCCTAGAGCTCTGATATTTGGTACATATCAACAGCTATGGACCCTCTCCCAAAATACTTCAAAGAATTACCGTATCCTGAAAATTAGCCCTTTTCTGTGCGATTCCTGATTTTACAACGGAATAAAGAAGGAAATCTTTGAAAATCTTCTTCTCCCAAAGCATTAGGCCTAGAGCTCTGATATTTGGTACATATCATCAGCTATGGACCCTCTCCCAAAATACTTCAAAGAATTACCGTATCCTGAAAATTAGCCCTTTTCTGTGCAATCCCTGATTTTACAACGGAATAAAGAAGGAAATCTTTGAAAATCTTCTTCTCCCAAAGTATTATGCCTAGAGCTCTGATATTTGGTACATATCAACAGCTATGGACCCTCTCCCAAAATACTTCAAAGAATTACCGTATCCTGAAAATTAGCCCTTTTCTGTATGATCCCAGATTTTACAAGGGAAATCTTAAAAAATCTTCTCCTCCTAAACCATAAGGCCAAGAGCTTTGATATTTTGTATGTATCATCACCTATTGACCCTATACCAAAATATTCCAAAGAATTACCGTATCCTGAAAATTAGCCCTTTTCTGTGCGATTCCTGATTTTACAACGGAATAAAGAAGGAAATCTTTGAAAATCTTCTTCTCCCAAAGCATTAGGTCTAGAGCTCTGATATTTGGTACATATCATCAGCTATGGACCCTCTCCCAAAATACTTCAAAGAATTACCGTATCCTGAAAATTAGCCCTTTTCTGTGCTATCCCTGATTTTACAAAGGAATAGAGGAGGAAATCTTTGAAAAATTTCTTCTCCCAAACCATAAGGCCTAAGGCTTTATATTTAGTATTTATCATCACCCTTTGACCCTCTACCAAAATACTACAAAGAATTACTGATTTCTGAAAATTAGCCCTTTTCTGTGTGATTCCTTATTTTTGATAGGAATAAAGAATGATATCTTTGAAAACCTTCTTCTCCTCAACCATTAGGTCTAGAGCTTTTATATTTGATATGTATTGATGTCTATATTTCAAAGCATTGCCTTATTCAGGAAATAAGGGTTATATGGTGGGATCATTAATATACCTAGGATTAAAAGAGAAAACCCTTAAACGTCTTCTCTAAAATAATTAGACAGAGGGCTTTGCTATTTTGTATATAATATTAAATCCATGAACATCATACTCAGGGGAGCGATTTAGGACCATCATGGTCCTTTTGTTATTATTTTAACTGTCACATCAAACTTGAGGGATCCCGCAAGCTTCTTATACTCACATGCAGGGCTCCGGAAATCCGGTAAATTGCCGGTCTGGACCGAATTTTGAATTGCGAGACTGATTGGAATCCCAAAAATTTAACACCAAAATCTGTCCGAAATTTTCATTGAAATATTGGTAAACTCGCTCATTATCTATCAAAATCAACTTTTAAGCCGAAATAATTCAAGGGTTTCACACCTTATCTGCAGATTAAGGGATTAACAAAAGTGCCAAAATCCGCCGGTCATTCAGGTGCCCATCCGCACGTGGACCTAATTAACAGTTAGCCAGTTTCACGCTTGACCGAACTTCGGGTATCGAGTATTTGCAAAAGAAAATCGGTCTGACTTACACTCGTTCGAGGTCTTATCAAAATGGACATCTACAACTGTGTCAATTTATATTGCCGTTACTGATGAAACAAATTTCTTTTACTATAATACGAGAGGCATATATAAATCGAGACATGAATAGGCTTCAGTTGCTGTTCGTATGAATTTGGAAAAGTTCAGCACAACGCTTTTATGAAATTAATTTATCACAAGTAAGCGCGTGAGACTGGGTTTGAAGTTTGTATAAAAAAGTCATGTTGTTAATATTTGTTTTATTAGTTTTCATTCACGGTAAGAAACGTAGCCTTTAGAATGCAAACAATAGGTGGTACCCGCAAAATGCCGATAATTTGAATATAAACGAAAACGTCGCTTAATTATATCGCTAGTTCCGTCAATAATATTAAAGAAACAACGAATCATGAAATCTTACTTCAGGGGTGGAAAACGTCCGAATTATAAATCGCAAATTAACTACAATTAATAAATGACCGAGATTTGTGCACAAATTCTACTCTGAGAAAATATTGCAACACGTGGGCGACCCACTCGAGTTTGTCTCGTCGGTCTTCTTGATGTACGTCATGACTCTGCGATCCCATGGGGTAGAATGGACTGACCCGACCTTTTTGTGACGTCAGCTGTGTTTTCCATCATCAGAGGCTCGTGTTGAGAGAAAATCGCTAAGACTGTGTTAAATTTACAGAACTTTGGATAACTAGCTTATGAAAAAGTACATCATTACTATAATTAAATTGGCGGTTCTCGGGGGGGGGGGGGGGGGGGGGGGTAGGGGGGTGCATACGTCACGGAAATAAATTTTGTTAATGTAATTTATTTGTCTATCTAATTTTACAATATATTGGAATTTCGTGGACTGCCGTACATTGCCTGAATTGCAATTTATATACAGCCGAATTTTCAAAAACAAAATGAAAGTAGGATCTGTCAGTTGTTTTTAGCCCCCCTGAGCACGAAGTGCTCTGGGGGAGCTTTTGTGATCGGTCCGTCGTCCGTCCGTAAGTTCGACTGTCTGTCCGTCCGTCCGTCCGTTCACATTTACGAAAAAATCTTCTCCTCCTAAACTAACCATGGAATTTCAACAAAACTTGACAGTAATTAACCTTAGGTTATGCTCTTTCATAATACTTCAAAGAATTGAAATCCATGAAGAACTCTGGTTGCCATGGCAACGGAGTGAAAAAACTTAAAAAATCTTCTCCTCCCAAACAGTAAGGCCTAGAGCTTTGATATTTGGTATATATCATCATCTATTGACCCTCTTCCAAAATACTTTACCGTATTCTGAAAATTAGCCCTTTTCTGGGCGATCCCTGATTTTACATAGAAATAGAGAAGGAAATCTTTAAAAATCTTCTTCTCCCAAACCATAAGGCCTAGAGCTTTGATATTTGGTATACATCATCATCTATTGACGCTCTACCAAAAAATTTCAAAGAATTTCTGTATTCTGAAGATTAGCCCATTTCTTAATGATCCCTGATTTTACATAGAAATAAAGAAGGAAATCTTTAAAAATCTTCTCCCAAGCCATAAGGCCTAGAGCTTTGATATGTAGTACAAATCATCATCTATTGATGCTCTACCAAAATGCTTCAAAGAATTATCATACTCTGAAAATTAGCCCTCTTCTGGGCGATCCCTGATTTTACATAGAAATAAAGAAGGAAATCTTTAAAAATCTTCTTCTCTCAAACAATAAGGCCTACAGCTTTGATATATGGTACACATCATCATCTGTTGACCCTCTACCAAAATACTTCAAAGAATTACAGTATTCTGAATCTTAGCCCTTTTCTTTGAGATCCCTAATTTTACATAGAAATAAAGAAGGAAATCTTTGAAAATCTTCTTCTCCCAAACCATAAAGCCTAGAGCTTTGATATATGGTACACATCATCATCTGTTGACCCTCTACCAAAATACTTCAAAGAATTACAGTATTCTGAATCTTAGCCCTTTTCTTTGAGATCCCTAATTTTACATAGAAATAAAGAAGGAAATCTTTGAAAATCTTCTTCTCCCAAACCATAAAGCCTAGAGCTTTGATATTTGGTACATATCATCAGCCATTGACCCTCTACCAAATTAATTAAAAAAATAGCCCTTGTCTGTGCAATCCCTAATTTTAGTTAGGAATAAATAGTGATATCTTTGAAAACCTTCTTCTCCTAAAGCATTAGGCTTACAGCTTTTATACTTGGTATGAATTGATGTCTATACTTCAAAGCATTACCATATTCAGGAAATTAGTGCTATATGGTGGGATTATCAATATACCTAGGATTAAAAGAGAAATCTGTAAACATCTTCTCCAAAATAATTAGACAGAGGGCTTTGCCATTTTGTTTATATCATAAAGCCATGAACCATCATACTCAGGGGAGCGATTTAGGACCATCATGGTCCTCTTGTCATCTATCTTCCACTTGTTGAAGATTATAATCATCTTCGGAAAATTTGAAAAAGAATGCAACTACCGAATGAATGATGAACCCCTTTACATATGAGAACGGTGAAAAAAGGCAGGGTATTCGTTTTTGCCGGGGGGCATTTTTGTTCCCGGGGGGGGGGGGGCATTCGTTTTTGCCCCCGGTGGGGGGGGGCATTGTCCTGGACTGATTTTAATTTCCGGAGCCCTGTCACATGCCCTGCCACATGCTAAGGTTTAAAGGAAAAGACGTACATTTTAATGACCAATATATTTTGTGATGTGTATGCCCAGTGAGCAGGCATCCATGTTGATATTACATGGCAGGATTTTGCAAAATTTATGGCCAGTAAATTTGAGTAAAATGCATGGAAAGAGTAAAATGGTTGGTTGGCAATCTAAACAATGTAGATACAGCAGCTTGAGTAAGTTGTTGTTCATTTAAGTCGTCAAACCAACAAATATACTTCAAATTAATGTTAGCCAATGTTGGAGTTCAAAGTTCACTTCCAGGCTAAATGAATGATTTGCTTGGTTGATTAATTCTATGGTTGACAGCTGCAATCTGTCAATTAAAAAAACTGATTAACCAATCAAATCATTCATTTAGACTTGGTGTGAATATGCTGAACTCTGATATTTATTCCAATCAATTTTTTGGGTTTTAGGACTTAACCCATTCTCACACAATCCCCCATTCTTATGCCCCTCAAGATAGAAGCTTTTGAAAACATTGTGGACAATGATGAAATTGCTTGTCATAAGCAATTTTTTCTATGTCTTCAACGTTTTCAGCCATAAAAGGCAAAGATTTCCTATATTCTTCCAACTTGAAACTGTCGCCTGCAACTCATTTGAATTTGGATGTATCAAAAAAATTCTAACAGCACTCTGGAATATGAAATGATATTAGGTGACATAAAACTCGTAAATACAATTTGAATACGCTCTAGTTTTAATGTTTTGATCGCTAACTGATGGAATTTGTGTGCTGTAGTTATTTATAAAAAATTGATAGACCAATACATTTAGCCTGGAGGTGAACTTTGATTTCTGTCATAGGCTTTTTTGTGAAGTGCTATTCTTGGTTTGGCGACTTAAACATTGAAAGTACATGTATATCTCATTCAAGCTGTAGCTCTGATGTTTAGGTCGCCAACCAGCCATTTTATAATATATATTTTGTAATGTAACTGTGAATAAATTTTGAAAAAATAACATCATTTAATAGCAAAGTGGACCTTCCTGTCGGAGTTCAGGGACCTGCAATGTGTTAATTGTTTTCTTAAGTATTCAAAATAAGGGTTGTGTGTAGTGATTTTAAATGTCAATCATGGGTATTATACCTAGGAATTCTTTTTATGCCCCCACATCGATAAGATCGTGGGCATATTGTATTACCAGTGACTTTCTGTCTGTCTGTCCATCTGTCTGTCTGTCTGCAAAACTTAACTTGCCAACTAAACATTTTCCTATAACTTCAACCCTGATTAAGTTACAATGCTAACATTTGGTATGTAGATAGGTCTAAATAAGGCGCAACTGGGGAAGGTCATTTCATCAAGGTCAAGGTCAAAATTTTAACCCTTTTCCCTATACAAAGGAGAAAAAACAATAAAAATCACCTGTTTCTAAAGAATTCCTGTTTCAGGGGCATAGTGTTTCACAAACACATCTTGTTCTGTCTTCAGATTGTGAAGAGGTCAAGCCTGTTGAGCAGTATGCAGTTGTAGGAAGCCAGTTTACCCATAGAATTTCTTTTACTATTGAGCAAGAAAATAAGGCTGATATTGCAGCAAAATTAAAATCAATTCACAATTTGGCTGTTTTGGATTGTAAGGCATCATATGGGTATGTTTTTGTTTCAGAGGAGTTTCATTTCATAATTTACCCTAAAACATGTTTTACAAGTGAGTGAAGTACAGTAGAATCCTGTTTATAGCAGCACTAATTTGTCAATCCTGTTGTTGCAATTAACTAGAAGTTGCTAATAAAAGGAGCATTTTTGTTTTAAATCTTTTTGTTCATTGAGTTGCAATTAGGCAGTAAATTGCTATTATCAGAGTTGCGATTAAGAGGATTCCACAGTACTTGCATTTGAACTGTACATGGTCTATTATCTTGTAAATTACTTTTGTCTAACCTGCTTGCCATGAACGAGACATAGTTGTCACTATGAACTGTCGCAATGTGAGTGTTAGTACGTCAGTCCATCCTGTAATGTGTTACTTAGTCCATCATTCCGAATTTATCCAAAGCATATAACCTACATTTTTGAATGGATTTAACTTGGCACTATTGCTGACCATCTTGAGTAGATGTGCAATTTCATTGGAAAGGAATTTTTTGAAAGCTCCAAAGTCACGACTCAAGGTCAAACATTCAAATTGACCTTGTCTAGAATACTAACATATTAAGGGATGGGGCTTAAAAATAATTAGTGACAATTTTTCTCCATCAACATTTGAAACAAATTTTCAGATAGATTCAAGGTCAAGGCCACAGCTCAAGGTAAATATTCAACTTGCTCGACATGTTGTCCCTGGATGACTTTCTGGTTTTAAACATTTTGATATGCATCTGATATGACCATACATGTGTTTGATAATTGGAGCTTGTTAAAGGTTGTTTTCTGTGTGTGTCCTCTACCTTTCCATTGTACATGTAACAAGATTATGATAAATTACAAGAATTAATTAATGGATTGCCCTGTCAATTAAAGAATTTATTTCCCAATCAAATTGGTCTTTTAGACAGAAGGTGAATTTTGAACTTAGACAATTATGTTGAGCATTTTTTGTTGGTTTGGCATCAGAACTACAACTAAGGATGCTTTGGTCACCAACTTACAATATATATTCTATTTCATGTCATTCACCACATATTTTACAAAATAATGCTGGTTATTACCTGGGTCGAACTGCCATGTTTGAAGTCAGTGGGAATAGCAAGTGTTCTGTCAATTATCAAACATCAGCCTTTAACCCTTTCCCGTTTCTTGATATTTGAGACTGATCCAATTTAAAAAGTTGCGGAATACAATGTAAACAGGATGCAATCTAAAATGAAACCATTCCATGTGGTAGAAAGTTTTGTGGAAAAAGGAGAAATTGCTTGTTACAAGTAATTTCTTCTTTTTCCACGATGTTTTCTCAAGCATAGAATCACTGCAACGTAAAATCACGGTTTGAACAGGAAAGAGTTAAAAAAGTTTGTTCTGATTTCAGTAAAGAAGGTCAGAGTTGTACAGAGTGCCTTGGTAATATGCAGTCAGTATCTATGATTCTACAGACTATACCAGGAGTAAAAGATCTAGCTGTAATGGAGTTATCAAAAGTAAGATATATATAGGTTACTATTTTAACTAAAAGTTTTGGTTGGGAGACCTAAATAGAAAGTTATAATGCTAAATCTCATTTCCAGCGAGGCTTTTTGACACCCCTGACAAAAAATGCTTCAAAAAACTTATTGAAAAATGAAGAAATTTCTTGTTTTTTAATTTAATCACTTAAAAATTTTGTCTACGACTTATCTTAATTTGGACCAGTCTTAAATCTTGCTATATGGTACTGGGTTAATGGATAACTGCAAAACTATTGTAAGAGTCTGTATGTCATAGGCGTTTGCAGAAGTTTAGCCATGGCCTTGGGACTTTAGGATAGAATAAGTTTCTACTACATTTATACATTTCTTTATACATTTCCTGTTTTGAAAAAAATAGACATATCCAAATTCAAAGGTTTTGTAGATGAAAATTTAAAGTGTATTTAATTGGAAAAAAATCCATTTAGTAGGGTAGAAAGTATTATGGAAAAGGAGAAACTGCTTGTTACAAGCAATTTTTTCTTTTTCCACTATGTTTTCTAAATTATTAGATCATAGGGACGTAAAAACTAGGGATTGAGCCAGAAAGGGTTAAAATTGTTCATTATAACAGGCTTATAGAACAAGGTAAAGTTCAGTATAAATTCTGTAAGATATTTAATGAAAAATATCTGTTTCCCTTTTACACCATAATTTCAGGGAAAATCAGGGACACATTGTTTTACCACTGTCCGTCTGTCTGTCTGTCTGATTTAACAGTTTAACCCATTACCCTACATTTTTTATACTAGTCCAAATTGAAAGAAGTTGCAGACGATAATTTAAAGTATGAGAAACTTTTCACTTTTCTGGGTAGAAAACATTGTCGAAAATGAAGAAAATGCATATAACAAGCAATTTCTTCATTTTCCATGTTTCCAAAGCTTTTTTCTTGCTTTCCAAAGCTTTTTTTCTTGCATCCAAAAGCAACATTTTGCAGGAATGGGTTAACAGATTTAACATTTCTTCAATCCTTTTCAAGACACCAGGTTCATACATGTTTTTGGCATGATGATAGATCTCATCAATACACATCTGCAGATACCAATCTCTGGATCACTTATCAAGGTCTAATTTCCATGTTGATGGGGCATGGTGTTTTACTAACACATTTTCTAGATGCAATGCTCATATTTTGGATGATGATAGATCTCATCAATATGCATCTGCAGACACCAAGGTAAAGGTCATATGGCAAGGTTAAGGTCATTTATTAAATTCAAACTTCTGCATAAACTTAACCAAAAACCTTAACATTTCTTAACAATTTATTCAAGCCTATTCAAAATACAGTTCTCATTTTTGGCATTATGGTATTTTATCAATGCGCATCTGCAGAAACTCAGGTCACTTATCGGGATCACATTTCTGTATTTAAAAGAAAATGCTGTTATGGTGGATTGTTGTTTCACAAACACATCTTATTGAATGTTAAGTACTTGAAATTATGATCTCGTATTCAAAACATATTGTTTATGAATGTCTTAGTGTTGTTTTTCTCAGATTCCCAAATTAGGTTATGGTATGGGTAGAAAAGCCAAACTGAAACATCCATTACCCTTAGAAGAGGCAATTAAATCTGTGAAGAACCATCTTCAATTAGAACATATTAGACTAGCACCTGCCTCAGGTATTGTTTAGATGTAACTAAAATTCAGACTGATCCAAATCGAGAACATGGGAGAAAAAATTATTTTACTAGCAAAATGGAATTTAAACCACATGTGATTACAGTAAAGAACACCAGAGTTGTACAGAGTGCATTTGTGATATGCATTCAGTTTCAATGATGCTACAGACTATACCAGAAGTAAAAGATCTAGCTGTAATAGAGTTATCAAAAGTTGTGTAAATGTAGAAATAATGTGGAAAGTTGAAGAAAATGCTTGTTACAAGTAATTTCTTCATTATACAAAATATTTTCTTACCCAAACTACAAGATTTTTTAAGATATTATTACTCAAAATAGTTGTCTGCAGCTTTTTTGAATTTGGACCAATCTTAAGTTTTGTTATTTTGGAATGGGTAAGTAGTGGCCTTTAATCGGCTCCTGAACAGAATTGCATGAACATTTCATATAGCAGAAGTATATATTTTTCAGATTGTTAATCTCATGTTAACAATAAATGTTCTTATAAAATCTACTAAATTCATGATAAATTCAATATAATGTAGTATATTCCCTTTGCCCTACTTTAAAACATCATAATTCATCAGATGAGATTTTTGGTCTTCATGTAATTATGATAACAACTGACTTACAAGCGGTTAATGACGAAATTGATTCATCATGGAAACCATTAATAAGGCAATTTTCAATGCAATTGATGGATAACATCTTTACCTAATAATTTCTGTTTGAGGTTTGTTTCCTTCACTAATTTGGAGTCTGATAACAACAAACAATTTATCTTCTTTTCTTTCTTTTTCAAATTAATGAACAGTCATTTTGATTACAAAACAACTTAATCCCCTTCTTTCAAGAGATTTGAAAATTAAGAGCGAAATTGTTTCTTCCATAATTTGTGCAAGAGCCACTTTAACCAATTGCCAGGCAACAAGAATTAGATTTGTCAAACATAGTAAAAATTCAGCCGACAGTCTAAACTTTGATTTAAACATAAAAGATTTTGTCTTTTTGGGTAGAAAACGTGGGAAATGAAGAATTAGCCTATTGCAGATCAATTTCCACAATGTAGCTCTTTTCTTTACAGGCATAAAACGTGGGATTGTGTGGAAATGGAATTGGAAGTGCCCTTAAGTGAGATGATTCTGTTTGAATAATGTCAATGTGCTTTTATTCGTGTGAAAAAAAAGGAAGCCATGGTTAGGTGCACAAGCTTATGCATATAACTAAAAGTTTAAAGTGGTGTAAAATTCCACACATGCAAAAATCTTCAAAGTTCATTATAAAGTTTACTTTTCAAGGTCAAACTTGCACTGAATTAGGTATATGTAACTTTTTTATCATAAGAGATAAAGCCTAAATGTTTTTCATTTGTTTTGGTCATTGTCATTTTGTAGCACATACTTCTTCAATTTCTGTGAAAAGTGTTGGGGGCACAAATCCCATCCTGTAATAAGTCCCTTTAAATTTCAGACATGTCAGTAATTTCCAGTGTTGCAGTATGTGCTGGGTCAGGAAGCAGTGTTTTACGTGACGTTAGGGCAGATCTTTACGTAACCGGGGAGATGTCTCACCATGACGTTCTACACGCTGTATATAACGGATCTACAGTGATTCTTTGTGATCATAGTAATACAGAGAGGGGCTTCTTAAAGGTGTTACAAACTCGACTGCTCGATAGTTTGGAAGGAAATATTGAAATAGATATTTCAAATAGTGATAGAGATCCATTAAAAGTCATGTGATTTACATATAGAATACAGTAAACATATTTATGATAAAATGAACGATCAAAAAGGTCTTCCAGTTCTTATTTTTTAGCTCACCTGAGCACAAAGTGCTCATGGAGGGACCATCTTCTGTCCAGCATGTATCGTCTGCCGAGTGTCGTTTTTTTTAAATGACATAAACCCAATCCAGTTAGCCATTTTTACCAAATTTGGCAGGAATGTTGTTTTGGTGGTCCCCTTTAAAACTTGCAAATGGAATTGAAATCCGTTGTAAACCCTGGTTGCCATGGCACCAACAGTGAAATTTATAAAAAATTCTTAAGAAATTATCTCCTCCTGACCCAGAAGGCATAGAGCCTTGATATTTTGCATGAAGCATTAGTACATTTGCCTCTTTCAGAATGGCTTAAATCATTACCCGCGGGTACCCAGGGGTAGAGGGGCTTATATAGAAGTAAAGAAGGATTTTAAAACAACATCTCCTAAACCACTGGGCCAATTTCGACCAAATCTGGAAGATATGTTTCTTGGCATCCTTTAAAAATTGCTATATGCATTGGAATCCGTTGAAAACTCTGGTTACCAGGGCAACAAATGGAAAATTTCAAAAGAACTCTGTTTCCATGGCCAATTTCAACCAAATTTGGCAGGAATAACCTTTAGGCTTCCCCCTTTTTAAAAATAACTAAAAGATTAGAAATCTGTTGAAAGATTTGCCTGCCATGACAACATATGTTGACTTTAGTTAAATTTTAAAGAAAGTCTTCTCCAGACCCAGCTAGTATCGGGCCTAATTGAGCTTTATCTCAGGTGACCTCCAGGGCAATCGGCCCCCTTGCTTAGCTCACCTAAGCACAACACATTCATTATGAGCTTTTGGTATCATTGAATGTCTCATGTGACGTCAGCAATTTAATCTTTACACTCTTTAGGCCACAGTTTTGTCTAAATCTTTTTGAAACTTGTTCAGAATAATTTTTAGGCCATAAGAATGAACCCTGTTGATTATGAGAAGTTTCAATGGAAAACAGGGGGAAAGGGGCCTTAATGACGATTTCTTTGTTTACACTCTGGGGGCCACAATTTTGGCGCAATATTCATGAAACATGACCAGAATAATTGTTAGGTCATTAGTATGATCCCTAATGGTTATTCGAAGGTTCCATTTTAAAACACAGGAAAATGAGCCATAATGACAGTTTCTTTGTTTACACTCTATTTGAGCCTAATCTTCACGAAACTTGCCAAGAATAATGGTTGGGTGATAAGAATGAACCCTGCTGATTATGGGGGGTTCAGTTTGAAAACACTAGAAAAGGGGCTTTATTGACAATTTCTTTGTTTACTCTCCAGAGGCCACAATCTTTGGTTCAATCTTCATGAAATTTGGCCAGAATAGTTATTAAATCCCAAGGATGGGCCCTATTGATTATGGGAAGGTTTTATGAAACGACGGGAAAAGGGGCCTTAGTGGCATTAACACTCTAGAGCCCACAGTTTTGGCTAAATTATCACGAATAATAATTTTAGGGCAAAAGTATGAACCCTATCGAAAATCGGATGGTTCTATTGGAAAACACGTGAAGAGGGGCCTTTATGACAATTTCTCTCTGGAAAATTAGCCCTTTATTGTACGATCCCTGATTTTACATAGAAGTAAAGAAGGGAAGAGCTTTCAATCACCCCCCCCAAACACATATCCGCCTCCGGGAGATAGTTTTTATGATTTGAAGTTCTTTGGTCTGTTTACCAATTCCAAGATGGCAAAAATTTTAGACTGGTCCAAATTGAAAGGAGGTGCAGACGACAATCAACAGCTTATGGAAATAAGATTTTTTTCAACTTTCTTGGTAGAAAACTTTGTGGAAATTGAAGAAATCACCTGTAACTAGTAATTTCTTTTTTCCACAATGTTTTTCAATGCTTTCATATTGGGGGCGTTTAAAAGCGTCCATGTGTTGGAACGATTTAAAACTTGCTTGTCACGATTGTTTTACTGTTTACATTAATAGACCAATCGCGGCTGTCAAATAACCAGTCGACCAATCAAATCATTTATTCAGCCCGGAATTGAACTTTGAACTCCAACATTGGATGCCATCTTTGTGAAACGTTTAAGCCGCCAACCAACCATTTTGCTTTTTTGTTTCATGCTACTAGCCATATTGGTTTGCAGATAACGTCATTTAAAATCGAAGCGGAATTTCCTGTCGGAGTCAATGGGGGGTACCAAAGAAGTAAGTGGGCGGTGCCATCGGTTCGTCAATTTAAATTGGACAGAAAGTAATTTGAGTAACGGTTATTGAAAAAGTAACGTTACCAACCATGTGGGAATATATGTTTTATATCTTTAAGAGTGGACGTATGCTACTGCGATCAAGCATATGCATTTTTGTTACTTGATCATTTTGAAATCATGGCATAAAATGAAGTATTCTAAGAATTATGTCAGCTGGTATCGCAAAATAGCTAAGTTTGTAAATAAATAAGGAATGTTATGTAACGATAGAGATGCATCTCGTATTTGCTTTGAGCTGCGGAAGAAAATTTTGATATTTCACGAGACCGAAGGTCGAGTGGAATATCAAATTTTCCTACGCAGCGAATAGCAAATACATAATGTATCATAATCGAAACATAATATTCCATTTGAGCCTATGCGTGACATTTCCAACAATGTCGCATGTGCGTGACTCGCACACATTGAGCACCCTGGACAGCCATTCAGGGCAATTAGAACATTCGCTGGTTGTTTAAAGAAGCTTTGGGACAGTATCTGTCTACAGAGCGCAGTGTGAAGACTCTGATCAGACTGTGCGGATGCATAGGCTGATCTGATTCTTTACTTGGCGCAGATATGTAATGGTAGGAAATGTCACGCACGCGCTCATTTATAATAGACCTAATTCATTTATTAGATAAATCCGATGAAAAAAAAAATAAAAAATCTGTATTTCAACCGGTCTTTCCCTTCTTCTTTACCATTCTGATTACGTTTGTATTACGTTTATTCGCATTATTACGTCATGTAAGAATGAAAATGACGTCATCTTAGACTGCCATATATGGAACCGTATTTGACACTATCAGATGCATTTTTTCTTACGTGTCCGATTATGTCTGCATGGAATGTACATATTATACTTGAAATATTTCTAGGTATAAAATATGATTGAATATTCTTGTTATTCAGCTCCTTTGGACAAAACATTATTTTTTTGAAGGACATAGACATCGCTTTGTTTCTTAAACGCCGCAAAAGCAGCCTGGGAAAAACTGCAACCACAGCGTTCTCGACTTAGACCGACGATGTAAATCTGGATCTTCTTTTTTAACTGTTGTTTTTTGTCGTTAGAAATTAAGGACCGCGACGATTTATACTATTTAGATTATGTTGTTTTTATATTCAAAGATATGAGATGTAGGTAATTACTACTTAAGATTTTGTTTGATCTTTCTTTGCCGCGACTAGTTATACCATTTGAATAATGTTGTTTTCATAATCAAAGATATGAGAGATAGATAATACTTTTGATTCTGTTTGATCTTTCTTTGCAAATATTGTATTTTAACTTAAATACAAAATGCATTTTGTTCGAAATAATTTCTCATGATTTTATCATAAATCTTTACGAGTATTGAACAAATTTGGTATGCATACATTAGTAGATAGCAAATAACAACTTAAGACTCCATTATCGGTGTTTATAAAGGCGTGTACATAGGGAATATTATGCTACCAATAAAATACAACACCTTGTATTTGCTTTTAGCTGCAGAGGAAAGTTTTGCGTCATAGCGCAGTTGGTAGCGCGTCGGACTGTCAATCTAGAGGTCCAGGGTTCGATCCCCGACGGCGGCACTCATCCTTTCCGACTATTTGTCTTCCTGCAATGGGTCGATAATCGTAGACCTATGTGGCATAGCAGCTGGAGGCTAGGAAAGGATGTGATGACGGTACTGGTGTGAGAAATACCAGGATACCATTGTTAGGTGCTCCAGCCGCCGCGATATAACTGAAAGATTGTTGAAAGCGGCGTAAAACTCCATTCAAACAAACAAACAAACTATATTTCTACAAGTATTCAACATCTGCTCTTCCGTTTTTATTACGTTTATTTGTATTACGACGTCATCGACAAAACGAAAATGACGTCATCTTCGATGACCTTATATGGAATCATATTTAACACTATCTGATACGTATTTTCTGACCTGTCCGATTTTGTCTGTGCGGAATGAAATAAAAACGTCAATATTATATTGTTAATCTTCAAGGTAGTTGCTCATATACATATATGTCCATGTCAGAACGCCGATAACCGATTTAATATGGGGGCATGCGTAACATTTCCAACCATTACACACGTGTGCCAAATAAAGATTCAGATCAGCCTGTGCATCCGCACAGTCTGATCAGAGTCTTCACTCTGCGCTCTATAAATAGATACTGACCCAAAGCTTCTTTAAACAATCAGCGAATATTCTAATTGCCCCGAATGGCTGTCAAGGATGCTCAATGTGTGCGAGTCACACACGTGCGAAATGGTTTGAAATGTCACGCATAGGATCACATGTATTGTACATACATGCACGACGGAGTTTCACACTGTTCTATAACTAAGAATGATGGGGAGAAGAAACTAATCTTTATTTAATATTTGATACTCTACCCATTACCGGACCGCAACATTGAAGGCTGGACAAACTTAACCCATTCCAACTCAAGCCCTCCTTTTTACGCCCCTCAAGAAAAATTCTTTGGAAAACATTGTGGAAAATGAAGAAATTGCTTGTATCAAGCAATTTCTTCATTATCCACAATGTTTTCTGTTCAAAAAGACAAAGAAATTCGAAATTCCATCAACTTTAAATTGTCGTCTGCAGCTTTTATCAATTTAGACCAGTCTAAATTTTTTTGTATGGGAATGGGTTAAAGAAATTGTAGACAGCTATTCAAGTTGATCGAATTTCAATGAGATAGAGAGCAAAGTGACAAATGCATAATTGCATATAAGGGAAACAGTTTCTACATTTTCCACGTTGCATATCTAGAATTCTTTTTAATTTCGTTTTAAAAGCGGGAATCGGAGGTAACTGGCTAAAAAAAAAGAAAATATTTATATTTGGACTATAGCCTATATTTGGAATTCGGGAAAGTGTTCAACCTGATTTAGACCTAGCGTATCCAACCATTTTGATTTCAACGTGTTTTCAGCCAAGTGCCAAACACGGTTAGCTATTTCCGTAACGCGTTGTGGTTATTAAATCCCTCTTGGTTTCTCATATAGTGAGGTATAAAGTACATATTTCAAATGCTTATTTCAGGGGATATATAGAATTAGCAGAACGTTTTATGTCCCCAGAATTCGCAACACATGTTACAATACTGACGAATGTGAGTAAAAGCGACAGAAAAACGCCATCCACGTGCAATGAATAATTTCAGAGGACATTTTTTTTATTCAAAAATATCTACATAGTCCATTTGATGCTGATGCCTCGTTCATAACACTCGCATTTCTCACCAAGAATACAAATAGCTGCGTACTCAAAATTTGTTCATTCGAGGTAAGAAAAATCTTTATTTCGGCCAATCAGAACGCTTGTTTATGATGAAACGAAACTAAAATTGTATTATATAGTGGTGATAGGCTAAGCCTATAACAGTCTGATTTCAGTCCGATCGAAATTTCTCTAACAAATTTCAGAGAGGACCACTAAAGGAACATTCCAGCCAAAAGCATTCATATTGGCAGTTTCAGAGAGGAAGCAATGTATATTCAATATAATTCTGAAAAGTCTCACATAAAACTTGTCAAAATCTATACCAAGAAACTGCGTGTATAAAAAATGTTTCAAGCAAACAACAGTGGTTTAAAGATATTTTCGCAATTTAAAATACTTATTTTTTAATGAATCAGATGCGACAGTACCTTAATTCACCACAAATGAAATTTTATTGCATTTCTCCAACTTCTACTTTTTGGCGACGGAGTAGTGTGTTATACGCACCGCGTAGTAATATTTATTATTATCTTGATAAGTGATATAGACTGGTCTTCGGAGAATATGACATGCACAGACATCGGCATTTTGTCGTACCAAAGGCGGCGAACGTTCTACAAAACAAGAAAAAGATTATCTCGGTATCCCTGCACTCGTGAGGATGAGACATCGGGGAATATACTCATCGTAGATACCATCCAGACGTCATTTCATCGTATTTTACGATTTACTGGTCCTCAGTGTTTCACACTAATCTTATACTCGTCCACGTCACGCATGCGCCCTCGCCGCTCGGTGATGTCTTTAAATCTATAAACATTTGTCATGCTGAATATTTATGCTTTTACAGAATTTCAATTTTATGCCAAATTAGATCTACTTTGTTTACAAATATTACCTCAAGTAAAAAGAACAAGCAGGTTGTGAAGAGTAAGATCATACTGCACTTCTAAATCTATACAAGTAATTTCTTCATTTTCCACAATGTTTTCAAAAGTTTTGTACTTGAGGTGCGTAAAAGGAGGGATTGCGTGGGAATGTGTTAAGTGCTGAATAAGGCACCAATGGATCAGCCCCACAATGAAAGTATTTCACGGTTTGTTAGCCATCCAACAAGATGACCCAAAAGCAGTACTGCACTAGAATGAGGAACATATGCGAAACTACTCGAAAAATAAGGCGCCCACCTCGATTTTTACAGAAAAGCCCATTAGTCAAAAAATTCATCGTTCTACCGAATTATTGCCGCTACCATCTTTTAACCGCAGATACGCTTCCACAGTTGGTCAACTCATTCTGTTTTTGACAAATCTTTTTTTAATAAAATCATTTTCAAAATCATAGCTCTTGTTTCGACGGCTGAATCTCGTACATGCAATTTAAAGAGTGGTCCTTATCAAAGTATAAATAGTACACGTTTTTTTGTATCTCTTCAATTCATGGGTCTACATTGTCAATAGACCGATCACATCGTTAATCAAAGAATCAAATCATTCATTTAGACTGGCAGTGAACTATGAACTGCATAATTGGCCGTGAGGAGTTTTTGTTGACTTAAACGTCATAACTACATCTCATTCAAACCGTAGTCACGACTATTCAGTCGTCAACCAAATATTGTAGTTTTGTTACATGATACTAGCCTCAATTGTAACAAAAATAACGCCATTTTATATCGAAGTGGAACTTCCTGTTGGAGCCGAGTTGGCCCAGAGTGTGATACGCCAATTACAACATGCTACATGGTAAAAAAGCCTCATTTTTAGGCGCGCAGGATAATCAAAGTACTTAATCAAAATACGCAAATATAATTTATGCGAATTGCAATTTAAAATGCATTACCAACAGACCGATTTATCAAGTCTGTGTTATTAACGAAGGAAGCTGATCGACTGCGGACGAATATTAAAAGTTAACCGTAAGTTTATAATTGTAATTTCAGAGAAAAAGCTTATACGTGAGTTGAGTATTAGAGAAAAAAATACACGGAAAAATTGAAATATAAAAAGATAGTATCAATGTTTAGAAGCATTTATAACGGCTATATTCTTTGCTTTCCGTTTCTGTTTTTTTTTTTTTTTTTTCAAAAAATGCTCTTTTTCTTCTTTGTGGGCAAGCTTACTTTTAGATCAAACCATACTTCAAAAACAATTTTCAAAGCGACAAGAAAGGTCATCCATTGTTCAATTTTGCGAACAAAATCATCATCTTTTAAGAGTAGGCTCTTCTAAATAATAAATAAATGATAAACTGTTATTACCTGTTACCTACCAAGCTCGTCTTTGTTTTGAAAATTGTTGTTATAAAAATAACGACAAAATAATAAAAGATAGACACAATTCTCATCTAACCTCGTATAAACGTTTACCTGTTGGAAAAGAATCATTGATTAACCATGTCTTTAAAAACCGCATTTGCCAAGGTCTTTCATTACCATTACTCTCCTAGATTAGTATTGTTGATGGAATAACCATAAAGGTTTTAAAAAAAAATAATTTTTTATAGCCTAAGGTCAGAGAGCTTCCAAACTATTCTAATCACGACTTGATAACAACATAATATTTTGTTCGTCAACTTGACATCATATATTATCGGAGTAACATATCATCAATAAAAGTTATCAATATGACAGGTGCGGTTAAAGAAGTACAATAATAATTATTGTGCCATATTCAAGTTTAGCCTATGTCACTAACAACTTTACTAACTTATCACGTGAACAGTGTGTAGAGGGATGTCCACGACCCTAACATGCCTATGAACGTGGAAAATAAAATTAAAATAATAATAATAATGACGATAAAAATTGAAATGCCGGATCGGGGTAAATTATCCACAAAGAAAATTTCATGCATCAATCTGTCTGTCATAGGCAAAGTGTATGTACGAATCAATGTGTCTATTATATGTGGATTATATGAACACCAATTATTCATAATAAAGCGTCGCACCCTTTCATTAATAGAGACGCTTGAGTTATGCTTGGTTTACTATACACGATAAGGAATCACTTAGATTACTGATGCTATTTATAGAAGTAGTTATTTGAGCTAATCCTGGAATGATTATATAACCCCTTCCCACACAGTGACGCTTTTTTGACGCTTCTCAAAAAAAGGGGATATAGAGACTATTGTGGAAAATGAAGAAATTGCTTGTAATAAGCAATTTCTTCATTATACATATGGTTTTCAGCCCAGAAAGTTGATAAAAATCTAAAATTTCAATAGATTTAAATTGTGATCTGCAACACCTCTTAATTTGGACCAGTCTAAGAAGTTGGCGTCTTGTAATGGGTTAGATTAGTTTAAAGCTATTTTTGTTTTGTTTTCATTTTTCTTTCTTGTTGGTTTAAGTAGTTTATTTTATTTCATTCTACATACAGGTGAATAGAAGGAAGTAAGAAACAGCATGAAGATTCCAACCCTTTTAATAATATCATTAGTGTCCTGTCTTTTGGCAACTCTCCTTATTGGATCAGTTAATGGCCAACCTGGCGGCAACGGCGGCGGCGGTATGCCTGGAATAATTAATCAAGCCTTAAAACTTGACGGGAAAGAGAAAGTTAAACGATCTTCTGACAGTCTGTTGGGACCCAAATTGCCAAGCGACAAAAGAATGAAAGACCAAGTTAGCGATTCTATAGATTCCTAAAAAGAGATGTAAAATGAGATATTCACAGTATATTGGAGTTGATCCGAAATATTTTGATGCAGAACCTTGAAAACCTTAGCTCTTATTATAACATTAGAGTGATATATACTAACATTTATTATATAACTATAAAGGATATGGATTAAAATCCGGCTATCTAATGCAACTCGACAGAAAAAAAAATCCGTATTCGGCGTGTATTAAAAATCCGTATTCGTCGAGTACCGTTAAACACGGACTACTTTTTTTGCGTGTGTGTATTGACGTTCGGTTTTTGTTGTTGTTGTTGTTGTTTGTTGTTTGTTTTTTTGAAAATTGTTTATTTCTGAATCATTTAAGATACTTTTCTCATTGTCATGTCCCAAGGGTATATAATAATAGGAATATTACTACAGTGTGTTTGTCTATTTGGTCTCATCCAATAAAAAAAAAAAAACAATACCTACACACGCTTCTCGAACACGATAACAACAAACAGAAAAAGACACTGTTGTAATATTCCTTGTGTACATATACGACTCCAACTATTTTACGGTATTACAGCGAGAATTTCTTACAGTTAATTGATTTACTTGGATTTGGGGGTAAAATTCAAATATATATTTGTAATTTACAATGATTTAAGTTCAATACATTAACTACCAGTATATTGTGTATCTCTAATAGAAATAAAATATTTCATAAAAATACTTCAATCTTCATATTATATTGCGGCATTGTTCCTTAAAAAATGAAACTGAGTTATTCAAGCCTTATTTTGCTTTTTTATAACGATCGAAGATTTCTTTTTTTTTTTTTTTTTTTTGGATATTTATGAATAAATGAAGCTAATGACTTGATTGGTCAAAGTTACCAGGGTCAAGGGACAAGAAAGGAAACTCTAAATAAAAATCCAGAAACACAATGATTTATTTTGAATCAAGAACTAATCTTAAAATGTCAAAGAAATTTTGATGAAGGCTTTGACGGGTCTCAGCCATTTCACCCATTATCATTGGACCATCCCTCGTAACAATCAAGCATCTACTAGGAACATTGGTTGCCTCAAAAACGGATCTTCCCAGGGGTCAAAAATAGGGAAAACGCTCAGTTTGTTTTTTACTTGCATGAGAAAATTTTAGGGGAAAAGGAGAAATTGCTTATAACTTGACAAGTAATTTCTTCTTTCCCCTAATTATTTCTATCCTACTGAATGATTATTTTTAAAAAAAGTTCTACTTTGAATTTTCGTCTGCAAACCTAAAAATTTGGACCAGTCTAAAATTTCAAAAAAGGGCGGGAAAGGGTTAATGGTGCAACTTTGACCCATATGTCTTTAAGGGAGCCACTTTGGCCTAAAGGTGGTAATCCTTTGTAGATTTGGCTGGCCACCTGAAAAAAATAATATGAAAGAAATGAAACGAGGGCTGTTTACAGAAAACATATCTACATCATTGAGAAAAAAAGTAAATAGATTATGACAACAGACTTCATATTTTAAAACCTTTCTTATGTTTTTGGAAAATGGTAAATATATGCTTTAGGATATAAAACTGAAACTTTTGAACATTTTAGTTATTTTTGTCATCATTAAAACAAAGTTTGATTGTCTTTAGATATAGAGATATAGAGTCTGTTAAATGTCTCCCTCCTAATTCACTATGTACCGTACACAGAACTAGGGCATAGGCATATAAATTGCGATCAAGATCGGACGCAACAAATCATCAAGTCTGATTGACGATCTAAAACAGTGTAGAAATGACAAATAATCTTTAAGAAAGATAATTACCCGGAATTTTTTAGAAAGACGAAGAGAACATACACAACTGTGATTAGGTTTTTCGGCCATACCTCCATGAAAAAAAATATTCTCTTCATTTCTTATAATTTAATAGCATCGATCGAAAAAAGGAAAAACTTTACAAATTTATACCTTTTTTATATGGACCTATTTTGTGCGGAAGCACAAAAAGGCAGCATGCTCAAAATTTTGTTCATGGAAGTTTGCGACCAATCAGAACGCCGTTGATGGACAAAATTAAAAATTAAATTATTCGGAATTATACCCGCAGTATCGATGACTATTTCCACATAATTTCGCTATTTACACATCTGGAGATAGGAAATCTGGAAACAATGTGGATAATGAAGAAATTGTTTGAAACAGGCAATATCTTCATTTTCGATAATGTTTTCCACCTTAGAATTCCGTTGACTTTGAACTGTTGAATGCGCACAAGGCACAAATCAAAGTTCTGAAAGTACTGTAAGGTAGCAAAACATGGTTTTGTTAAGTAATCTTCTTTGTCAATATATCATGATAAATAAACGAGGTTAAACCCATAACAGCATGACAAAATCTTAGACTGGTTCAAATTGAAATAAGTTGCAGACGACAATTTCAAGTTGGTTGAATTTTGGAAATCTTTGCCTTGTAGGGTGGAAAACATCGTGAACCCTGAAGAAATTGCTTCATGGTCCACAATGTTTTCCAAATGCCCAAGTTAGCTTAAAATACCGAAGGAGGTGAACTTGCAGATTGAGTTTGCATATTCCTGAGATACATAAAATCTATTTTTTTATGGCGTAAGCATTCAATTGATTTAGTGGTTAAGCCCCCAGTGGTAGTTTGCACTCGTTGAACTCTGAGAAGACCTCAAATTTTGTCTGTTAACTTAAGCTACCAAAGTTGACGCTTTGCTAGGTAAAAAGCACCCAGCATTTGTTACTAGACAAATCCCATTTTGATAGAGCACATTCCGAAACAACCCCATCTTTTTTACGCCCTCCAAAACAAAGCTTTTGAAAACATTGTGGAAAATAAAGAAATTGCTTGTCAAAAGCTATTTCTTCCTTTAATATCCACAATGATTTCTACCACTAAAGTCAAAGAGTTGCAAAGTGTCATCCACTAAAAATTGTCGACTGCAACATTCGTGAATTTGGAGTATACCAAATTTAGCGACAACTCACTGTCCGTGACCATGTTTTGCACGAGACCTTGTAGGCCACCGTGTTGCCATAAGGAGTGCCTCATTATCATGTCGATTGAACGGTAAAAATTATTTGTTTCGTAACAGGATTTATCAAAATTTCTTCTGGTAAGGTCCAGCAGTTCATTGTTATGTAGGTAAAATTCTATTCGTATTTGTGTTAGCCAGTCCACACACAAGCGCATGCTTATACTATTAATATGTAAATAGCAAGGACCTCATTCCATTTAAAAGGTCCTTCTATCGGACAACGTGTGTAGATTTCATCCGACGACTTTGGTAAGAAAATATCGTAACCATAGCTTAACGACTTAGTAGTTATGATTTTTGTTCACCCGAAGTTATCAAGGTGAGTTTTTGTGATTTAGCTGTGTCTGTCGTCTGTCAACATCTTGTATGCACTCTAGAGGCTACAATTTTGTCCAAGATTCTTGAAACTTGGTCAGAATAATTGTCTCCATGAAAACTCAGACAAGTTCAATATTGAGTCATGTGGGATCAAATCTTAGGTCAGGAAGTAAGTCAATGGGTCAAATCTCGGAATACTGTGTATGAGAAATCCTCTCTTAAAAACTATTTGACATCGAAATGAATAAAGGGCTAACTTTTTCTTTTCTGTCAGCATCGTCTATGGCATCAAAATGTTAGAAATGTCGATTAGCATCGAAAATATAACCCATGTTGAGAAAGCTATTTACCATTATGCAAGTGAAACAAGTCGAAGCTCCTGTGAGAAAAAGACCGTAGGAAACACGGGGCTGAACCGTTATTCCTTATAATCTCGGCTTAGGTCGGGCGTGTAAATAGCCTGTATTAGCAGGTGATTTCAAGAAAACCATTTGTAAAACATTGTGGATAATGAAATTGCTTATGAATTTCTTAATTTTCAACACACAAAGGTGAATTAATCTAAAATTTCATAAACTGTTGTCGTCTGCAACTCCTTTTAATTTCGACAAGTCTAAAATTCTGTCATCTGTTATTGGGTAAAAAGTTTTTGTTTCTGTTAGAGTAGAAAACATTGTGGATAATGAAGAATTTCTTAATTTTCCACATTATTTTCCACAGTTTTTTCTTGAGAGGCGTAAAAAATGGAATGTATGGGAATGGGTTAGTTCTTAGACAGGTAAACCCAGGTGAGAATCTTAAGGCCATAATGGCCCTCTTGTTTCTAAATACTTGCAGATACTGATAGTGAGCTTATTTTGGGCGCGTTATTCAATTATAAATTTCCGAATTTCAGTTTTATTCCAAACAATTGATTTTTGGCAAAAATACTTATGTTGGGCTGTGGCAGATTCACAGAAAAAATTAAGGCCGATAGAGGAGTTGGTACAATATAGTAGATCCAGATGTTGTGACAAGCAACAATAGTATTGCTCTACAATACTTCAGAATGCTTGATCAAATAATCAACCTTTCCAGTTTTTCAAAATTTTACACTTTTCTAAATTGAAAGAAGTAGCAGACGATTTGATTATAAAAACTAACCAGCCAACAGAGTAGAAAATATTGTGGAAAGAAAGAAATTGCTTGTTACAAGCAATTTCTTCTTTTCCCACGATGTTTTCTGAAGCATAGAATCAGAAGGACGTAAAAAAGAGGGATTGTTCAGGAAAAGGTCAAAACAAGGGAATAAAATTACTCTGTGAGGTTTTACTGTCTTGATTAACTTAGAATGGTGTATATTTCTGAAAACGAGACAGTCATTGTTTCAATTTCTGATGAATATGATTTAAACCTTATGTTGAACCCGGAATATTCCAGTTTTGGCAGGAGGTATTGACAAAAAATAGCCAGCACATAAGTGCAGTCTGATCTTAGTCTACACCACCTGTTTGTCCCTTTAAAGTCGGAGTTGTTTTTAAAATAAAGTTTTCAAAACAAATTTTTACCCAAAAACTTGTTCTTTGTGTTCTTTCAGATCTTTGATTTTCACGCCATTTTGAAAAAGGTTTTATTTAGTATGACAAGGGCTAACTATATTCTGTATTTTTCCAGTGCTTCCAGGGAAGTTACTATGTTCGTGTCCAAGATAAAGCAGGGTACATACTCGTGCAACTAGTACAATGGGATTCATCTGAAGAAGACGACTCTACAAAATGGGACTTTGGCATTATATGCAGTAGTAAAGAAGAAAACCATGAGAATAAAAAAGAAACCCTTATACACACTTTTGATTAACCCTTACACACAAAATCCCGCTTTTTGATGCCTCAAGGAAAAGTGAAAGTTTGAAAGTTACTGTGTTAAATGAAGAAATTACTTGTTACAAGCATTTTCTACATTATCCAGTGTTTTTTACTCAAAAAGGCATTTTCTTTACAAGTTTCATCAACTAAAAAATTTTTTCAGCAACATCTTCGAATTTGGACCAGTCTGAAATTTTGTTGTCCGGTAACCAGTGATCTAGACTTCTTGTGGTCGTAACTCTTGCAACTGGTACAGAGGATTTCATCTAGAGGAGGCGACTTCACGAAATAGCTCAAACTCCGATATTGTACGCATCAGTATAGGAGAGGACCATGGAGATTAACCCATCCAAACACAAAACACTTTTATAATGGTCTTAATTGAAAGAAGTTGCAGACGACAATTTTAAATTGGTGGAATTTATTTATTTTTTTTATTTTTGTCTTTTTGGACAGAAAGAATTGTGGATACTGAAGAAATTGCTTAAAACAAGCAATTTCTTCATTTTCCACAATATTTTCCAAAACCTTTTACATGAAGGACGTAAAGGAGGCATTGCGTGGGAATGGGTTAATATGGGAAAATTAATATCTACTTTCGATAGTAAGAATTTTTGGATCTCATTTTTTTTTAAGGAAGTTGACCAGGGTCGTTACTTTTCGCACCACCAGGAGGTCCCTCTTTGCTGTGTGTGTTTCCGTTTATTTATCGTCGCTACCGTAGCACATGCCCATATGAGCGACGCCCCCAGGAGACGGGGATAGTGCAAGGATACAGGACGGAACGGCTGAGAGTACCGCCTGGTTCTTTAACGTGTTCGGTGGATAGCATCGTCACACGGGGCCTCGATTTAACGTCTCATGCGAAAGACAATTAGTTTGTTAGTTGATATGGTCAGCCCAGGGCTCGAACCCGTGATCTTGAGCTTTGACGTCAAGTGCTCTACCAACTGAGCTAATCTTTGCTTGACGGCTCTCAATTATGTTGACAAGTAATTAAATCATTACCAGACGACAACATGTTAGACTTGTCCAAATTGAAGAAGTTGCAGACTTGCGCTAAACAAGATTCAAATAGGGTTGAAAACACTGTGAGAAAGATATTGCTTGTTACAGACAATTTCTTCTTTTCCACAAAGTTTTTCATGATTATATTTCGTCAGAGTGTCTCAAAGTGCCATTATGTGATAATGGGATAAGAATCATCTGAGAACTGCAAGATGTATTCAAACTTAGCAGTCTTAGAACTAGAACAATGGTCTGAAGTTTTGCAGGTTTTAAAATAATCTGGTTTATCCCATTCCCACACAGTGACACTTTTGGACGCCCCTCAAGTAAAAACAATTAGGAAAAACATTATGTAAATGATGAAATTGCTCTTGAAGGCCGTGTACAATCCGGGGCATTGTTATTAAGCGTTTTGTAGATAAGTTTTGCAGCGTGGTGTTGCATCTGTTCGAAAAAATGAGCCGAGATAATTCTTTGAATAATTCAGTCGATGGGGGAATATGTTAGTTTCGCAAGTATAAGTCTAGCAATTCCATTCTGAAGAATAGAAACCTTAATAACATTAATCGTTTTACCCTTCCCCAAACTATACAACAATAGTCTACAATATGCAAAATATATAGATTGTAAAAAAGCACTGTAGTTTCCCTAGTCAAATGATTTGAAATGCTTTTAAAGAGCTATTTTTTTCTTCAACTCTTTACACACGTAACCAATTTGGCTATTCCAGTTTAATTGGTTGTCTTCAAAGATACCTAAGACCCTTTGTTGACACATTTACAAGTGTTAAACCACTTATAGACTTAACATTTTTCAACTTTCATGTTATGCTTAGACTCTAATAACATGCATTTCGTTTTAGAGAGATGTAAAGACATGTTACTAATTACACCTTTCTTGTACGCAGAAAAGACTTTCAATGGGCTTATTTGAATCCGAGTTAAAACTAAACCTGATTTGTACATAGTAGAGTCATCGGCATAAAAATCTATATCAACCCCAGGACAAGATAAAATGAGATAATTTATATAAATAACGAATAAGAGAGGTCCTGGTATCGAGCCCTCCAGACTTCAAATTTGCAACCTTGACTAAGAATTTTCTATTTCTTTAAGTAAGGCTTTATGAGGTTATGTGTTACTTCTGAAAAATGGTATGATTTAAGTTTATGTAACAAAATTTCGTGGTCTACAAGATCAAAAGCTTTTCTCGGATGAAGAAAAGCGGAATCTACATATTCTCCCCCATCTAAGTCTGTAAGCCATGCATCTATCATATTAGAGTAGTTACACAAGAATAGCTTTGTCTAAAACCAGACTGAGATTTGTTGATAATGTTAGTACTTCTCAAAGAAAAATTTATTAGGTCATAGCGCAGTTGGTAGCGCGTCGGACTGTCAATCTAGAGGTCCCGGGTTCGATCCCCGACGGCGGCACTCATCCTTTCCGACTATTTGTCTCCCATCAAAGGGTCGATAATCGTAGACCTATGTGGGATAGCAGCTGGAGGCTAGGAAGTGATGTGATGGCGTTACTAGTGTGAGAAATACCAGGAATCCATTGTTAGGTGCTTCAGCCGCCGCGATATAACTGAAAGATTGTTGAAAGCGGCGTAAAACCCCATTCAAACAAAACAAAATTGTATAAGGTCCTAACCCGTCTAAACCTGTAGCTTTATTTGAATTATTGTTTTCATTATAATTTTAACCTCATACCCTGTAATAAAAAAAGTGAACTGGTTCTAGTTATTCAATTCATTGATTATGTTAAGGCTAACCGTAAATGCAGAACCTTATTTCGTTATCTTTTAGGGTAACGCAATATCATCTTTATTGTGCCAAATAGGCTTGTGTACGCATTTGATACGCTTTTATTTCAGCGGTGCATGAACCGCCAACACTGAGTTTGAAATATAATAGAATGCGGCGTGAGCTTCATTTTGATCAGTTATTACTACTATACATTCCATTCCGGAATTTAACAAGTCATTGATACATGTTTGGCAGGCAAATTTTTAAAACACCTGTATTTTAACAGCTCGTGATTGTGATTAAATTGTTTTGGAACAGAATGTTTTTGACGCGCGAATAAAGCCTATAGGGTTATGGTCACTCATTGATAAAGGAGATACAAATACATGTACTTCACAAATGTTTTAAATGCAATTTGTATGAATATCGTCTATGATGCTTTTACTTTTTCGTAACTCTAGTTGGATCTTTGACGAGTTGCTGCAGGTCAAATTTGAATTAAACTGGGACCATCTTTTGTTTTCATACAGTGCAGTGTAAGATTTTTCAGCATATCGTATATTAAAATCTCCTCTTATGTCATACTCTTGATACAGCTATCAAGTTGTTCGATTTCAGTAGCGTATTCATCAATCTAAGACTGTTTTGAGTTTGGGGTCGGTAAACAATATTTAGCACGATTGACGATTTTGACAAGTTATTTCAGACTAAACCTCTGGGGATTCAAGGTCATTATGTCTTTTATAGTGCAAACTGTGTAAAATATATACAATTATACCACCACCTGATTTGTTTTTTCTGTCATTTCATGCACATTGAAATTTGTAAAGAACTATCTTCAATTTTTTCATGCAAAAATGTTTCGCACATTCCAAGAGTATCAAGCGAAGTATTCATACTAAGATGAAATTTAATTTCACCCAACTTCGGCAAAAGATAGCGTATGTTTAAATGAGAGATATGCGTTCCCTTCGTTTTGAAATGAAACGCACATCATGCCAAGAAAAGTAAGTACCAAAAGTCCACTTTAAGAAACTGCAGCCAAAAGATCCTATCTAGCTATTTGTCCGTTAACATCTCATTAAAAGTCGGCAGCTAATAGCTAGATGCCTTCTCGAAATAATTGATTCAATTTTAATTACCCGCAGGGTCGTAAACGGGCCGTTAACCGAAGTCTGGTTCTAAGTCAGGTATGTAGCACTTTCGACTAAGATAATTTCTCTACCATAACCCATCTCAATCCAGGTCTAGCGCGATAAACATTATTATAATGATTGTTACAATATTTGCCGTATCATTACTATTATTAATAGGTCATTTTGATTATCGATGTGGTCTGTAACTAAGCTCAAACAAAAAATTTGATAGAGACAGACAGATAGGGATTAGAACTGAGACGAGTTTATTATCAGACTGCACTAATTATGAACCTAATTGACCTCTGCTGAATATGACATATCTTAAATATTTGTCTCATAGGGCTGTCGGGTGGTCCTTTTCTACAGAACTGTCACAAGAAGTTTTAAATCTGGCCACCCTGCACATTCTGTGTCAATCGTAAGATTTCTTGTGAAATCTTCAAACCAAGGTTGGTTGCCGGACTATTTTCACCAAAATACTCATTTGAAAGCTATTGAAATGGTCTACTATACTTCTATTAAAAAGTTCAGAGTTTCGTAACATTTTGTCGAATTAAATCAGGGAGACATAAAAATAATAGGACAAAAATGACCAAAGAACTTTTGATACGCAATACACACGCAATCAAAGATGAATTTCATAATCTATCTATTTATGATACATATTCAAATATCCGGAAAAAACCCGACCCCCTAAAAGAAATATTTCATTAGAACTAGTTCAATGAATGCATTAACTTATTCCTATGCTTAGAATTGATTGAAAGATCAATTTAGTGAAGAATACATAAAAGAAGTTTTCATACTGAGGACAAATATAGTACAAGATGGATATTTTTATAGGTTAAGGTGAACTGTGAGTTGCTCAAGTTGATAGTTAATGATGAAAAGCTTCATTTGTTATAAATAATAACGACAGTCCTTCTGTTTCGTCGTTTGGCAACCAAAACCTCGTATCCACAGCTTGATCATTGATCGCCCAACGACGATATATGAAAGTGCTGAAAGCAAAGAAATCACGATTGGGCCCGTGTATACAATAGACGAGATATATCTTCTATTATAATATCTATCTTAACCACCATACCAAAGAAGTTTTTTTATTCAAATGCAGTTCTGTAGGAATACACAGGTTTAAGATAGAAAATCTAGGGCCATTAGGTTTTGCAAACAATTCTCTTGAGATTCTTCATCCCTCGTGCTAAAAACAAGTAAGTGTCGTAAGTCTGGTACCTGCTTATATAACCCACCATCTTGTCGTACAAAGGGCAGCGAACGTTCTACTTATCTATATTAGAGAAAAAGGTGATCTCGATATCCCTTCACTCGTAAGGATGATAATCCACGGACAATAGTTTTATTGACCGTTCAGTGGGGCATCGAATATCAGCTCTAATTTCCTAAATCAATTTGTCGTATATAGTTTATGTGAGTCTGCGCGTTGCCTTTCCACCCATTTCCCATGAACGCCAAATAAAGGCTCAGATAATCATGAGCATCCACACCGTCATCCTCATTAGTGAAGGGATATCGAGATCATCTTTTCCTCTAATATTTTAGATATCTTTTAGAAAAGTAGAACATTCGACGCTATTGGTACGATAAGATGCCGCACCGTCTGACCAGAGCCCTCACTAATCGCTTTGTAGATAGCTAATGATTTAAGTTCCTTTAGAAAACCAGCAGTTTTATTCAAGTTACTCAACATTACATCATGGGCCACGAAGAAACTATCTTGTACCATGGGGTGAATTGAGGGCAAGTTTGTATAAATGAACATAGAAAATTCATTTACAGCTACTTTCTTTGGGAAATTTCTAGTTGGAAGTGACTGATATGAAAATAGCCGAACTATTTTAAAAGAAAGACATTTCCCGCTTTTTTAATACGATTCAATATACAAGGGTCGTTTAATGAGAAATAGCCAGAAAACAGGGATTGGTCATAGATGAAAAAAGAAATTTCATTTACAATTACTTTCTTCGTGAAATTTCTGGTTGGAAGTGACTGGTATGAAAATAGCCGAAATATTTTCTTTGAACGAGCACACCTTTAAAAAAAAATTCCGATTTTTTTTTCTTTTCCTTTTTTTTTATATTAATATTTTTAGTTGGATTCAATAACAAAGGTAAATTAATGAGAAATTGCCAGAAAACATAGATTGGTCTATTTTATAAATCAGTTTTTGAGAAAATGCATTTAGTTTTCGTCATGTTGGTCAAAGAGGATATGTGCTAGCTACTAACTAGCCTGTCTTCAAGACTGTCAGTAAGTGCTTAGGTTTGAAAGTAACTAAGATACATCAATCATGCAAATACATTTCATTCCTTTAAATTACCCCATTACGTCTCACAAACTGATCAGCAAAACAGAAAAAGATAACAGCTAGAGAAAAGAAACTTTTCAACTAAAATATAAGTATCAGTGAGACGAGGAGCGGGTCTAGCTACAATCCTTCATCATCATTTCTATGTATTGACTTTTCCCAAAATAAATGCTAACACTTTCTTATAAATCCTTTGTTGTCACTTCCATTTGATAAATCACTTAAGATGGTAAGACAAAGTATTGTAATTGTCATTTTATTTAAATTTATTACGCTTTGTTATGTATTACATGTTATTATACTAATTTGTACAGTTGTTTGTCTGCAGATCAATTCTAAAGTGTTAAGAACGCAATAAAGGTGGAACAAATGTGGAACACTTAAATCCGATTTGCCATGAAAACCCAATGCGCCATCTTTGACGACACGGCTAAAAAGATTGCAATTTGCTGATTATGTACATCTATTACATGTGCAAACAGAGATATTTTTGTAGATCTTATGGAAAGAAAACAACAAAAGAAACATGTTACTCTTCACTATCCAAGTTATTCGTTCCCACGAGAGAGAGAGAGAGAGAGAGAGAGAGAGAGAGAGAGAGAGAGAGAGAGAGAGGGAGAGAGAGAGAGAGAGAGAGAGAGAGAGAGAGAGAGAGAGAGAGAGAGAGAGAGAGTATTTTGTGACATTTATTTAAGTGGTATGTTGTATTTCTATAAAGAATATATAATTCAATGGCAAGTATCTTGATTTTTCTGTTAAGACAGATAAACATACAGATAGACAGACTAAAAAGGTTAATATATTAGAGAAAACGAGAATATTTAGTTTTGCGATCAAGGAATGTTACCATAGAAACTCATCTTGGACTGGCACTTTACACTGATATACACAAAAATAATGACCATTAATTACCAATTTTCCAGGCAGCTGGAAGTTGGAGCATTCACAGAGAATGACTAGGGTATGGGGATATAGTGGAACCTAGACAAAATGTGTTTGGGTTTCAAGCTCTTATTTCAGTCATGAACAAGTACGACACATATTGTGAATTTTGCGATATTGCGAATGTATCATTCATAAATATAGTACTTCAAACTATAACCATCCGGGGTGCAATTCTTTTACTAAATAGTTTTCATCCTACCTTTGAAAGATGAGGGGACATATAATAAATCAGGGTTAAAGAAGACAACCATCAGCCGTCATAGTTCGCTCAGTCTGATCAGATCGTTAACTTTCGCAACTACTTTTCTCCCGTGACGATTCAGACATCTCTATATTTTCCTATAATGAAGTCCAAATGTAAAATGAGTTCGTGAGGTTAAACAACAACAACAGCAATTAAAGAAAACACGGCGAAAGTTAAATGTTTTCACCTCCGGTCAGTCTGCGCAGGGAGACCATACACGAAACTTCAAATTCGTCGTGAGTCCTGAGATCCGCCGCCGGCAAATTTATGCTGGTTTGGTGAATTTTGAAGACAAAAATGGATAATCTCGCAAACAGTTTCCATCGCATTAAGAGGTACTGTGCGGAGTGAGCAGGCTTACCAGGATCTAGACTTCTCCCTATCGCCTAATTACAATTGTAGATTGGTTATTCTACCTTGATATACACTCAATTTTGAAAAAACACCTATGTGGATGGTTTGTGCTGGATCCGATCTATTTTTCTAACCGTCTGTCAGTCTCTCTCACTGTGTCTCAGAGCAGCTGTAGTTAAATTGTTAAGTTGGCTGAAGAGGATATATGCTAGTTACGATTTTAACTTGGTCAAAGAGGATACATGCTAGTTAAAATGCAGATCAAACAGATTCAAGGACATCCATGCGGAAAAAGTTATGCTTTTACATGGTTAGGAAAAAATGTGTAAATATCTCCAATAGTTTGGTAAACAAAGAATGCTACCATAGAGCCCCGTTACCATGGAAACACCTCTAAGACTGTCCCATTGCACTGGCATACGCTAAACTAATGAGTGTCTGACCATTAAATACCCATTTTCTGGGCACCTGGAAGATGGGGCAGTGTACATTGATAATCAAACTGAGTAAAATTTGAAAAAAATGTGTTTCGTTTTCACGCTCTTATGTATATCATGAACGAGTATAACATAAATTACTTCCAATCATAACAACCCGGTTAGTATAAAGTCCAATAACTTTTAGTTTGGCCCGAATATTTAATGCCTATTTGCCGTTCAGCATATTTCATGCTGTATTTCAAAGTTTTTGAATTCAAAATTAAACTTGTAGATACTTTTTTTATCTAATGGGATAAGAAGTTAAAAATATGAAGCATTTTTCAAATTATACCTTTCGAGCCATGTCACCGGGGCTTTAAAAGATTGGGGGACGAAAAAAAGCATGGATAAAAATACAATTATTTTTCTTAGATAAAACTTACACTGCCTCGAAAATTTCCCGCTGCATCTAGGATCGAACCAGAACAAAGTTTGGTCGTCCTCAAACGATTAATATTATAAGTCTATTTCTTTGCTTTCTCTCTCTCTCTCTCTCCCTCTCTCTCTCTCTCCCTCTCTCTCTCTCTCTCTCTCTCTCTCTCTCTCTCTCTCTATCTATCTATCTATCTATCTCTGATTTGGAAGTGAGTTTCCCTACGATAGTTCAAAGCTTTATTAAGCCCCGTCACAAACACATACTCTCAGCCTGCTCTCTCTTACACCATATCCACTTCTTCTTTTTTGATCACGTCCATAGGGCAGTGTTAGCGCGTATGACTCCTAGTCAAGGGGTCCCGGGTTCGATCCCTGGTCGCGGCGAATATCCTTTCCTACATTAGTCTCCCACCAATGGTTGATTGATCGTAAACCTAAATGGGATGATCAGCTGGAGGCTCAGAAAGGATTTAGTATTAGTACTGGTGTGAGAAATATCAGGAATCTATGGTTAGGTGCTTCAGCCGCCTCGACATGGCTCAAATACTATCAAAATTGACGTTAAATCCCCCCCAACAACATAATAATAACTTTCTCTGAGGCATTTCATCTCTCATGGCCGATATTCATCATTAAATGATTGGACGATTACACCGAAGGTATACAATCGGAAATTGTTGGAAGTAGTTTTTTAATTCAAAGGATTTTAGTTTGAGATTAAAATAAGAACGCGAAATGAACGACTTTCGCTAAGCAACATGCATTAGAACTATCTCTGCACTCTGTGCAAACAAAACCAGATGCTTCAGACATTAGAATTTAATGATCGTACAAACATACATCACTATCATAATGACAGTCGTATTTGAGTTACCATGGGAACCAACTATGCTGTCCGAAATAACTAGGTTCCTTCTCGATTCTTTCTCAATGTTTAACATCTTCGAGTGTTCGCCTGTCTTTGTCGACATATCGAGGTGGTTATTCTTACATGATATATTCATGTACTGCCTACAACTTCTTTTAATGACATCTGGTAAAGGGTTTAAAGAGGCATGGAAAACCAAATCAGTACAAGGAGGGTTGTAAAGTGACGGACCACGTCTGACAATCAAATATGGATTACCGATAAAATCGTCCATTTATGCCGGGTGTGAACTTTGCTTTTTTGTTGGTTTGACGACCTAAACGTTTTAACTACAGTACATTCAACCCGCAGATACGACTTTAAGATCTTCATCCAAAATGTTGCCTGTTCATAATTCATGTCCAAGACAACATATCTTACAAAGTAACGCACTTAAAATAACATTCCTTGCATTATGACTACGATTTAAATTATATGTAGGCCCTACATGTTCACAAACTATTATTCTTTAGCTGTTATCTCTCTGTTTTGTCTGATTTTGTCAATTCGCTCATCTACCCAACTGCGAAGACAATCAAACAATATTGATATCAGTTAAAAGTAAGGTGATTTTGAATCAGAATTAGGGAGTAGATATATATATATAGCTTGCCCGTGAACTATAACTAGGCCTCGAAACCTTCCACAAGCCTATCATAATTGTTTCCTTTTCAAAATTGAATGTATATCAAGGAAGAATGCCCTTTCTATGACTGAAATATTGAAAAGAGAAAAGTCTGCACTATGGTCAGCCTGTGTACCTAGAATAGTAGGTTAGAAAACGAACGAAACTTTTTGCTCTTCCGAGATGATGCGTTTTTGTGATCCGCCAAACTGACATATCGGGACTTCGCCCTTTAAACGTCGTCCATGGTCACACTGCGCGGGCTTTCCGGCATCAAAAATTTATATTTTATACCAAGTTTTTCAACCTACCTGACTATGCAGACTATGCTTTCAGTTTGGATTGCATTTCCTCTTTCACGTGCGCAAGACTAAACTTTTTTCTTCTTATTATTATTATCTTTATTTTCAAAATAGAATAAATAAAGTGCAAAGTGTTCAGTTGTCCCGTAATTTCAGATAATATGGAGAAATGTGAATCGTTCCGGAAACAAGAGGCCCATGAGGGCCTGAGACGCTCTACTGGTTATCAAGTTTCCGTTAAAGAAATCTGATATTTAAGGAAGTTAATTGCTCAAAAAAGAATGCATGAAGAAAAAAAAGGGGGCTTTATCCCCTTTATCATTTTAAGCAACAATCCTCAAGGCCCCTTTCCCCATGTTTCATGACGGATCCACTCCATTTCCAAAAGAAAGTTACCTTATGACCCTACAATCATTCTGTGAATATTTCATCAGAATCTGACAATAATTGTGGACTTTATCACATAAACAGGATTGTTTTGAATGAAAATCAATAAGGCCACTTTTCCTGTGTTTTCTGATGGATCAGTTTCATTCCAAAAGGAACTTTCCTTACAACCCGACATTTGTCCTGTGAAATTTAAAAGACAATTTGATAATGATTGTGATCTTCATCAAATACACAAGAATGTTTTGAATGATAATCTGTAAGGCCCCTTTTCCTGTGTTTCGAATGCCACAATTATTCCATGCATCTTTGAAGAGAATCCAATAAAACTGTTGACTTTATTGTGTTAACAAAGATATTAAATTCAAGTTCTCATAAGGCCCCTTTTCCCGTGATATTTTACTGTTGGTTTTATCATTTTATGAAAGTTAAAAGTGAATCCGATGAAATATTGGGAATTCATTATGTTTACTAGAATATTTAAAAAAAAATCATATGTCCCCTTTTTATATTATACTTGATGGATTGTAACCAGTTCTGAAAAGAACCATCTAAGTATTTGTACAATCATTCTGTGAAATTTTGAAGTGAATCCGGTGAAATCAAGGGACATCATTCTGTTAACCAGAATATTTAAGAGGTTTTTCATAAGGCCACTTTTTATGTGACCCTTGCTATAGTCAGATCCACTGTCAAAATCAACAATTGGAATGATGGTACAATCAATCTGTTTAATCTGTGGAATTTATTGTGTTAATGAGTTTATAGTGAAATCTTAAGAGGGCCCCTTTTCTCATGATACTTTACAGAACAAACCAAATTTCAAAAGGAACAATTCTAATGAAGGTAGAATCATTCTTTAAAAGTTAAAGAGAATCAATATAAACAGTGGACTGAATTGTGTCAAGAATTTTTGTAACAAAATTTTCATAAGGCCCCCTTTTCCGTGAAACTTAAAAAATCAGACCCAATGTACAAAGGAACAATCCTTATGATAGTTTGAAGAAAATGATAAAGACTGAGGACTTTATTGTAATAATGATGTTTTGTAATAAAATTTTTATAAGGTCCCTTTTCTTGTGTCACTTAACCAATTAGACCTAATTTACAAAGGAACAATCCAAATGATGGTACAATCATTCTATTAAAGTTCTAAGAGATTCTGATAAAGACTGAGGGCATTGTTGTGTTTATGAGGATTTGGTAATAATTTTTCATACAGCCCCTTTTCCTATGATACTAGACAGATCAGGCCCAATTTAGAAATAAACAATCCTTATGATGGTACAAACATTCTGTGAAAGTTTGAACAGAATCTGATGAAAACTGCAGACTTTTTCTTGGTGTCAAATTTTTAAAATAAAATTTTCATAAGGCTCCTTTTCCTGTGATACTTGAAGGATCAGGTCTCATGTCAGCATCAACAATCGTGATTATTGTACAATGATTCTGTGAAGGTTTGAATAAAATCCAATGAAAGCTCTGGACTTGGTTACAAGGATTATAGATAAAATTCTCTAAAGGCCCCTTTTCCCATTATACTAGACCGATCACGCCTAATTTGAAAAGAAAGAATCCTCATGATGGAATAATCATTCTGTGAAAGTTTGGTGAAAACTGTTGACTTTATTGTGGTACAATGATTTTAAAATTAAATTTCATAATGCTACTTTTCTTGTGATACTTGACGGATCAGGTCTAATGCAAATATCAACAATCATTATTATTGTACAATTATTCTGTGAATGTTTGAAGAAAATCCGATGAAAGCTCTGGACTTGGTAACAAGGATTTATAAATGAAATTTTCATAAGGCCCCTTTTCCTGTGCTTCTTGACAGTTCAAACCCTGTTATAAAAAGAATGATAGTTATGACCTTCCAATCAGTCTGTGAAAGTTTCAACAAAATCTGATCAAAGCTGTGAGCTTTTTGTGTTAACAGGGTTTTATTAATTGAATTTTCATATAGCCCCTTTTCCCATGTTACTTGATGGATCTGAACCAATTCCAAAGGGAACTCTTCTTACAAAAGTATAATTATTCTGTTTGAGTATAAAGACAACCCCATCTCATCTGTGGACTTACAAGCATTAATTAAGATTTTTTTAATTGAATTTTCCTAAGGCCCCCTTTCCTATGTTTCTAAATGGATCAGACCCAATTTGAAAGGAACAATCCTTATGATTGTACAATCATTATGTGAAAGTTTGAAGTCAATCAGGTGAAATCTAGGGCCATTACGTGTTAACTAAGATTTTTTTTATTAAATTTTCATAGGGCCCCTTTTCCCATGAAACTTGATTGATCAAACCTACTTCCGAAAGGAACAATCAGTTTAATGTAATAATCATTCTGGGAATGTCTGAAGAGAATTTGTTGAAAACTATGGACTCTATTGTGTTAACGAGGAATTTTCAATCCAGTTTTTATTGGGCCCCTTTTTCCCGTGGTCCTTGACTGATCATACCAAATTTTGAAAGGAACCATTCTTATGATGGTACAATCATTCTGTGAAAGTTTGAAGTCAATCAGATGAAAACTATTGACTCTAGAGTGTTAACAAAGATCTTTGAATTAAATTTTAATAAGGCCCCTTTTCCTATGTTTCTTGAGGAATCATATCCGATTCCAAAAGGTACACTCCCTATGATGGTACAATCATTCTGTGAAAGTTTGAAGAGAATCCGTTGAAAATTGTTGGCTCTAGATTATTAATGAGAATTTTTTATTAAACATTTCATAAGGCACCCTTTTCCTGTGTTTCTTGAAGGATCATACCAAATTTCGAAAGGAATAATCCTTATGACAGTACAATCATTCTGTGAAAGTTTGAAGGGAATCCGCTGAAAACTATTGACTCCAGAGTGTTAAAGAGTATTTCTTAAAAGATTTTTCGAATGATTTTCATAAGGCCCCTTTTCCAGTGTTTCCTGGTGGATCTGACCAAATTCCCAAAGGAACAATCCTTATGATGGTACAATCATTCTGTGAAAGTTTAAATACAATCTGATGAAAACTGTGGACTCTAGAGTGTTAACAAGAATTTTTTAATTAAATTTTCATAAGGCCACTTTTCCCCTGTTTCATGACAGATAAGACACATTTTCGAAAGGAACGATCCTTATGATTGTACAATCATTCTGAGAAAGTTTGAAGAGAATCCGATGAAACCTGTGGACTTTATCGCGTAAACAAGGAAAAGTTTAACGGACGGACGACGGACGCACGGACGGACGCACGGACGCCAGACGGGAAAAAGCCATCGCTATAGCTCTAGTGGCCTTCGGCCAGTAGAGCTAAAAAAAGATACAAGAAATAAGTTGCTAAATGTTCCGATCTGATCAGACTGTGCCAACTATAAAGGTTGACCGTGGTCGAATCTTTGTTCTTTTTTCAGATTCTATGTTGATCGCTAATCCTACCTCTATTTAAGATCTGGATCTCGGAGCTTATGCAGCCCATTTCACCTCCAATGAGTTCTTTTCGTTATGCACAAGTAAACAGTTACTTTTTTGTCAAGGAGGATATGATATTGTCAGAATGCGACCAAAATATAGTAAACACAGGTTGACATTTTGGTTGCACAACTGCGATATTTGATACACTTTTTACTAGATTCAATCAGAATTAATAAGATCCATCCTTACTATAAATAAACCAAGACCAAAAAGTATGAACTACAATTTGAATTTGACTATTTGAGTATTACGGGACACCAGTTAATTAGCAACTCACACTTCTCCATCTCCTTTGGGACTCATTTTTAACATCCTATATAGTAAAGCCACTATTTACACAGAACTTTCAAATTGTCAAATAGCCCGCCGTGTACAATTACAAACAATTATTAATTTACCATTTAGTATAAATAAATATTTTACATTCTTATTTATTCATATTCCTCATGAATTTCAGACGATATGTTTTACTTTTATTACCATTTTTATTTTACGTTGGCTCAAAATCGGTGATTAAGCCACTGGCATTTTTTTTTTTTTTTTTTGATAGAAAAAAACTCGTTTTTATCTAACATTCATTCCATATCCATTTGATGGGCTGATGAAACCACGTAACTACAGCTGAGCAGAAATTAGATAAGAATTTAACCTATTATTTTACATCGATTGGGAAACAAGCTTTTCAAGCCTCGATTCTGCTTCCTGGAGAAACAGCAGTACCCGCACCATTTATGTAGGCAAATAACAGACTTAATGTCGACAGATGCTCAAAGAATCGAACTCTGGACCTTTTAATCGTGAAGCCAATACTTTACCTCTTAACCAAGCGTTAAAATTCCCCTTAGTTAATACGTTTCGGAGGCTCGTTGACCGTTGATTTAATAAATAATTCCCCTTTTTTCTGATCATGTTTATGTTTTATCATTAGTCCGATTTTGAAAGAAAGTATGTTAAGTAATGTCGGCATACATATTCCAATCATTAGCTAAAAAATAATTCTGATAAAAAAAAAAGAAAAAAATGTGATTTATGATGTCGTTAATTATTTTGTAAAACAGTCAAAGTTCTGCGAGGCTTAATTCACTCCCACACGATCCCGCCTTTTTACACCCGTGAAAAATTAAATTCAGGAAAAATGTGAAAAGGAGAATTTGCTGTAATAAGGCGATTTCTCCTTCTTTCACAATATTTGTACGGTGTTTATCCCCTTCTTTGCAGCTCCAAAACAATTTGAATTTACATATGTTGCTTCTTTCAATTTATATATATCAGTCCAAACTTTTGTCGTCTGGTAATTGGTTAATCCGGGTCATAATTGTTTGAGAATTACAGATGAAAACGGAATCATCCATCGATTAAAACTACAGAGGGCTTATTTCTATCTCTTTATTGAGGTGGTCGTCTACTGACCGTTAATTAAAAATTAATGTGTGTCTGGTTTATTTCACATTGACTGGCCGCTGCAAGAAAGGTGTATCGATAACTCTAAGTCCGTTAGCCAATGCAAAGTTAAAGTGGAGGAGATTTCTTCGCATGTTTTATAGTCTGAGATGGAAAAGGGGACACTACTGATTTTTCACAGTTACTTGTAAGGACATGGTTATCTTTTTTACGTTCGTTTCGTTTGATATTCTTCGTTTGAATTTTAAATATCGCACTATATGGCCTGAAGCATTCATATTTTGTATCTAGCATTACTAGATGATTGTGTACTATATTACATGGGGCTTATATTTCACACATGCACTCATCAGGAGATAGCCTTGATCCCGTGACCTCGTGATTCAACTTGAGTTGACTGTCAACCCATTACAAAAGACCTAACAAAACTTTAACTTTAGATATCTTGGTTATTTTTCATCCTAGGCTGTCCAGTTCACAAATGCAGGCTTTAGGAGTTAGGTGCTCTAGCGTGACTACCAATAACTAAGGCCCATTAACCCTACGAATGTTCCAAATTTGATTAAGGGAGGGGGGAAACCTCAGAAAATATTTAACCCATTCCAACACAGTGGAATTTCAGACCGGTCCAAATTGAAAGGAGCTGCAGACGACAATTTCAAATTGATGGAATTTTAAATTTTTTCGTCTTTTTGCATAGAAAACATTGTGGATAATGAAGAAATTGCTTGATACAGGCAATTTCTTCATTTTACACAATGTTTTCCAAAGCCTTTTTATTGAGGGGCGTAAAAAGGAGGGATTGAGTGGGAATGGGTTAAATGAGTTAATAAGATATGATAAACGCACATCTGAGTAGTCTTTTGTTACATTGGTTCGGAGAGAATAAATAGTCATAGGTCTATAGATCTAATACCCCGGCGAGAAGACGCATACGTATTCGTTTTGAGCTGCGGAGGAAAATTTGATATTCTGTCTCGTGAAATATCATGAATGTCCCCCGCAGCTCTAAGCAAATACAAGATGTTGCATCGCTATCGTAACTGGATATTTCCTATCTATTATAGGAACTGCAAAGACCTCCAAATTTATATGTTTAATTATCTCCCTTTCATTAAAAATTGTTTGTAATATTCTCCAAGAAACAACTTGTATAAGATTTATTAAATTTTAAGATTTTTCGCAATAATTATTCAAAACGTTTTTCAATTTTAAGAAATTTACAGTGAAATTCGCGGCCAATCAAAGAAACAAAACCAGAGGAAAATTGTTTGTGACACTTTACATATACTACCCATCTTCCCTTTTCGTTAATGCGAAAAGTATCGACCATGACGTGGAAAGTCCATTTGGTCACCGGACGCGGCGACAACTCGTCAACCACAATTTATCGACTGTGAGACTTTCGGGTCTCACGAATCACGTGATTGGTCATAATTACCTGCCAGTAATACCCGAAAGAGGAGTTAGGCACTATATATAGATAGATAGAAATTGTCACTAACGACGTACATCTCGGCTCATGTGACTCGTCATTAGTAGGCTCATGTTTCTGTCCTCGGAATGCGATGCCTTTAGTGACAGGTCAATGAAATATCCAATATGTAACGTCTAAAAGTTGGGACAAGGGGGTATGACAGCCTGATTCCTTACCTGAGCACCTTGCTTTGTCGGCAATCTCGGAGATCTTTATTTACCGTAGCTTGCCGGTAAGCTTAACGCCAGGCTTTGGTCCTATTCCCAAACGGCGAGGATTTTTTAAACTGATCCTTATTGAAAGAAGCTGCAGACGACAATTTCAAGTTGATGGAAATCTAATTTGTGTTATCTTTTATGACAGACAACATAGTGTAATGAAGAAAGCGCTTGAATCAAGCAATTTCTTCATTTGCCACAATGTTTTTCAAAGGTTTGTTTTTCTTTAGGTACGTAAAAAAGAGGGATTGTGTGGGAATAGATAAAACACCTTCTGGGAAAAGTAAAGAAAAAATTCGCTCGGACTGCAAAGCGGGCTGACTAAAGGGGAAACGTTTAGCCCTTGGTTTTTTGAAGCGTCATTCTGCCTTACTACATGTTTAGTGTATTAATGTCGTTAATTGTCATCTGCTAATTGACCTCTGCTGGTCCCTATCCGTCATTTTCAAATGTTTGCATGACAGAGCACTCGGGATATCTTCGTCTAAAATCTTTGTTTTAAAGATAGGGTAAGCAAAAAGCCGCTTTGGATTGATTGATTGAATGGGGTTTAACTCCACGTTTAACAGTATTTCAGTCATATCGCGGCGGCTGGAGTACCTAACAATGGATTCCTGGTATTTCTCACACCAGTACTACTACTACATCCTTTCCTAGCCTCCAGCTGCTATCCCACCTAGGTTAAGGATTATCCACCCATTGGTGACTGAGAGACAAATGTCAGACAGGATATGTCACTGCCGCCGCCGGGGATCGAACCAATGAGATTAGGGGTCTGACGCGCTACCGACTGCGCTATGACGGCGGCTAAAACATACAAACAAACAAACAAACAAACAAACAAACATCCCCCCCTAAAAACAACAACATTGTGGATAATGAAGAAATTGCTTGTTACAAGAAATTTCTTCATTATCGACATTTTTTTCTAAAAGCTTTCATATTGACGGGCGTTTAAAAGCGTGTTTGTGTCGGAATGGGTTTAACACACCAGAGGAGGTTAAAATTCTATTGTTATGCTATGGCAGAATTAATTATTGGGTGTAAAACCACTATGTAAAATCACTATCTATATAAGGCAACTTATTAGCCAGCCCTGTACTGATATGACCAATTGCTGCTTTCAAACCGCAGAAAATCGACAAAGAAGTCGAATCATGCATTAAGACCGGAAATGCCTTTTTAACCAGTCCGAAGTTCATGTATATCATTTTTTTTGACGGTCTAGTGACTTAAACGTCGTAATCGACAACGAACTATTCTATTTCTATTTCTTGCTATTCACCATATTTTGCAAAATAATCGCCGTTTGGTAATATCTAAGTCACTGGTCAGACCTTAGTGACTGATGGAGTCAGTGGGCTATGGTCGGGTCGCGATACGCAAATTTGGAGGCAGAGGGTTTAAACCCAAGCCATTGCCTTTAACGGCTTTCGTTACAATTCAACTTTAAAACAAATCAATATTTTGACTGAAACTATCAGAAATGACAAATTAGTAAACCGAAAATAACGCCGGGGACTTGGAGCTTAGTCACCATTGTACATGTGATAGATATATTGGCAATCCGTGAGCTTTGTTATTGTGTATCGTTTTAACTCTTTCCCGTACAATCCCTTGTTTTTACGTCCCTGTGAATTTGAACTTGAGAAAATATTGTGGGAGAAGAAGAAAAATCTTGTAACAAGCAATTTCTTCTTTTTCCACAATATTTTCTACCCTACTGAATGGTTATTTTTTTTAATTAAAACCACTTTAAATTTTCCTCTACAAAACCTTTGAATTTTGACAGGTCTCAAGTTTTGAAAAACGGGAAAGGGTTAAGCGTGATCACGTTATTTCTGAGACCCGAAGGTCTCATGCTAACAAATCGTAGCTAGCGGGTTATCGCCGCTCCCCGAGATCGGATAGGGATGTGCTACGTATGGATCGATACTTTTCGCATGATTACAGCAGGAAACAATTTCTTTATAAACGATTTAAACAGTGTATTGCAAAAAACGTTGATATTTTGTTTATACCACACAATGTTAATATTTTTAAAACAAAAAACATCTAATTTTGTTATTGAATGATAAAGAAGCATAAGGTGTATTTTATTTGATTCATTTAAGCCACATGAATTAGGTACTACAAAAACAAGAGCTGATTTTAATAAAGGGAGGCTATAAGAATGAGAAGTATTGATGTTTGAAACTTATCGATGGGCGAGCGTGAAACAGTTTACAGCCTATTAACATATATTGCGCCCCCATCCATCGAAATACGCTTTCTGATGACGTAGAAAGCTTCAACTTCAACTTCAATAAGGGTGCTCGCCAAAATCCGCTAGGCAGACATCACGGCAAGGGGCTGATGCACCTGACCATGGCATGAGTTCCTAGACTCACTCAAGTAGCTTACTAGGTCCATGATGCGAGCCCCGTTTCGATTCTAAACGGCGTATATTTGCCAAATTTGTGGCCGTTAGCATGTAACAAAAAAGTAGAATGGTTGGTTGGCGATGAAACTAGCGCGCCAAACCAACAAAAATGTTTCTCACAAATGGCGGCCAATGTCGGAGTTTAAATCTCAATTCCGGGCTGAATGAATAATTTGATTGGTCGATATATAATATTAGTCGATGCTTCAACTGTCGGATATCTGTTTAATCTGATATAATTGACCAATCGCGACTGTCAAACATAGAACTGAAATGACCAATCAATTCAATTAGACCGGTGTCACAGTCAAGATTGAACTCAAGCATTCGTCACCATGTAGTTATGTGAAGCATTGTCACGTGTGGGCATCACTGTCACTACCGCGAAATCGCGTCGACTTTACCCACCTTTGTTAACCACTATCCTGGCGATGTAACTATCGTGACAGTTCTCGGATGTGGCGAGGGCACAAAATTACGTTCGGACGCGATTTCGCGGCAGTGATAGTGATGCCCACCCTTGATTTTGGGGTTTGGCGACTTAAACCTCGTAGCTACATTTTACTCAAGCTGTTGTTACGACGTTTAGGTCGTCAACAAACTATTCTACTTTTTGGAACACTGCTTTAACTTAACTGGCCTTTGATTTTGCAAAATAACGCCGTTTAAAATCGAATTTGGATTCGATTGGCTGGGCCATGGCAGTAGGTCCTAAATGGGCGGGGTCAGCGCTTATTCAATTCAACATTTAACCCTTTCCTATCTTTCAAAATTTTAGACAGGTCCAAATTGCATGCAACTTGAAATGAAACCATCCTTTGTGGTAGGAGATATTGTGGGAACAATAATTTCTCAAGTATAAATTCACTGCAACGTGAAATTCTGGGTTAGCAATAAGTCATGCACTTGGAAGTTACTTCCCTTTAAAAAACTCGACTATTATCCATTTAAGCAGTTCACGGCTTTCATGTTAATCGATACATATAATCTGTGTTATCATATTTATTTTAAGAGATATAATGATATTATAGTTTAGTTAATACGACTATATACTTACTGAAAAAAATGTCAAATTTTTAGGCAGAAAACCCAAAGAAATGCAGTTAATAAATGATATATAATTTACATAATCCTTCCAGTCGGTTCCGTAAAACAAATATTTGAAAAATGACCGTGGAGGCTTCCTAAGAGGTCAGGGAAAGGTGATACCTTGCCGTCCACGATTTGTTAGAAGTGATGCCCTCGGGTATTACTGACACCACATAGTCTAGTAAATATAAGATCACGGTATAACACCAAACAAACTGCAACAGAATTTATCCTATGATAAAAATGAAGTTAAGTGATTACTCTAAAGTATATTAAAAATATATGAAGCGGGATATGAAAAAAACGTCATCAGAAATTCGGAGTAAAACCATACTTTAACAGTAGTCTTGAAACTTTGATTAATTTGATCAAGCCTTTTCTTGAGGCTTAGTGACTATGTGATATTCCATTATTGTATGTGTAATTTTGTAAAATGTTTCAAATAAAATATAACATTCAGAAAATTGTAGTTTCTAGTTTTTCCATTTGTTATTTAATTTTTGCCAAATTGTTTTTTTCTTTTTTCGTGTTCCGTCATTCTCATGATTCATGAACGAATACTTCTATCCTCTTATATACCATAAAATCAAAGTGCTGAAAGCACTGTAAGCTAGCAAAGCATGGTTGAATTAAGAAAATTTTCCCTTGTTGGGTAGAAAACATTATGGACATTGAAGAAATTGCTTGTACAAGCAATTTCTTCAATGTCCACAATGTTTTCTAAAGCTTTTTTCAAAATGCTTAAAAAGCGGAATTGACTGGGAATGGGTTAAATAGCGTGCGTTTGACACAGTTCACCACAATTTGAATAGAGTTTGCAATATTCCTGAATTACATTAAGAACTATTTTTAATGGTGTAGGCATTTAACGGATTTAGTGGTTAAGCCTCCAGTGGTAGTTTGCACTCGTTGAACTTTGAGACGACCTCAAAATTTCGTCTGTTAACTAAAGCTATCAAAGCTGACGCTTTGCTAGCTAAAAAGAAACCAACCCCCCACCCCCCCTTAAATATGGTGAGTATGAATTAAAACATGGACAACTGCTAACACTATGATGTTTGGTTTAAGCTCTTGATCTATGTAATAAATGTACAGTCTTAAGTCATCATTCATGTATGACGGTCTATGGTCAAGTCCTACCCGTCAAAATGTAATACTAGGTAAGTATGAAATATCCCTTCATTCAAGACGTTACATTTTTGTGGGTGTCACAAACAAAACCAAGCACATTCCATAATGATTTTTATAAAAAAAATGGCAAGTAAACATATGCTGTTTAATCTTTTATGAGAATACTTATCACGTTATAAAATGCAAAATAATTATTTCATTCTTACTCATACATCACATTAATTTTCATAAATGAATGATTTCTATAAATGGTAATGATATGAATAATTAAAAAAATGATAAGAATGGCGATGGTACAATAAATATTTTCATATCGTTATTTAACATCGGTATTTCGTCGATGGGTGACAACAACATCACAACAAAAGCTAGAGGTATTTAGTTACGATGTTTTGGTCACCTGGCAATGATTTTTTATGCCACTGACGTCTCTTGAACTGATTTTCATGAACATTTGATATAGTAAAAATATCTGATTTTCCAATAGTTATGAGAGTCGTTTTCACAATAAATATTCTTTCCTCCTATTAAATCTACTTAAACCACTAGAAATTTAATTCAACGTGATTTACTTCTTATGCCCTTCTTTGAAACGTCGGTATTTATCGGATGATGTCGTTAGTGTTCGGGTAATGTCGATTACTACTGTATTGATTTCGGAAGCAAGTGACGTAATTAGTATGTTATGGAATCCACGAATTAGACAATTTCCGGTCCAATCGGCAGATAACGTATTCAACCGATGAATTCCAGTTCAATTCGCGATGTACTTCGCCGACTTTTTTTGGTGTCTCGTAACGCATACTATTATTTTGCTTCTTTTCTTTCTGTTTTTAAAGTTGTTGACAGTCATTTTCATTACAAAATCAGACTAATCGCCTTATATAACAAATGTCTGAAAGCATTACAAATAGAAATTTGAAAGTTTCATAATCTGTACAAGAGCCGCTTTAAAACTTGTGAAACAGAAAGAGAATCTCTGTATGACCTGTCAACTTCAAGTTAAAAGAGGTCATTTGGGTTTACGCACAAATGGACTCTTTGGTGTCACACACAAAAAAGGGGCTATTCAATGTAACTGAGAAAATGAAAATCCTGTTGCACTCTAAAATGGTGCATTTGGAAACTCAATGAAATGTTATTTAAGAAAGGTATTTAATACTGCGGAGGTTAACCATAGAATGCTTTAAATAATAAACGTAGAGAAGGTAAATTTACCCTTGTGGTCTTAGGGAATTTTTAAGATAGAAAGTTTTAGCCTTGTGACAAGGTTTTGTACGCAGATGACCCCTTTAAGTTATTTCGAAGATTTACAGTGTTTCATAATGGTGGTAATTATTTCAATACGAAAGCTGTTTTACTCAGATGCAATTCTTTCCACAGCAACTATTCAAATGATAGTAAAAAGAGTTTCTCTTTATTACTGTTATGGAATGAATTGCATGTATCACGATAATATAATTATGAAATGTTTTGATAATAATAATAATAATTATAATAATAGTATATCGTATATTGAAATTAACTGAGGACAAATTAAATATCGTCGACAGTCCTCACCAGAAGTGCGGGTTTAAGAAGACGTGCATGAGATAGGGTCATTAAAATGAACATAATTGCCTCGAATTCAATTCGATAAATACTGATATTATTGTTTTGGATAAAATGTGCAAAATATAAAGAAGTCAACACCTATAGGAGAAGATACGAATCTTCTTTTACTTTTGTTGCATCATGCAAATCTAGATTTTTTAGACATTATATTCAGAATGGGTTCAAAGGGAGATCTCCAAAAGTTTAGGATATTAAAAAAGCAAAACTGTTATTAGGCGAATCTGTTTGTAAGCATCTTCTTTACCTGCACACATTTACTGAGTGTGAAAAAATTCAGGTGTGTGTTACAGTTTGTGTTTGTTTGAAAGGGGTTAAACGCCATTTTCAACATTTTTTTTAATCATAACGCAGCGGCTGGAGCACCTAACAATATATTCCTGGTATATCTCGCACCAGTATAACCATTACATTCTTTCCTAGACCAAGCTGCTATCTCGTTTAGGTTTTCGATTATCCACCCATTGATGCGATAAAAACATGGCTTTGAAGAGCTTAATGGCTGATATTACTTTAAAGCGGCTCTTGCACAGATTATGAAAGAAATGTTTTTGTTCTTGATTTTCGAATTTCTAACTGTAATGCTTTCAGACATTTGAAATGAATATGACTGGTCATAACTTATAAAAATGAAAGAAAAGAAGAAAAATATTAGGCGTTACGAGACGCCAAAAAAGTCAGCTAAGTATAACCCGAAAAGAACTGGAATTCATCGGCTAAACAGGTCATCAGTCGATTGTAACAAAAACTGTAATATTTGTAGTTTCTATGATGTATCAGTTACGTCATTGGCTTCTGCTAGCAAAGTACAGCCGTTATCGATATCACCCCAGACTAACGACTTCAAACGATAAATTCCGATGTTTTAAGGTAGGACAGAGGGAATGTTTCAAATTAAGTTAAATCTATAGCGAATTCAGGAGGTTTAACACGGAGAAAGAATATATAGGATGAATATGAAATTAATTAATATTGGAAAAGCAGATAATTTCCCCTATATCAAATTTTCATGACAATCGAGATCTGTTCCAGGGCCGCTTTAGAATCTACGCATCCACTTTTTACTCGTTGTTTGATCAATAAAATGTCGAAAGTATTGGTGAAAAAATACTGGCAGTTATGCTAGGAGGAAATGAGCTTGAGAGCTTAGATATGTTAAGGTTTAGGAAATTTGCTAGAAAAGTTTTGATAGGGTGTAACAAGTGTTACAAGGTTCAAAGCAATCCCCCAACATCGGCTGCAACAAAATACCATTCTCTGGGAACATATCAAGTTCAATGCTGGCTTTATGAGAATTGTAATTTATTACCAACTGAGTGGGGATGGTTTGAAAAAAAAGCAATAATTTGTATCCTATCAAGACTGATTTGCACCAGAAAACTTACTGGAGATATAGTGAAATGTAAGTGTAAAACAAACTTTGATTCTAAAAGGTGTAGCTGTAGGAAATATGGACTTGAGTGCTCCCCTTGCTGTGGGGAATGCCGTGGGATTCAGTGATCAAATAGTTCTATTCAGGATCCTGTTGAAGAAATAGAACTATAAAAACTGAGTTCTACGACAAAGCGATAATGCACTAGTCTATCAAAAATGGTGTACGTTTGTCCTAGTCAATCAATTTATACCCAATCTAACGTTTTGACGCCTCCGAAGCATAATGTTTCGGAAAACATTGAGCATAAATAGGAAATTGCTGCTTACACACAAAATACTTTATTGTCCACGGTTTTTCCGCGTACGACCAAGATTTTCAAAATATTATCAACTAAAAATGATCGTCAGCCACGTCAACTGTATGGATATTTAATATGAGAAAAGCAAACTGGTATAGAAATGCAACATAAAGAGTTAAGGAGAAGACCTTAACATGCTCAAATTGAGAAACATGCAGCCTTATTCCCTGTTTACAATCAAGGATTATATTCATATTTCATATTGCAAAAAAATAAATAAATCAAATTTAATCTTTCATACTGAATTTGCTTTTATATGGCGGTTTTTCAGTTTGAATTCTGTTAAAAAAATTATAGTTTCCTTCAAAAAAATCTAACAATAATCACTGAAATAATGGGTTTTAAAAAGTGGGTGGGGTAATTCATATGCTATCAATCATTTCAGTGTCGTTTAAAACATCTGAATCTAATCATAACAGTCCCTTTTTAGTATTAAACAGCACCTACGTCATGCTTAGCATGAATATGTATCAATAAGTGGTTTAAAGTGCCAAAACAAGTATCTTGGTATTATTTAAAGAAAGCATTAAACTTATTTCATTGAAGAGACTTTATAGTGGATAACTTTGGACCATTTTTTTCTAAATTTGCGCCACTTATATTTTGTAGATTTTTAAGAGGTTGAAGCAATCAAAAAATGCAAATATCATTTCTGTTACAAGTAGTTTGATGTTTGGCTATTTTTTTTTTGGGGGGGGGGGGGGCTTATTGATTGGACTAATAACACATCACAATCAAAAGTGGACGCGATGTAAATGACAGGTGGTAAATACTGCGGGAGAAGGAGAAATCGCTTGTTACAAGCAATTTTATCTTTATCCTAAATGTTTCTCATGTATAGAATATCGGCGAATAAAGGTCCCGGGTCGGAACAGAATAGGGCCAAAATAGGGAAACTGGTTATATAAAATCGGAAGGAGTGTAAATACACATCTAAATCGGAATGAAAAAAAAATGCAATATCGAATCTGTCAATTGATCACTTGCCACGCCCACTGGCTCGGACAGAATATTCGATTTAGACTTTAACCCAAATGCGATAAAATTTTAGTACAGACCAAATTCAAAGAAAATGCAGACGACAAATTAAAGTTGAAGCAATTTAAAGTCTTTGTCCTTTAGGGTAGAAAACATTGTGTACACTGAAGAAATTTCTTGTAACAAGCTCGTAACAAGCAATTTCTTCTTTTTCCACGATGTTATCTAAAGGGCCGTTTGAAAGTGACATTATGCGGGAATTGATTAAATGGCCTTATCATTTCAAAATTTAACGCCAGTAAAGCTATAGTTACAACGTTTAGTCGACCAAACCAACAATTCTGTAGTTACAACGCTTAGATAACCAACCACCGAAAATCATCCGCTGCTCAACATAAATGGTAGAGTTCAGAGTTCATTCTTTTGTAGTAACGGCGTTTCGGGTGCCAAAACACAAAAACTATCTAACAAATATATAGCAACTTCCACTGATTTTCGGTCTAAATGAATTATTATGTTGGTCCGGGAATCCTAGAGACCGGTCTTTGCAGGCTGTCAGGGTCGACTAACCTTTAGTTCTAGGTAGCTTTTTCTATCCTAGACCTTTCATAATGTTATTGAGCCCCAGTCAAACAATATTAGTTTCTCGGAGTTCCTGGAGCCGTAGACCAGACTTTTCATACCATCCATAGTATTTGCACATTTAACCCATTACAAGATGTCAAAATTTTAGACTAGTCCAAATTTAGAGAAGTGGCAGGTGTCAATTTGTAGTTGATTGAATTTTGAAGCCCTTGGTCTGTTTGGATAGAAAAACAATAGGGATAAAGAAGAAATTACTTGCAACAAGCATTTTCTCTTTTCCGACAATGTTCTTAAACCCCATTTTTGAGTGGCGTCATTGGGCTTGTGTTGGAATGGTTTAAAATTTGTCGTCTCGGTTGGTTAAACAAACAGTAATTACGACGTTTAAGTAAGCAAACAAAAATGCTTCCCATATATGACGACAAATGGCTGAGTACAAAGTTCAACTCCGGTCAAAATGTTTGATTTGATTATCTATCGGTTTACAAGATTTAAAATACTTTAGAAACCTCCATAAACAAGGCCACAGTGTACTTCCACATCTTTGATAATGGATAATGAGGGGGCGGGTTTAATGAGGTCAATGTTGGCTACAATCGGAACTCCTCATTCAATTGTACGAATCAAATCTCGGATGTACATCGTAGGACTATTTCAAACTTCACCTGACAAACTTAAAAAAATGGCGCTATCCGTTATGCAAAAATGCATCTCATAAAGGTTCTAAAATAAACTCTGTTTGGTCTTCAAAGGAAACTTGATATTAGAGCAAACAGAGCAAAACATAATTCAAAAAAAAAAAAAAAAAAAAAGAAAAGAAAGAATGAAATTAAAGACGCTGTTCAACGATTCCGGGAGTTCTGAACCATCCGGGTTTTCAGAGATTACGTATTAAGTTTTCCTATACTGTTTCCGGTTAACAAAATGCGCCTATTTATAACATAATGCAACGCCTGTTATACGTCTGAGGCCCGTGTTTCAAAGTTTATGGGAATGGCCGAGTGTGTTCCGATTGGGTTGGCTAATGTTTTGTCAGGCTTAAAGTAGCCCAGTAAAACCAATAGAAGCACAGAACGTTTTCAAAGACCTGGATCATTCGCACGTTGTTGAGAGACATGAATGCCGCATGCCGCATGCCGCAATGACTTTTGTCAAATGTCGCGGAATGTTGGCAGAGTTTGAGTTCAAACTCCCATAATTGAATGCACAGCCAGCTATCAACTTAGCTCAACTAGATTGAATTGAATGGGCGTGATAAAAGGAAAACCTTGTTTTCCAACCGTTGATATTGTTAAATGTCGGCGTATAATAAAGTGAGGATCTGGATAAACAGAAACATTCAACCAACGGATGACAAATAACTTCAGGGTACACCAAGCGTAAAGTCATTGATGTGGCTTTTTGGGATATGTTAAATTGTCATTAGATGAATGGAGTTTTCGGTTCGCAAGCCACGTTATTGACTGTGTAAACGTGACCCGGATTATCGTATAACTGACACATTTGGTATCTTTGTCGGAAATTACATGACTGTAGATCAAGATGGGCTCGAGAATGATTCAAGGACTTGTGATAGCAATGTTTATAGGTACGTTTGTGCCTTTCATCCCTTTTTAAATACTTATTTGATTTCGAAGCAATCCACTTTTTAGCATGAAATAATTGCCTAAAAAGAAAAGACCGCCTGTAGCAACCAGTTCTTAGTTGCATAGATTAAACCTGTATGAATTTTTTGTTTAGATTATAGATATTTCGATTATTTGTTATTATACACATATAGATAATTTGTATAAATATATAGTTTACTTGAATGAATTATACATGAATATATTAGTTTGTATAGATTATACACAAAAAGATCACGTGTACATATACTTTTGTAGATTATTTGTATATATAATTTTCAAAGATTACTATTCCTGTTTGTTGTCAGAGAACAACGTTATGTTTTTTTTATCCGAACCAAACTACTTTTTAAGAGTCAACCATTGTCCGCCTATCCCTCCAGAAATTGGTGATTTATAATCTGTGACCCGTCAAGCGAAAGGGGTTCTTCTAAGAAGTATGAAAAGTATCGACCCTTGTCAAAGTATGCGGACAATGCGATTGGCAAGGGTCGAATCTTGTCGCTCTTTGAACGAATATGCAATGACCATTCTACCAAACAATGTCATTATTTTTTAATTCGTCATATGGCTGACCTCTGCAGCGACCGATCTTTTTTCAAATATTTTATCGAAGGAACACTCTTATAGCCTCAAGGGTCACAAATTTATCAATTAAGCATGTTGCCTAAACGCGGCTTATGGAATACTTAGTGTATTTCTTATATGCAGAAAAAATTGCAAGAAAGTGTTCAGGATTAGGGGTCGGTTTTAATGGCCCAAAATGGTTGACTACTGAGACATATTTTTTATCTAAAAATAGTATCAAATGGATGGTTAACCCCAAATTAGCATATTTTTCCTTTGCATTTAGAACGATATCGGAAAATCCTTCGAGCTACATCTTACAACTTGCACTGTATACAAAATTAAATCAAGTTATATCAAATTATGCCTTTGGCAGTAGACAGTATTTTTCAACACGCTATTTAACATATTATTTGTTTTCAACAAATATTACAAAAGTTTATGGTTCGTTGAGTATATTATAGCATGACACATATTTTGTAAAGTGTGTCTGTGTGTAATACTTTGGAGCTCAAAACCACGCGACATGACACGTCATTCGGGTACTGTATTGGAATATCATTTTTTGTCCCTTTTGTCAGAATTATTTGCTCAGTTGGAAGAGCCGTTTGACTTCATATTCAAGATCACGGGTTCGAGCCATGGGCTGAATAAACTAACAAAAGTAATTGTCCTTCGGGGATGTCATGGGCTCGATCCCACATATTTTTTTCCGACGTTTGACTCTCACCAATGGGTGGATAATCCTTAACCTAAAAAAAAAGCACATAACAATGATAACACTTTCACACTCTGTGTGAACACAAAATTCAGACATCTACCACTCCACTTAAATCGAATGCTTTGATATTGCTTGTAGTTGCATTCTATTAAGAACATCTTGATTCGTTTTTATTACTAGATGTATACCCTATCTGCGAATACAATTGTTGCTAAAAGTCCAAGGCAGTGACCAATTCTTTTTGGGTCGCATAAGTCAAAGGTCAGGGTCACAAAACCGTTTCCGTGCTCTAGGCCAAACGAATCAAGACTTTGAAACTATTACAATTTTATCAGTGATGCAAGGAGGTTGCAAGAATAAAAAAAACAAACATTGTGAAATAAAGAGAAATTGCTTTTACAAGCGATTTCTTATTTTCTTACAATGCTTTCCAAAGCTATTTTCTTCTTCAGATCATCAAAATACGGGATTGTATTTGGATAACGTAGGCCAAAGGTCAACTGTGCATCTTTTATGACAAAAAACCAACCATCGGGGGGTGGGGGGGGTGGGTATAAGTTTGTTCGTTACCATTACGAAGAAAAGTTTGACGCTGGTATTTTCACAGCAATGACGTCGTAAGGGTTGTTGTAGTCATTCAGAATTTTCGACATTTTGTGAAATCTCTGGCCGCTTACTAAAGCTGTTCAATTGTAACTGAGAATTAACGTTCGATCATCGAATGACAAAGATATCTTCAAAGCATACAACAAAAACGAGTTTAGTTTAACCCACTCCCACAATATCCAGCTTTTTTACGCCCTTCTAGATAAACAATTAAGTATTGGAACACACCAGAGGTCTAGATAAGAGGGGGTAACAGTATTCTAAAATCCTTATTTCTCAATGAAACCCTGTGTTGAGGGTACCCATTTGAATCGTCTCATTGAGACGATTCAAATGGCTACCTACAACATAGTGTTTATGGCAGTGTTGGTGAAGTATCTAAATCCAAAATACGAATTATGCCCTATATCTGTAGCTCTGACACATTGCGGAAAATGAAGAAATTGCTTGTAACAAGCAATTTCTTCATTAACCACAATGTTTTCTTCCCGATATAAGACAGAGATTTTTCAGATTTCTTCAACTTAAAATTGTCGTCTGCAACTTCTTTTAATTTAGAATTATCTAAAAGTTCGTGATGCGGTAATAGGTTCATTGACAAACTGATTACCCCGTCCGGTGACCTCGGGCATGGCAGTCTGACTGAAGTATTTTGTTAAATATACGGTGAAGGACATTAAACAAAAAAGTAAATCTTTTCTGACTATTTAAACTTCTTAACTACAGCCTCAATAAGTCACACACAAACAATTATTGTTTTCAATGATTGAGATCAACTTGTTTCTCCGGTCTAAATGATTGTTTTGATTGGTCAATCTTTTTTTTTAACCATTTCCTTGTTAATCCCTGGATTTTACGTCCCTGAGTTTTTAAACTTGAGAAAATATTGTTGGTTAAGAAGAAATTGCTTGAAACAAGCAATTTCTTCCTATCCCACAATATTTTCTACCCTATAGGTCGGTTACTTTTCAAATTGCACTAACTTTTAATTGTCGTCTGCAAATTCTTTTAAATTGGACAAGTCTAAAATTTAGAGAAACAGGAAAGGGTTAATGCGATCCGTCAATTATGCTCATAAGAAAAGGTGAAGGGACAAATAGAGTCTATCTTGCTATAGAGGCCACCTCTATTAAGCGACTATCTCCATAAACATACTCTAGGCGACCGTAATCGAAATATCCTTTTCTAAGTAAAAGCCGTATTAGCTAAGATTATATCAAACCTAAAAATTGTGTTGTTTGAACTCATAAAAAAGGTTGAGACGATTATCATGAATCTCAATAACACAGAAATTTAACGGTAATGATTCGTGTATGTAATCAAATCAATCCTCCACATTTCACAAGAATTTGTCTTATGCGACCATTCTCCTAAGCGACCACTTTGCTTGATAAAAGATTTACGGTATATTCATTTTAAACTCAAATACAGTGTTCTAGTTATACACAGTTTCTTTCGTAACTCCCTAATTATTCAAAAAAGCGTCAAAACCCAGCTGTAATAGGATATGATAAATACTTACCGTGACGCATCTATTCAACCATACACCGTCTATCATTTATTTCACCACAAAAATTGGTTGAGGCCAAACGTCACACTTTTGGTTCGGTCCCTGGCTAACCAAAGTAATAAACCAATTTTCTCTCGGATGAGACGTTGAACCGAGGCCTCCTATGACGGTGCTATTCATCGAGCTATTCATCGAGCATGTTAAAAAAGAGGTGGGGCTCTCAGCAGTTTCTTGACAATTTTAATTAATAATCAAAATAGAAAAGGGCCAAAATGGCCCTAAGTTGTTCACCTGATAATGATTTGAATTAAGCCCTACCTACTACGCAGATGATTTTCCAAGAACATTTTCACGGCTTCTCTCTGTCTGAGGAGCCCGGTCCTGCCACGCTTCAATTTGTTTAAAAATTCACGAGCAAGTTTTGAAGTGTCATCCAAGAAACATTTCTGCTAAATTTGGGCCAGATGGTTAAAGAGGAGAAGATTTTTAAAGAATTATTCCACGATTTCTTCAAGGCTGACAAGTCCCACCTTTCCACGCCCCTATTTTTTGTCAAATCAAAATTTCACGAACGTCTTCTGAAAAGGGTCACATAAGGAACATTCCTTACAAATTTGGTCCAATCAGTCAAATGGTTTAGAAGGAGAAGATTTTATAGAATTAATCCAATTATTAGCCCCTATTTCTTGACGAATCAAAATTTCATGAATAAGTTTTGAAGGGTTTACCAAAACGTTATTTATAATATTCATAAAGTTATACCATACACCATTAAAGGGCATACCAAATAAGATTGAAACCCATCTTCTGTTTCGATTTTCCCTTTTCCCCATGTATACCGTTCTCAGAATATTATTAACCCATACCAGACGAGAAAATTTTAGAAATGTCGATATTGAAAGAAGTTAAAAATCCCAACTTTTTGGGGTAGAAAACATTCTGGATAAAGAATAAATTGCTTTTTACAAATAATTTCTTCATATCCCACAATGTTTCTAAATCTTATTTCGTGAGGGGCGTCAAAAATCGTGATTGTGTGGGAATGGGTTAATGCAGTGAACATTTTCTTAGTCGAAAGAAGGGGTTGTCATTAACGTTACTTTAAGTATATGTGTAAATCATTTCAGGCTTGGTGTTCGCGACAGAATGCTCGCAGCAGAATCGAACCGACAACCTCGCGGGTTGTTTCCAGAGAATCAAAGAAATTATGTACGCACCCAACATCTTCTGGTTCGGCACGGACTACGACAGTGACTGTCCTAACGGCCCTGATGGTGGAATATTGTGCTCGAACCCACTACCTGATTCCGGCCTGAGCGTGGGTACAAGGCTGCTGCCAGGGGGGTATAATGACAGCCTGCTGACAAAATTCTTGACGGTGAAATTCACATCTGATTCTGGTAAGTTAACTTGTCGTGGGAAAACCTTAAGTGACCAACCGCGGCTGTCAGTTGAAGAATTAATCAATTAATCATTTATTTGGGGCATATATTTGGGGCATATTTGTTGGTTTGGTTTGGTGACTTAAACGTCCTAACTACAAGCTGTAATTACGACGTTTAAGTCGCAGACCGACTGTTTTATTTTTTGATATGTGTTACTAGCCATATATTTTGAAAAATAACGCTGTTATTTATCGAATTGGACTTCTTGTCAGAATTAAGTTGGCGGGACCAGCGGGGTCAGTTGGCGGGACCACCGATCCATCATTTGCCTTTATCATCAGATTTTAAAATAATCGTATCGTCGATGCGCAAGCCGTAGTTGCGATAGTTTGCTCGCACACAGACGTTATGTATTACATTTCAATAATTACACATGTTCGGAGAGCCGTCTCGTTGGCCACATAGTGCCTGTAGAATGGCTGAACCATTGCCAGACAACAAAATGTTAGACTGGAACAAATTAAAAGAGGTTGCAGACGACAGTATAAAGTTAGTGAAATTTTAGATTTTTCATCTTTATGGATAGAAAACTTTGTGTAAATGAAGAAATTACTTGTTGTAAGCAATTTCTTCATTTAACACAATATTTGCCAAGTTGCTCTTCTGGGGCGGGGGGAGAGGCGCCATTCTGTGGAAATGGGTTAAGTAAATAGCTATCTAAATATCCCTCACCGAAGACTCTGATCAGCACAGGCTGGTCGAAGTTTTTGTCATTTGAAGTTGCTGGCACTATCACGAACGGATTCTGGTTGTTAGGAACACTTTACTCATCTATTAGAGAATCTACAATAACTGTGAAACTAATATTTGTGTTCTTGTCCGCTGAATAGTTACATGATAAATATTCCAAGCTGGTGAAATCTTTGCATTTTTGACTTTTGTATATATGAAAAAATGAAATGAAATTATAAGAATTGGGCAGAAAATATTTTGTTTTCTTTGAGTTGCGAAAGTGATAACCTCACTATACTTTTGTATTAATCCACATTAGGCCTCATATGGTATGCTTTTTTTGATTATAGCAAAATTTATCTCTTCATCTTCAAAATAATGCAATATCCCATGTTAGCTCGGATGTTTGCGAAGAAAATTGTTGTATTATTATGTGCGACATTTAGCGTTGACGTCTTCCAAAAAGCTTTTACATTTTCTAGTGTCTTTTTTTATAATGACTCTTTTTCCCCAAATGATTCGTACTTGTATACTTTTTTCAACTTTGACCAGTTGTCTTTTTTGGCTTTTAAAGGTACTCACAAGTTTGTCCCGGTTCCGATCAGAATCTGTTTTGAGATGTTTCTGTTTTAATAGGTCAATATACCGCATGCGGAAACACCTTCACGATTGGCGAGACAATGATGTATGACATTGACCCTTCCTCGTCACAGATTGTTTACCCTTGGGACGTACGTCATACACCAGAAATGACGTGGGACGCTGAAGAAGGAGAGTTTTATTCGATTTACGTTTATGACGTTGGATATCTAATAACACATGCCGTGTATATAAATATACAAGGGAACAATATTCCTACAAGTGGTGAAAATGTAAGACTTTTTTATTGCCGCAATAAACTGATTATTCAATAAAAGCTTCTCTGAAAGAGCTTCATCTATCGTAGCAATATTTTATTATGGTGGGTCTGATTTAATTCAAAAAGGCTGTTCACAATTGAAAATGTATATACTATATACGTTAATATATACAAGGGGTTGAACATGACAAAAAGTAGGAAAGTAACTGGTGCGAGTAAAGTCAACTATTTGACGTCGATTTCTGAACTCCTGTGTTGAATGATGCATAAATGTAAAGGTAAGTGAATGGTCTACACGAAAAGTAAACACTTTTGACCAATCTTGAAAGACAAACTGGTCTGTCGTGCGAACTGAAGTTATTTTTGTTGCACAGCTGCATATGGGGTTTCACTCACCTTATAGGTATATAATACCTTCGAAATTTACACCGACCTGTTTCACCCCAGTCGCTTTCAGAATATTCATTGAATAACGAATTTTAGTAACGCATTGCCTAAAGTATCATTAATCGAGGGCACATAGCTAAATATATTAATGATTAATGAAAGGATCGAGTTTAAGGTCACACATTGTGACTTTAAATCCGAACCTTTCAACAATCTGTGACATTTATGTCACACAATCGTTGCAAGAAGACTTGTATTGGATCGGCGAAACAGCTCGACCGTACACTTCCAATGAAATTGACACTAAGACAAAGGTTAAAAGGTTAAGGTGCATAATAGCACCTATTCAAGCTGTAGTTATGACGTTGAGGTCGCCAACCAACTACTTAACGGTTTAATTATATGCTACAGGCAATAAATTTTGCAAGATACCGCCGTTTAAAATCGAAGCGGTACTTCCTGTTGGAGTCAGTGGGCGGGGCAAACGAAGTAAGTGGGCAGGTCCAGCGATTGGTCAATTGAAACTATGTCTTTCCTACTGTAGGTATACAATACAGACTAACAAACTTACAGTTGTTTGGCTAATTATATTTTACATGACCAGAAAGTAACGATATTTGTTATTCTATTTTACTAAATAGTCATTTACAGAATTTGCATTTCGGTCTCAATCGCGGCTGTCAATCAAGGAATCAACCGCCCGATCAAATCATTTATTCAGCCCGGACCAGAATTTTCTGGTATTTCTCACACCAGTACTACCACTACATCCTTCCCAGCTTCAAGTTGCTATCTCACTTAGGTTTACTGTTATCTACCCATTGGTGGGAGACAAATGTCAGAAAGTGTATTTGTTGTCACCGGGTTGAAAAGCAATAGAGAAATCATCGTGTGAAATGAAGAAATTGCCTGTAACAAACAATTTCTTCATTTTACACAATGTTTTCCACCCAGAATGGTGGAACAATCTAAAATTTCCCAAACTTTTAATGTGGTCTGCAACTCCTTTCAATTTGGACCGGTCTAAAATTTTGCCATCTGGTAATGGGTTAAAGTAAATATTCTTATTTATGTAAACTTTAGACCCCCATTTCGTTGCCCGGCAACTTCCAATTCAAGTTCAAGGTCAAGTATTCAGGTCATAGTTTCAAATCTATAAAACTTTACAGTTGATCGACGCGTACCATGGACCACAGATATCAGTCAACCGCAACAATCCGTATATCTTTATGCTGTTTAAACAAAACGATTCGTTGAATCCAGAGGCGGTTATGGAATGGTACAACGCGTCCCATACGGGCATGTCAGCATCAAGTCATATCCCAGGGTTTATATCGCTTTTGAATATGACAGGTATTTATATGTAATTTTCAGTGAGTAGGATTTAGAAGGGGGGGGGGGGTTGGATTTTTTCCCTGGCAGCAGAGGAAAAATGGATCAGAAAATCGAGTCAAGATATGTGACCCATGGAGGCAAAAAGGAACTGCCTGTGAGCTGCGAACATAACTATTAAAAAACAGAGAGGTAGAGGTCAAACAGATATAGCATTTTGAAATTAATTAACTGGAATGAACGGAAAAGATTAAACAACAACAAAGACAACAAACAGACAAATATGCAAACCGATAGCACAAATTTTAAAGCCTGATTAATATGTATTATCAGCGCATTCTTACCAGTCCACCTATCGATGGGTCAGCGCGAAACAGTCGTTACTGCCTAGATATTTCGCGCTGACACATCGATATGTGCTCCGTCACACGAAAGGGGACCTTATTGAATTTATATGAAAATAGCGAATATACAATTAGCCTCTATCATGGTCAACCAGTGGAGGTATTTATAAAAATAAAAATTTGTATATAGTAATGAAGGCTTATCGATTAACCACCACAAAATATGCTTTTCGATTTTGATTATTTTCCTCACTATCCGTCAACCACAGGTGAAGGGTGTTACCTACAAGCTGTGCTCTACTTTGAAAATATTGTCAAAACACAAAACACCGTTTTTTTTTCATTTGTAATAGTCATTGGCATTCACGATCCTGCGAAGTTTTTTCTAGGAAAATAAATTGTCAAATATCACGGGAAAAGAAATATAAAAAAACCAAACAATCAATGGAGAGTCATCGGGTGTTTAAACTAAAAAAACATGAAGAGGTTTTAGTTTCGACGAGTTTTTAAATAATTGATAAAATGTATCGGATAAATGTAGAGATCAACATTTCAATTCCGGTTTCATTGCATGTTCTGATTAGATCCATCAATCATGTGATCTGTCAATTGAAATTCGAAACCGTCTTTGACATTAACCCTTTCCAGTTCAATCACTGGCTTTTACGTGCCAATGATTCTTACAAGCAATTTCTTTTTTTTTCCATAATATTTTTTACTCTATTGAATGGTTATTCTTCAACCCCAATCCACTTTAATATTTCGTATGCAATTGAATCTGAATTTGGACAGGTCTAAAAAGGGGTTAAACAGGGTTGATAGCTTGTTTTATTTGACGTTAAGTTTACAGATTCCTGTCACATATAAATATACATACAGTTTAATAAAACACAACACGTGACATGTACAAGAACAATCTACAATTTCTTTTCTTGTTTATCTTTGAAGAGTAGCAGAAAAAAAAAAAAAAAAAAAAGAAAAAGAAAAATACCACCAACGGAGAACATTTATTAGATTATTGAATACTATACCAGTTCTGCGTTAAAGCCTTCTTTTAAAAATATTCTTAGATTCAGAATAATAGTTTTATCATTAGATTTCATCAAATCAGAAAAAGGTTGATAAAAGTACCACAAAACCTTTTCCAGGCCCAATCGCAGTTAACTGGATCGTGGCGAGAGGCGATGCATATGCGGCCGGTAACATGTACTCTCGAGGAATATTAAGTACTTGCCCTGTTTTTGTCGGAAATGGTAAGCAAGTTTATTCATTTATGATTTAATTTTTAGTTTCATGTATCAAAACGAGCGTTCTGATTGGTCGATAAAAATTATTCATACCTCCTCTCCACGAACCAAATTTTGAGAAAGAAGCTGTTCTGTATGCTTGCGCACAAAATAGCTCATAAAAATGTATCAAAATTTGTAAAAATGTTTCCCCTTTTCCCCACAATATCACTAAATTATAACAAATGAAGAGGATATTTTTTCATGGAGGTATGAAACGAAAAAACTAATGAAACTTATGTATACTTCCGCTTCGTGCTTTCATACAGTGTTATTTGTTTGTTTCGTTTTGTACCTCAATGAAAACAAAAAAAATGTACATTTCATTTAAAAACAAAACAAAAACAAAAACAAAACAACAAAAGAAAAACAGTTAACCAATTTCCTATTGCTTTTCCAATTTCGCCTTTTTATGCCCCCCCCCAAAAAAAAACATTTGAAAAGCATTGTGGAAAATGAAGAAATTGCTTGTTTCAAGCAATCTCTTCATTATCCACAATGTTTTTTATCCCAAAAGACAATACTTGTTGAAAACCATCAACTAAAAATTGTCGTCTGCAAATTCTTTTAATTGGGACCGATCTAAAGTTTTGTCGTGCGGTAATTGGGTGGAAAGTCCTAATTTGTGTAAAAATCGTCCTGCATGTATAATACATATCAGTGAACTTCACCTTGGAAATAAAAAAAATGTTTATAATTAAAACTTTATAATCGAACTGGCGTAATTGTATGTTTAAAAAACACATTATAGACGGTTTCAATTCTGATAATTTGAACCTTTGAAGCTGTCAAGCTGTCGTATTAAAATGGATACTATAAGGACAAAGAAACTCACTGACGATTATTTTCAATACATATAATGACTAGATTTTCATCATAATACGTTTTGGATTATATAGGTAGAATTTTAGGAATAGAAATTCGCAAAACTCATATTGAGTTGCGGAAGTCCGAAGGTTTGAAGCTACTCATTGTCGTCGCACGATTTTACCATCTCACGTATTCCTCCGATGGTCCGGGACAAATAACCACCCTGACATTGCCGTTTCTTAAATAGATTCATTCTATGTAATCAGGCCAAATTATACCCTTTTGGATACATTGAAAGGTTTCAAAACAAAATTGTCGTAAATTCTTTCAAACTTTTGATTTTACAAGCGAACTACATTCTACGCGTAAATAGCAACGATACATACAAACAATTAGATCGTCAGTTTTTAAAGTTGAGCAATTCAAACTTAGATTTAACAAAACGGCAAAATGAACACACGACAATTTCATTTCGGGTTTTTCGATAACACATATCACGTGATCTTTTAGATATGGATACACCTCGGGTTACTTCTCATCTCAACTTGCCACGGACAATCAGTTAGTTGTAGCCGAAGACAATAATATGGCACATGTAAAGGATGATTCGTTTAGAGACTTCTAAACTTGCTTTAGTTTGCTCCAAATTATTGAAAAAATAAGGCAATAATCAGCGTAGTAATTTGTTTTTTGTGATTCGCCGCCCCGTGTTTGGTAATCACGTGATCTCAAGATACACGTGGTAGATATGTGACCATAGATAGGCAATGTTTACAAATATGGCTCAGATCGCAAATGCATTTTTACAATAATCACGCCGCCCAGTGCTTTAAAAGATTCAAGAGCGATTAAGGGGGTCAGAGGCATCAAGCAAACTCGATTATTGTGGGATTTACAGCTTTTACTCAATAAGAATCAAATAGATGCAAAACGAAAGTAGAAGATTTTGAAAATTAGAATGTATACATATCAACTTCCGGTTTCCACTTATTTACTGAATAATTACGCTTTATTATGTCGTTATAGGAATTTTTAGGAAAAGAGCAAAACTACCATGTGCAAACAATAACGCTACAATAACGTTTTAATTTTACTCACAACGCTTTTAATATTCTCTTTTCCTAATTCTAAACCGGTATTTCAAATCGATCACCCTGAAACAAGTTTTCGCGCATTTCCATAAATTTCAACGTATACTCATAACCTTGAAAGGAAAATATCTACGTGAGATTAGTATGATCGTTACAGAATTGGCCGAGTTGAGGGTCAAATAATCATCGAGGTCATTGATTTCTTACTGTAGAAGCTGTTATTCTCTGTTTTCAAGATTCTAAAAGGAGTTAACGTATTACTGTTGACCAAAAGGAGAATGTTATGCTTGAAAATTCTAATTTTGCTGGGCGTGACACGAGCTTATAACCCATTCCAACACGATAGAATTTTAGACCAGTCTAAATTCAAAGAAGTAGCAGACGACAATTGTTAGTTGATGAAATCTTTAAAATCTTGGTCTTTTGGACAGAAAACATTGTGGATAATGAAGAAATTGCATGTTAGAAGCAATTTCATCATGTTCCACAATGTTTTCCAAAGCTTTTATAATGAGGGTCATTTAAAAGCGTCACTGTCTGGGAATGAGTTAAGACAATGCCAGTTTTTGATTTCTGTATGTGGATTTATGTGTTTTTTTTTTTCGTTATTCACGCACATGTGTTCACAAATTGGAATGCTGGTTTAAGGACAGTGTGTATCTTCACACCATTTTGTATTTCCTTGAAATCAGTCTACGGATGCAATATGAATCTCATGTCATTTATCTTCGATGAAACAAATTATCAACTATGAGGTTGAGTATTAATACATGTATATTACTTGAAACACGCCGTAGGAGTTTTATTCGGCCTGTACGGCACCGTACATGTTAAACGATATTCACTTATTTTGGTATTTTTGAGTATAAAATGCTATAATTTGTCATTTATACTAACATCAATGTGTTAAATATTGATTTTGTGGAGTTATTTGTGTTTTCAAATCTAGGTGGTCAGACCTAACAGCCCCATATAGCCTACTGAATGCAGGCTATTATCAACACCCTTTTGGTATACGACGCATGCGCACTTGTTAATATCCTGCCTTGACACTAAACGAGAATGTTAATTCCTGATTTAAATCCGGTTTGTTGTTTGACTTCGAGACAATCGATAAAGATTATTTTGTGACGAGTAAAGGAATTATCATCCGAGACAATGGTTATATCCCAGATAAATGACATATCTTCGAAAGGCTGATTTGACGTACGAACCAGATGGATCGAAACGCCGAATTAGACCATGGTTTTCTCAAGAGCTTTTTACCGTAATTTCTGCGTTTCTTTTTCTGGTTGACATTTAAAGGTTAAAAGATTTCTCTGGTACAAAAATTTTGTTACAGCCCGGGAACGGTACTGTCCTGCTTTCCCAAATTTAGTACAATCATTTTCGAACCAATTTTCTGTCATTCTCGCGCCGATCCTTCTCACGTTACATGCAATGTAAGCAGACACATGTTTGAAATATTTTCAACTTTGAAGTCCAAGCGAATTGAGACATATTCTTCTGAAGATACCCACGATTTTTATTTATATACTTTTATTAAGCAGAGAAAGATTATTTTGATCACATCAAACGTACTCAAATAATGTTCTACCACAACCCAATTAGTTTTTCCTTGATGATAATGTTCGATCTTTTTTATCTAGATTGAGTTTTATTTATTTTAGTATTCATTTCAAATTTCAGTTGGGATTTGAAATATTCAGTTTGTATACTCAAATCACTAAAAGTACCTCTGATGAGAAACGGAAACCAGATTTACACAACAAGAAGTTACCTTTTACCCAATTAATCAAGTCCTCTGCATTTTCCAAGACAATTTAAAACTGCTTTCCAAAGCACGTGCAACAGTGAGAAGAAATATGCTCTTGGTGTCTATAAATAGTGAAAAAATACTCATTATTTCAAAGCACAATTCACCTCAGATAATCCCTGATTCTTTTAAGTAGCATGTGTGTTATGAAGTCAAATGTTAGAAAATAGTACCCAATTGCATGATCTAAATCACACTAGGCTTTGAAAATAAAACTCACACAGAATTTACTTGAATTGGTCTCCCCTTCATGGACCAATCTCATTTGATCAGTCAAGGGCCAACAGCCTTATGTTTATCTTTAGTAATGAATACCAGACAGTCTGTCTGTTGTCACAACCCTCAGGCCCTTTAGGGCTTTGATTAAAAGTTTGGAACACCAATGACACGCTTGTACGTTTGGTCGTTTTCAAGCACCCACTTAACCCATTCCAACTCAATCCCTCCTTTTTACGCCCCACAAGAAAAAAGCTTTGGAAAACATTGTGGACAATGAAGAAATTGCTTGTAACAAGCAATTTCTTCATTATCCACAATGTTTTAATCCCAAAAGACGAAAAAAAAAAAAAAATCCATCAACTTGAAATTGTCGTCTGCAGCTTCTTTCAATTTGGACCAGTCTAAAACTGTGCTGTGTTGGAATGGGTTAAATCTATAACGTCACAACATCGGCGACTATGTTATTCTTGTAGTCCGACGACAATAATGCGTCACAAGACGAAGACCAACTTTCGTCTATGCTGACGAAACGCACGATAAAATGTTAAAGATTTTTTGCCTAAAACCCAGAACGTTGAATACGTAGTGGATAGACGATAGTTAATTAGGCAAACGCATTCGCAAATGTCTTAAAAAGTTTTATACATATACACTAGTGACATTTTATCCCCGTTGAAGTATACCGGTGAGTGTTGATACAACCTTTTTCAAAATAAATTATGTTATCGTAGAAACAATCGGTCTTTATCAAGTGACGCATTAATGCAATCGGTTATTGGTAGCGCGTCGGATTGTCAATCTCGAGGTCCCGGGTTCGATCCCCGACGGCGGCACTCATCCTTTCCGACTATTTGTCTCTCACCAATGGGTCGATAATCGTAGACCTATGTGAGATAGCAGCTGGAGGCTAGGAAGGGATGTAATGGTAGTACTGGTGTGAGAAATACCAGGATTCCATTGTTAGGTGCTCCAGCCGCCGCGATATAACTGAAAGATTGTTGAAAGCGGCGTAAAACCCCATTCAAACAAACAAACAAAGCAATCGGTTATTATAGTTAATATGGATTGAGCTAGACAATCACTAATGTAAAGGATAGAGCAGCCCTTCATTCAGGATGACAAAACGCTCTCGGACGTTTTGTAAATGGCACCCGACTTTTCTCATGCAGTTTCGTCAAAAGCGGGTTTCAAGAGGAACTCGTTCACTTGTGTTTTATCATCCCGAAAGCAGAGCAGAATGTTCACTCTAAGACGCATAAATGCCAAGGCAGAAACATGGTTTAAATGAGCTCTTGAGCGATATTTTCAACAATTGAAAGATTGGACCGAGTAAAGATTCAGACCAGTCTGCACATCGATATACACTCTAATCAGAGTCTTCACTATAGACTCAATAGATTGATCCTGACTGATTATTCTTTTACAAATTACTTGACGACAAGATTTGAGACAGTTCCACTTGTTTAGTTGGTGATTTTTTTTCAGTGAAGAAAACATTGCAGAAAATGAAGAAATTGTTTATAACAAGTAATTCTTGAAAGTCTTTCTTCTTTAGGGGAATGTGTGGTCTAAGCAATCGCTGAAAATTCTTAATAAACTGTGTGACTGTTGAAGCTGGTCTGTGTATACCCTTCACGCACTGGTTGAAATATCACGCAAGGGACTTAAATATTCTTTCTATCACATCGGTATGCGAACAAAATGTCGTAAATACACCTTTATTAAAGCTGTAATTACAGCATTTTGCTCGCGCAACGGCGAGATTCTATATGTACCTTGTTTTGCCTCAAATCAATGTTATCATATTTCAGCCCTGGATATGAAGCCCCGCCCATTTCTACCCAGCCAATCAGAATTGAGCGTTCTGATGCACGTCACATTTGACGTAGAAGAGCTTAGCTATACAACTTGCTGTAGAAACTTCACCGAGCCGTACGTACCTTCTATTTTATCAATTATTCTTATCAAATTAAAAGTGTGATACCACCATTTTCTTTATCATTCCTAAATCTATAATCAATCAAGCGTGTTTTTTTCAAATGTCAATTGGGAAAGAGTTAGAAATACTTAGTGAAACCCTTAATAAGTACATTTATAATATGACCTTCAGCATAGGAGTTACAATAAACCGGCTTAATATTTTTCATAGTGCACGGGATAGGCCTATATTACAATAGCGTTGTTACAATAAAAATGTGGACAATCCTTTTCTCACCTTAAAATGACGTCAATGTTACAATCGGCATTATATCTCTCGCGAAATATCATGAATCAATGAATTTGAAAATGTTTATGATCGATTTATCATATTTTTTTTTAAAATCTGAATATCCAAATTAATTCTTCCTTATCCACATCCACTATTGATTTTTTTTTAAATTGCATGAACTAAATTTGTTGTATGAAACTTCTTTCAATTTAAACATGTCTAAAATTCTTTTGCCTGGTAATAAGTGATAAACTTTAATACATGAACTGTATGAATTTAATGAAATTCAGCAATCATCGATTAATCTCATGTGGTACAAATATGCGCCTTTCTTGTATTCAATACAGACAGAAGACGTTTACTCTGAACCCAATCGGGAACGAACTCCTCCCGACCTCGACAGCTAGATCAGGCATGCACCAAACCATCACCATGGAGAAAATGGGGTACTATCAAGCCCGTAATATTTTTACAGGTAAGTTACATACGGGCACAATATCTCGGACATATTTTTTACAGAAATTACAACGAACGGAAATATAATTTTCTGTAACATTTCTACAGCTATTTTTTGTGTGAAAGCATTACCTTTGCCCCTGTTATCTAAATTAGCACACGAGAAGTATCCGATATTTAACGGTGTTATTTTCTAGCAACATGTAACCAAAAAGTAACACCTACATTCTTTTCATAAGATATACTCACTTTGATCGCCAAGGAACGTTATGAGATTATAGAAGCTAGGCAACATGACAACAACTTTTGTTTCACATGGCTCATGACCCTTGCATCCAAATTATAATAGCATTAACCAAAATAATCTCTCAGATGACATGTATATAATGATCGCCTTCGACCCTGATGTTCCTAATACTGAAGTCAGTGATGGAAGCCATCCGCTGCTACATCAAATACAGACAGATGATATCTTCTGTATTTATGTATTATTTCAGGCAATGATCGCCCTAGATCCCGATGTTCCAAATGCTGATGTCGGTAATGAAAGCCATCCACTACTACATCAAATACAGACTGATGATATATTCTGTATTTATGTATTATTTCAGGTGAGATGTTCACAATGATCGCCCTAGATCCTGACGTTCCAAATGCTGCTGTTGGTAATGAAAGCCATCCACTACTACATCAAATGCAGATAAATATAATGGGGAACAATTTTACTTCCGGTGGGTAAACTTTTTACATGTACGAAGGCCAAGCAGTTCCTTCCCACCTCGAAGTTCACTTATACTTAACGATTCACGAAAATGATGCTTTATATTTTCGTTATAAGTTTATAAGTTCACATTTCGATGTTCATGTTTCAGTGTTCCTATTTCATTCTTAGCGCTTCCATTATTCAATGTTATCACTTCATACTCCAAATTTATTACTGATACAAATTCACAATGTACAGTGTACTCTTCAGATTTTGCACTTAAAGTAAGCACCATCGAAATCACAATTAAGAGTGAGATATTCAAAGGTTACAGAAATGTTAAGACTTCGCAATTTACGATTCAAATTTCATAATTCAAACTTCACACTTACAGTCCATACTTCAGACTTAAATATTCCAAGTTATACTACTGAATTCAGAGCTTCACACTTCAATTTCATACCTCGAGCTCAAAGTTCAAATTCCAGAGTTAAGACTTCACATTGAGAGTTAATTTGAATTCAGAAGTTTTAACAATAAAATTAGAATAATGAATTGTGAAGTATGTGTTATAAGTAATATCTGTAGAAGTGATTTCTGCAGTTTGAACTATGAAGGTGGTTGGGAAACTTTGATTTGTCTTATTGTACATAAACCTGAGAAAAATGAATTCATAGTGAAGTTTGAAGTAAGGATTATGACGTATAAGCTACGAAAGACCGCTGTGACGTCATACATTCAATTTTCAAAATGTCAATTGAAGTTTGATTTATGAAGATAGAAGTCCAAAATATAAAATTCATGCTTCAAACTCCGTCCTTCAGACTTGATATTTAAGACTTCAGATGTCATATCTCGGACTTGAAATTAAAAACTTAAAACTTCCCATTTCAACCTTTGCAGGCACCATCGGGATTTTGTAAACATGGCCGAACTGTTTTATAGCTGTTGTTCAAAACAAAGAATCACCAGTTAGTCAGAAATATTTTCAGCTTACAATGGTTTTACTATTTCTTTCAAATTTGAAGATCTAAAATATCGTTAATTTTTCTCGATATGTTTTGATTAACTATTAACTTTTTTCTTTTGATTGCGAAAGCGGTTTTCACTTTACACTGGGTTCTGATGAATCTTGCGTTAAAAAACAAAAACAAACAAAAAATCAACTTGGTCGTGTTTCCTTAAAAGTGTTATATTATTTGACAGGCGAGGAAGTATTCGCCTGGAACGGCCCCTATCCCCCAAACAACGAATCTCACTATTACTACTTCCTGTTGTACAAACACATGGCTCCCGTCAATAGGACACATATGTTATCGTATGCCGGGAACTGTTCTGCTACTTTGACTGGAAGGTAAATAAATTTCAGACTAGGATGACCGTAGAATTGACCAATCCTGGCTTTCTATCAAATAATTCGTTTAACCCGTAATTGAGTTTTGAACTTCGACATTGGTCTCCATATTTGTTAACTTTTTTTGCTGGTTTGGTGACTTAAACGCCGTAACTACTGTTTATTCAAACAGTAGTTACGACGTCTAGGTCGCCAACAAACCATTGTACTTTTTTGTGACATGCTACTGGCTAGAATACTTTGCAAAATAACACCGTTTAAAGTCGAAGAGGAACTTCCTGTTTATGTCAATGGGCGGAGCCAACGGAGTGAGTAGAAGGGGTCAGTGATTGGTCAATATCATTGTCATAGTATGAAGCAAAAGATAAAGTTTAACCCTTTCCCGTTTTTGGAAATTTTAGACTGGTCCAAATTGAAAGATGTTGCAGACGACAATGTAAATTGTATGCAATTCAAAATTAAACCATCCTATGTGGTAGAAAATATTGTGGTAAAAGAAGAAATTGCTTGTTGCAAGCAATTTCTTCTTTTTCCACAATGTTTCCTCAAGTATAAAATTACAGTGGCGTAAAATCCCGGGTTTGTACAGGAAAGGGTAAAATGAGAAGTGTTCATGTGGCATTCTTTTTCAAAACCCTATCTTATTGGAAATCATTTAAATTGTGTTGATAACGCAATTCCGATGGATTTGTAGGATTTTATTGACAAACGATTAATGAGCACGTATGTGATATTTACGCAAAAGTAGAATATCGGATCAGCACGTTCATCAACACAGTCTAATCAGAGTCTATACAATGCGCTGTATGGAAAAAATACTTACTCTTTATTTCATAACCCTATTCTGTACAATCCTTTGTTTTTACGTCCTTGTGATATTATAGTTGAGAAAACGTTGCGGAAAAGGAAGAAATGGCTGAGTTACTTTTTGAATTGTCCTTACTTTAGTATGTTGTCCGTTTCCCCTTTGAATAAGGACTTGTCCTTATTTTTGAAAAGAGAAAAAAATCGTAAGAAGGTCAGAAAATATTCTAAACGCAGAATGGTTACCCCGTCTGCTCTATGTCTGCGCTTATCTCGCAAGAGAACTTGCTAGAAATGTCGCGAACAGTTTCAATTATATTTTCAGCTAAATATTATTCTCTTTTAGCGTAGCTCTGATTGGCTTATACCTAGCTCCAACCAAATTTGGTGAATAATACTACCTCCACAAATTCTACGGTGGGAATTTATCTTAACCCATTCCAAAACAACAAAATTTGAAACTGGTCTAAATTGAAGGAATCTGCAGACGACGATTTCAATTCGATGGAATTCTATTTTTTCGTCTTTACGGATAGAAAACATTGTGGATAATTAAGAAATTGCTTGTAACAAGCAATTTCTTCATTTTCCACAATATTTTCCAAATCTATTTACTTCAGGAGCGTTAAAAGGAAGGCTTGTGTGGGAATGGGTTCAAAAGAAGATACCATGACACTTGTCCGTTAGGTTAAGCCTTTGAAATGAAGTCACAAACTCACGCTAATTTGGGGGGGCGGTCAGAGCAGCTCCTTAATGCTACTATCGCGTCTCTGCTTACCGATAGTATGACATCTTCCTATGCTTTAATCCTTTCCTATTTTGCAAAATTTTAGACCTGTCCAAATTCAAAGGTTTTGAAGACGAAACCATTATGTGGATTTAATTTGGGAAAATAATAATTCGGTAGGGTAGAAAATATTGTCGAAAAGAAGAATAAATTGATTGTAGCAAGAAATTTCTTCTTTTCCCTACAAAATTCTCTCAATTATTGATTCACGTAAAAACCAGGGATTGAACAGGAAAGGATTAGGGGGTAGAACCAATAGTACTCCCTCTAGAGTCAGTCGTTATACAAATTCCACAAATAAAAAAGAACACGTGGTAAAAAGTATCGTTTTTAAGTTTTCTACCAAAATTGTCATCAGTCAATCTCCAGTGTTTTGATTACTTTACTCGTCCGTGTATCACATAATATTGAACAGCTTTCAACGAGTTCCCCGATTTTTCTGTTTTTGAGACCCTCTATGAAATAATTTTGGAAAATAATGTGTAAAAAGCAATTTCTACTTTTGCCGCGTACTTTTCTACGAAGAATGACAGAGGTAACTTATACTTAATTCATTCGAAAATTCTTAAAAATAAAAAGTAGATCGATATATCAATCGATCAATTTATCAACCAATTGATCAACCAACCAACCAATAACTCAGCCAATCGACCAATTGATGGCCTAATAAATCAGTCAGCCGAACAATAAATCATTCAATACAATACAAAACAATACTTTACCATACCATACCATACCATACCATACCATACCATGGTACCATACCATACCATACCAGGGTACCATACCATACCATACCATGGTACCATACCATACATTATCAAACATTATCAAACATTATCATACCATATCATACTATACCATACCATACCATACCATACCATACCATACCATACCATACCATACCATGGCACCATATCATGGCACCATACCATACCATACCATACCATGGTACCATACCATACCATGGTACTATACCATACCATGGTACCATACCATACAATACCATACCAAACCATGGCACCATACCATACCTTACCATGGCACCATACCATACAAAATCGTACCATACCATACCATGGCACCATACCATACCACACCATACTAGACCATACCACGGCACCATACCATACCCTACCATACCATACCATACCATACTATACCAAATCATACAATACCATACCATGGTACCATACCATGGTATCATACTATTGCACCATACCATGGTACAATACTATGGCACCATACCATACCATACTATACCATACCATGGTACCATACCATACCATGGTACCATACCATGGTACCATACAATACCATGGTACCATATCATTCCATACCATACCATGGTACCATACCACCACACCATACCATGGTACCATACCACCATACCATACCATACCAAACCATGCCATCATAACATACCATACCATACCATACCATACCATAACATAACATACCATACCATACCATACCATACCATGGTAACAAACCATACCATACCATTCCATAATTAAAATTTTATAGATAGCGTGCTGCGAACATTGTAAGAAAGACTGTCGTTACCCTGGCACAAACAACTACGTTGATAAATACCCTGTACAAATCAGTATAAACATTAAATCTTCACGCTATCGTTGCTTCCGTTGTTCTTTCAGGTGTCTCTATGACATAAACATGGCCGTTAGTGAGAATGGCTTTATGTTGGTCGGAGCGAGTTGGTTTAGGTCCAAAAGAGATTCTTATGTGATCTACAGAAATATCCAAAGAAATCCGAATTCGATAGTTTCTGAGTGTACAGGACAGCCAGGCTACACGGTGAACTGTACAGGAGATGATACTTCCGCCGGAAATACTCTGTTCTATTTCAGTGGTTTGAGCATGACCTTAGCTGTATTGTTTTCGACATTTTGTCTATCGATAAACAAATATCTCTAAAACAAAGAAAAAAAACTACCAATATGGCAAATGTTCATGATCAAAAGCAGTACAAATCCTGTCCGAAATTGTGGCGTAGATTTTTGCTCTGTGTGAAATTTCTTCGTGTCAATCAATGTATTAGATATATGAATGACAAAGTGCAGACATAATATGAACCTGCTCGAGACAATTGAACAATCGCTGGCCACGCCCATTCACCCAGTTTCTCCCGCCCACTGACTCCAAAAGGAAGTTCCATTTCGATCCTTATTGGATTATCAAGTTGAAAAAATTATGACCAGGAACATGTCACAAAAAAGAAAAATCGCTTGTTTGGCGACTGAAATGTCGTAACTATAGCTTGAAACGCTGTAGTTACGACGTTTAAGTCGCCAAACCAATAGAAATGTTTCACAGACATGGCGGCCAATGTCGTAGTTCAAACCTCAATTACGGGCCCAACGAATGATTTGATTGGTCGATCGATTCCTTGATTGACAGTCGCGATTGGTCAATTAATACCGATAACTTCCTGTCGATGACACATATATTGCCTTTCAATATAATCTCACTTTGTTTTGACAATTGGCGTTATGTCGGTACAATACTTTATTCGTATCTTTGATTTATAGCCATTCGAATGTAACAGAAAAAAATCCCACAAAAATAACTAGATTTTGTTTATATTCCAAAGTCGTTGATGTTTGCTAATCATTAGATGTCGCATTCCATTAAATAGATAGACACGCCATTGTTTTTTTCCATGTTTGTACATTTTTAGAAAATACTTTTCTATCATAAATTAGCATTACATATTGTAAATTCCTTTTATCTTTTTACATGTTAATATAATTCTTTGTAGTTTTAATTTTCCTATGTTATGCGTGTTGTGAATCTCTTTAAGATTGATTATAAATTAAAAATGTGTAAAATATATATATGTTGAAATCCATTCATTATATATTAAAAAAATAATTACCGTTTCTTTGAACTCTGACATTTTCTTTTATAAACCTTGTTGGTGGTTTGGCAAATTAAACGTAGTAACTACCACTTATTAAATCTGCAGTTACGACGTGTTAGTCGCTAAAACTAATTGCCTGTTATATCATGTCCCTGAACGCATATTTTAAACGTTAAATAACGTCGTGTATAACGTCAGTCGTGCTACCACGTCGAAGGTCAGTGGGCGTAGTAAGCCATCCGTCAATTTTGGGGCGTACTCAGTTCTAGGTTCAGGATCACAAAACACTAGTAAACCCCCTTTCCCTTGAAACCTGCTTTCCAGAAATGTGCAAGTACCATTTCTATTACTGTCAGGTTTACCAGACTATGATATAAGAAGGACCCTGACGACCATAATCGAGGGATTAGAGCAAAAACATAGTAAGGGTCTATACAATGTATAGACCCATACTATGTTTTTGCACTTACCCCTTGATATACAAATATGTATTGTTTATACGCAAATTTATTCATAATTTATCGTAGTAAAAATGATTATACTTCAGACTCAACTCTGCCTAGTGCCAACTCAACCTTGATCACAGATTTTATTCTTCATCATGTTTTCCATATTCCGTCATGCAAGTCATTCCGCCCCCATACGAGTCAGTCAAATTAGCTGTATTACACTGTATGAATACGAGAGGATTCATACATTAGTGTGATTAGATTTTTCGTTTCATACCTTCATGGAAAAAAATATTCTCTTCTTTTCTTATGATTTAATGACATCGGGCGAGAAAAAAGACGATTAATATAGGATTTTTGATACATTTTAGGCATCTATTTGTGCGCAGTCATACAAAATAGCTGCGTGCTCAAACAACAAAGCTAAACTTCCTGTCGGCGGTCACTGGGTATGATCAGCGATCTGTAAACTATGCGCTGTCAACTGCGCTAAGGCCGCAGATGTGAACTCTGAACTTCTTCATTCATGTGAAGCAATTTTGTTAGTTTTTGTGTTTAGGTCGCCAGTCAATCATTTTATTCTTTGTAATATGGTTACGTTATTGTCCGTACTAAACTTCCTGTCGGAGGTCAGTTGGTATGATCAGCGATCTATAAACTATGTCAACTGGTGAAAGATTTCGAAAGGCACGCAAATTATCACAACTCCAGCTTATTCATACTATAATTTATTGGCGACATGGTAATGCTGTTAGGAACACCTCATGCCACTTAGCTATACCTCACCAAATTTATCGTTTACGCATAGGTGTACCGTTACATCGATTGACCCGTTGAAGAGATTTACTCGGGTGGGACAAAGTTTCGGTGTAAAAATTAAGAGTATTTATAGGATATCAAAGAGACGGTTACAGAGTTTAAATATCCGAGTGTTTTTTTTTCTGTTGTTAGTAATTATTTGAATACTAGTAGGCAGGTGATAAGGATATACTGCAGATGGGATTACTAAGTTACCTCATTTTTGTGCTGTGTATCGGTATGTAAGAGATAATTGTTATCTTTTAACCCATTTCAACAACAAAATTTTAGACTGGTCCAAATTTAAAGAATTAAAAGTTGATGTAATTTATAATATTTACATTGTTTTGGATAGAAAACATCGTTGATAATGAAGAAATTGCTTGAGTCAAGCAATTTCTTCATTTTCCACGATGTTTTCAAAAACTTTTTCTCTTGGGGACGTAAAAAGAAGAGGTTGTGTGGGAACGGGTTAACCCATTACAAGGTTGCAAAATTTAGACTGGTCCATACTGAAAGAGTTTGCAGACGGCAATTTAAAGTTTATGAAATTTTAGTTTTTTCAACTTTCTTGGTAAGAAACACTGTGGAAAATGAAGGAATTGCTTGTAGCAAGCAATTCCTTCATTTTTACACGATGTTTCCCGATAGTCTTTCGTGAGAGGCGTAAAAAAGCATTCATGCTTGGGAATCTGTTAGGGGCGTGGCAGATATTTTTTAATTCTTTAAACGTTCTAATCCGTTAACTGTGCTAAACTGTGCTAAACATTTAAACAAATTAAAGTTTTGTATTGGGTTGTGACCGATGTTATATGATGTCATATTGCGGGAAAAGAAAGAACGATTGGGGCGTCCCAGTTTTCGGTTCCAACAATATTTTCTACCATAAACGATACTGTGGTTTACAGTCATTTTGAGTTGCTACACACGTCTCCCGATTTGGATCTGTCCAAAATTTTGTTCTTGATTAATCATTTAGCCTAAATTAGTTATTTAATATAGCTCTTGATTGACCTTTTTCCTGTAACCTGGAGAACGATCGACTATGAAGATTCGTACGAGATAAAGACTTAGTAACTTGATTTTCCTTTTGACAAGCCCGCCGACAGTTGTCGACACGATACAAATTTTGATCTCAGATATTAATTGTTTAGAAACATAGGGTGATAATTTCTCATGCAGCAAATGTTACATCGACAAATTTCGACCACGGTCAGCCTGCACAATCATGCTTTCTGACCAGGTTCGATATACCATCAGTGGAATACCAATGAATCGTCGATGGGCGAGCAAAATGTTGTAACTACAGCTTTAATAAAAGCTGTAGTTACGACACTTTGCTAGCCCATCTAACATATATCTCAGCTACGCCTAATGCAATTTGTAGTTACAAGGTTGTGATCGTCCACTGAAGATATTTTGACATACAAGAACACCGCCTACGGGTGCCTACGCTCGGCTGTTGGGTGCTTGATAGTGGACAAAATACACCAAGAGTTACCCCCCTTGATAGTAAAGGTTGCTCTTATGATAGTGAACAAGTGTGCCTATAGATTGATTGATTGATTGATTGATTGATTGAATGAGGTTTAACGCCGCTTTTAACAGTATCTCAATCATATCGCGGCGGACGGAGCACCTAAAAATAGATTCCTGGTATTTCTCACACCAGTACTTAGGTTTTCGATTATCCACCAATTGGTGAGAGACAAATGTCGGAAAGAATATGTACCGCCGCCGGGGATCGGACACATGACACCCCATGATTTAAAATTAGGAGTCTGACGCGCTACCGACTGCGCTATGACGGCGGCCGTGCCTAGATTCAAGTGAATGCCTTTAGTAGAACCAGACATATCACAAAATGTCAAAGTTTTCGCAAGACAACAACACCGACGACAACGACGACGACAACGACAATGCCTTTAGTAGAACCAGACATATCGCAAAATGTAAAAGTTTTCGCAAGACGACAACAACGACGACAACGACGACGACAACGCTATGACGGCGGCCGTGCCTAGATTCAAGTGAATGCCTTTAGTAGAACCAGATAGATCACAAAATGTCAAAGTTTTCGCAAGACGACAACAACGACGACGACAACGACACCAAGGCTATCGCAATACCTCGGGTTTTCTCCGAAAACATCCGAGCTAAAAATGGACGAGGCTACGGGTCGTTTCTGACATGGAATATCCTAGACGATTTAAAAATTTTGTGATGTAAACGTGTTATGCAATATAATGAATCACGGGCAGGAATTTGCCATTTCAACAACTAAGATGATAACTAACTTATGATAATAACTTATACACTAACTTGGTGTATTTGACCATATTAAAAACTGTCCAGGTATTTGTTTGATCAAGGTAAATAAGTCGAACCATATAATGAATGTTTGGGTTTGAATACGGGTCACACGTGGGTTAAATAGGGCGTTTAAACCACGGGGCGGAACACGTGAGTAACGATATGTCGGGTGTTTGAGGGAGAAATGTTCTTCTTTTAAACAATCATGGGAATTTGTTGATTTTTTGTACCCTTAACGCCGCTCGACAATTATTTATTTATACATGAATCACTTATTTCGTCGGTGCTAGAGCAAAATATCGTAACTACAGCTTTAATAAAGATCATGAGATCAAGACAACGAGTACACAAGAGAACGACAATGAGACCACAAGAATAAGAGAGTACGATGGTAAGAGCTCAAAATAATCTAGGACTCTTGTCGTCGTACTCTCTTATTTTTTGTCGTCGTGCTCTCGTGATCTGTTCATCGTACTCTTGTAATCTCACAATCGTCTTTCTCATAATATCTTCATCGTGTAATTGGCATCGTACTCTCGTGTTATCATAATCGTACTCTAGTGCTATCGTCATCGTATTCCCGTGTTCTCGTTGTCGTATAATCGTGATCTTACTATCGTACTTTTGTGTAATCGTCATCGTACTCTCGTATTATCGTCATCGTACGCTCGTGATCGCCTCATTATACTCTCGTGGTATTGTCATCGTGCTGTCGTGTTATCAGCATTGTCATCGAACTCTCTCGTAATCGTCGATCATTATGCTTTCGTGTTATCCTCATCATACTCCCGTGATATTTTCATCGTACTTTCGTATAATCATCTTCGTAGTATCGTGTTATCGTCATCGTACTCTCGTGTCATCGTCCTCTCGTGATTAAACCATCGTACTTTCACGTTACTTTCATTGTTCTCTTATATGCTCATCATCGTAAATTTGTGTTCTCTTCATCGCTCCAACTTTACAGAGAAAATCTTGTTGGCCCAAACGGTATTCCGTATCATCAGCAGTACCAAGTCAGCAAAGATGAAGCACAAAATATTCGTTTCTTTGAACGGTAGATATAAATACATTGAAAGAAAACCAGATATTGTGATCCTAATTATGCCCAAAAAATCTCCTAAGAGTGTCGTTTAAATAAAACCGAAATCGTGTTGAACTTATTGATATAAGCTAAGGTCAAGTTTATCCTCTATTTGCTAAGTTAAAACTTATAAAACCAAAATGAAAATTAAAGCCTTTTAACAAAATATTTGCACAATGACTGACCAAAGTTCATATCTTTTAGAAGACTGACGACTTCAACATTGTTTTCTTATAGTGAGCAGCCATCTCATAGTCACCAATGAGTGTGGCTTATTCCCATAATAAAGGAGTAGTAAGTTATAAAAGAGAGAGATAGAATATAACTTGCAAATCACCTTTTACTGATTGATTTACTCACAGATACATATAATTTAGCAAAGGGACGGTGGAAGACTTTATGCTGGAGCTAAGATGATTTGGCCGTTAACCGAGAATATACCAAATCGTATTGATAAAGATTTAAGACTGAGACTCGCGAGATCTAATTGCTTAACCATTTCCTGTTTTGCAACATTTTAATGGTTTTGCAGACAAAATTCTAAAGTGGATTTTATTTAAAAAAAATAACCATTTAGTATGGTAAAAGAAGAAATTGCTTGTAACAAGCAATTTCTTCTTTTTCTACAAGGTTTTCCAAATTATAAAATCACAAGGACGTAAAAAAAGGATTGAACAGGAAAGGGTTAAGCTCGTAAAGAAATTCCTTTTTAGTGGCATTTTTTAATAACATTCTTTCACTGCTTTTTTTAGCTCCAATGGCCGAAAGCCAGGGAGCTATTGTCATGGCGTTGTCCGGCGTGCGTGCGTGCGTGCGTGCGTGCGTAAACTTTAAACATCTTCTCCTCCTAAACCAATGGGCGGATTTTGATGAAACTTGGCAGAAATGTTCCCCAGACCACCCTCTTCTAAGATTGTAAAAGAAATTCTGATTCACCTCAAATATAGGCGTGGCAGGGCGTGGCATATTTTCATTTGTTAATCTTTAAAAATCTTCTCCTCTCAAACCATTTGGCCAATTTAAATGAAATTTGGCATGAATGTTCCTTGAGTGACCCTCTACTTAAATTTTTCATGAAATTTTGATTGACCCCCAAATATGGGCGTGGCAGGGCGGGGTTTATTTTCTCTTTGAATTCTTTAAAAATCTTCTCTCCCCCCCCCAAAAAAAAACAAAACATTTGACCAATCTCAACAAAACTTGGCATGGATGTTCCTTTAGTGACCCTCTATTTAACTTGTTCAAGAAATTCTGTTTGACTCCCAAATATGGGCGTGGCAGGGTGGGGCTTATTTTCATTTTTAAATCTTTAAAAATCTTCTCCTCCCAAACCATTCGGCCGATTTCATTGAAACTTGGCATGAATGTTCCTTGAGTGACACTATACTTTAATTGTTCATGAAATTTTGATTGCACCCTAAATTTGAGCATGGCAGGGCGGGGCTTTTTTTACTCTAAAATCTAAAAAATTCTACTTCAAGCTCATATTACCAAATTTGAATATAACTTGGTATATCCTTAGGTGACCCTTTACTTAAATTTATCATGAAATTTTAATGGGACCATAAATATGGGCGTGGCAAGGCGTGGCCAATTTTCACTTTGAAAACATATAAAATCTCCTCCCTATCGATTGGACTAATTTCAATGAATCTTGGTATGAATGTTCCATGTATGACCCTTTACTTAAATTGTTCCTGAAAATTTGTTTAGAATAGTTTAGTTGTTGCAATCACCTAAATGTTGGTATTGTTGATAAAGGGTATGTGGGTTAGGGATAATTAAATATTTTGGTAGAATTCAGGTCAGACCCAGTAGATCATCACAAAATAGTTGTAAAGAGACTTCAACATGCTGTTTTCAGTCAGAGTGAGCTTTCTTTGGTAGAAATATTAATTTATCACTTTTAAACATGTAAATGCAAAGAGATGTATATATTGTGTAAGTTTACATGTGTAGGAGAATCTGAATAGAAACATTTTCTAGAACATTGATCAAAGGGGGATAAATGCATCTTATGAAGCTATAGAGTTATTTCTTATTACTTCCCTTACAGATTTGTATATTCCAAATACCTAACATAGTATTTTGATGTACTGACAATAAGTTATGTAAAACATTGTAGCTCAAATAAGTCTACTATAATTTGTTGGAATTCAGATTACACAAAACCAAAATTTTCAGGTTATTGGAGAAATATATTTATTTAACAATTTTGAGTTAAATAAGTGTGAGAGTGCTATTGTACGGAGCCCCATAGGTGACATTCTGTACATATTTTTAATTCGTTTTAACGAATTAGTAATTCGGTAAAACGAAATATTTGTTCGTTATAACGAAATATTAATTCGTTGAAACGATTTAGTATTTCGATAAAACGAAATACTAATTCGTTAAAACGAAATATTAAATCGTTTAATCGAAATACTTAATCGTTTTGACGAAATATTAAATCGTTAAAACGAAATACTAAATCGTTTTAACGATTTATTAGGTCGTTAAACGGAATATTAATTCGTTATAACGGAATATTAAATCGTTAAAACGAAATATTAATTCGTTAAAACGAAAAAGTATTTCGATAAAACGAAATACTAATTCGTTTTAACGAAAAATTAAATCGTTTAATCAGATTACTAACTCGTTTAACGAAATATTAATTCGTTTTAACGAATTACTAAATCGTTTTAACGAATTAGTGAATCGTTAAAACGGAATATTAATTCGTTATTACGATTTAATAATTCGTTTTAACGAAATATTAATTCGTTAAATCGAAATACTAATTTGTTTTAACGAAATATTAAATCGTTAAAACGGAATATTTATATTTGTTATGCAGTCTTTGACATACCGCTTCTATTGGGTCAACTCCAAGAGAATTTGATTCCTTCCTTTTGTCATGCTTTTTTAACGTTTAATTAACAGCAAGTTGCTTGATGTTGAGTTCTGCAGAGTGAGAGATCACTGCTGTATGTCATGCATGTGATTCAAAACATTTATCAGGGAACTATTTCCATGTAGAAACTGACATTTGAAGTTGGTACCCTACAAGACTTTCACTTCCGAGCCTAAAGTATTTTCATGGGTTGATGTGCAGAAGATTTGCGAAAAAAAGATATCCCTAATGATAGCATTATCCTGGCCTGTAATTCAAGACCAAAGACTGCTCTTTAAGACGGGCTAAGATTTAAGTCCAAACAAAACTTTTGGGAGGAGCTACAAATTGTTAAAATGGGCCCTTTGTGCTCTTTATTTAATGAGGCAAAAACGGACAGGAGTGTAACCTATTCTGTCTTCATGTGGCAGAGGGTAACAACCGAGTCTACCGAAACATACTATTTCGTTTTAACGAATTAGTATTTCGTTTTAACGAATTAGTATTTCGTTAAAACGAATTAGTATTTCGTTAAAACGATTTAGCAATTCGTTTTAACGATTTACTATTTCGTTATTACGAAATAAGTTATAACAAAGTTAAGGGGTAAGTGAAACAGTATAGGTCACACGTGAACAGCTTGAGCTGTCCGCGTCGTAACAGCCCCTGACTGCCAAAACCCAAAATATAAATGCACATATTAATATGCTTATGATAACACAGTAGAGAACCCTTGCGTTTACTGTCGTTACCAGTCAAATTTCTGATAGCTTACAGTCACCATTCATTGTGACGGATTCTCATCACATCGTTATATTTTTACTGTAGCTGACCGTTCCCGATAGACTAATTATATATTTAAGGACAAATATTAATATTAGCATCAAGAAGAGTGACGGAAATCCATCACTCTTCCTGGTGCTATTTACTGAATGGCTGATTCGTGACCACGTGCCATCACAAATTTGGAATTTTGAAAATTATATAAAGAGTTTATAACCCCCGTATTTAGCTTTGAAAGAATTATGTTTACTAAGTGAAATACGGCATTACGTAACATACGCGGATTCTATTGAGCATTGACATAATAACCCCATTAACAGCAGTATATAAACGGATTTTTAACTGCAGCCGGGGCTTCAAAAGTTGTGCGTTTGGTCCACATATTAATTTATTTTAGGATATGGTGACATAGTAGACGGCCTTATAGAACATGCAATATGCTTAGGCCTATATTAATAACGTTACTTAACGCTATATAAGATCTTGAACTTAACAGAAACGTCACAGTAGTTTATGGTTACTGTGGTCACATGGCATAGTCAAATTGTAATGGTTTTTTTTAAACCATACAATGATTGCTGAGATTCATCTTTGAAATGTGGGCAATAACACTTACGCAATCAAAAGCACGTAAAGTTGACTTCTTGACGTCATCCAGATGCCGAACCCTTCTCAACCCGCCAAAATCTGTCACAATACCAAAGATTATGCAAATTAGAAGCTTATATGGTAATTGCGTTCGACTAGCGCTCGGCTAGCATATTTTTAGTCGAGCAATTTTGTGATGGTGTGATCCCCCCCCCCAAACTTTTTCATCAGCTAGTTAACCGTAAGAGATATTCTGCTTAATACTGAAATAGGTTTCGTTATTATCAAAACTTTCGGAACACCCTTCCTGATGAAAACTATTTACATGTATTTAAACGGTTGCAGTACTTTATATGGTGTGGTGCTTTCCGGTAAAATATCGAGAACTTTCGGTAGATTATCACTTATTATTTAATGCTTTCCGGTGGATTATCGAGATTTTCTTCTCGGTAGCCTTATCTATTGGTAATTTCATCACAAAACAAGTGAAACTGTGACCCGTCAGGCGAAGTGGGAACATCTGGGTAGTGCGTAAAGTGTCGACCCTAGTCAGACTTCGTGGATTGCGCAGGCCGACTAGGATCAAACTTTTCGCACTTGTTAATCAAGAACTGGTGATCATTACACTCCCTGTATAAGAATTTTTGAAATACGACCTACGGTTAACCTTTATTTGACGTGATCTCTTTTTCAAATATCTATTTTACAAAGTTCTCAGATGGTCTCTTTTCGTGTGAATTTAACCCTGAGTGCGGCGCGTTTTCAAGATTTTTTTTTAAGTTTTCTAAGCAGGATATCTCACGCGATTCAGTTAAAAATTGTAAGACCCGGCGCGATATATCCTAATTAAAATTCTTTGGTCGAGCTCGGTCGAGTTTGGGCAGGGAAATCAGGCGATCGAGTTGATCGAGTAGATCGGATCGGCAGTGGGAGCATAGCATTGCATTATACATGTTCGTGCGATTTTGAAAATATTAATAAATAAATGATACAAATAAAATTGATGATAATAATAACCATGAACAATTATTATACAGTAAATGATGCAATATTCACTGGGCCAGCTCGAAACCGACCCAGCTGCCCAAGTCAAAGTAAAGGGGTGAGAAACCTACAATCGCCTATTTGTTAAAACAATCTAGTATTTCGTTTTTACGAATTAGTATTTCGTTTTAACGAATTAGTATTTCGTTTTAACGAATTAGTATTTCTATTTAACAAATTAGTATTTCGTTAAAACGAATTAGTATTTCGTTAAAACGAATTAGTATTTCGTTTTAACGAATTAGTATTTCGTTAAAATGGATTAGTATTTTGATTTAACGAATTAGTAATTCGATTTAACGAATTAGTATTTCGTTTTATCGAAATACTATTTCGTTTTAACGAATTAGTATTTGGTTTTAACGAATTAGTATTTCATTAAAACGAATTAGTATTTAGATTTAACGAATTAGTATTTCGTCATAACAAATTAGTATTTCGTTAAAACGAATTAGTTTTTCGTTTTAACGAATTAGTTTTTTGTTTTAATGAATTAATATTTCGTTATAACGAATTGATATTTCGTAATAACGAATTAGTATTGCGTTAAAACGAATTGATATTTCGTAATAACGAATTAGTATTTCGTCATAACGAATTAATATTTCGTTAAAACGAATTAAAAAATGTAAGCAGAATGTCACTTACAGGGCTCCGTACCATTGTCATAGCGTTGGCTGTCACGCTTGTTTCTTCAGTGCGTGAGTATGTCCGTCTCTGTGTAACCTTTTTCTATAAAAGTAATGAGCCAAGATCAAAGTCATCTGTCAAGGTCAAAACTTGGCATTTATGATTAAAAACACATCTTGATTTATGATATACACCCTTTCTTGGCTCACCTGAACACTTCATCATATGATCTATTGTGATTAGCCTTTGTCCAGCATCTACAAGCATTGTTCTGAAATTACAGACTTCAGATCTGGAGATGTTAAAGCCAGTGGAGCGATACAGGCCCTCTTGGGCCTCTTGTTTCTTTTTAAGGCAAGACATTTTATTTCTTTCTATACGAGCTGAGTTAAGAAAGGTTAAGGACAAAGTTACACATTGAGAAAGGTGATATAGATTTCAGATTTTAATGTTTCATCAAAAATGTCCCGAAACCCTATGATGTTGGTACTCATTCGAATCGTCTCGTCGATATGGTTCAAATAAGTACCCACAACATAGGATCTTGTTGAGGAATCAAACATTTTCAGAACGATATTACTCACCTCTTATCTAGACATTTGATAAGGGCATATCGCAGGAAATTATATACCAAGTTCACCGACATTATGCAAATATAGTTGACTATTTAAATTATCTCTTTATTGCAAACTTCAAATTTTAATTTTATGTAATATTATCTGTTCACATCCAAGCTTAAAGATACAAATGAAATATAAAATCTATGAACAAGAGGGTCAACATGGCCCCTAAAGCTTTGGGTTCAAATATTAAAGATATGTTACATTTCAATAAAGACAAAAAAGACAAAAAAAAAAACCAACAACAACAACAAAAAAAACAACAACAAAAACACAAGCAAAAAAATCAAACACCAACAACCAAAAAAAAAAACCAAAACCAAAACCAAAAAAAAAAAAAAAAAAGCGCATAGGCCTAACATAAATGTTTTGTGTATATTGGTCAAGAACTAGGTTTGTCTTAAAGATATTACCTGGCATCCTACTTATAGACCCATAAAATATCATTAGGATTCAACCTGTAAGGCATCAACAAGACAAACATTTCTGGCAGGTTTTATAACGTTAACTCCAAATTTTAGCGTCAATATACGCAATAAACCAATTTTTGAATGGCTAAACTCTGTCTACACATATCACCAATATGAGTATATTAAAAAATTATTTGCGCTTTCATGGAGATATGAACCTAAAAAGCTAATCGCACTGTATGCATATGCGGATTGATACTTTCGTGTGACCAAGTGAAATTTAATAAAAAAAAAAAAAAAAACCCTGTTCTCTTCCTTCCTTATAACTTAATGCTATCAAGCAAAACAAAGCAAATATTTTACTAGTTTGATCAAAGTTTTACGGATCCGCTTTGTGTGCAAGCATACAAAATAATTGCGTGCTCAAAATTTTGTTCATGGGAGTAAAAAACAACATCAACAACACACTAACCCCACTACACACATACCCCGCCAATCAAATGCTTCAAACTTGGAGACAATCTAAAATTCAAATTATGCGTAAACATCACATCTAAAATGAAAACGCTACTAAATTGTTGACATCGAACCACAATTCACCACCGCAAAAAGTCTACCTTAAATAGGTTGTGCACAGCTGGGCAAAAAACGTTACGGTTTATCCATAACAGGTCGACAAAATTAAAAAACAACAAAAAGAAAAACGGCGACCATATGGTGCCAAGAGTGCTTCTTCATCCGAAATATGGCGTAGTCGTAAGGATTTTTTTCTACTCGTATTTCAATATTTCAAATCTTTCTCAGGTGTGGCATTTGGGACAGAATGTTCGCAGCAGAATCGAACCGACAACCTGTCAGGATGTTTACAGAAGATCAAAGATATCATGTACCAGACCGACCTCTTCTGGTTCGGCACGGATTACTCTACCAACTGTCCAGCAGGCCCGGCTGGGGGCATCACCTGCGCCAACCCACAACCTGGAGCCGGACTGAGTGTGGCCTCTAGAATCCTGCCAAGTGGATATAACGCCAGTTTACTTACCAAGTTTATTAAAGTAGAATTCACATCGGAACCAGGTAGATATCCACACGATAAATGGGTGGTCAAAAGTCAAATTTGTCTAAATAGGTACTCAGAAATCTAAACTTTGATCACCGATTATACTAAGTTGGTTTGTATGTACAAATTTGGCCTTTGACTACTCACTATAACTTGTACATCTATAAACGATATTAAAAAAACGAAGACATCTCGAAATTAAGCAAAATAAACGTAAAAATAATTTGAAGAAGAAATAACCACAACAACAACACCCCCCACGAAATCGGATCGATCTATCAGATATTTCAGCCGAAAAAATGAAAATGAGCTGAGGTAGAATGGTCCTAATTTAATTGACAGATACTCAATGTCAATTAAAATCCATTCACCAATCAAATGATTCATTAAGACGGAAATGAGTGGTAGCCTCCATCATTTATGTCCAGCGTTTTGTTGGACTGGATTCTTAAAACGGCTTATTGAAGTTGTAGTTATGACATTTCGGTCGCCAACGCACAATCTGCTTTCGTGGCTTATTTCCGACAATATATGTTAACTATTCGATTGATATCTCAGTCGAACTTCCATGTTGGAGGTCTGTGGGCGTGGTCAGCGATCCGTTAAAACTAACCTAGATTTTAAAAATAGACTTTTGTCAGCCTTCGTAGACCCCGCAGACTGAAATAGGTGGGTACTCTTTGCTCTTACAGCAGTGTCCATTTTCGCTAGATTACTCACATTAAAGAACAAATTAACGATAACAACAAAACAACAACAGCAGCAGCACAAGTTACAACAACAACAACAACCCTTTACCAGATCGCAAAATTTTAGACGGGTTCTTATTCAAAGAAATTATTGACGACAAATTTTAGTTGATGAGATTAAAAAATCCCAAAAAACTATTCGTAGTATTTGGTAGAAAACATTCTGGAAAACAAAGAAATTGCTTAAAACAAGTAATTTCTTTTTTTCCACAACGTTTTCCTCTAATTTTTCCTGAGGATTGTTGTATGGAAATGCGAAAATAGTTATTAATTAAACCAGAACCCTTTTCATGAAAATTACGTCTTTTCAAGGTCAATATACAGGATGTGGAAACACGTTCACAAGCACAGAGACGTTAACGTATGATATCGATCCGTCTTCGTCACAGATTCTAACTCCATGGTATGTTCGTCAAACACCGCAAATGACGTGGGACGCCGTAGATGGAGAGTATTATTCGATTTACGTCTATGACGTCGGCAATCTGATCACGCACGGCATTTATATCAACATACAGGGGAACAATATTCCAACCAGTGGCGAAAACGTAAGTGTGACATATGCCAAAAACCGACTCTTACGTCGATTTTCAACGAATACATTCTGTACGCTATGAGACTTGCAGCTCTATTTAAACAACAACAACAACAACACCATAATGAAATGATAATAAGAAAAATGTTTTCCATCTTCAATACAACCTTCATATAATCCTTGTCTAAGAGATAAGTTCAACATATTAACCTTTTCTTCTTCTATTCCTGGTATTTACGTTCCTGTGATTTTATAATTTGGAAACATTGTAGAAAAAGAAGAAATTGCTTGTAACAATATTTTCTACCCTACTGGATGATTATTTTTCTAATTAAATACTATTTAAATTTGCGTCTGCCAAACCTTTGAATTTGGACAGTTCTAAAACTTTGCAAAACATGAAAGGGTTAACAAGCAGGCGGATGACCACGGTTGATTAAAACGAATAAGGCATTTTCAGGAGAGAACTAAACTTATAAATCCGTTTTAATTTGGATATGATATGCTTACTCTAGTTTTCTTAGACATCTTTCATCACTGTACAGTTGAGAGAATGTAGAAAACGTTTGACACCGACCTGTATAATGACGTTTGGCGACCAATATCATAACTACAGTTTTATTTTAAATTGTAGTTACGATATTTTTGTCGTCAAAGATGACTTAAGTTAGAGGGAAGATTTGAGTACTCTATGAAAATTATCTCTCCAAGGCTTTAGCGTGACACTGCCTGTTCCATCTGTCTCACAGGTGATTGACGCGTACCATGGTCCACTGCGGTCAACGTTAGCCAACAATCCATACAGCTTCATGCTGTTTAAACAGAGCGGATATTTAGACCCGATACTAGCTATGGAATGGTACAACGCGTCACATGTTGGAATGGCATCTACAAGCCATATACCAGGATTTATGTCATTGCTGAACATGACAGGTATGATATGCTTATTTATAACATGACCTTTTGTCCGAAAGTGATATAAATATTTTGAATATTTTCCATATTACACGGTTGATATTTTAAGAGTATAAATATCTAGGCAAAAGAATTCGAAGACTATGGTAACGCCTTTTCATCACCGCATTTAATGACTTCATTTTACAGCGTTTTGACTCGACCATAGCGAATTAGAAGCGCGTCAGACTACTTATCACGGGGTCCCGGGTTCGATCTCTGGTTGCAGCAAATATCCTATTTTTTGAATTTCTAGTGACCTTTTTGCAAAAATGAAGGTTATATGATTAATAGAATGACACCTCCGTGTTCATAAAATTCCGAATTTATTAAACGAGTCACATGAAAGAGATAAAAACTCGGCATAGACTCGTTTTTTATCTATTTATGAATGACTCGTTTAATAAATTCGGTATTTTGTGATCACTTCAATATCCTCTATGTATCACGTTTTACCGGTTTGTCCAGTAGATTCATAGTCAATATCTGAAAAAGAAATACTTAAGCCCCCCTATGCTTAATAAATTTGGTCATGACACGAAAAACAAAGTAGATACGAAAATATTGCCAAATTTATCTATCATGTGTTTGAAAAACGTAAAGTCGTATCAGAAAAGTTATATTAGTTTCATCAGTTTTGATGTATTCAAAACTAAAAAAAACTGTATTTAAAGTTGTCAACAGATGAATTGCTAAACATAGAGCAGTTTTATTGAAACACTTGTCGTACAAAGAATTGAACAATCGCGTCTGTCAATTAAATAAACAGTCGACCAATGAAACCATTTATTTAGAATTGTAGTTCAGTTTGGACTCCAACATTGGCCACAATATTGGTGAATCATTTTTGTTGGTTTGGCGACTTTGATGGCGTAACTACATCTTAAGCTGTAGTTGCAACGTATAGGTCGTACAGCTATACAGCCATTCTTCTTATTTGTAAAATGCTACTGGCCATAAATGCTGCAAAATAACGCCGTTAAAATCGAAGCGGAGCCTAATTTCGGAGTCAATCGGCGGGGCAAAAGGAGTTAATGGGCGGGGCCAGCGATTGACCAATTGTTAAACATGTACATGTATATGTAAAGGCCTGAGGTCAATTAATGGCCCCGCCCACTGTCTCCACTTGCAATGCCAACTGACTCTAACAGGAAGTTCCACTTCGATATCAAAAGGCGTTATTTTGCAAAACTTATGATCAGTAACATGAAAATAATAATAATAATAATAATTAAATGATTTGTTGGCGACTCAAACGTCGTACCTACAGCTTTTTCGAGTAGAGGTTACGGCGTTTAAGTCGCCAAATCAACTTAAATACCTCACCCATACCTTCCTCAGATGAGTCAAGCCTTATTTTCTTTTTCCAGGTCCAATAGCTGTTAATTGGATAGTGGTTACAGGGGACGAGTATGCAGCTCAGACTATGTATACCTTCGGAATCCTTGTTAACTGTCCTCTTTACATTTCCAAAGGTAGGCGATGGAACCAATGTGACATTTTTGACTCGTTACGCGAAATGGACCATCCGAGAAAAAGAGATGGCACCAAGAAGAGTTTGACCACAGATTGAATTTCAAAAATTAAAATACAATACGATAGAATGATTTTTCTATATTCAGCATATATTTTCACAGCAAAACGTTTCGACACTTGTATTGGGCCACTTTTGATTAACCGATCATAGCAGAGAGATCGTGACCCTACATGTATATTCAACGTTAGCTTTTAATTGTCATTTTCTATTTGTCATGAAACCCTAAACCAAACCTCGTCTCCACATGTCCTTAGTTTTTGAATGGGTCGTAAAGGATCATACATCATTTCAAAATGATGGAGACCTAATTTCAAAGTAAAACCATATACATTAAGCAACATGTATTTTCAATTTGAGTATGTTATCATAGCGGTCCTCAGAATTATATAAGAAACGCCACATCTGCAATTAATCAGCCTCGAAGTGTGCTTCTAAGTTCCACCAGGATACCATTTAGCAATGTTTATCAAGTCTCGTTATTGTAAAGTGACAGCCAGTGACAAAGAATTGCTATATTTCAATGTTGGAGGTACGTTAAAGTATGTTCAGTATGGACCAATTTCTACGCACAATCTTCTCTATTCCACAACCAGACGATAAAATATAGACTGGTACAAATTGAAAGAGACAACAGGCGACATTTCAAAATCAAATCGAACTACAAGTAAGCTTCAAAAACTTTGTTGCAATGGAGAAATTACTGCTATCTATTTTTCTCACTGCCTTAAAAGCGGGATTAGTTTTAGTTTTAGTTAAGTATTCTCAATCTTTTCCCCAGCTCTTGATATGAAGCCACGCCCATTTCTTCCCAGCCAATCAGAATTGACAGTTGTGATGGAGGTCACTTTCAACGTAGAAGAGCTGTCATATTCCACCTGCTGCAATAACTACACAGAACAGTTGGTATATTTTCTGTCAATGAAATTATATTCGCGGAATTAAGGTACGAAAATCCCGTCTCCATTATGATCTGCCGCCGTCATAGTGCAGTCGGTAGCGCGTTGGACTCCTAATCTTCAATCATGAGATGTCATAGGTTCGATCCCCGGCGGCGGCATATATTTTCCGACATTTGTCTCTCACAAATGGGTGGATAATCGTAAAATAGCAGCTGGAGGCTAGGAAAGGATGTAGTGGTAGTACTGTATCGAGAAATACCAGGAATCCATTGTTAGGTGCTGCAGCTGCCGCGATATGACTGAAATACTGTCAAAAAGCGGCGTTAAACCCCAATCAAACAATCAGTCCATTATAATCTTTTATGTCATCTAATTCAAGCTGTTCTATAAAGACGTGTGTTGAAATGTCTTACCCAAGTGACCAGTGGTATGGCCAGGGTTCGAACCCGAAACCCTCAATTTCTCATACCATCACCTGTACCAGGCTGTGACTATGGAATGTCTTTACCAAGTGACCATTGGTGTGGCAAGGGTTCGAACCCGAAACCTTCAAATTCCCCCAGATTATGAGTCCTCCACCCTAACCACCGAGCCATGCGGGACCCAAGAAATATTATTTAACCGTGTACAGACGGTTGATTGCTGGTCAATTTTGGAAATTATGAGCAAGTTTGGGCTCAATTTTTGTTGCCTAACAAATCTATAGCTAGTGTAATAGTTGAACAAACGATTGTACATAATGTTTAATCTTTCTCTGATTACAGACAGAGAACAAAGACTTTGAATCCAATCGGGAATGAACTCCTTCCGACCTCGACTGCTAGAAGTGGTATGCGCCAATCCATTACCATGGAGAAAATGGGCATTTATGCCCTACGTAATAACTTTGCTGGTAAGTAATGAATCAGTCAAGCAAATTATAATTTATTTGCAAAGAACAAGAAATTTGATGATGTTGGTGCAAGTATTTTAACAGTTTAACTCTTGCCCACTCAATGACGCTTTTAGATGCCCCTAAGAAAAATAGCCTTTGAAAACATTGTGGAAAATGAAGAAATTGCTTCTTACAAGCAATTTCTTCAATTGAAGAAATTGCTTCTTACAAGCAATTTCTTCATTATCCACAATATTTTCTACCCTAAGGGTAAAAAATCCTAAATTTCATAAGCTTTGATTTGTCATCTGCAACTCCTTTCAATTTGGACCAGTCTTAAATGTTTCCGTCTGGTAAAGGGTTAACCCATTCCAACAAAATTTTAGACCAGTTCAACTTCAGAGTAGTTGCAGATGAAAATATAAAAATGACTTAACATTTAAAACCTTTAACTTTTAGGGTAGAAAACATTGTGGACAATGAAGAAATTGCTTGTAACAAGCAAATTCTTCATTGTCCACAATGTTTTCCAAAGCTTTCATATAGAGGGGTGTTTAAAAGCGTCACTGTTTGGAAATGGGTAAAGCTATATATAAAGGCCCACGTTAGTATTGACATGCTTTCTCTGGCTGCATGAACGGTACCAAGCCTAGGTTCAGAGAATTTTCTATTAGGACATATCCTCATATCCTTGGACGCAGATCTGATTTAAAACTTAACCCATTACTAAACGGCAATATTTTAGACTAGTCCAAATTGAAAGTAGATACAGACAACATTTCAAGGTTTATGGCAGTTTAGATTTTTTCAACTTTCTGGGTTGAAAACATTGTGTAGAATGAAGAAATTGCTTGATTCAGGCAATTTCATCATTATACACAATGTTTTCCTGTGTAGGAATGGGTTAAAGTTTGACTTATAGGGGGGCTCTTACATAATAAATGTATTCCTTCCATAGAACTTAAAGTATGCTCAACACCGCGACGAATAACATCGCTCTCTATAGCCCCTTTGACCCCTTTTAGGGCATTATCCTAATCGTAGGGGTTTTAATTTGTGAATAACATTTTTCCAACCATTGTTTTACTCTTTACTTTTTTTCTCAAAATTTTAGACTTGTCCAATTTCAAATGAGTAGCAGATGACATTTTAATGTAAGTTCATTTGAAAATGGTAACTAGCCTTTATGAAAGAAATTATTGTGGATAGAGAAAAAATGATACGCACAAGTAATTACTTTTTCCCCACAATGTTTAATTACACAGGGACATAAAAATTAGGGATTGTACCGGAAAGGGTTAAATCTTGTTCTCTTTTATTAATTTCGGTACTGTTTAACTTACTATGGTATTTATATGTTTTGAGTAGTAAAATCATTGATTTACAAGAGATGTTTGCCTTAATATTTAAATGTAGATAATGATAATATTATTGATAATAATAAAGAAAAATCTGTCGTATATGATTAAAATTTTGTAATTTTCACCGATTTTTTAAAAATTTTCATGTGTATTGTACACTTCAAACTATGTTGACGAGAAAGATTAAGAAAAAAAGGGAATCACCGTGCAAGCTTTACAGAAACGTGTATATTTTGCGATATCGAATATGTTGATCATTTTTTGATTACTCTCAAATTCAACGGTCATACATACACTCGAAACACATTTTGTATTACTAATATGTTGTTATTTTGAAAAATAGCAAGTGTAGCCTAAATGTGTTTTGGTTAGAGATAACCAATTACAAGACTACAAAATTCTAGACTGGTCAAAGATGAAAGGAGTTACAGACGACGTTTTAATGTTTATTAAATATAACATTTTCCTTCAACTTTCTAGGTAGGAAAATATTGTGGAAAATGAAGAAATTTCTTGTTACAAGCAATTTCTTTATTTTGTACAATTTTTCCCCCAATTGTTTTTTTTCTTGGGAGGCTTCAAAAAGCGTCATTGTGTGGGAATGGGTTCACCAAGGAGCGACGACAGAGAAGTAAGGAGTCTTCGTTCGTCTTCCTGTAAATAACATTATGATTTAACGACATCACCTGATAATGGGATCGTTTCAAAAATACAAACAGACGCACCTCACTATCATTATTTCGATTGAAATATAATTTTATCTGGTGAGAATGGGATAAAAGCAGGTAACAATTAGAAAGAAATAGCGTAAGAAGTTTTCTCTAGCTTGTCGAATTCGGCTCTGTTATTAATTTTGCGCAAAGCGATTATGCGAAACTGAAATCATACAAACATCCTTGAATTCGTGTACAAATAACTACCGAACTGCAAATTCCGACAGTACTTCTGAAAAACGCAACTTATATAATTTTGAATGGCGTAGTAACATAAGTGTATGACGTAAAGACGTCCAAATGCTTGCATTTTTCCCTTCTTTTTTATTCACTATCATCAATTTATAATAGTGTTTTGAACATAGAAATGCTTTTCATCGTGCGTTCGAGATGTTTATAATCACGATGGCCTTCGACCCTGACGTTCCAAATGCTGCTGTCCGTATCGAAAGCCATCTACTACTTTCTAGAATGCAGACAGTTGATTTGTCGAGACTGCATTAATCTGAGGATAGAAGGCGTAGATGGAACAGGTTCACCAGTCTAACAGATGATCTAGTATCGGCGAGATGTGCATAATGGTCGCTTTTGACTCCGACCTCCTAAATGCTGTTGTCAGTAACGGAAAAGTACCACAGCTCATCAAATGCAGACAGATAATATATTATCTTTATGTATATTGTTCTAGTTGAGATGTTCACAATGATTGCCTTTGATCCGCTGCTGTCGGTAATGAAAGCCATCCAAAAACTACAGCAAATGCAGACAGATGATATGTTATTTATTTATATATTTTTTCAGGCGAGATGTTCACAATGATCGCCTTTGATCCTGATGTTCCAATTGCTGCTGCCGCTAACGAAAGCCATCCACTACTACATCAAATGCAGATAAATATCATGGGGAACAATTTTACTTCCGGTGCGTAATCACCTTTTCCAAATTCTGATTATCCTGTTGTCCATCCAATTAAACCAGTCCCAGTCGATAAAGTATAGAAGAGTGTAATATGAAGTAATTGAAAAAAAATAATATCTCCTAGTACAGATAGTATTGTGTTGCAATTTCGACTTAGCTACTATGTTCCTTTGTGAATAAAGCACCCCCCTAAAAAAAACACAAAAAACACACACTCTAAAAACAACAACTAAAAACAACTCATAAAACAAACACCCCCCCCCAAACACACACACACACACACACACACACACACACACACACACACACACACACACACACACACCAAAAAAAATCACCAACATGCAAACAAAAACGACACAAGCACAAGCAACAACAACATTAACAACGACACCCTCCTCCACACACACAAATCACACACGCACGAAAACCAGAAACAAAAAACCACTAAGGTCATGAAAAATAGTGGTAATGGGTCAATGCAAACTTTCTATAAATAGCTCCTAATGGATATCAATCTATTTGACCTACTGTGCAAGCGTTGAATACTTAGATATAATACGCGTAATATTACGCTTGTGTAAAACTATGCTTATGGTCTATAAGCTAAAGTAACGCTAAAGTAAGCTAAAGTAATGTAATGTTTCCCGGAATATTATAAATTGATAAAATACAAGATTTTTATTAATCAGCTGCTAAGATTCGTATTAATAAAATGAGTGTCAAATTTGTTTTCATAAAATAAGGAATTAATTAGATTTTTCATCTTTTTTCAGATACAAATTCGACAAAGCCTCGTTGAAAAAAAATATCTGTTTTTAGATGACTCATTTAATAAATCTGTATTTCAAAAAATTAGGTCATATCATAATAGAACATAAGCTGTAATATTTACAGAGTTTTTCAACTTGTCATGCATGTAAAGAAGTCGACATTGACTCGTTTTTATCTGTTCATACAAAACTCGTTTTGAAAATTCGGTATTCCGTGACGTCTCTTTTTATTGTTTTCTTACTCTTTTACGAGTTTGTCTCTCTGTTTATTAGGAGAGGAAGTGATCCCCTGGAATGGTCCCTATCCCCCTAACGACGAACCCCATTATTACTACTTCCTGTTGTACAAACACACGGTACCCGTCAACAGAACGCTAATGTTATCGTATGCTGGGAACTGTAATAGTCGGCTGACTGGGAGGTAAGTAAATAAGACATCATTCATTTAAAAATTGGTATCAAAACTTATTACGAACAATTGACTACATCATACATAATAACAGACGTTTATGCTTAACAAAACTATGGCTTTCATAAGCATTTCAAGACTTCAGATTTGACTGGCTTATTTGGAAATATTTTGAAGCAGGGGTACGGGCGGGGCCTTTTGGTTTTCTTAGTTGGTATATACAGATCAGTATACAATAATGAGTTGTTTTCTATTCTCGTCTTTTGGAGTGTTAGGGAGTTGGGGTGGAGGAACTGATCCTTTGTGCCTGCAAACACTTTTTAGTTGGCGAAGCAATATACATGTATAATCAAGTAATCTTTATTCAAGCTGTAGTTACGAATTTTTTCACGCCCAACTATGATATAATTATGATTTTAGGTGTTTATACGACATAAATTCAGCCATTAGAGACAATGGTTTCGTGTTGGTTGGAGCAAATTGGTTTAGATCCGTTAGAGACTCGTATGTGATCTACAGAAATATCCAAAGTGATCCGAATTCCTTTGACACCCAGTGTTCAGGGCAGCCAGGCTACACCTGGGGATGTAAGTTATTAAACCCAAGTCGTCGTTGGGCGTGCAATATGTCTTATCAACAGATTAGATAAAGTTGTAGTTACAACATTTTGCTCTCCCAACGACAAAATATTCTTATTGCTTAGTGACATTGTAAATATTTTGCAATTAATGTTTCATCGTTGCATTTATTATACCTCGTTGATTTCTAGTATAAAGTTAGGATTAGCGCTTCATTGACTTCCGCTTCATGGTTTTTTTCAGGTTTAATGGCCAATAGGCGGATCACTAACCCCGCCTCTTGAGTCCGCTGGCCACACCCACTGACTCCGACAGGAAGTTTCTTTTAAATATTGACATAAAAACAACCAACCAACCAGCCAGCCAACAAACCAACCAACCAACATACAAAAAAACAAACAAACAAACAACAACACCCCCCCCCCCCAAAAAAAAAAACAAAACAAAACACACACACAAAACAAACACCCCCCCCCCCAAAAAAAAAGAAAAAGCATAAACAAAACAACAAAACAACAACAAAAACAAAAAAAGAAACCCCCCAAACACACACACACAAAAAACAAAAACAGAAACCCCCCCACAAAACAACAACAACCAAACAAAAAAAAACATCGTTTAATTGTCTTGCTACATTTATAGACGATACATTTAAAAAAGGCACCGTTTAATATCCAAGTAGACCTTCCTGTCTGTGTAAATTGACATGGCTAGCGGAATAACTTGGCGTGGTCAGCGGAGTCAGCGGGCGGGGCAAGCGATCCGTCAAATTAAAACCATACGTATAGAAAATACATAAATACTCCTGAGAAATATATTGTTAAAATAAGCAAATATTAAAAGTTTACGACAATGATTTTAGGGAACTACTTTGTGAGCAAGAGTAAAATAATTTCGTATTCGTTCTTTCACATAGTTTTAAAGGTTTGGTTTTCAGCCAATTCACCCATTTGGAAACAACTAAAATCAAAATAAATTAAATTCAGTACTACACCCATAATTAAGTTTTACACGTATCTCTTCCCTAGGTGAAGTATTCACAGGAGAATGCTCGCAGCGGAATCGAGTCAACAACTTAGCCGACTGTTTAATGAAGATCAAAAAAATCATGTATCTGCCAAACGTCTTCTGGTTCGGTACGGACTACGCCACTGACTGCCCGAACGGCCCAACTGGTGGAATAACCTGCGCGAACCCACAACCCGGGGCTGGGCTTAGTGTGGCCACTAGAATTCTATCAGGGGGTTATGATGATAGTTTACTGACCAAATTCTTAACTGTTAAATTCACTTCTGATCCAGGTAAACACGTTTTCATCACATTTAAATTTCAGAATTAACACATCGCTGGTCCCGCCCACTAACCTCCGTCAGGAAGCTCATCGTCGATACTTAACGGCCAGTAACACGTAAAAAAATAAAATGGTTGGTTGGCGGCCTAAACATCGTCACTGCAGCTTAAAAAAAGTTATGGTTACAACGTTTAAGTCTCCAAACCAATTAAAATGATTCACATCACTGTTGGTCAATGTCGGAGTTCAAAGCTCACTTCTAAAGGAATGATTTGATTGATCGATTGATTATATAGAGGATAATCGTTTGTTTCAGTGTAAGATCGATTGATATTTCATTGAGTGAACAACAAAAGCTTTATTTTCACGAGTGGCTAAGCCACGATGCAAAGATTTGCCAAAATGCGAAAATCATATGACAAATTTTCTTAAAGCGCGTCACTTTGCACGTGACTGCTATGCAACGCTTATGATGACGTCACTTTTTTGGCTCTGCTTAGATAACGTCAGATAGGGTGAAATGAACGAGAGCGGGGCATAATTTTTTGCTAATTTCACTGGATAGGCGGTGAGTCAAATGATAATCTACCGTTATTTCTCGATAATCCACCCGAAAGCATTAAAGAATGCTTGTTATCCTTCAATTTGGTTAGGTAAAATTTTCGCTTAAAGTATTTCATCTAAGATTTTTAAAAGCTTCTTGGCTAAAATTAGCGAGAGAAAAAGTTATAGTGACAAACTGAATGTTTTGCCAAATTATTTAAAAGTTTCCTCTACGATGATTTTTTTTTCTCGCGAATAAATGGACGCCGATTATGGCTGACATTTATATTAGGAATTTTGTTAGTTTGGCGACTTAGACATCATAGCAACAGCTATTTCTAATGCATTCGTATTGGGATTGTCATTGGCTCTGTGACCATGTGCCCCTAACATTGAATCCTATCGTAATCAAAGGACTGAAAGTCCTAAGAGCGGTTTTGCTGGTTTATCAGTAACCGCGCTCAATAATGCGAGCATATTTCATCGTACATGTAAATCGTGCACCTAAGTAGGAGGAGCAGCTGGCGGCTCGATAAGGATGTAGTGGTAGTATTGGTGTGTGATGTACCAGGAATCCATGGTAAGAAGCTCCAGCCGCCCCGATATAACTGAAATTCTATTAAAAGTTGCGTAAAACCCTATTCAATCAATCATGACCCGTTACTGTTTACCGAAATCGCTATTTTGACTTAATCGCAACGTTTTCTTCTTAAGTGCGTGAAAATTTGTGGTTGTGTGGTAAAAGGTTAAATGATAAAAGGTAAAAAAATCAAAGCTAACATTCAATGAGCGTATTATTATCACAATTGAAGTAGTAACATGTCCGTTTCAAAGATTTAGTCGAATTCGAGAGGTAAAAGGTGTTTTATTCGATGGGGTTAATGGGCGCCCTGCCAGGTCAATACACCAGCAGACATTTTACATGTATTCGCTAACTCCACTAACCACTGGCCTAGATTCTATCTTGAAAGGCGAGGAAATTATTTCTCTCATTTTGACAATTCATTAGACAATTTACCAAGGATATTTTAAGTTTTAAACCATTTTCCTGGATATTCATGACTAAAAGGAGGCTGTTGGCATTCAGCAAGTAAGTTATTTTCTTCATCAGCGATGAAACAAAATGGAGGCGATCACATAGATTTCACTTCACGTTTATGAGCATGGGTGGAAATGTGCGAGAACTTGTTTCCGGTTGATCGATATGAAATACCGGTTTTTCCTAAAAAAAAAAAAAAAAAAAACGCTAAAAATCACCCCAGATGGTGAGCTATTTTGTCCGCGTACAAATTTTGTTTGTATTTACCAAGCACCTGAAAGCTTTAATAACCTTTAGTTTCAGTTTCCAAACCAACAAAATTGCTTATATAAATGTCAATTAATGTTGGAGTTCAAAATTTGCCTCCTGTCTAAATTAATGATTTGAATGGTATTGCGTTTTGTTTTTTTGTTTTTTTCCATTGACAACCGCGATTCGTCAATTTTGTTCCGCATGAACACTTTATGAACCTTGATTTTTTTCTTTCTTTTTATTATTAAAACGTTATCTTTTTAGGTCAATATACTGGTTGTAGAAACACGTTTACGAGTACACAGACTGTAATGTACGATATTGACCCGTCTTCGTCACAGGTCGTTACTCCGTGGTACGTACGTCACACACCGGAAATGACGTGGGATTCCGTGGACGGAGAATACTATTCCATTTACGTTTATGATACCGGAAATTTGATAACGCACGCAGTGTATATAAACATACAGGGGAACAATATTCCAACAAGTGGTGAAAACGTAAGCTTGCCTTTTTTTAAATCTATGCATTCTACCCAAGGTTGACACTAGTTATAAAAGTAAAATACCGAATACTCTACGGTGAAACGTTAAACAACAACCACCACCACGACCACCTTTCGCTAACCATCATCAATTACAAATACATACATCGATGGTTCAGCGCGAAACAGTTGTAACTGCCTATAAACATATAGGCAGTTACAACTGTTTCGCGCTGAACCATCGACATCTGAATATTTATCCCGCTGATTTTCATATTCGTCTCAAGCATGCTGGAGACTGGCGCAAAGTCGCATTCACACTTATTAGAAGTGAGAGCCCTTCCCTCAAGTTTTTGTCCATTAAAACGCAAATATCGTGTTGTTCATCCAAAATGAAGATAAATTTATCCTCGTCATATTTAAGAAACCCCGTTCGGATCAGCTCTTGAACAGAATTTCATTATAAATTCAATTTCCTACTCCTTACTTTGAAACACCGTAGTTCATCGGATGAAGTCGACTTTGTTCGTGTAATGCCGGTAAATTGATACTTCATCGAAATCCACAAACAAGACAATTTTTGGTTCAATCGCCAGATAACTTGTTTAGCCGATTTATTGTGGTTCCATTCGGGGTTTACTTCCTTGGTGTCTCGTAATGCTAAATATTATGCTTCGTTTCTTTCTTTCTATTTCAAGTTAAGAGCAGTTGTTTTATCACAAAAGCAGCTCAATCCCCTTCTTTCAATTAACTGAAAGCATTACAGTTAGAAATCTTTCTTCTATAATCTGTGCAAGAGCCGCTTATGAAGCACTGACTGCACTAGTTGTGTGTCAATATTTCTTTTGAAAATTTATTTCATAAACAACTCTATCTTTAAACGAAGAAACAGGTGGGAAAAAGTAAGATCAGACTGCACTTATGTGCAGACTGATCTTTGTCTATACTTCCTCCTAAAACAAGAATATTCCTAGGTTAGATTAACAAGGTTAAATTTGAACAAAGAAATATCCTCTATTTTGTAACGTTCTAGGTGATTGACGCGTACCATGGTCCACTGCGGTCAACGTTAGCCTATAATCCATACACCTTCATGCTGTTTAAACAGAGCGGATATTTAGACCCGATACTAGCTATGGAATGGTACAACGCGTCACATGTTGGAATGGCATCTACAAGCCATATTCCAGGATTTATGTCATTGCTGAAAATGACAGGTACACTGGGGTTTTTTTTGGGGGGGGGGGGTGTTTGTTTTTTTGTTTTCCGCCATACTCACTCCAGCTACACATTTGACAAACTTTCATGTTTGACCGTGTATCATCTTCGTTAGTCAAGGACGACTCTCACTTGGCGCCTATTAGACAAGCATCCGTTGCTATCGGAGATGGGTAAATGATAATTTCAATCAAAGTACTGAAAGTATGGCAAGCTAGCAAAGCATTTTTAAGTAATATTTTTGTCAAAGGTTATTATGATAAATAAACGAGATTAAAGTAGCCCCGTTACAACATGACAAAATCTTAGACTGCTTTAAATTTTAAATAAGTTTTACGATGATATTTTCAAGTTGGTTGAATTTGGAAAATCTTTTCCTTGCATGGTAGATAGCATTATTCACATTGAAAAAATTGCTAGTTACAAGCAATTTCTTCATTGTACACAATGTTTTCCAAAACCCATTTTTTGAGATGCTTAATTAGTATGCTTTTGCCTGCAAGTTCATCGTCTATTTTTAGCTCACTAGAACCTATCGTGTTCAAATGAGTCTGATCAGAATCTTCAGTATATACATTGCTTTTTATTGCCACATGAATTAACTATATTCAATTGTAGAGAACTCCTTTAAAAGCATGCTTTTTCACCCATTTTCACCCAATCCCGCTTTTTAAGCATAACAAGAAAAAAACTTTAGAAAACATTGTGGACAAATAAGTACCCTACCATAAATTCGCAAAATTTTTGACAACGCTTTTATTAAGATAAACAGTATAGGACCGACGTATTGTTGGTAGGTAACCAGAAGGTCGTAAATACAATCTTAATAAAGCTGTATTTCCGACATTTTGTTCACTAAAAGCCATTTAAATTTTAAATGGTGTAAAAAATCCGCCAAGATTCAACCGTTGCCAACTGAATCGTGCTAACAGTCTACGGATTCCAGGATTTAAGGAACAATGTATACGGTGCTAAAAGTTCCGAATTCAGTTACTGAATCATTTGTTAACCCTTGCAATGTTGAATAAAATCCTATACAAAAATTTCATAACAATCAAAGGGCTGAAAGCACAGAAATCAATAAATTTGGCCAAATAACAATTTTGAAAATTTACAGGCAGATGGTGTAGACAAAGATCAGACTGCACATATGCGCAGTCTGTTTTTTATCTAGACCTCCTGCCAAAACAGGAATATTCCGGGCTCAGCATGACATGGGTTACCAGAACTTTCATTTCCAGGTCCAATCGCTGTTAACTGGATATTGGCCACAGGTGACGAATATGCAGCTCAAACAATGTATTCCAGGGGAATAGTAGTGACGTGTCCGATCTTCATTGGAAGAGGTAGGCTTGAAGGCTATCGTAACTGCGGGTTGCTTTATACCAACTCAGCTCTGAGTTTTAAGCTTATTATTTTAACCCTCTCCTGTTGTCAAAATTTTAGACCTGTCCAAATTCAAAGATTTTGCAGACGACAATTCAAAGTCGGTATCATTTGAAAAACGATCATTCATTAGGATAGAAAACTATGTGGAAAAAAGAAGAAACTGCTTGTTACAAGCAATTTCTTCTATTTCCACAATATTTTCTCATGTATAAAACACAGGGACGTAAAAACCAGACAGAACCTTGACAGAAAAGGGTTATCCTAGGTTCATTTTTCTATCTGTCTGGCTATGCGGCTGTCTTTGCGCCGAAAAGCTAACTGGATATTCTTTCTCTGTTACTCTTGAAGATAGGAAGCTCTTACATAGTGTGTATATTACTTTTGTAAATATTATCCGTATATGTAAATATGACAATGTCAAGGTCATCTATTAAATGACAAATTTGACGACCATTCCTGTGTTATCATCCCTTTGTCCTGTAACCATTAAATCAGAGGTATGCCAAATTGTACATTGGTCCTTTCACTTCATTACTTTTGTTTTTATCCTTGTTAAGTATGGGGAAGTTGTAATTTTTTTATTTGCTTTTTCCAGTTTAATTGTAAATACAAATCTCTCGTTTGTGTTAGTTTATGGTTCAATAATAACGTAGAAATGTTTTTTTTTCAAGGTGAAACGAACATTTCAAGCTCTAAAGTTTGCATTATACAACTGACCTTAATACCAGACAGTTCAAATAGACCAAGGATAAAGTCAAAGTAAAACACTGATAGGGACCAATGTATTCCTGGAGAGTATTCAAGAAAGATAACCCAAGAATTTCCCTCATTGCCGTCGGATGTAGGGCAATAGTGTTACACGAACAAATCATGTTTGTTTTAGAAACCCTTTAACATTTATATTTACAAAACGTCTTACATACAGGACATTTTGATTAAGGAAGATCGCTAGCGTTTGACAATAACATTGAGATTTGCGCCATGACTTTGTAAGAGTTAGTTTAGTAGGAGCCTGATAAGAAAACGACAAAAAGGGGGCTACCGGCTTACGAAAAGGATAACATTTCTTCAAGAATATCCTTATTTCATGCCAATCAGAATGAAAGTGCATCAACTAATTACATTAGAATAAGTATAAAATACAAACATCTAGGAGCAAATTTTCGCTCTTTCTATATGTGACCCGTTCAATTAAGGGAAACGAAATGAAGTTACAATTTAGCGACTATATTTCCTAGAAATCAGCGTCAATTATTTTTGGCAAAAATGGTATTTTATCGAAAAAATGCAAGAAAAAAAAGAAGCAAAATTAGAGTATTTTTTCCTAAAATAAAAGTCTATAACATTCAGAATATTTTGAATTGTCACTGGCTTTTGGAGAAATATTCATGGAGGTCAGAAAGTGCAAGCTTCAGTCTGATAATTTGAAATTAAACAAACATGACATGGAACTTGAGATGAGGAACATCTATTTAAGCTCTGGATATGAAGCCACGCCCATTTCTACCGCGCCAATCAGAATTGACCGTCTTAATGGATGTTACCTTCCATGTTGATGAGCTAACATATACCACATGCTGCAGAAGTTATAGTGAACGGTAATGTTTTTTTTTTGTTTGTTCAAATTGTTTGAAAACTGCTAAAATATGATGAAGGGAACAAAGTCCAACCTAGACAGACCCATAGCCTTGGTACAATTTCTTTTTTCTATATAAACCCTCCCCACTTGCTCCTCGGTTTTTGACGCGTTATGATAGAAAAAGAAAAAAAAAATTAAAAAAAAAAAAAAAAAAAAAAAAAAAATGAGAAAAGAGAAATTTATCGTTTATTCTTTCCGTTATGTTTTTTTCTTTAAAATATGTATTTTCTTCAGTAATCCCAAACGTTTCAGTGTCGTGGGACTCCTTTAATTTTGGACCAGACCAAAATGGGCTGCCCGGGCATTAGGTTAATCTATGGCAATAGACGGCAATTATTCAGGCGTTAATCTTCTCCTGTACAATCCCTGCTTTTACGTCCCAGTGATTTTATATCAAGCAATTTCTTCTTTTTCCACAATATTTTCTACTGGATTATTATTTTTTGAATTAAACACACTTTGTATTTTCGTCTACAAAACCTTTGAATCTTTGCAAAATAGGAAAAGGGTTAAACTCCGTTTATAGCTGTGATGTTTTCCGAGAAAAACTTCGATGCATCTGAATAGTCCATGAAACCGCAGCATTTAGTTATACCTTTTTAAAGATTATTGAACCCATTCCTACACAACAAAGTTTAAGACTGATCCAAACTGAAAGCAGCTGCAGCCGACAATGTTTGATGAATGGATTGCTCGATTCAAGCAATTTCTTCACTTTCTGCAATTCCTTCCAAAGCTTTTTTCTTCAGACGCGTAAGGGGGCATTGTGAGGTAATGGATTAAGCGAAGCGGATTCATACAAGAGTATAAATAGGTTTTTATTTCATACCTAATTTGTCAGCCCGATTAGCTCAGTTGGTAGAGCAGTTGACTTCAAACATCAAGATCACGGGTTCGAGTCCTGGGCTGATCATATCAACTAAAAAACTAATTGTCTTTTGGATGAGACGTTATACCGATGCCCCGTGTGAAGGTGCTTTCCACCGAGCACGTTAAAGAATCGGCAGTTTGGTCCTGTATTCTTGCACTATCCCACGTAACAATTTACCGTCTCCAGGGAGCGTCGCTAATATGGGTATGTGCTACGGTAGCGACGATAAATAAACGGAAATACACACACCTACATAAAGATAAATAGTTTAACATTTATCATTGAGTACGAAAAGAACATATTTTTTGACAAATTTTGATATATTTTTCATGGAACTATTTTTTGCGCAATCATACAAAGTAGCTGCGTGCTCAAAATTTTGCGCGTGGAGGTATAAATAATTCCCCCTGCTAATAAGAACGCTCGTTTTTTATAGACCAAACTAACATTTATTTTATAACCTAGTATGTTTACCTTAAAACTAATATATATGACTTTATAGGTTATATATCAAAAATTCAATCTCTGCCTTTCTGGCCTCAATTACCTGGTAGAAATATTTTTGCGTCAATTTTTTTTTTCAATTGGATTAATTTCAAACATTTAAGAGATGAATAGAATAATTTATGTTTTCATGGAGTTTTTTTTCATACAGGTTTGAATTATTTTTTCTGCAAATCAAAACGCTCGTTTTTTGATAGACGGAACTGAAACCTAAATTATTTTTTCCTTTAATACAGAGAGAGATCTTTTACCCTGAATCCAATCGGGAATGAAATCCTCCAGACCTCAACTGCTAGAAATGGTATGCGCCAAACAATTACTATGGAGAAAGTGGGACTATACTTTCAACGTAACTTTTTTGCTGGTAAGTGACTTCAACGAGAAACAAATGAATTGCATAGATTCCTCTTTACGCAAGAAAGGGTGTAGTGGTAGTACCGGTGTGAGAAATACCAGGGACCAATCGTTAGGTGCTCCAGCCGCCACGATATGATTGAAATACTATTAAAAGTTGCGTTAAACGCCATTAAATGAATCTTAACACCAGCATGTACTGTCCACTTTTAAATTCTTCACTTAATCTTGACAATATCTGGAGAATAAATTTGATGACTTAATCAATACTGTGTCAAATAGATGAAAAAATACATAAACGATATAAAATAAATAACATCAGAGAGTTGTATAAAATCGGCATATCTCAATCTGTTTTAGTTCGATAAAAAATGCCAATTAACGGACCGCAGAACACGCCCATATAGCTCCGACAGGAAGTTCAATCTCAATACTAAATGGTGTCATTGCGAAAAGTTTATAGTCAGTAACATGTAACAAAGAAGAAAAACGGTAGGTTGGCGACCTAAATGTCGTAACTACTGATTTAATAAGCTATAGTTACGACATTTAAGTCGCAAAACCAACAAAAAGGCATCCAGTAACTGTCGGTTGATTGGGAAGCTCAATGTTCACATTGGATCTAAATAGTCTTTGATTGACTGCGACAGCCAACCAGTTTCTCTGTACAACAAATTGTTAACAATTCACTGTATTTTTTAAGATATTAGCACATTCCGATAAGGACACGTGGCAATCAATTCGGCAAGGACATTACCGTTTTCGTTTCTGCAAACAAATGACAGATGTAAGAAATTAAGAATGTGAAAACATATACACTTGTACCACATTACTAGCAGGCACGTTTACTTTTACTTGAATTGTAATACCACGCTTGTTACAACTTGAGATAATGCATGTGATATTTCTTCTGCGATTTTCCCTAAAGCTGATTATATGAGATGAAATCTTAAACAGATTTTCATTTGACATGTATACGATTTTTGCCTTTGACCCTAATGCTGCTGACGGTAGCGAAAGCCATCCAATACTACTGCAGGTAGACAGATAATATCAAAATAATCAACATTGACCCTGGCGATGCAAATGCTGCTGTCGGTAACGAAAGCCATCCACGACTACATCAGATACAGACATTTTATATGTTCTTTATATATTCATTTTCCAAGTGATATGTTCGCACCTATCACCATTGACCCTGGCGGTGCAAATACTGTTGTCGGTAACGACAGCCATCCACTACTACATCAAATGCAAACAGATGATATATTCTGGATTAATGTATTTTTTCAGGTGAGATGTTCACCATGATCGCCTTTGATCCAGACGATCAAAATGATAATGTGGGTAACGACAGCCATCAACTACTACTTCAAATGCAAACAGATGATATATTCTGTATTTATATATTTTTCAGGCGAGATGTTCACAATGATCGCCGTTGATCCTGACGTTCCATATACTGATGTCGGTAATGAAAGCCATCCACTACTACATCAAATGCAGATAAACATTATGGGAAATAACTTTACTTCCGGTGGGTAATTTGTTAAACAGAAACCGCGTAGCCACGTTGCCACATCTCATTGAAGGTTCGATTCTATATTGTTAGTACTCATTAGAACCGTCTCATCGAGACGATTCTAATGAGTTCTAACAATATAGAATTTAGTTATGATTTTACTCAATGGTGAAATGCCTTCACTTCTTAAGAGAACTTGCTTTTATAAAAGGGATTTCGATTATGGTCGCTTAACAGACGTGGTCGCTTAATGGACGTGGTCGCTTAATAGACGTGGTCGCTTGTGCAAGATTGACTGTATATTTCCAACGTTATATTTTATTTCTATAAAGTAAGGTCGGGACCTTGTGCCACTCAATTCTCCTACAACTAAGAATATCTCTACAGCTGTTTTTAGTTTATAATTTCTGCATATTTAAGTTGGAGTAACTTTCGTGACATTTCTAACCACCTCATATGGGCGCTAAGAAAAGACTCAGATCAGCCTGTGTATCCGCACGGTCTGATCAGAACATTCACTTTGGCCTCTGTAGATAGCAACTGGCACAAAGTGCCTTTAGACAGCGCGCAATATATTCATTGTATGGCTGATCAGGCTGCTCAATGTGCCCACACAGGCTCATATAAAATGTATTATTTTAACTTTGAATTTATTAAGGAGAGGAAGTGATCCCCTGGAACGGTCCCTACCCACCTAACGACGAACCTCATTATTACTACTTTCTGTTGTATAAACACATGTCACCCGTTAATAGAACACAAATGTTATCGTATGCCGGGAACTGTCACAGTAATATGATTGGAAGGTATGTAAACTAGGGTATGAAATAAATGTTAATCCATTACCTTTTTACGACCTGAAGAAATGTTTTTTTTTTCTTTAGAAAACAATTTGTGTAAAAAGGAGAAATTGCTTGTGACTATTTTGCACTAGTTTTCGAATAATAGCACACTTTGAAAAGTCGTCTGCAACTTCTTTCTATTTGGACCATCTAAATATCTGTGGTATGGTAATGAGTAAATGTGCGTTAGACGAGTTGTTACGACGCGTTATTTACATGCATCATTAATTTCTGACCGCAAGCAGTCGATGTGATAACTTGAATAAGTTATTTGTTTTTCTTCGATAAATAATTGATCGCTTGCCCCGCCCACTAACTCCGCTGTGACGCCCACTTACTCCAACAGGGAGTTCGACTTCGATATCAAACGGCGTTACTTTGCAACATTCATGGCCAGTAACATGTAACAAAAACGTTAAATGGCTGATTGGCTACCTACACGTCGTACGTCAGCTTGAATATTCCGTAGTTACGACGGTTAAATCACCAAACCAACAAAAATCACAGATCAGAAGCGGAGATTGATTGAACATAAATGTTCGCCTAGTCTAGGTTAAAAACTTGAACGCTTATCCTGTACTCCCTTGATGCTCCCTTAACGGTAATCGCTTGTTAATAGGAAATAGTAGCTGGATAATATAATATCATGACATTCATTGGCCGCACACTATCGACATTAACCCTTTCCTGTTCAATGCCTGGTTACAACGTCCATATGATCTTATAATTGAGAAAACATTGAAGAAAAAGAAGGAATTGCTTGTAACAAGCAATTTCTTCTTTTTCTACAATATTTTCTACCCAAACAGAATGCTTGAATTTCGAATTCAATCCTCTTTAAATTTTCTTCTGCAAAACCTTTGAATTTAGGCAGGTCAAAAATTTTACCTAAACGGAAAGGGTTTAATCTTGCCCAAAGTCTGTTTAAATTATAAATTATCCCTGTCTGCTTATAACACAAAACAATATTATTATTATTTTCAGATGTTTATACGATATAAACTCAGCCGTAAGCGACAACGGTTTCGTGTTGGTTGGAGCAAATTGGTTTAGGGCTGAAAGAGACTCGTATGTGATCTACAGAAATATCCAAAGTGATCCAAGTTCAGAAGTGTCCCAGTGTACAGGGCAGCCAGGCTATACAGTGGATTGCGTGGATGAAACATCCGCGGGAAATACGTTGTTCCATTCTATTAGTTTAAGCATGTTTTTTGTCGTTTTGTTTACAACATTTAGGCTATGGTGATTTTAATCTTGAATAAAGATAGACAATCTAATAATCTGTAGTTCTAAAGTGTCAGTCAAATAACCAGTCGACCAAAGAAATCATTTGTTTAGACCAGAAACGATTTCAAGTTGAACTCCGACATTGCCGCCATTTTTGTTAATTTTTTTTGTTGGTTGGGCGACTTAAGCATCGTAAATACAGCTTATTTAAGCTGTATTTACGTCATTTAGGTCGTAAACCAACCATTCCTTTCTTTTGTCTCGTGCTACTGGCCATAAATTTTGCAAAATTACGCTTTATTAAAGTCGAAGTGGGACTTCCTGTCGGAGTGAATATGCGGGCCAAAGGAATAAGTGGGCGGGGCCCTGGTTTGGTCAATTCAAGAGCAAGTGCGAGACATTTCCAACAAAGCAGGCTGGACTGTCACTTAGTTGTTTGAGAATAGCCGTTGCTCGTAAAAGAAACTTTGGTTTGTTATTTATCGGCAGAAGTGATAGTGAATACTCTGATCAGACTGTGCGGATGGATAGGCTAATTTGATTCATTAATTAACGCATGTGTGTGATTGTTTGATTGATTGAATGAATATGGTTCAATGCCATTTTTAACAGTATTTCAGTCATATCCCGGCAGCTGTTAGGAAAAGGTCGGTAAGTTTGGTTACGCCCTAATCCATTTGCCGTCCTCTTGAATATAAATTTCAGGGCGGAGACGGCTAACTGTATATAATACATGCAGGTCTCATGAAAAAGTAAACATTTGAGCATGTCGATCACTAATGCGCACTGACAATGCTGTTTTCGTATCGGACTAGTTTTTGTAAAAGAACTACCTCCGGAAATAAATTCAAGTGAAGCTGAATTTGTATTGACTTTCTTACACACATATATGGTGGCATAGAGATGATATGTAATTTTATTGGGTCAATTCTTTAACAGCGTACATTTCACATACAGGTTATATTTAAGAGATGAAGAGAACATTTTTTGTTTTCATGGAGGTATGAACCGAAAAACCTAATCACACAATGTATGAATACGCGAAGCGGATTCATACATTGTGTGATTAGGTTTTTCGGTTCATACCTCCATGAAAACAAAAATTATTCTCTTCATTTCTTATAATTTAATAGCATCGAGCGAAAAAAACAAAATCTTAATAAATTTGCTACCTTTTTGTATGGGACTATTTTGTGCGGAAGCATACAAAATCGATGTGTGCTCAAAATTTTGTTCATGGAGTTATCAACAATTTTTCCGACCAATCAGAACGCTCGTTTTTGATAGACGAAACTAAGAATTAAATTATTTTGATATGTTTCAATAATTGACCAATCGACAGCCCTGCCCACTGACTCCCTAGGTCGCTCCAATTAACTCCAAAGGGAAGTTCTTTTCGATCTTTAACGGCGTTATTTTCAAGATTTATTACCATGTAAAAAAGTAAAATGTTTTATTTGCGATCTAAAAGTCGTAACTACAGCTTGAATAAACTGTATTTACGACATTTAAGTCGACAAACCAAGAAAATAGGTCAACAAAAATGGCGACCAATGTCGGAGTTGAATAAATGTGTTTATTGGTCGTTATATTCCTTGATGGACAACCGCGATTGGTCAATAATGAGGACAGACGAATATTGCAGGAAAATCTGTAGTTTTCTGTTACTATGCATTTTTTACGATATGTCCAGACAGGTCGAGGATATTCAAGTAAACAACAACAACTATAATGATAAAAAAAAAACCTCGCGTACAGGAAACTTGAATTTATTAGAATTTGAATTTATTTCCAACCATTTTCCACCCCCCTTTTTGTACGCCCCTGAAGAATTTCTTCTTTAAGGACGATGTTTTGTCAAGATTTCTCATATTCCACCAACTTGAACTGTCGTCTGCATCATATTTCAGTTTTGACCAGTGTAAAATTTTGTCACGTGGGAATGGGTTAATACCTGCGTTTTATCATTTGCAAACAAACCCATTTTCATTATTACTTTACTCTATACCAGAACTGTACCATTAAATCTATCCAGGCAATTTACTCAATGTTTGTATATTTTATTCGACTTTCCATTCATTTCCTTTCCGATATCTCAATTATTACTGAATATATCGTTGTTGTGCGAACAAAATGTCGTAACTACAGCTTTAATGAATAAAGCTGTAGTTACGCCATTTTGCTCGCACAACAACGAAATTTGCTTCAGACTTAACATAATCACAAAAGTATCCATCACTCGTAACGCATTTTTGTAAGATTTATACCCCTTTTAAAGAATGATATACTCTTTTGAACTCTACTTCCTTAGCACAATTGATGGACTAAAGGTCCACTGGTCAATGACCATGGTCGAGAAATTTGCATGCTATCGACAAGGTCCATGCCACCGTGTACACACATGAAGCAAATAACAAACCTAACACCGCAGGTTATGTTCCGCCGCCGGTGATCGAACCCATGAGTTATGGGATGTCATGGGTTCGATCCCCGGCTGCGGCACTTATCCTTTCCGAATCAGTCCAGCCGCCAAGATATGGCTGAAATAATGTTAAAAGTGGAGTTAAAATCCAATTCAATCAAAACTAACCAAATTTCGAGACCTGGTTATTATGAAACTGTGCAAGAATTGACGGAGAACTATCTTATGTGTTGGAATTAACCATTCGCGGCTGTCAATCAAGAAATTTATCGTCAAATCAAAGCATTCATTCAGCCCGAAATTTAAGATTTAACTCAAACATTGGCCGCAGATTGTGTGAAACATTTTTGTTGGTTTGGCAACTTAAACGTCGTAACTACAGCTTATTTAAGCTGTAGATCCGACGTTTAGGTCGCCAAACAAACATTCTATTTTCTATTACATGCAGCTGGCTAGAAATTTTGCAAAATAGCGCCAGCTAAAATCGAAGCGGGACTTCCTGATGGAGTCAGTGGGCGCGAAAAAGGAGTCAGTGGGCGGGACCAGCGATTGGTCAATTGTAGGATCGCTTACCATACCAACCGATCTCCGACATGAAGTTCGACCTAGACTTTAAACTGCGCTATTAGGCGGACCTCGCTGGATAATAAGGGTCGAAACATTCTACTCGTTGTAGTTTGTTTTTTTCTGAACCTAGAATGGTGGGATAAAATCCTTGTTCAGAATTGCATTAAAATCAAGGGACTGCGAAAGTAACTAAACAAAATGTTGTGGAAAAAGAAGAAAGTGTCTGTAACCATTTTTTTCTATCATTTAGAGTGGTTACTTTTGAAGTGTATTTAATTTTTAATGTTGTCTGCTACCCTTTTGACATCCTCGAGATCATCTTTTTCTCTAATATCGCTCGCCGTCCTTAGTACGACAAAATGCTCTATTGAATTTGGAATTAAAATTTGAAAAAAAAAACAAAGATTTACAGCGAATTTCTCAAATATCGTAATCTTTCCATTACCTGTTGAGGGCGTAATTTTCAAGACGAAAAAATCATGTTATTACCGAACGATTACTAGGTATTAGTTTTTTCTTAATCTTGAATAAAAATCAAAGGAGATTCGGTTGGTTAACCAAAAATATAATTACTGATTTGTGATAATTATTATAACAAAAAATACTCTCCTATGTTTTCATTTTGAATAAAGCAGAATTGCACATGGGGTCGTTCAAAAGGACAGGAATCGTGTTTACTGTGCTTATAGGCAAGTTTATATTTTTCCTATTGTGTATTTAAATCGTATTTCCTCATAAAATATAAAAAAGACTACAAAGAAATTGCAAATATATGCCACATTATCTATAGTAATACACTGGATTTAATTCCCTTGTATATTGTATATACACGCAGCCTCTTTATCATATACGGTCATTAAATTCTCAGTGGTTAATTGTATATCTCATTTAGGGAGGGGGGTCAAATATAGAAGGATTAAACTACGCCTGTAACCTATTCCCACACAATGAAGCTTTTAAACGCCGCTCAAGAAAAAAAGCGTTGGAAAACATTGTGGAAAATAAAGAAATTGCTTGTCATTAGCAAATTCTTCTTTATCCACATTTTTCTACCAATAAAGTTGAAAAAATCTAAAATTTCATAAATTTTAAAACGCCGTCTGCAACCTCTTTCAAATTGGACCAGTCTTAAATTTTGTCGTCTGGTAATTGGTGAAGAAATTATTCGTATAATCATAAAGTGTGACTTGTTTTGCATTTCACACCTATATGCAAAGAACAACAACAACAAATACAATTATTTTAATGACTTTCTTTTTTTTTTACAAATGATGATGTATTATTCATGCAAATATTTTGAACGAAGCCTACAAGATACTTCCGCGATAAAAATTTGTTTCATGGAGCAATGAATAATTTTCTTCGGCCAATCAGAACGCTCATTTATGATAGACGAAACTAGCAAATAGATTATAGATCAATGCCATTGAATTTCTCATATTTTTTAGAGTGGTCAGCAAATTCATGACGAGGATGTTTTTCAAAGAATTGATGAAATCCTGCTAACAATCGAATTATCGATTGACAAATCAAATGATCAATATATTAAGCCTGATACTTCAATATTTATTTCTGGTTCTTATATAAAACCATGGTGGACGACCACAACGTCGTAACTACAATTTATCTAACGTGTATTTAGGACATTTTGGTCACCCAGCAAATTACACAAAAGAACAAAATCGTACGATTGCGATACAACGTCGATACAACATTGTTGCTTCTGTTATCGTATAGTATTTGCAGCAATCGGCATTCGTCGTGGCGGCGTAAGAAGTTATAACTTTGACCCATTCCCACACAATGGGACGCTTTTCGACGCTTCTCTAGAAAAACAATTGGAAAAAAATGGTGTAAAAAGAAGAAATCGTTTGAAAAAAAGCTATTTCTTCATTTTCACAATGTTTTCTTCCCGAAAAGGTAAAAATCCAAAAATTTTATAAACTTTTCATAGTCGTCTGCAACTCCTTTCATTTTTGGCCAGTCTAATATTTTGTCCCTTTTTTTTTAGCTTCTATTGTACCTTACCATTTTATTGCTTTGTGAAACAAATCCGTTATAAAACTTGTCCTGATTGCTTCTTAGTCCGAAAAGCGAGAATCATTCTTTATTTCACTTTGTGAAAACTATTCTTTTTTATTGTAATAGCTCAATCACTTATCCTGTTTTCACAAACAAATCGCTCGAAATGGTTACTTCGATTGTCTACTGTCTACATTTGTCTGTAAACAGTTGTTAAAAAATCTTATACTTAACCTATCATCGGATTTAAGTATATCATCGGATTTCAGTGTAACTTCTAAGAAATGGTCTCGAAACCTGCTCTTCCAAAATACTTCAAAGAATAGAAATCCATTTATAACTTTGGTAGCAAAGGAAAGAAAAATATTTTCAAAAATGTCTTCTCCCAAACTATAAGGTATATGCTTGGTTTACAGTATAGATTCATAAAGGAACATTATTTTCAACAATATTTCTGCAGGGTCACCAGACAATGTCAAATGATTAACACAGAACAGTTATCCTTATGATATTAATCACAAGAAAATTTAAGACTTTCCTATCATTCAGCCTTGCGGTTAATATGGCAACAAGGCTTTTAGCAGAAAGTAATTCTTCCTACATTTTTTGTAGACCGTCAAGGAAAGAACATCCCTGCCAAGTTTCAGCAAGATTGGCAATCCGCTTTCTCAAGAGAACAATTTCATAGAAGACTGTTTTCATAGACAGAGAGAAAGAATATTTCATAAATGTTTGCAAAAAGACTCTTTCTTAATGTATTACGCAACCTTTATCTTCCCCAAAATAGCGTTTGACCTGCCTGCACTCAGATTTAAATTCGACAGAATAAACTTGAAGGTTAACTAGAGATTGTTCACGGAAAGGTTATCTTTCTTGCTGAAATTAGTTTCGATCACCTTAAGCTTACGATCAAGGTTAAATTAAAGCTAGGAAAACGCTACCGGCCCCCAAAAGTCGCTCTTGACCACTAAACACATCCGTGAAAGGGAAGAAGCTGCGCTGACCCACTGCTAAGTAAATCAAAGTGCTGGAAGCACTGTAAGCTAGCAAAGCATGGTTGAATGTAGAAAACTTTCCCTTGTTGGGTAGAAAACATTGTGGACATTGAAGAAATTGCTCGTACAAGCAATTTCTTCATTGTCCACAATGTTTTCTAAAGCTTTTTTTCAAAATGCTTAAAAAGCGGAATTGACTTGGGATGGGTTAAATAGCGCGCGTTTGACAAAGATCACTACAATTTGAATAGAGTTTGCAATATTCCTGAAATACATTAGAACTACTTTTAATGGCGTAGGCAGTTAACGGATTTAGTGGTTAAGCCTCCAGTGGTAGTTTGCACTCGTTGAACTTTGAGACGACCTCAAAATTTCGTCTGTTAACTTAAGCTATCAAAGCTGACGCTTTGCTAGCTAATAACAGGCAATATATTTGGTGTCATGTACATGGATGCTCACCCTTTGAAGGTGGGACCTGAACCCATGACCTCAAAATTTCAAGTCAAGTATCTTTACCACTTGTCATTTAGGCAAAACGGAGTCCAAAGTATTCGTTTTATAGGCAGCTGATATGTTTAATGTTGTGTAATTTCTTTCTTATCTAAAAGAGGCCCTTAGCGGTGTTTGATAAAAATCGGGATTTCTATTTAATTAAAAAAAAAAAAAAAAAAAAACACCTCATTTGATTGTTCATTTCACAGCCCAATGCGTTGATACAAAATTAATAATGCTTTATGCCGATTTATTTATGAGGGCCCTAATTTGCCTAATTAGTTTTCATTTTGCATAAAATGTTCGTTTCGACCAGGTTTAATCAACGTTAAGATCAAATTAATCATGTCCAAAAAATATATTACCATTTAAATTGACCAATCGCTTACCCCTCCCACTTACTCTGATGGCCCCGCCATTTTACTCCAACAGAAAGTTCCACTTTGATTGTAAACGGCGTCATGTTTTCAAGTTTAATGATCAGTAACGAAAAAAAAGAATGAGTGGTTGAAGACCTATACGTCGTAGCTGCAGCAGGAATAAGCTGTTGTTACGACGTTGAAGTCGCAAAACCAACAAAAATGCTTCACAATAATGACTGCCAATTTTGGAGTTCAAAGGTTACTTCCGAGCTAAATGAATGATTTCATTGGTCGACTATTCTATTAATCGGCCACCGCAATTGGTCGTTTGGAAAGTTTCAATCCTATATTTATCTAGCTATCATTAAAAGTATACCGAGGCTAAAACTTTAATTTTTAGTTTCGTCTATCAAAAACAAGCGTTCTGATTGATCGAAAAAAATTATTTATAACTCCATGAACAAAATTTTGAGCACGCAGCGATATTGTTTGCTTCCGCACAAAATAGTCCCATACAAAAAAGTATCAAAATTTGTAAAGCTTTTGTTTTTTTCGCTCCATGCTATTAGATTATAAGAAATGAAGAGAATATTCCGTTGTCATTTAAGAATCGTTACAGGTAGATCTACAGAAATTATAGTTTACAACCTGTATTATCTAGGTATCATAAAAAATAGACCAAGACCTAAACCCTTTAGTGTAGACTTTCGGAAGCAATAACAAGGTTCAAGCCTGCTTTGTTTTAAAATAAAACTCGAACAGCTTGCAAACCTTTTTCGAATATTACTGATCGGAAAAAGACAGAGAGAAGGAAGAAAGGAGTAGCTGTAAGTAGGAAGAAAGGAATTGAGAAAGACAGAAAAAGAGAGAAAATGAGAGATAGGGAGGGTAATCAGAAGAGAGGGAGGCAAAAGGAAGGGGGATTTCCGTGTCTCTATATCACTAGGTAAATTACACATTACCGATTTTTTCTAAACCAATGAAAAGACAGTGTTCCCACCGATTTCAATAAATCTAATAAAATATGGACTATGATTTGGAACGGAAGACTAAATATTAAAGAAGTCTCAAATAGTCTTCTCGCTTGAAATCATATGGATAAAGGTTGTTGAACGTAATACCCATGTTGTATATCTGGGTTCCGCACCGAGACTGTTATATTGGTTCACATAGAGATAAAAGAAGGAAATCTTTACAGAACTAAACGTGAGAAACTTAGTGTATGTTGCATGCGTCGTTGTCTAGTGGCGTTCTACATAAATTGTTTAAAACATTACTCCTTCTGGATCAAAAATTATTTATGCCAAAAATAAGGCATGGAGGTTAAATATTTTGTATCATCTGATGACTCTCTTCTTAAACTGCTAAAATGCCCTTGTGTCTCAATTCACCAGGTCACACTTTTTTAACATTTGTTTTCTGACAAACGGTGGAAAGTTAGCGAACAGAAATTTACTCAAGCAAACTATTTGCAAGGTTTCGCTCTTACAAGAAAAAGAAGCGTTTTCATAAAGTTTTATTTTATCGTGCATAGCGTTGTAGTATTTAGTGCTATTTATTAGCAATCTCGAATCTTGAATAAGATGCAGTTACGACGTTTAGGTCGCCTAACCAAAAACAATGCTGGCCGATGATAAAGTTCAAAGTTCACTTCCGGTCTATACGAATGATGTGATTGGTCGATTGATTCTTTGGTTGACAGCCACGACCCGTTAATCAGCTCCTACAGTGCGCCCTTGTGAATTTCTTTGTGCCCTTGGTATTAAATACGGTGCCCAGAGTAGAATCAACAGTTTTTACGTCTTTCTGTAAAGACTCCTCAATAATCAATCGAATTCTTACTAACCATCGTCTTGCAGTGGATGCACAGTCCTTCTGACCCTTTGTCTAATAAGCGGATCGTTGACCATACCAAATGACCTTCAACAGAGTAGCTTTACTGAGATTGTTATCTAGTAAAATATGAGTCAGGGACATAAAGCAAATAACAAATTGTTCTTTGACGATCTAAACGTCGAAACTCATCTTATCGTCCTCAAACGAAATACATGTATTTGGAATTAGATGTCAGTATTTAAGGTTGTACTTCCGGTTTAGATCAATGGTTTGATTGTTAAATTGATCTTTTGATTGACCACCGCGATTAAACATTCTGCCATTGTCCTGCCATTCGAAATTGGACAAAAAGGCAACATTCCGTTTTAGGTCAAAAGTTTCATAATTGTAGGGCAGAAACTTCACGTGCTTTCTGTTTGCCATAAAGAAGTGACTAAAATGATATTTTCACATTAATGAAGGATATCCTGCCAAATTGAAAAAAAAACTTATATTCGACGGGGCTAATAATTGTACATTTGTATTATTGAATGCAAAATTTAAAAAGAGAGTTGTCGCCTCAGTTCTATCAGTGCTTTGATTTCCGTAGGTGCGGTTTTCGGAACAGAATGTTCGAACCAAAATCGAATCGACAACCTAGATGGATGTTTAGAGAGGATTAAGGAAATAATGAACTCGCCCAACAAGTTTTGGTTTGGCACAGACTACAAGAAAAACTGTCCACAAGGACCGGAGGGTGGATTACTCTGCTTGAACCCGCTACCTGGGAAGGGACTGAGTATGGTCTCAAGAATACTGCCCAGCGGATATGACGAAAGTTTACTGACGAAGTTTCTAGCAGTTCGATTCATATCGTTTCCTGGTATTCTTTAAGCCCATTACCACACAATGACGTTAATTGACGCCCAGCAAGGAAAAAAACTTTGGAAAAAATTGTGGAAAATGAAGAAATTGCTTGTTAAAAGCAATTTCTTCATTATCCAAAATGTTTTCTGTCTCAAAAGACAAAGATTTTTAAAATTTCATCAACTACAGATAGCCGTCTGCAACTTCTTCCAATTTAGACCAGCTTAAACTTTTTTGTGTGTGGTAACGGGATAACGATTTTTTTTTTGGGGGGGGGGGTAATACTTTCGACTTTCGCAATTGAATCATATAAAAGACGGAATGCAAGTCAAGCAAACTTTAAGCTTTAAGACGGCATTTGGATTTTTAGCTAGCAAAGCGACAACTTTGATAGCTTAAGATAACAGACTAAATTTTGAGGTCGTCTCAAAGTTCAACGAGTGCAAACTGTCATTGGAGGCTTAACCACTAAATCCATTAAATGCCTACGCCATTAAAAGTAGTTCTCATGTATTTCAGGAATTTTGCAAACTCTTTTCAAATTGTATTGAACTCTCTCAAAAAGCACGCTATGTAACCAATTCCCTATCAATTCCGCTTTGGGAAACAGGCTATGGAAAACATTTTGGACAATGAAGAAATTGCTTGTATAAGCAATTTCTTCAATGTCCACAATATTTTCTACCCAACAAGGAAACGTTTTCTAAATTCAACCATGCTTTTCTAGCTTAGAGTACTTTCAGTACTTTGATTATCTTTGGTGTCGGACTACATAATTCGTTTATTTGTCGTTAAGGACAAAAATATAATAAAAAATGATTTTGAGAAAATGTGTTAGGCTTAACGTCGTCACTTCATCTTGAAAAAGCTGTAGTTACTACAAATGGGTCACCCAGCGAAAAAATGTTTTTACATTGTGACGTTAATTAACTAGAAGACTCTTAATGGAAGCAGTAATCACAGACACGACCCGTCAATTTACGAATCTTCACAGTAATTTAAAAGGTCGATCAAAGATCAAATAATTCAAACAATTATTGACCTCTGACAATTATAAAACACTTTTCGTTTTGGGGCGACCTACACGTCGTAGCTATAGGCTACTTTCATTTAAAAAAAAGATAAATTCACTGATTTTTTTTTAATAACGGGATTCACAAATCTTTTGTAACCCAAGATATATATTTCTTTCAATACTTTCCCTGGACATCAATCAGTCTGTCAGAATTTAGCAAAAATCGTACCATAAACCACTCTAAGTTACCATCTGTATATCTTTGTTCAAGTGGCCGATTAGAAGTGTATTTGAGATATTAAGAGAAATTTTTAATGATTGAGATATTGTCCAACAAAATTAATCCCATTAATATATGATTACGCGGATTCATACATTAGTGTTCCTACCCCAATGAAAAAAAAAAAAAAAAAAAAAAAAGATCTCTTCATGTCTTATAATCAAATATCATCAAGGAAATCAAAGCAAATATTTTTCCTCGTTTTCGGTAAAAAAAAAAATTGAATCCCATTTGGTGCGCAAGCATACAAAATCGTTGCGTACTGTAAAAGTTGTTAATGGAAGTAGGGGAGGCGGGGGAATAAAAAAAAAAAAAAAAAAAAAAAAAATCAACGAATCAAAACGATTGAATCTTGACTGGCAGATTTGATATCAAATTATCTAAATTTATATTTAACTCAAGGGAAGGCAAACTTATTGTAGAATTTGACCAAGAAATAAATTGGTATGCAACTTATCTACCAAGTAATCCCGGTAACGTGAGTGCGAGCTCGGGCTCGGCTATTTTTTTTTTTTTTTCATAAAATTGCCACAAATCCCTGTGTCTCTCGCCGAATGATAACTAATGGGACGAGCAAACGGTGGCTCTGATAGAATGTTGTAGTTGTACTTGTTTGGGAGAATGACAGATAAACCATGGTTAGGTGCACCAGCCAGCGCGATATAAATCACTGAAAAACAGCTAAAAGTGGTGTTTAAACCCAGTGCACTCAACTTGATCAATAAAAAGTTATAGATATATCCTAGGCGCTTTTCAGTATAACTTGCAATTGATCATTCTAGGCTGTCAATTGAATGACCAGTCGACCAATGACATCATTCATTTAGACCAGAAACGAGTTTTGATCTCCAACGTTCGCAACCATTTTTGCTAACCTTTCTTGTTCGTTTAGCGTCTAAAAAGTCATAATTACAGCTTATTCAATCTGTAGTTACGACGTTAAGGTCGCCAACCAACCATTCTACTGTTTCGTCACATACTACTGGCTATAAATTTGCAAAGTAACTCCGTAAAATATCGAGGCGGGACTTCCTGCTGGAGTCAGTGGGCGTAGCTAAATGAGTAAGTGGGCGGGATCAGTGATTGGGCAATTGTTATTCACACACTATTACATCTACAAGTACACTTTTGATATTGGAGTTCAAAGTTCACTTCCGGTCTCAATCTATGTTTTGATTGGTCTTTCGATTTTTGCATAGAAAGCAGAATCATCGCATTTGATAGTTCATCGACAGTTGTGTAATGAATCTATTTATAGGTGAGTACATAGGATGTGGCAACACATTCAAGAGCACGGAGACGTTAGTGTACGATATAAACCCTACATCGTCACAGATTTTTCACCCTTGGAACTTACGCCAAACACCGGAAATGACGTGGGACACTGAAGAGGGAGAATTTTATTCTATTTACGTGTATGACGTCGGCTCTCTGATCACACATGCCGTGTATATCAACATGCAAGGGGATGGGTTTTTCGACGTAAGATCTGCACATTTATTTACATTATAAATAATTATCAGATCGCCGCTGTCAATCAAAGAATCAATCAACCAATCAAATTATTCATCTAAACCGAAAGTGTAGATGGAACTTCAGCATAATTTAAGAATTTGGTTTGGTTTAGTGACTAAATGTCGTAACTACACCTTATTCAAGTTGTAATTACGGCATTTTTACTTGAGAATGATCATTTATATTGCGAAATAAGGCAATTATGACATTTTTGATCGATCACCTATGATATTGGTGTTGCAATCATAATGAACATGGCGGTTCGGTACTGAATATACGATTCGTTTGGTTGTTCGATTTTTCTAACAATACCGGCAATTCGTCAATTCTGATACTGTATATGACGTCATTTACAAAAGGAAAGAAAATGATATACCAGTGTGCTATTTTTGAAAGCCTGTGGCTAGTGAAGGATCGCCGCCACGCCTACTGACCTCCAGCAAAACAAGACGATTTAAAGACAGGAACATAAACAAATCAAAGTACTGAAAGTACTGTAAGCTAGCAAAGCATAGTTTTGTTAGGTAATTTTCTTTGCCAAATGATATTATGATAAATAAATGAGGTTAAAGTAACACAGGAGTTAACCCGTTATAACCTGGCAAATTCTTAGACTGGTTTAAATTGAAATAGGTTGCAGACGACAATTTCAAGTTAGTTGAATTTAAAAAGTCTTTTTGCTTGTTAGGTAGAAAACATTGTGAACAATGAAGAAATTGCTTGTTACAAACAATTTCTTCATTGTCCACAATGTTTTCTAAATTCTTTTTTTTTTTGAGATGCTTAAAAAACTGAATTGGGTGGGATTGAGTTAAATAGCATGCTTTCGATACAGTTCTCTAACATTTGAATAGAGTTTGCAATATTCCTTAAATACATAACTACTTTTTATGGCGTAGACATACCAAGGATTCAGTGGTTAAGCCTCCAGAGGCTGTTTGCACTGGTTGAACTTTGAGAAGACCTCAAATTTTGTCTGTTAACACAAGCTATCAAAGCTGACGCTTCGCTAGCTGAAAACAATTAAACTCAGCTTTACTCAAGACGTTTAACTGACCAAACAAATTGAAAAGATTTATATAAATATAAGAGGTCAATTTAAATGAAAGAATATAATAATCAATTGTCTTTTTGATTGGCACCAGAGATCCGTTCTGTACTGAAAGTGCTGTAAGTTAGAAACACGGTTTTTGTTAAGTACCGAAAGTACTGTAAGTCAGCATAGTATGGTTTTGTTAATTAATCTTTTTTGCTAAAGGCTATCATGATAAATAAACGAGTTTAAAGTAACCAAGTTGCTAATCTCTACATTTTTTTAAAGATCTATCATGTGGACATACAAAACAGTGCGCCGAATAGTGAAGACTGATCATACTCATTTTGAACAGGATATGCTCAAGTGAGCCAAAATACCTCGGACATTAGCTTGCACTATTCCTGAAATACATAAGATCTAGTTTCTTTTATGGCGCAGGCATTCAAAGGATTTAGTGGTTGAGCCTCCAGTGGCAGTTTGCATCAATTGAATCATGAGAGGACCTCAAAATTGTGTCTGTTAACTTAGGCTATCAAAGCTGAAGCTTTGCTAGTTAAAAAGGCATATTATTAATCATTTTATGTGACACTGAAATTTGCTAGCTAAAAAGGCGTAATAAATATATCATTTTATGTGACATAACTCATAACATCGTGAGATTTTCATAATTTTTAGATCATTTATGCTTACGAAGGACCCCGGGTCGCTGTGGATCTTAACAATCCCTATATCTTCATGCTGTTTAAACAGGGCGGATATTTAGATCCAACACTGGCTATGGAATGGTACAACGCGTCACATGTTGGAAAGGCATCTACAAGCCATATACCAGGATTTATGGCATTGCTGAATATGGCAGGTAATAGTATGCTTGTAGACACGACAAAATCTAAGGTATATATAAACGTATCAACTCCCATTGTTGTTCTTGTCAAATTTATACTTTCTAGCATTTTATGCTAAGAATATTGAATATAATTAGAATGATGCAGGCTAAATCCAAATAACCAAGTGGTTTGAGATCGCAATTTTCACACTTTTCTACCCTTGTTTTACATTTTTCTCATTTTAAAAAAAATAAATAAGTTTTTGAGTGTTTGTGAGCTTTTTTCTAACAATTACTGAACAACTTATATGTCATAATAGTATACTTTAATATTAAATTTGATGAACCAATATTGGCCAATTTCCGTGGACTATTGGATATTTGTTTGTCATTTCGAGGTTTAATTGCGATTCTATTCCAAGTGTCTATACAGTATGTACACTCTTAGAACAGTATCACAATTAACCCTCATATTCATATTTCGTAAACAGTTACGATGGTGAATGCTTACCATAACTTAACTCATCCCCACACAATCACATTTTTGACGCCCCCTAAACAACGACAACAACAACAACAACAAAAATCCCAAATGGAAAACATTGTGTAAAATGAAGAAGTTGATTAAAAGCACGTTGATTTCAGCTTCAATGTCCGGTCGCTGTCACATTTCGTTGGTTTAATTCAAAAGCATCTCCACTACAGTCTGGTTCAAGCTGTAGTTACGAGGATTTAGAATTACACGGTAAATATATTGCATCTGACGAGTCAGCGATTGAAACAATGTGATATTATAATGATCTGTCGTGTTATTATCGATACGTCATTTGATGATTACGTATAAACTTTTACTACTTATAAATTTCGTCCATTACCCATCCAGGTCCGATTGGTGTCAACTGGATTGTGGCTACGGGAGACGAGTATGCAGCGGGAATAGCGTATTCTTTTGAAGAAACTGTAACTTGCCCCATATTCATTGGGAAAGGTGAATAATTTTTTAATACAATTTTAAAACTCATTACCACACGGCAACGTATTAGACTTGTCCGAATTCAAAGAAATTGCAGACGATAATTTCATGTTGAGATAATTCTGAATATCTTTGTTTTTGTGGGTGGAAAACAGGATTGAAAATAAAGAAATTGCTTGTAACAAGCAATTTCTTTGTCTGCAACCTTGTTTTTCTTTAGTCATTTCCTAAGGAGCGTAAAAAGCGGGATTGAGTGGGAATGGGCCAAAGTTATTCATTCAAAGACTAATATGGATCAAAATAGATAAATCAACAAAAACAAAAACACACACACAAAAAAAACCTATGGTCCTCGTTCAAATAATTGTCAATAAAAGAAATAAATTGACCATGAGAATGGTAAGAAGAATGGTTCGTTGGCGACCTAAACGTGATAACTACAGTTTGAATAAGTTGTGATTAGATACGTAGAATGACACCACGGGAAAATATATTAGGCGAAACGCCTTATACTACCGTTCAGAATATCGAGGGCTTAGAGCAAAAAGATAGTATGGCTCTAAACATTGTATAGAGCCATACTATGTCTTTGCTCTAAGCCTTCAATATAAAGTCTTAATACCCGCTTGTGAAAAGAAAACGTTCTTAACGCATGCATACAGACTGTTAAATATGTGAACTAGCAAAATGATATAAAAGTGCAAATTTCTACTTTCCCCAACAACAACAAACAAATCCAAATCAAGATAGAACTTTCACATTTTATTGATTTATTCGCTTACCTGTAAATCATTATTGTAGATTTTTCCAATGGAGGTATTCGTTGATTTTTTTTTTACCCACAATCGATTTCAGCTCTGGATCTGAAGCCCCACCCATTTCTGCCCAGCCGATCAAAATTGTCTGTCATATTGAATGTACCATTTGAATCAGTAGAAGTGCAATTTGATGTTTGTTGCAAAACCTACGTAATAGAGTAAGTATAGATAGAAACCATGGGAGCACGACATTTAATCCATTACCAGACGGCACAATTTTTGACTCGTCAAAATTGAACAGAGTTGCAGACTACGCATTAAAGTTTATTGATTTTTTTTTATCAATTTGCAGTGATTGTTCAGTTGCATGACCTATCATTCAATATCCTCTATATTTCTATCCTTAATCTGATTAAAATCAGATTCACCATATATGGAATATTACAACAGTGTGTTTTTAGCTCATCTGAGCACCAAATGTTCTGGGGGAGCTACTGTGATCGGTCATCGTCCGTCGTCCGTCCGTCCGTTCACAATTACAAAAAATCTTTTCCTCCTAAACTAACCATGGAATTTCAACAACACTTCACAGAAATGATCCTTAGGTCATGCTCTTTCAAATGAAAACCATGAAGAACTCTGGTTGCCATGGCAACGGAGTGAAAAAACTTAAAAATTCTTCTCCTCCAAAGCGGTAAGGCCTAGAGCTTTGATATTTGGTACAAATCATCATCTATTAACCCTCTACAAAAATACGTCAAAGATTTACCGTATTAGGAAAATTAGCCCTTTTCTGGGCGATCCCTGATTTAACATAGAAATAAAGAAGTAAATCTTTAAAAAATCTTCTTCTCCAAAACCATAAGGCCTAGAGCTTTGCTATTTGGTATACATCGTCATCTATTGAACCTCTACCAAAATACTTCAAAGAATAACCGTATTCTGAAAATTAGCCATTTTCTTTGTGATCCCTGATTTTTACATAGAAATGAAGAAGGAAATCTTTAAGAATCTTCTTCTCCCAAACCATAAGGCCTAGAGCTTTGATATTTGGTATACATCGTCATCTATTGACCATCTACCAAAATACGTCAAAGATTTGCCGTATTAAGAAAATTAGCCCTTTTCTGGGCGATCCCACATTTTACATAGAAACAAAGAAGGAAATCTTTAAAAATCTTCTTCTCCCAAACCATAAGGCCTAGAGCTTTGATATTTGGTATACATCGCCAAACACTTCGAAGAATTACCGTATTCTGAAAATTAGCCCTTTTCTGGGCGATCCCAGGTTTTACATAGAATAAAAGAAGGAAATCTTAAAAAAAATTCTTCCAAATCATAGGGACTAGAACTTTGATATTTGTTACAAATCATCATCTATTGACCCTCTACCAAAATACTTCAAAGAATTACCGTATTCTGAAAATTAGCCCTTTTCTGTGTGATCCCTGATTTTACATAGAATAAAAAGAAGGAAAACTTTAAAAATCTTCTCCTCCCAAACCATAAGGCCTAGAGCTTTGATATTTGGTACAAATCATCATATATTGGCCCTCTACCAAAATACTTCAAAGAATTATCGTACTCTCAAAATTAGCCCTTTTCTTTGCGATCCCTGATTTTACATAGGAATAAAGAAGGAAATCTTTGTAAATCTTCTTCTCCCATATCATAAAGCATACAGCTATGATATTTAGTACCTATCATCAGCCATTGACCCTCTACCAAATTACTTCAAAAATTAGTCCTTTTCTGTGCAATCCCTAATTTTAGTTAGTAATAAATAATGATATCTTTAAAAACCTTCTTCTCCTAAACTATTAGGCCTAGAGCTTTTATACTTGGTATGTATTGATGTCTATACTTCAAAGCATTACCATATTCAGGAAATTAGTGCTATATGGTGGGATCATCAATTACCTAGGATTTAATGAGAAATCCTTAAACATCTTCTCCAAAATCATTAGACAGAGGGCTTTGCTATTTTGTTTATATCATAAAGCTATGAACCATCATACTCAGAGGAGCGATTTGGGACCATCATGGTTATCTTGTTTCTATTTGTTGTTATCGTGTTCGAGAATCGTGTGTAGGTATTTTTTATTGGATGAGACCATCATATAATCTTCTAGACAAAGATTCATTACAGTTATAAGTTATATTAATGGAGTTTTAACCTTTTTTCGCATCAGGAAACTCTATGTTAAACCTTGCGTGCATGCAATTGTCATATATCTTTGATAACACTCTTTCTACAAATGCTATAGCTTTGAGACATTGAACATGAATTTCTGACAATATTATCTGCCTCTAAATATATATTTATTACCCTTGCATTCATTTTACGTGCAATTGTCATGTATATGTTATTGTTCTATTTCTACAAATGCTATTGCTTTGAAACTTTGCACATCCATGTATGACAATAATATCAGCCTCTAGATACAGTTTCGTTACTCTAACATTCATTTTAGTGGAATTTCAACCGTTTTGGGGCTTAGAAATTGTTGGTTTAACATTACGTGCGAATGGCATATGTCTTTAATAACTCTCCTTTTACTAATGCTATTACTTTGAAACTTTGTACATACTTTTGTGACCACCATATCATCCTCTAGACGAAGATTCATTACAATTATATTTATCATAGTTGAGTTTCAAACCTTTTGGACTTAGAAATTCTTGTTTGACATAAAATTCTATTTGAAATACTTTTTATTTCTATTACTACTGAGGTATTATGCATTTTGTCGACATTGAGTTACTGTTACTATCCTGCACTCAGAATAGTCGAGTGTTGCTGTCCTCTGACAGCTCTTGTTTGTAAATAATTAGCCTGAAAGAGTAATTGGATTTACTTCACTATATTTTCAAATGTTTGAAATTTAAACGAGATTTTATTTGACTTAGACTTTAGCCACATAATAGAGTAAGTATAAACAGAAAACATGGGGGATATCTAACCAGTTACTAGACGGCAAAATTTTAGACTCGTCCAAATTGAACAGAGTTATAGACTACAATTTAAAGTTTATGAAATTTTATCTTTTTTCAACTTTCTGTGTAGAAAACACCGTGGAAAATGAAGAAATTGCTTGTTGCAAGCACTTTTTAATTTCACACAATGTTTTCCCAATTGGTTCTCTCAAGGGGCGTACAAAAGCCTCTCCGAATGGTTTGTTATAGCTTCTGATATAATGTTACAGCGGCAGATACCGCCTGTACAGCGATAGAGTGTATATGCAAGAGAGAAACAACTTCTCGATTAAGATATGAAACGAGATTATTTAACAAATCATACGGTCAGTTACAGAGGAACATGTGGCAAAAGAAGAAATTACTAGCGACCAACAACTTCTTCTTTAACAATAATTCGTTCTCTCATGTATGGCACTTACTTTTTGAATTGTTCTTAATGTACAATGTCGTCTGCCACTCCTTTGAGTTGGGACTAGTCTAAAATTCTGTAAATAATAAAGGGTTAAAATGTGTTGCAAAAGTTTTCAAGCCTTCCTTGTTTTTGACAGGGCAAAAAACTTTACCGTGAATCCTCTCGCCGACGAGCTGATTGACTCTGTATTCACCAGAAAAATTGCACAAAAAAGTATCACTATGGAGAAAATGGGCTTTTTTGAAGATCGCAACAATTTTACAGGTAATGCATTGTGCAGCAATTTTTGATAGATTATTGCAGAGAAAACCCAACTCTTGTAATGCCTAGTAAACTCTTTTTTCAAAATTGCTTACATATCAAAGAGATGAAGCCACTGATAGGCCCTAATTGAGGGTAAATATTTCTTTTTTAAATTAGTTTTATAATCAAAACTGACATAAAATGCTAAACATGTGGTATAGGCTAAGATAAGACTGCACATTTCTGCATGCTGATCTTCGTCCATATCTCCTGTTAACCCATACCCACACAATGACGCTTTTGGACGCCTCACAAGAAAAAAAGCTTTTAAAAACATTGCAAAAAATGAAGAAATTGCTTGTCAAAGAATTGACAAAGAATTTTAAAATTTCAAAAACTCTAAATTGTCGTCTACAACTTCTTTCAAATTGGACCAGTCTTAATGATTGTTGCGTGGGAATGGGTTAAAGCGGAACTATTTCAGGCTCAGAATGGTAAGGGTTAAGATCTTTAGTTGTCTGTTATTTGATGGTGATGAAAGCCGTCTTCCAGCGTTTAAGCGGTTCTTGAACAGAATTTCATGAACGTTTGATATACGAAAATGATTTGCTATTCAGATAGTTATTATTGTTGTGTTCAGAATTTTCTTTTTCTTTCTTCATGTTTAATCTACCAAATTCAAAGTAATTCAACTTAATGTAGTAATGTAAAAAGATACAAAAATACGCGTACGAAGAAAATACAGACACATCCCCCCCCCAATAATTAGCCAGACAAGTAACTGGTTTTACTTAACTACATTTTCAAATATTTGGAAATTAAAAGAAATTTTATTTGACTTGGACTTTAGCCCATCCCCACACAATCTCGCAGTTTACCCCCCCCCCCCTTCATTAAAAAAACACAAACAACAACAACAACAAACACACACACACACACAACCAAACAAGCAATTTCGTCATTGTTCACAATGTTTTCTACCATAGAAAAGAATTTACAAATTTCAATAACTTAAATTCACGTCTGAAACTTCTTTCAATTTAGACAAGTCTAAATTTTTGTGGTTGCCAGTGAATTTACGTTTTTATTTTATGCACTTTCTAAAGGCGAATGCATCAGCGCAGAATAAGCGAGTTACGCCTTTATTAGACGATACAATTTCAGACAGGCCCAAACTGAAAGAATTTGTAGACAAGTTTATCCTGGTGATTTTTTAATCCATGTATTTCTTTGTAGAACAGATTGAGGGATGAAGAAATTGCGTTTAACAAGCAATTTCTTCATTTTCAACTATGGTTTCCAAAGTTAGTGTGTGATTTGGGGGAGCGTATAAGAAGGAAGGATTGCTGTATTGTTTCGGAATGGATTCACAAATCAACACTTCGGATGAGTTGATTCTTTTGCCCTTGTAGTAAATGGTGCAGATTCTTCTTGTGTTTAATTCCAGATGACGTGTTCACGATGATCACTCTTGATCCTGACACGCCAAGAAGTGCTGGTGCGGGAAACGAAACCCATCCATTCATTTTTAACATGCAGATAAATATCAGGGACGGCAATTTTACCTCAGGTAGGAAATTGACAAACCGCTGGCCCCTCTCATTTACTCCCTTTGTCACGCTTACTGACTGCGACAAGAAGTTCCGCTTTGATTTTACGGCGTTATTTTGCGAAATTTATGGACAAATGAATGTATGCTACAAATAAATAGAATGGTTGTTAAGCGACCTAAATGTCGTAACTACAGCGTCATTAAGCTGTAATTACGACGTTTAAGTCGCCAAACAAACAGAAACGTTTTACAAAAATGGCGGCCAGTGCTGGAGTTCAAAGATTAATTCTGGGCTGAATGAATGATTTAATTGGTTGATTGATTTCTTGTTTGAAAGCCGCGATTGGTCAATTGTTGACATTCTGCAAAATACCGTAACTACAGCCTACATAAGCTATAGTTTTGATGATTTGTTATCACCGAATAATCTCTCCCCATTCTATGGGAAACATGCTGTTTTTGCTTGTTTCGTCTGCCCTTCTGTCCGTTCATCCACGTTTCAAGACGGAGAAAACCTCTCTGTAACCAGTTAAGCTATCATTAAAAAAAAAAAAAAAAAAAAAAAAAGTAAGGTATCGAATTTCAAATAATTGAAATGTTCAGTTGGCGACATTGTAACTACAAATGGATAAGTTGCCATACCAACATAAATACATAACGCTTGTATGAATCGCAGTTCAAAGTTCACTTCCGTCTAAATGTAAGATTTGATAGGTCATCCTATTTGATTGACAGAAGCGATCCGTCAATTATGACCAATCATTTAATATAAGTTAATTGAAACTATACAACATATTTCTATTGTATCCCTACAGGAGAGGAAGTCCTAAGCTGGTTTGCTCCATATCCAGTAACGGGAAACAAGCCTCATTATTGTTTTTTCCTGTTGTATAAACAAGAGACGCTCGTCAACAGAGAACAAATGCTATCGTATGCAGCGATGAACTGCAGTAGTAACAGGTAACCACTATAATGGTATATAAAAGGACTGAAAGTCCCGAGAAAGGCCCAGAATCATATATGGTAACGATCAGCCATATTTAAGTCCCATGACAACGTCGTCTTTTTAACCCTTTCCCGTACAAATACGGTATTTTACGTAGATGTGATTTTAAACTTGAGAAAATATTGTGGAAAAAGAAGAAATTGCTTGTAACAAGCAATTTCTTCTTTTTCCTCAATATTTTCTACCACATAGGATGGTTTCATTTCAAATTGCATCAAATTCTCATTGTCGTCTGCAACCTCTTTCAGTTTGGACCAGTCTAAATTGTCAAAAAACAGGAAAGGGTTAATGATGTAATTTTAGTTTTGTCTATCAAGATTCGTGCGTTTTGATTGGATGGATTTTTCTTTTCATTCTTCCACGAACAAAATTTTGAGACGTAACTATTTTGTATACTTGTGCACAAAGTAGACTAGTAAGATTTTATTCAAAACTACTAAAATATATTCATTTTCTTGGTTGATGGCATTAATCCTTTCCCGTTTTTTGAAATGTTAGACTAGTCCAAATTGAAAGAGTTTGCAGATGACAATGAAAACTGGATGCCATTTAAAATGAAACCATCCTATGTGGTAGGAAATATTGTGGAAAAGGGAGAAATTGTTTGTAACAAGCAATTTCTTCTTTTTACACAATGTTTTCTCCAGTATAAAATCACAGCAACGTAAAATCCCGCATTTGAACGAGAAAGGGTAAATCATAAGAAATGAAGAGAATTTTTTTGTTTTCATTGGGGTATCAACTTCAAAAATTAATCTGACATATGTTTGAGTCCGCTTCGCGTGATAAAGTTTTTAAGTTCTTACCTCAATGAAAAAATGTTCTCTTCATTTCCTAAATAGAAATCATCAGGCTATAACTTAATCAAACAATAGGGTTTATCCACAACATATAGCTTTGCGATTAAAGGGGTAGCAAAGACCATAATTTTGGAACCATAGGGTCTCCAAAACAGCCATGGACTGCCCAGTTTGTACAATGCCCGGTTTATAGAGCATCCCTTCGTCATTTATCTTACCGTAATAAGAGGAAATCTTAACCCATGCCAAAACAATCCAACATCCTTGACGCACCACAAGAAAAAAATCTTTGGAAAAAAAGTTTGAAAATATGAAGAAATTGCTTGTAACAAGCTATTCATCATTCCACACAGTTTTTCTTCCAAGAAAGACAATGCATTTTGAAATTTCATCAGTTTAATATTGTTGTCTGCAACTTTTTTTCAGTTGGGATCGGTCTAAATTTTATGGTTTTGGTAATGCATTAAGACAGAAATTTCATCCAACGAACTGTAAATTCTGTTAAATCCAATTCTTCATTTATTTGTTCACTAAAGTATTCACAGGCCTTCTTACCATTTAAGAGATGAAGAGAATATTTTTGTTTTCATGGAGGTATGAACCGAAAACCTAATCACATTGTATGAATACGCGAAAAAAAATTCTCTTCATCTCTTATAATTTAATAGCATCGAGCGAAAAAAGCGAAAACTTTACAAATGTCGGTACCTTTCTGTATGGGACTATTTTGTGCGGAAGCATACAAATTCGCTCTGTGCTTAAAATTTTGTTCGTGGAGTTAAAAATAATCAGAACACTAGTTTTTTAATAGACAAACCTAAAATTAAATTAATTCGATATAAAAGGAAGGTGTGGGTTAAGTTGTCCGGGTAGCGTGTTTTATGAAATTCATGGTCGCTCTCAATTTTTGTTTGTTCACATTTTAAGAGCCAGCCGACTCTATTGAAATAGTCGGCTTAGTTCGTTATATGCACAAACGCCGATGACGTTACTAAACGAATAAATTCCTCGGAACTTGTGTGATTGAAAAAGCGCTTATTATATCTTTAATCACACTATTAAGTTTCAGTGAAAGTGAAAAAGTTCATTAGAAATACATGAGTTTTAACCCATTCCAACACAACGAAAGTTAAGACTAGTCAAAATTGGAAGAAGCTGCAGACGACAATTGCATAGTGATGGATTTTGAATATTTTCGTCTTTTTGGATAAAAAACACTGTGGATAATGAAGAAATTGCTTGATACAATTTTTTCACAATGTTTTCCAACGCTTCTTTCTTGAGGGGCGGAAGGGAGGGATTGTGTGTGAATGGGTTAAATAGGGATCAATATAATAAAGTTACATATACAGGCTTCTGAAATATGTTTTTTGGCTAACTTCGGAACTTTTTCATGAATTTTGCAATTTATGAGAAAACAATTTCTTTGTCGGTAAGAGGTAAGAGAAGCGATTTTTTTTCTTTATGTGAAATTAACATTGAGACTTTGAACGGAATATGATCTTTTTTTATTGGTCAATCATTGTTTTGGTCCGCAACCGCCATTAGTCGATTAGCATGGTTCTTTGGGATCAAAATTGTTTACTTTGATTCGCGAAATATGTTTATTTTTGCTTTATGCGTAGAATGTCAGAACAAAGTCTTTTGTCTTTCAATTTAATAATAATTTCAGGTGTTTATTTGACATAAATGCCGCTATCAGCGATAACGACTTCGTACTGGTCGGAGCTAGTTGGTTTCGGTCTGTACCAGACATCTACATGTTATACAGAGATATCAACACTGGTCGGAGAACCTCCGAGGAGACGGTATGTGCAGGGCAACCGGACTTTCCCGAGGTGTGTAATCCAAACGGAAAAACAGCGATATATTACAGTAGTTTTAACATTACCTTAGCATTGCTATTTGCAGTGTTGTTTATTTCGTGAATGAATTGAATATACGATATTGTAGCAGCGTTTCGAAACGCGCAAGAAAATTGGATATATTCAAACTCGTGAACTTCGATATTTCACGAGACTGAATAAATCGAATTTCCAGTGCACTTTTAACACATACACAAAAAAGGTAGATTTTGTACCACTCTCACAACATGATATTCTATCTTCATAATGTATACCTACAAAACTTGGTCTTAAAACAGTCTTGCGTCCTTTCCTGAGATAACATTCACATACGATGTCAAATGGATCTTCTAGTAACTTTGACGGTTACATATCAAGAATATATGACGTCATCTTACACTGCCATGTGTGACACCACATTTCCCGATACCAAATAGGTTAAAACGACTTTTTTGGTGGAGTTTAGCGTCTTAAACGTCGCAACTACAGCCTTTTCAAGCTGTAGTTACGACGTTTACGTCGCTAAACAACTATTCAACTTTTTGTTACATGCCTCTTGCCATAAATTTTACAAAACAGTCGATAACCCTTCCCGTTTACGCCGCCGTCATATCGCAGTCGGTAGCGCACCAGACTCCTAATCTTCAATCGTGAGATGTCGCGGGGTTCGATCCTTTCCGACATTTGTCTGTCACAAATGGGTTGATAATCGTAAACCTAAGTGAGATAGCAGCTGGAGTCTAGGAAAAGATGTAGTGGTAGTACTGGTGTGAGAAATACTAGGAATCCATTGTTAGGAGCTCCAGTCGCCGCGTAATGACTGAAATACTGTTAAAAGCGACGTTAAACCCTGTTCAACCAACCAACCAACCCTTCCCGTTTACGGATATTATCTGCTAATACATGTGTGGATATTTCTTTTTTTGGGGGGGGGGTAGTCATAAAACCTTATCATATTATGCTTTATCAAAGATTTATTTTAGAAATATCGTCTATTATAAACATCTTTTATACCCTATATCGTCGTTGGGAAAGCAAGACGCGGTGTCCGTCGAGAGGTAGAGCGTCGGCTACCCGATCAAGAGGTCCTGAATTCGATTCCCGGGAGCGGCTATCGATCTTGGTTCTGTCCTTGGCCCACACTTTCGGTGCGAATACTGGTTCATTTTCCAGGAAGCAGAATCGAGAGGGATTAATCTAAGTTGGAAGAATTTGTTTCCAAATCGGTGTAAAATAAATAGGTTTAAACCTAAACCAAGCGAAATATCGTAAACACAGCTTGGATAAAGTAGTATTTACTATATTTTGCTCGCGAAACGTCGGTATCTTTTTTAAATGAATTGTGATACGGAATCTCCGTGATGCCACTTTTTATTTGACAGGTCGCAACTTTGACGCGCCAAGCAAAAAAAGGGAAACTCACTGAAATTCCGTTGAAAATTAGTTAGAAAACTGGATTCGATCCAGAAGAGGTCAATTCGATACTACCTTTCTAAAAAGAGATATATAGTAGGGTAGAATGCTCAATACAGATTTAAAAAGTATACCAAAAGCGAAAGTTTCGACCCTCAACAGTCCGCGCACTCTGATTAAGTTGGGTCCTTTTCAAGATTCCCTTGAGATCCCTTTTTGTATATTGACCAATTAGTCGGCGAGAAATTTTTTAGACAAGTCCAAGTTGAAAAAAGATGAAAAATAATTGCTAAGTAGGGTATAAAACATTGTGAGAAAAGGAGAAATTGCTTGTCACAAAGTTGTCCATACTCACATTTTCTCGAAGCGTCAAAAATTTAATTGTGTGGAATGGGTTAAAGGGTTAACTTATTTGTTGAAAAATGGAAAGAAATTGCAGACAAGATTTCAAATAACTCTCAATTTGGATGATAAGTGGGGTAGAAAACATTATAAGAAAAGGAGCAAGTACTTGTTACAAGCAATTTCTCCTTTTCCCATGATGTTGTCAATATTCTTATTTCTTCGGGATCAAAAAATATCCATTGTGTGGTTATGGGTTAAAAAGTAAACTTATTTGTTTGCATACGACATTTCAAATAACTCTAAAATTGGATGCTAAGTGCCAAATAGGTTAAAACATAGTGAGAAAAGGAGAAAGTACTTTTTAAAAGCAATTTCTCCTTTTCCCACAAAGTTTTCTATACTCGTATTTCTTCAGAGCCTCAGAAAGAGTCATTGTGTGGGTAATGTTAATCAGATACCTTAGAGAGCGGTCGTAAATAACAGTTTATAGTTTGATATCCTTTAAATTCTCAAATGGTAATTACAATAAATTATTTAACATTTATTTCATTTTGAACATATTCTTCACAATTACAATAAAATTAGAAATGCACAAGTAAATACTCTAGTCCGTTCTCGTCTTTTCTTATTCTCATTGTCCGTTTTAGATCTAGTACATCTCTGAAACGAAGAAAAATGCATTGCCATTAATGACGTAATAGAGTAAGTGAGTTTATTAAAAAATCATAATATACCAAACAGGAGGCCGTAAATCATTACCAGACAGAACAATACCAGAATTGTTTGAACTCAAGATGTTGCGGATGATTATTTTAAGCCGTTGAAAAGCAACAAAAGAACAAAAAAAAAAAAAAAAAACAATACAAAACAAACAAATAAACAAAAAACCCAAACACTCAAAAAAACTCACATAAACCTATCTCTTATACGTCCCTCACACCTTTGCGTATCGACCCGCGTAAGCGTGGCGTATCACGATAAGAAAGGAACGCCGTGACAACGTAGCAGGAACGCGAGTTTACGTAGCGCATACGCCTCGATACGTAGCATGATCTCCTCGTACGCCGAGGGTCGACGTATTTTTAAGTGTGCACTTAAAAATACGTAGCACGTACGTGACAGCTCTGATACGCCGCGCTTACGTAGTGTATACCCCGTAGAAACGAAAATAACGTAGCAGTAACGTAGCTCTTACGCCTTGTACGTGGCACGAACGAAAAGCTAATCATGCCGCGTAACCACGGCGTAAGCCCGCGTAAGCGTGGCGTATGTGCGGCGTATGTGCGACGTTAACCGCGTTTTCACTACGTTTTCTCGCGTTCATGCTACGTACGTGTTACGTATGTTTCGTTTCTATTTCGTTGCAGCTGCGTTGGTGTTGCGTTGTCGGAGTTTCTATGGCGTTCAAAGAGTTTGTGTCTGAATAGCCCCATAGTACCAGTATCCTTGGTCTGCTCTCATTATTTCCAAAGTCATGGACCAAGAAGATTATGATATTGCTGTTGTCGGACTTGCCTGGACATTTTGCTTACAAAAACAAACTGAAACAGATATTAGGTGGCATCTTCGGCTGCTTTCTGATGAATGACTACAACGACGTGAAATAAACAGTTTTATACCCCAAAGTAAACAGTAAACGTCGTGATTACGCAGCAGCAGCAACGCCGCGCGAACGAAGGGAACGCCGTGCTTACGTAGCGGTAACGCCGCGACAACGCCTTATACGCCACTCTTACGCCTCAGAACGTGGTACTTACGCCGCTGGATCTCCATACAAACACGGGAACGCAGCAGGAACGCCGCGGAAACGCCGCAGGAACGTAGTACATACGCCATACCATTGAGATCGATCAAAATACGCCTTGGTCATCGGCGTTTGATCCACGTAAAACATTTTTGGCCTAAACGCCGCAGATACGCAAAGGTGTGAGAGCAGCATTAGGATAGAAAAATGTGTGGACAATGAAGAAATTGCTTGTAACAAGCAATTTATTCGTTGTCCACAATGTTTTTCTAAGTCATCCTCTTGAGGGGCGTAAAAAAGAGAGCTTGAGTTTGAATATGTTAAGAAATATCGAGATGACTTTCTTGTAACAAATGCCTCATATTATCTTTGGCAGGTATCTCATTCTTTTCTTAATTCTAAACATGAGAGTTACCAGGACAATTTTTAGAGAGAAAATAGCTCTCCTAAGTTATAACCAGTATGTAAATTTGGTATCAGAAAAACAATTTTCGAACTACTCCCAGCAAATAGTTAGGGGAAAGCAAGAAATTAAGTCGAACAACAATAAAATATTCTCTCGATTCAAGTATGTCGTTATACAGAATGCATTTGCTTATTCGTCCGATATTTTTTAATCAAACCATTTTTAAAACAAACGAAACCAAATAAAGACCGGTGTAGCAATATGCCTTAACTATGGTTCACTTAGCTGCGCTTTTTATTGTTATTCCAAAAGGTTGTTTACGTTATAGTATATTCCAAAAATAGTTTGGTAGTAAATTGACTCTTTTTTCGCGTGTTTCCATGGTTATGATGTCCCCACGCTTTTTAATGCCCCAAAATAAGAAAATCTTTGGAAAACACTGTGGAAAATAAAATAATTGCTTGTGACAAACAATTTCTTCATTATCCATAATGTTCTCTACACCAAAAGACTATCATTTTGAACTTAACCAACCTAAATTGTAGTCTGCAATATCTTTGAAACTTGATCAGTCCAAAATTTTCTCCACTTGTAATGGGTTACAGATGTTTGCTAGAATTATTATACAGTTCATTGCCTTACAGGTTGAATAAGTAATAAAGTGTAAATTTAGTAACAACCCATTACCTGATGACAAAAGTTTAGATTGATTCGAATTGAAACCAACATTTTGAAGTTGATATAATTTTAGAATCTTTCTCTTACTATAAAGGATAAATGTGGATAATAAAGACACTGCTGTTTGTCCAATTTTCCAGAATGTTTTTTTTTACTTCGTCAGGGCGATGGAAAAAAAGTTTAGCAATATTGTCTCTGAAATACAACTGAAACTTTCTCACAAAGTAAGATTATAAAAATAGTTTCAGTGCATATGGAGACAGCAGGTTCATGAAATTTTTCTCACTCTTTTTTTCTGGGTAGAACAAAAAAAAAATAATAATAATAAATGAATAAATAAGTAAATAAATAAATAAAAAAAAAATACACAAATACAAAATTTTTAGACAGCGCTGTAAAAAATCAAAGAAAAAACAATTGATACTTTTCTTCTAAAAATCTGTTTTCTCTCCAACAGTACTTTCAGTATTTTGATTATTTTGAAGTACGCTTTGTAGGCGAATATAATTCAAAATTGATACTGCAGAAAACATTATTGGAAACAAAATAAGAGCTCATTACCCGTATTTTCGTCTTCCCAAAATATGTTTCCTACGCTACTGTTATTATCTAGAAATCGGTAAGTAACTTTCTTAAAGTTATATTACCAAACGGGAAAATGCAAATTTTCTTTCTGTCCTTTTCTGTCTTTCGTTCAATTTGTCTTTATCTAAGGTGTATTCACGTTTTTCTTGTTGAAGCATCTAAACTTACTGATCATCTTTTTTCTTGGAAAGCCTACGAGTCCTCCCCTTCCAATCATCTTGTGCCGATAGTACTTTCCAAAACCACGTGACCGTATTCCGCCAAACCCAGCAGATATATGGCGTCTTCGGAAACTCGGAATTCTTCCTCTTCCCATACCACCACCGTCTGAATAACAAATATGAGAACACGTGAAGTATCACGAGATTTTCCTCCAGAAATGAGTAATTTAACCTCGTCTAGAACAGTAAAGGTTTATCAACGAGCCTCGGCTTACCTCGTCAGGCCTCGGCGAATTAAATAACTTGAGGTTTAGACCCCTGTATGACAATAAACATGAGAACACTTAAAGTATCATGATATTTTCTTTGAGGTAAGATGAATTTAACATCGTCTAGAAAAGTTTACGTTTTTAAGGCGAGCCTCGACAGGCTTCGGTGAGCTAAATCACTCCAGACGAGGATTATATCAGCTTGACAAGAGGACAATCGAGTTACAGATTCTCGTGCGAATAGGTATCTTTGTCGTTGAATGTTTGAATGGTGCTTAACGCCACCTTTAACAGTATCTAAGTCATAACGCGGCGGCAGGAGAACTTAACAATGGATTCTTGGAAATTCTCACACCAGTACTACCACTACATCCTTTCCCAGCCTCCAGCAGCTCAACCATCATCTGCCCACTGGTGGGAGACAAATGTCTGAAAAAATATTAGCCGCGACCGGGTATTGAAACCTCGACCTCGTGATTGACAGAACGCCACGGTTCCAACTGCGCTATGGCCACGGTTTTTTGCAATGAATGCCAGTTTCGGAATTGCATCAATAAGCAAATACCACTTCATCATGCGTTCAGATAACGTCACGATGACGCTGATCGTGCAAGTTTACCATGGTAAAAACATTTCGCTCTTTGTAGATTTCTGAAACTAGCATGTTAGAAGTCATTATACCTTACCATATGTTCTAAAAAAATCTAATTTACCTCTGTTTGATTAATTTTCTTCTTCAAATATTTGTTTTACGTTTCATTTTACCCTTCTAAGGTTCATATATTTGATGTAATAACTATTGAGTAAACCCCCCCCCCCCAAAAAAAAAAGCCGAAAAACTAGAAAATATTCGATTCCGTCGGTATTTCCCTGTCCCGAGTCTAGCGCTTTTCAACTTCGCCATAAAAGCTTCCTTGTTCGCCAAGGCAGTATAATCACCCCTTATTCACTGCCCGGCTACAAAAATAAGAATCTTCAAAGAATCCTCTATATCAAACTTCAACCCTTTAATACCAAAAATGTGGGTTATTTACTGTGAACGCCACGTTTAAAGCGCGAATCGAATATTTGACTCCTTTGGGATTCGAACCAGGTACATCTCTGTCCCGCAGTAAGCCCTCTATCACGTCAATACGATTGCGGTCAAGCTCAATACTGCACAGTCTAATATAGGTCAATAGTTTTCTTATTTCTGAGGCGTTCGCTTTCACATGAAAGGCCAAATGTAGTAATTGATTATAATCATAAATGGTTTCTGCGGTCAAAAGATAGACCAAGAGGTCCCGAGTTCGATTCCCGAGAGCGGTTATCGATTTTGGTTCTTTGATTGCTCTACACATTCGTTGCAAGTACAGGAACTTCTTCCGAGAAGGAGAATCGAAAGGAATTAATGTAAAGATATACGAAATTGTTTCCCAGTCAAACTTGTATAAATGGTCTAAACTAATCATTTATCCCATTCCCACTCAGTGACGCTTTTAGAAGCCCCAAAAGAAAAAAAAAGCTTTGGAAAACATTGTGGAAAATGAAGAAATCGCTTGTTACAAGCAATTTCTTCATTTTCTACAATGTTTTCTATACAGAAACTTGAAAGAATCCAGAATTTCACATACTTAAAATTGTCATCTGCAACTTATTTCAATTTGGGCCAGTCTATAATTTTGCTGGCTGGTAATGGGTTAACCTTAAACGAATATATAAAGAATGTACTTACATTTCCCGAAGTAAGGATATTGTGGAAATCTTCCCAATCCCCCAATTCTAGAACCGATTCCTTTTCCGCCGAATCCCCCAATACCCGAGCCGATTCTTGGCATGATCTTTGGCATTTTCCTCGGCATCATTTTTGGCATGATCTTTGGCATTCTCATCGGAAGTACCTTTGGCATTCTCCTTGGTAACACCATTGGTCTAGTACTAAATTTGTTTAAGCCGCCGCCGAGTGCACCTGCACTGATTCTTCCCTGCAATCTTGGCTGTCTATGCCGAGCTGTCGGAGACATAAAGAAAAGTGACAGCATCTTTCCCGGGCTTTTTTGTATTGTAAGATCTTTCAAACAACCATTTTAATGAATGTATAAAGTTGATCAAAATAAGCTGTGTTCGTCTGTAGCTTCATTGCAATCGCAAGAAATGCCTGTTACTGGCTTATGATATTTTACGTGGTAAATAAGAACTATATATTATGTAATGTTTCACTTTTACCGAAAACTTACGTGTATAATCCATGTGTCCAAGGTTAGCTGATCTGCCTGCAGGCCTGCTTACTGCCCTCGATCCCCCTAATATTCCGCCTCGAACAATGTTTGAATCTGAAAATGTTAACAATAGATGTTTATTTAATAAGTTATATACTCAAAAGCACATACTCAAATCCGGGATATCGATATTGACCAATGGAATATAAATTAAGGTGTATTTCCTGTTACGCCACATTTCATTTCCGTCTCTGCTCTACAAGCTATTTCATTTCCATCTAATATGATGAAGGTAAAAAGACACTGCGTTACACAGTATTTACCACTTTCGTGGTATTACCTCGACGCCAATAAAAACGCACGTAATTCTGCAATGCGGAGACTGAAATCAAATACATGTACTATAAAATGAGATATAGACTGAATAAATTATTGCGAGTCTATGGTTAGGCGCACCAGTATTTGAGATATAATTGAAATGCTATAAAAGTGGATTTAAGCCTTACACAATAAATTAGACCAAGTTGACCTGATGGCTTTTCGTCCGTAGTTATTAACAAGCTGTAGTTTAGACGTTTTGATGGTCAATTGATAAATTATTTATATATTTAAACTGTTCACCAAACTGAATACCTTGAAGGATATAATAGCGATTTAAATCATCATGGAAAAACTGTGAAAACTAAAACACACTGCTTTATGTTCAAATGCCCTTTTATGGATAATTTATTTTTCTGCCCGTTTTGATTTTTCAAGAAATTTATTTTCATTCTATTGAAAAAAGAGTTTTTTTTTATAAAAAATCTCACCATCCGAATCAAATAAACCGTTGTCATCGAAACCGTTTTCGAAAAAGTCATCATCCAGATTATTGAGGTCGTCGAAATTATCTAAAAAGAAACGAAAGTATACAAGGTTTATTAATCCAGACCATAAGTGGTCCTGGTGAACCGGAAATATTTCCGTTTTGACAGGAGGCGTAGACAAAGATCAGCATACACATACGTGATTCGTGATCTTTATCCCATTCAAGCCAGGGTTTTTTAAGTAATTAATTTTCCTACCAAATATTGACCCACAACAATTGCTTGCGGTGCTTTCAGTCCTGTGATTTTAATGCACATTCGAGAGAGGACTTTACTGAGAAAGAAGAGGGTTAGATCAGCATAATAAACGAAGCACCATAGCTTTGATCCTTATGCCCCTAAACTAATGAAAGACACAGTATTTTTAGACAGTTTCGTATAACCAGTTAAAGAGAACGTCATTTGATAGACAAACCAACATGAAAATAATCGACAACAAACTAGATTTAGCTTGATAAATAGTGCTTTATCAAATAAAAGAGGGACTAATTCTAATTATCATTTTCTTATGTCAAAACACAGTTTATCCTATGCTCGGACAATCAATTGACAGTTCGCGGTGTCAATCGACCAATCAAATTATTCCTTTAGAACAGGAAGTGAACATGAACTATATATGATGCTGGACGACATTAATGTTGAGCATTTTTGTTGGTTTTACGACTTAAATGTCGTGAGTACAGATCGACAACCAACTATTTATTCCATTGTTTAGAGTTACCCACCGTCATAGATTTTTCAAAATAACGCCGTTTGATAGCTAAAGGGAACTTCCTTTGGACCTCAGTGGCCGGGGCGAGAAGATCCGCTATGTTAACTTATACTTTTATACCCTTTCCCGTTTTTAGAAATTTTAGACTGGTCCAGTTTTAAAGAGATTGAAGACAACATTGAAAATCAGAGGAAATTTGAAATGAAACCATCCTATGTGGTAGGAAATATTGTGGAAAAGGGAGAAATTGCTTGTCACAAGCAATTTCTTCTTTTTCTCAAGTATAGGATAACAGCAACGTAAACTCCCGAGTTTAAACAGGAAAGGATTAAGTTTTGTCACATGATGTGTCGCCGTTGGAGAAGCCACGGTGAAAAGGAATCAGATTGTATTTTTAAGTCAAATAATTTTGAATGAATGTCATAAAATTTCCGATTCCGTACAAGTTTTTCACATTTGTTGATAATAAGTCTGAAAGTTCACTAGAATTCTTACCGTTTGAATCTATAAATAGCCCATCATTGTTGAACCCATTCTCAAAGTAGTTGTCGTCAAAATTGTTGTTAAAATCGTTGTTAAAATCATTGTCAAAATCGTTGTTTAAATCGCCTGTAATAACAGAAAAAGTAATAAACAACGAACTGCAGTTTACTGTAGTTGTACAGGTTATAGCGAGTGATCAATGGTTAATTTTGTCTATACCTGTACATTGATCTCTCGCTATAGCTTCAACAGCTGTATTTTCCCATATCTAACAGGAAATGTAATAAACAATGAAATATAGATGTACAAGTTATAGTGAGTGATCATTGGTCAATTTTGTCTATAACTGTATAGACAAAATTGACATTTGAACACTCACTATAACTTGTACATCAATTATTCTCCCGACAGCACAATGAATTTTATATATATACATAAAGCAGAGAAACTGTTGTCATGAATTAACCATTTAGCAGACAACAACATTTTAGACTGTTCTTAAATGGGATATAGATGTACAAGTAATAGCGAGTGATCAAAGGTCAATTTCGTTTATACCTGCTAATACAAAATTGGCCTTAAATCATTTACTTTAACTTGTACATCTATAAGTTGCGGACAACAATTAAAACTGCATATCAATTAATAGAAAGCGCTAAATACAACATTGCTTCCATGTTTGTATTGGTTTTACGGAAAGCCCGAGAGTGCCCCTTTTCGCCCGACTAATCACATTTAATGGTTGGAGGGAATATCTTTTAATTTCACTTCAATTTGAAGAGAATAATTCGTGTTTTCAATAAGGTTTGAAACTAAAACCTTATTCACACTGTTTGAATACGCGAAGGGAAGCGGATTCAAACAACAGTGTGATTATGTTTTTAGTTTCATATATCTATGAAAACAACAAAAAATCTTCATTTCTTTTAATTCAATGTCTTCAAACAAAAGAAAGAAACATTTTCATAGTTTATTATAAATTAAATGACTGTACATTGTGTTGGTTTGTTGACTTAAAAGTGGTAACTACAGCTTATTCAAGCTGTTAATACGACGTTTAGGTCCCCAATCCGCCGTCGTATTTTTAGCTAGCAATGCGACAGCTTTGATAGCTTAAGATAACAGACGAAATTTTGAGGTCGTCTCAAAGTTCAACGAGTGCAAACTGCCATTGGAGGCTTAACCACTAAATCCATTAAATGTCTACGCCATTAGAAGTAGTTCTCATGTATTTCAGGAACTCTATTCATATTGTTTTGAACTCTGTCAAAAGCACGCTATCTAACCCATTCCCAATCAATTACGCTTTCGGAAAAAGGCTATGGAAAACATTGTGGACAATGAAGAAATTGCTTCAATGTCCACAATGTTTTCTACCGAACAAGGAAACGTTTTCTAAATTCAACCATGCTTTGCTAGCTTACAGTACTTTCAGTACTTTGATTTGTTGCATGTTACTCGCCATATAGGTTCAAAATAAGGCCGTCGGAACTAAGTGGGCAGGGTCATCGATCCATCAATTTTTGTTCGAACGCTTTGTGTTGCGTTCATCCATTAAGATTTCAACAGGCATAGATGAAGAGTGCTCATATCGTGACCACCCTCAGGTATATCGTTAGTGGGCCGTGGCTGTGGCACCGTTAGGAGCGCTTTAAACTCCCAATCATGAGGTCCAGGGTTCGATTCCCGGTCGCGGAAAATATCCTTTCCGACATTTGTCTCCAAACAATGGCAGTAATCTTAAAGTGGGATGAGTTGTTGGAGGCTCGGAAAGGATGTAGTGGTAATACTGGTGTGAGAAAAACAAGGAATCCATGGTTAGGTGCTCAAGCCGCTGCTATATGCCTGAAGTACTGTTAAAAAGGCGTTAAACCACATTCTAGCAAACAAATAAGATATCATCAGTGGGCTACCAAAATATCGTAACTACAGTTTAACCAAGCTGTCGTTCTGATATTTTTCGTAAACGACGATATGTTTTCAGAAGTTTATAATCATTAGTATTGTTGGGTAATATGTATTTTATTAAAGATTTGGAAAAGATTTTCTACTTACCAAACACGTGACCAAATAGTAGGACAGACAAGGTGATGAAACTAACTCCGAACCCCGTCATGCTGGTACATAAAAAATAAACAATTAATTAAAAAGAAGATGAACTTGCACATGATAGTACTCCATCCATTCCCACACATTCCTACTTTTACGTCCCCCAGGGAAAAAACTAAGAAAAACAATGCGTAAAATGATGCAATTGCAAGTAACCAAATTTCTTGCTGGTAACAAGAAATTTCGTCATTATCCACAATATTTCTACATCAAAAGATAAAGGATTTCAAAATTTTCTCAACCAATAAAAGTCGTATGCGTTTTCTTTGAATTTGGACCAGTCTAAAATTGTGTTACTTGGTAATTAACCAATCGCTGGCACCGCCCACTTACTCCGTTGGACCCGCCCATTGACTGCAACAGGAAGTTCGATATTTCTCGGCGTTATTTTTTAAAAAAATTATAGTCATCAGCATGTAGCGAAAAAGTACAATTGTTGGTTGGCTACCTAAACCTCGTAACTACAGCTTGAATATGCTGTAGTTACGACGTTTAAGTCGCCAAACCAACAAAAATGTTTAATTAAAATGGCGGCCAATCTTTGATTTCAAAGCTCAGTTCCGGGCTGAATAAATGATTTGATTGGTCGGTTGATTCCTTGATTGACAGACGCAATTGGCCGTTTAAAGTTGAATGAATATAATGCTTGATATTGTAAAAGTTATGAGAAATGTCGAGAATATTTCTAGAAGCATTTCTTATCATTTTAATAATTTTAAGCAGATTCGTGGTTGAACGACGAAAATGTCGCGAACACATCTTTAATCGAGCCGTATTTACGTCACTCAGGCATCTCGCTAAGGATATACCATAAACTTGTTGTTTTACCAGTTTGAAACAGCTCGACTACAGGACTACTTTTTGTGCGGAGATGCACACTGAAAAATCTTGTGGTGGCGGTTTGAAACAAAAATTTCACACGATCAAAACGCACGAATCTTGGTAGACAAAAATGAATTATGTGTGGGTAGAGGGAAGACACCTAGAAGCCCGGAATCTTGAATTTTTGCTTGTCGTTTGTAGAAGCTTTAAGACCATGCCGTTTAACAGAGAACAACGTGAAGACTTTGATCAGACTTCTCGGATGTACACGGCTGATCGGAGTCTTAACTTGGCGTAGATGACTATGAAATAATCATTTTGAACCTCTCCCACACAATCCCGGTTTTTACTCCTCTAAAAAAAAAAGGAAAAAGAAGAAACTGCTTGTTGCAAGCAATTTCTTCGTGATAAACAAATTTTTCTACCCAAAAGTGACAATGATTTGTACAATTTCATCTACTAATTTTTTTTTCGTTTGCAACTTCTGTGAGATTTACTAGTCTAAAATTTTGTCGTCTGGTGATGGGTTGAAGTCATGCTTTTCATATCGTCGTTGCACGAGCAAAATGTCTTAACCCTTTCCTGTTTTTCAAAATTATAGACCAGTCCAATTTGAAAGAAGTTGCAGACGACAAATAAAAGTGAGTGAAATTTGAAAAGTTATCCACCTACAGGGTAGAAAATATTGTGAGGAAAGAAAAAATTGCTTGTTACAAGCAATTTCTTCTTTTCCCACAATGTTTTCTCAATTGTACAATCACAGGGACGTAAAATCCAGGGATTAACCATGAAGGGGTTAATAAATACATCCTTATCGAAGCTGTGTTTACGACATTTTGCCCGGCAAACTACAATATGCACAATTTGAAAATACAGCACGTTGTAATCTTCCGACCCCCTATTTATACGTATGTTTAGGGCTTATTTGCACGAATCTACTAATCCAAACGTTTAAGATATTGATAGCAGCACTTCAATAAAAAAACGTAGAACACACTTACAAATTATATCGTTGATTGGCGAAGAAAATGACGTATATAAAGCTTTATTCAAGCTGTATTTACAACATTTTGATCGCCTACCGACGATATCTAGAATTTCTCAAACGGCAAACCAAAGAAAAAATAGAAATGAATAGATAAATAAATATATGAAAACAAAATACGACTTACTTTTTATTCTGTATGCACTCTATCGATTCCCCGTCTTTTCTGACCACTTGCAGTCATTTTGACCTTATATAGTCTGGGTGGAAATCCCAAACATATGTTGTTGTGTAATTATTATGTATGTATTACTGTCATGGAGTAAACATTGTTCATTTCCAAGCATATCCATGTATTTTCTAAGTGTGTCTAATTGATATTATCTGTAAACTGTCTGAAATATTGTTATACCATAATGACAGTAAAACTGTTTCATTGCAACGTATTTGAGCCTGTGCGTGACATTTTCAACAATTTCGCATGTACGTGACTCGCACACATTGAGCACCCTGGACAGCCAATCGGGGCAATTAGAATATTCGCTGATTGTTTAAAGAAGCTTTGGGTCAGTATCTATCTACAGAGCGCAGAGTGAAGAATCTGATCAGACTGTGCGGATGCACAGGCTGATCTGAGTCTTTACCTTGCGCACATGTGTAATGGTTGGAAATGTCAAGCACGCGCTTATTTGTGTTTTGGGTAGCAGGCACGAATCCTTGACCCGAAATGGAGGGTGAATTGCAACATTTTGATTAATTACTAGGATAGAGGTAGAAATGAAAGTATGTTTTACCTTGTGGAAATATACCATCAATCTTGCTCAAGAGACAACCTCTATTAAGAGACAACTTTCATTAAGCGACCATAATCTAATTTCCTTCCAAAACGTATATCTCTGAAAAATTGGACTTATCTATTAAAAATGATATTGTAATTAAATCCTATATTGTTGGAGCTCCAAATAAGTTCGCAACAAATTGAATTTGAAATTGATCTTTTATATATGTCCCATAAAGTATCAAACGACCATTCTCTCAAACGACAATTTTTTGGTTTTCCCTCGAGTGGTCGCTTAAGACAAGTGTTACTTTACTGAACTAATTCCCAGTTGGGTGTTGGGCATTCTCCCCGAAAAATACCTCTGCCTGTCACTTATGGTGGGTCGTTGGAGGCGATTTAAATTAGAGATGAATGACTGCTGTTTTATTACTAAGGGGAGTGGCAGATAGTGGTAGCTTGTTCCGAAAAAATCTTATCTCGTTGTAAAAGGGATGTGGAATGAAAATCACTATGCTGGTAAGACTCTGTGTCATTTGGCCGGGATATAGGAGTAAACAGCTGCAGTCCCACGATCCACACAGCTGCCACAAACGTGACAGCGTGCATGTCGTAAAAGGCAACAAAAGAGACAATATTATTATTGAATTCCTTCCTCGTAAATGATTCAACCTCTTCTCTCTATCTCTCTCTTTCTCTCCCCCCTCTCTCTCTCTCTATCTGTGTGAATTTGTGTGTCACTGTCTATTTGTGTGTATTTGTGTGTGTGAAGGTTGTTTGTTTTACTTTTCCATTTTAGTTAGATTGTAATGTCGTATTTTGATGCAAATGACTTTAGTTGTCGATGTGACGTAAAGCGTCATTAAAGATTTGGAGAGAATTTATTTTTGTTTTCTGGCGTTATGAAACGAAAAAAATAACACGTTGAATGAATACGCGAAGCAGAGTGATTAGTTTTTTCGATTCGTACGTCCATTAAAAAAATATTCTCTTCATTTGTTATAATTTTATATCGCAGAGCGAAAAAGAAAAATCAAATATTTAAAATTTTGATTCATTTTTATGGATCTATTTTGTGCGCAACCGCACGGAATAGCTGCGTGCTCAAAATTTTGTTCTTGGAGGCATGAATAATTTTGTTTGGCCAATCGGAACGCTCGTTTTTGATAGACGAAACTAAAAAATTAGATTATTCGTCGATTACTGAACTCATTACCAATACGTCCCACAATCTAGTCCCTGGAGAAACATATGCATATTAGGAAATAATATTGGGGAAAACTCGTGGTCAAATTCATTTTTTCTTTTCCCACAATATTTCCAGCATCTTTTAAATAAAATAGGGGAAGAACTTTTGCAATATTCTGATCATACTTGTCACTAACCCCATGAAAGTGAATACAACTCTAACCCTATCAAAGTGTCTTTGATTGAAATGGAATTACGGAAACCGAAATATAACGAGTAGAACCTTGTCATTAAACATTATACCCAACCTTCGTCCATTCGTTAAATATGTACGTCGATTTCAAATAAATACCGACGACCCGATCAACTTGCTCAAACATAAAGACCTACGACCGTA